>CP136068.1:121238217-121942446 GCA_032622095.1 Siphonodentalium dalli | reverse complement strand
ATGAAATAAGATGGTCCAATAAAATGGGGCGGATTTAGTGTACAGTACCCCTTTAAGTGCAGCTCCCATTGTGAAAGGGTTAGTACATTATATTGTTGAGGCAAAAATGTCTTCAACACACAAATTCACATATCCTCAAAATGTGTTTTTATGTGGATATGATGCTGACAAAATCACACATGATTTGTTTCTCTTTTCAGATCTTTCTTGATGGTATAAACATAAAAGACTTGAATGTGAGATGGCTAAGAGAAAATATTGGCATTGTGAGCCAGGAGCCTGTACTATTTGGGACGACAATTGCCGAGAACATTCGATACGGTTACAGTAACGTCACAAATGAACAGATCATAGCTGCCTGTACAATGGCAAATGCTGTTGAATTCATCGAAGGTTTACCAGATGTTAGTAACAACTTATTTTCTGTAATTAGACAGGCAGATTGGGGCATATAGTAATGCCTTAAATAATCGACTCCTTAACCACAGCAGAATTATAGATAACTTTTAAGGATTTAGTCGGAAATATGGCTTGTTGCCATTCATCGGAAAGCTCTCAGTGAGAGCTTTCCGATGAATGGCAACAAGCCATATTTCCGACTAAATCCTGAAAAATTACCCATAATTCTGCTGTGGTTAAGGAGTTGCTTCTTTAGGGCATTACTGTACATAGTGACATTACCACCTTCTATATTGTGTGCTCAGCAAAGGTGGCATCCCCTATGTAGTAATTGTCCCCCGAAAAAATATCAGAAGACTATTATAATAAGCATGTCCGTCTGTGACCCTTTTTCAACTTGTTTCGCTGTTTTCTTGTTGTCCACATGGTAACTTGAGCAATATATAACAGAATTTCTTTATATTTAGCACATGTTTCACATTTGAGAAGATGCAGGCTAAGTTCATTTTTGACCATTGTCCAATGATATTTGTCGGAGTCGATTTCAAAATTGAGTTCCCCATGCCAATTTTCACCAGAGTTATGGCCCTTTGTTTGAATTAACACGGGCGTATTCGATATTATTTTGATCTTGGCATAAAAATAGGAACAACAATGTATACACTTCACTCGTATAATGTAGAGTTTTGTTGGATTTAGAAATTGTACACAAAATGGTAAGAATTTATTGCATGGAAGTTTCGTATATAGTGTTTTATTGTTTGTTAATTTGTGCTTCAGTTTTATAGACACTTTCAATTCTTTCAGAAATATGAAACTCTAGTTGGAGAAAGAGGGGCTCAGTTAAGTGGTGGACAAAAACAGAGAATCGCAATAGCCAGAGCATTGGTTCGGAACCCTAAGATATTACTTTTAGATGAGGCTACATCGGCACTAGACACAGAAAGCGAATCAGTTGTACAAAATGCTCTCGACAAGGTAATCATTAGTTTCTGTATCAACATAGCACAATGATATTTATATTTTGTTTCTGCAGAATGCTTCAATATTGGTCATTGTATAGTTCCCCTGCATATCAATTTAAACAATTCACTAAACAATGTTACAAAGCACTAGTGGAGAAATCTTCCAAATATTTGTGAATTAGATTGATTTTGTAACAATCACACAATAAATAAAATAAAAATTTCAACGTATTCTTCCATAGCTGAATGGGAGAATCCATTTAATAAAGAGGGGCTAACTGCCATTAATATCTTGTATGGTCATATGATATTCTGATTCCAAGCGAAGTGAAAGTTAATAATAATAATAATTATAATCAAATTCATATATATATCGTGCATTCCACAGTATATTAGTTTAAGTGAGCTTTACATGATTATTACCCCCGGTCATAGGGCCTTGATTACCCGTCATCACTTAGGAGGAAAACAATCTGAGCAGCTATTGAGCACATCAGGATTAGCATCCTGACAATATCCATCGACTCCCGACCAGGTACTTTGTTAATGGGTGAGTCCCCCATGACAACTGTAGTATGTTGTCGCTTACCATAAGGTAACCAACAATATTTGATGTTCAGTCGCAGAGCAGGATTCGAACACATGATGTTTTAACATCATAATGTTACGATTCAAGCAGTCTTTGTTATTTGTAAATGACACAGAGTCTAAAAAAATGCCTTGTGTTTTATATGACGGGGCCTGCACGGGGCTAATTTTAAGAAGCTATACAAATGGTGTAGATTTGTAATAAAAACTTAAATCACATCTTACTTTTGCTCTGTAAATTCTCAGTAACCAATATGAATGTTTTGTAATGTCTCTGTACTGTGTTTTTGTATTATGCATAAACAATATCTTTTTCAAAGAATATTCAAAAATAATAAACACTATCTCATAAAGTTTAACCCTTTCAGTGCCAAGTCCGATTTTTGTATCAACCTATATTTCCTTGATCATTTTTCAAATTTATTGATTGTAATAATGTGATACATTGATGGAAAGAGCTCTTAGAGCTATTTCCATGAATGTATCACATTAACATAATCAATAAATTTGAAAAATGATCAAGGAAATATGGGTTGATACAAAAATCGGACTTGGCACTGAAAGGGTTAACCTGATATTAAAATTTAACTCAAACAAATTTCAACTACTTATTGAACATTGAACAACTTAACAAGTTCATGCCTTCATGAATGTTTCAATCATGACATTTTGTAACCACATGTTTTTGAGAAGTTTCCTGAATGAACTTATTTCTGTTTACTATTTGCGTGTTCCCGAACTTTAATCTCTCGTTAGTCGGCTTGCCATGGGTTTTATGGGGCTGTTAAAATGGCCCCGTATTTGCCAGGTACAGGGCTTCGGGCCTGTAGCCCCCATCAAAATGCAAAGACTGCAGTTGAGCACGCTAACCACTGGACCAAGCATGATTATAGTGCACTTGTCATTTGCAGAATGGGGTTCCCAGAGGGTGCATTTAGTGATGCTATCTTGCATAACAGGCTAGCATCACTAAATTTACCCTCTGGGGACCGCATTCTGCTTAGGTCTCACGGAAAGTTTCTTTATTATCAAATTTCTATAGAAACTTCTTCACATGGATTCTATATCTTTTTTAGTTTAGTTTCTCTATATCCCCAACTTGGCAGAGGACACATTGCATAATCGATGTTCCCAATGGGTGCACATCACAATATTCATCATCTTGGTACCTCAATCTGAGTCTATGTCTCCAATAGCAGATGAGGCCATGCAGAATAAGGTCCCAAGAGGGTGAATTTGGTGATGCTAGCCCGCTATGCAGGATAGCGTCACTAAATTCACCCTCTGGGGACCTCATTTTGTAAATGACAGGCACACTAAACTCAGACTTGCACTGGACCACCTCACTAAGCTCATGCATCTGTTTTGTATTTTAATTCCAGGCTCGTGCAGGAAGAACGACAATTATAATAGCACACAGACTCTCCACGATTAAGACAGCAGACGTTATTGTTGGATTAGTTGATGGGAAGGTGTCGGAGAAAGGAACTCACGATGAATTGATGGCCCTTAATGGATTATACTACAATTTAGTCACAGCACAGGTATAATTCATTCATCTACCTCACGATAATGAAACGTTAACATTATTTTTGACCAAATAACCTCAATATATCAATGTTTTGGAGCTTCCTCATTCCAATTGTATAAAATATGATAAGTCAATGTTATTTGGAGTTTTGAACAATATGTGGGTCTTGAATTGAACCCTTTCTATACTAAATACTCATTGACAAGTTCCCTTAGGAAATGTTCAGATAATAAGTTCAACAACTTTTTACATTTTTTTTACATTTTTTAAAACGCTCTATAATTTAATTTAATTTTTATTCAATTCTGAATATCTCTGTAATTTAGTCATTATAAATTTTGATGGAAAAAAAAACTCTCTTTAAAAGAAATATTCTTTTTTTAATGTCTTTCCACCCACCAACCATATGGTGACAATGTCATTCTTCCCGCCAAAGGGTTAACCATTTCATGACTGAAGCTTCCTGAAATTTTGCAAAAACCCTGTGCCAATACATTCTCTTATATATGCAAGTCTCCCATAGGAAGCCTGGCATATATAAGAGAGTACATTGGCCTAACAATGTTTACTTTGATTTTGTAAGCCAGTGTATTTTCTTATATATGCAAGGCTCCCTATGAGAGACTCGCATATATAAGATAATGCACTGGCACATGATCTTTAATGCTGCACCAGCCCAGCTCCCATTATGAAAGGGTTAATTAAGGGAACTCAAGAGCTGTGGCATTTAAAATAGAATCTTCAACAATATTTTTCTTTTTAATGCTGTTGGCATTGAAACTAAAAATTTCTTATTTTTAAAAACTTTTTTTTTACAGAGCAAGAGACTAGAAGATGAATTTGACGATGGTGAGTGGCTTAAAATGGTTGACAGATTTTGTCAGGCCTAGCTAAGTTTATTTCCCGTTTCTCAGGCCTGTGTATGGTTCCGATACCCAACGCATTTAACCTTTTTATTTGCATTTAATATATTGGAACATTTTAATCAGTACAAAATAATTGTGTGTGTTTTTTATAACGGAAGTGCGATCGATGCAATTAATGCTCAATACGTATGGACATGTTGGTAATAATATACCAAAATTAAAAAAAAATTTAAATTGAATTTAAAAAAAAAAAAAAAAAAATTTATACCATAATATCAGAAATCGAAATAAAACGTCAAATGCTGGCCATTTATTTCAATGCGGCTGTGTCTGAGACTCAAATAATATTTATTTATTTATTTAACTGTTATTGGTAACTATGTTTAAACATGTGTTTTAGCGTGAAGAATGGAAACTGTTTTATGTTTTGGAGGACTGTAATAATCAGCATGTCCTTGCATGCATTCGTCCAGATAATAACATTAACACACAACTCATATTTCCTCAGAAAAAGTATTCTTTTTAAGGTTTCTTGACGCAACAATTGAGCCCTCAGAAGCAAGGAAATTGCTTCTTTTGTTATCACAATTCAATATTTTCTCATTTCCCCTCCCCCTGGAATAATGGGGCTGTGGTATGCCCAAATTAAATCTAAAATGCCTGGAAAACAAGACTATCCAATCCAAAGGGGGAAATATTTTAGAAATTGGATATTTAATTTAGAAATTCATGTTTTATAGAAATGCCCCCTTACTAATCCATGAATGAAATTTTCTTAGATTATTTTATATTTGTCTTTGTTTCTCTGGTTTATGTACTTTGCTCTGAGATTTTATTCCATCTTGTTTTTTCTGCTCTCGGATGAAGATGTCTCGGTTGAAGGTACTTCTTGTGATATATTCTTCCACTTTCACTTTGCATGTATAATAATATGCAGAATATTTCAGTCCGTCGATTTTGAAAAATGTAGATGCACATTAAACAGGTCAGGCACTCACATCCTGGATTTAAAAGAGTTAACCCTGCAAATTATATTCTGTCAACCCAACCAAGATCACATGGCTGAAGCCTTTTGTGCCCTACTTGTCAATTCTACATTTGCGAAGGCACGTAAGCGCTATTGTGTGTCTCGAAATCGAAGGATTGATTTATATTTATTTGGGTACATTGGCTGGTGGATTATAAAAGGACAAAGTCTTCGATTTATCTGTAATAAAAAAGTACAAAGTCTTGATTTGTGGTATTTCAACTTGGAATTCTAGAAAATCCATGAGTGCAAATGATTTTGTAACGCTATTGTTTTCAGTAACCAAGCTGGCCTCACATGATGATTTTTATTTCACAGAATACTGTTCAAGAATCAAGCCTTGAAATAGTGTGTCTGTCATTTGCAGAATGAGGTCCCCAGAGGGTGAATTTAGTGATGCTAACCCGTATAGCGGGCTAGCATCACCAAATTCACCCTCTGAGGACCTCATTCTGCTTACAACTCAGCAGAATGAGGTTCCCCGAGGGTGAAATTGGTGATGCTAGCCCACAAAGCGGGGTAGCATCACTAAATTCACCCTCTGGGGACCTCATTCTTGAAGTCAGGATTTCCACAATGGGGGCAGCAGGTCAAAATTGAGAGTCTGTTGATTAACCTGATAATGGTATATCTCCACTGCATGACTCATCAAAAATTAGTTTACTGTTTAAAGATGCATAATCCGAATTAATGCTCGCAAATTACTATTTCCTTGGCTTCGGGGGGGGGGGGGGGGGGGGGGGGGGGGGGGGGGGGGTCAAAAATATTTGATTCAAGTAGCCGGAACCCAACCATCAAAGTTCAGAGTGATAAAATATCAATATTTTAAACTATTATGTTTCACCACCAATAATTTTTTAGTGGCCCAGTAAACTGTCGACAAGAAGACTGTCTTGGACCAAATTGCGGATGAAGATGGATAACTCTCAAATCAAGTGGCATTTTTGTGTCAGATATTTGACAAACCGCAAAATTTTGTTGAACAAAATGTTGATAAATAACAGGTTTTGGGCAATTTTATACTATAGTTGACTGTGGTTAGCATTATTTGGAGCGCATTTAAAAAAAAAAATTTGTTGTTGGAATCTGATGATATGGCAACCATTGAATCGGATTGAGTACCTTTAACATGAATTTATCCATCTTTCATATAATTTCATTTCTCATTCAGATGAGATACTAAAGGTTACCTTTTGGACTTTGATGTATCAGTGTTTATTAATTTTGTGGAAATATTATGATAGACTTAGGTCTTCACGGTTTATCAATAACATCATATCGAATATCAATATATTTTTATTTTTCATACCGTTATCTATCAGAAATATCGAGGTCGATGATATATTTACTGTAAACTTTGAAACAAATTGACCATCCACTTCGGTGATGTTTTGTGCAAGAGTGTTCTGACGGAAATGTGTCATAATTCATAAACATCCAGGATGAGACATGAGTCCCTCGTATTGCTAAAGCCGTTACAACTTGCTAGTGTGACAAGAAGTTATACTCATTCTGCAATTGAATACTAGTATGCAAATTTAAACCCATTGCGATATAAGCAGTGTCAAAAGGCCATGACTTAAAATTCCCCATATTACTTATAAAATGAATATCGTATCATAATATTTTAAGTGATATGTTGAAGCACGAGATAGACATTGATGTTATTTGTTAAAGACATATTATGGACTTGTTCGGGTGCGTGGAACTGATAAGTTAGTATGTAGGTGCAATGTCAACTCGATGAATGTAGCATTCTACTAACATCGTAGAAAATTTCAAACAAACGACCGCACCACTCTATAAAAAATATGTAAATATTTATGTCTCGATTTGGGATGCAACTATCATCAATAAACAGACGCAAAACTTTTCGCAACCGAGAGTCACTGAATTTACTTAATTTATAGGCATGATGGTGTGTGTTGTCAATTTGGATATAATAATTGGAAAAATAACTAGTTTAAGCAAGATTATTCTCCATTTCTATTTGATCACCCTACCAGAGTGTTTAACATCACTTTAATTACTGAATGTCTTTATATTTCTGCTGCATTTATGGATTAACAGAAACTGAAGATGGTAAGCTAAATAAATAAACATAGACAGAGAGACAGGTTCCTTCCCTTAACCCTTGAGCTTCCTGAAATTTTGCAAAAAACCCTGTACCAATGCATTCTCTTATATATGCGAGTCTACCATAGGGAGCCTCACATATATAGAGAATATAACAATATTTACCTTGACCTTGTAAACCAGTGCATTCTCTTATATATACGAGGCTCCCTATGGCCGGAAATATTGAAGCAAATTAATAGTTTAAATACATTACCACGTTGGAGATTGTAATGTATGTAGCATTAATAAGTGATGACACAAACTTGTTACTGATTAACTGTCTAGTAATTTTTTGATTATTTCATGTCTCGCGAACTTTGTGACTGTGAATAATGGTGATCGTTTTACAGTACATGTATTAAATTTGAAAAATGAAACATAGATGCAGTCCTGTGCATGTCGTCCATTCATTTTGGCTATACTGATTGCTAATTACCGATCCATAGGAATATAAATTCACAGTTAAACATAATTTATAAACAATGTTTAAGCCGTAACTTGATATCAAAGGAAGCCGCTGGCCAGCCACGGCTGTGAGAATATGTCGCTCATCAAATTCTTTGAAGATGACCGTTAAACGTTGACTGTGACATCAAAGACAAACAAAGCTGCATCATAAGTGACGAGAGAACAGGGTGTCGGTGGTAAATTTTGCTACAAACACTGTTAACTTTTACTTCCAGGCATGGCATGTGTGCATATTGCTGCTTACATACACAACCATAGCCAACCAAACTTCATATGGCTCTCCGTGTTACTTGAATATTTAAACTTTCCTCATTCCTTATTACTCCATTGACTGTAAGGTATGACATTATCCTCTCTCCAAGTTGAGCCACAGTGTCATTAAGATTTTCATTTTTATACCCAAACTTTGCAAAGAATTAAGAGTTATATATCTTTCCTTGCTTATCTTGAAATAGATGTTTTCTCTACAGCTATTCAGATATCTCATCCGTTGTTTATTTTGTCTTGTGCAGACGAAGAATTAGAAGTTGAGAGAAAGCTGACAAGACAACTGAGCGAAAAACCAAGCTTACAGAGAATGGAATCGGTACCAGGCAGTAAATTCGCTAGAGCGCTGTCCATCTCAGGAGAAAAAGAAAAAAAGGTTTGAGACAGTTTCCTGAGCATGACTTGCATAGAAGCCATGTTCCTTTTTTGTTCACCATTTTTCTTCTGTAAAAGTGTTTGAAAATAATTAAATAGTGAGCTAACCCCAGTCCTTCCCATGAGGACAACACGGCGAGAGCACTTATTTGCTCTCTAAATTCAGAAGACGGGTGAAATTGCGCCCATAATATAATCGTAAGTTGGGTTTTTCCCAAACAAAATGTCATTTTGGGATAGACCTATGTCCAATTAAACTTTCACATGCCAAAATTTAACTGAGATGGGAAAGGTTCAAAAAGTTCAATATTGAATCAACTATTACAGTGACCATGAACATTATGACAAGAGGGACCATTGCGAATTTTAGCACCCGTGATTTAAAAATTGCGACTGCATAACGGTGCGAGAGAAATCCAACATTGTGTATATACCATTCCACTGTGGAATAACTCACCTTGTCAGACCTATTCAAATGTCATGTCTGTAGCTAGACCAAGTCTTCTCGGTCTCTAACAGCTTGGGATATCGGTTGGGTTCATGCTGTTTTTGGACCGATTCCCATCCCGTTCTATAATGGACTTTATGTCCAGAATCATGGGTGGGAGTTATTTTGCTTGTATGTCTTCGGATTAGGTCAAATGGAAGCTTTGCGTATATGAACATAGAGAGCAGCCTTTCGCAAGCATGATGATATCAAACATGCATATATCTGAGGTTTGTTAAATGTCAAAGCAACAAAATTTATAAGGAAACAAAGCCTTGATTTACAGAGAATTTTGATTTGTCACGCTATCAGAATATGCATGTAACAATACATTAATATGTTGAGTGCCAACTACGAGTTATCTCGTCATCCTTTTTGTATGTGATTGAAAGGGCGCCGGCACTCAACGTGTTAAATGATTGTATCATCATTATACCTTTTTATGTTTACCCATACCATAGTATGGTAAACATAGTGTCAACGTCCGGATTGACCACTCGTCGTTAGTCCGTCTGTCTGTCTGTCTGTCTGTCTGTCTGTAGACACTTTACGCATGGTGCGATAACTCGAACATTTTATATCTGATCGGAACCAAATTTTGTATATGAATTTGTCAGCACCAAATACAGATCAAGTTCGAATATGGGTTTGATCCTATATTTTTCAATGGAGTTATGGCCCTTTTTCGACTTAGAATTCATGCATGCTGCCATAACTCAAATTTTTTTTTATCTGATCGGAACCAAATTTGGTATGCGAGTTTCTCAACTCAAAATACAGATCGAGTTTGAATATGGGTTATATCCAACATTTTATACCAGAGTTATGGCCCTTTTTCAACTAAGAATTGAACAGATAACCATAGCAGTCTACAATTAATTACCAGTGGTATCAGTTTAGCTCTGAGAGCAGTAAATCTGTATTATGGGAATTAGAGTTATTTTTTACTCCCATGTTTATGATGACACACTCCTCACCTGTATAGTTTTTGGTATCGATCGGTTGATCGGTTTAGAAATTATTAACACTTTGCATCCGCACATAGGCATGAGCTATCCGATGCTGTAACCAAAGTATTTTTTGTCCGATTGTTTTCATATTTGATATGTAGGTTTATAATGACGCACCCCTCACCTGTATAGTTTTTGGTATCGATCGGTTGATCGGTTTAGAAAATAATTAACCCTGCACACAAATGCTATCTGATCCATCTAAGTCAAACTGTTTTCTTCTGATATGCCTCATATTTCTTACCAAGGTTTTTCTTAGCACGTTCTTTATCTGTATGGTTTTTGGTATCGTTTAATTAACCCTTTTCAAACTTATGTTTACATTTTTCATCTGATCTACACCAAATTTGGTACATGTGGTCCTCACCCCGAAATACAGATCAAGTTCAAATTTGGGTTTGATCCGATATATTTTAACAGAGTTATGGCCCTTTATAATTCAAGTAATTTACTACTATATGCCCTGTGAGAATTTAAGACAAACAACTTTACACAGTAATCTGCTTTATTGGGATCAGAAAATGACACTGGATACTCTTTGCTAAACCACTGCTGCTCCCAGAGCTGTCAAATTTAAGTGATTGATGATACTTTACTCCAGTTTGTGTGCAATAGTAATTTAACCCAACCTGTTGAAACATGTTCATGGCATTAATACAAATAGTCCATTGTCCATGTGAAGGATGTTCTGGAGCATGGCTGTTTAGAGAATTGTTGTTTACAGAGACACTGTTGTCTTATCTTGAGAACAAAAATTATCCACACATTAGTTCCATCATATGATGTCATTGAAAATGATTAACACTCTCCACACATCATATGTTCATTCTCCTATTCTATGTCCAGGTTGATCGTGATCCACTTTTCACTTGCATGTATTTCAGGATTAAAATTAACCTATTCCATAGACACATCATATCTGATACGCAGATTTTAAATTATCTCTTTCGCCTTAGGCCAGGTTCACTAAGAATTTCTATTAATTATAAGCCACCAATTGAATATTCATCATTTGAGGATATATCTTATTTTGAAATTCCCTCTATTGCATTTGGGCTGCAGGATAATAATAATGGTTCTGGTATTCTTGAAGCTGACTTTTTGGTCAAATATTTTTCACCCAATCACTTTTATAATCTCATTCAGGTTGATTGTGACACATTCTTCATGTGTATAGATTTTGGTATTGATTGAATGGTTTTGAGAATATTAACCCAATATTTAATAATATTTCTGCTGTTACAGACATTGTATCTTTCCAATGATCAGCTTAGAATAAAATTAACCATAGGTACATGTATACTGTACGCGATCCAATGTTATGACTCTAATATTTTCAATTTGACCCTTCTCATATCTCTCCTTTAGTTATCTGATAATTCTGTATTAAAATATTTTATATCCAACCATTATCAATCATATTTAATATCAAGGTCTATACACCCCTCACTTATATAGATGTTCAGGTGTTTGTTGGTCTCTAATCTCAATCATCCCATAACTTTTACTATGCAGCTAACACAACAACATAATCTGTTATGACTCAGGTTCCATTGTAAGAATTAAATAAATAGAGTTATTATGATGTTAATATTGTAACAATTATATCTTTAACAGCTATGGTGCATCTGTCTGACTGTGTTTGGGTATAATTATCTTTATCAATCTATCACACATACATGTATCTCTGTTGGAGTGACCGAATAGGTTGAAATCGAATGTCATATCCATCTTCCTATTGTGTTTAAATGAGCAAGTTGCTCAATATGTCTGATTCCACTATGAAACTAATAAATAATAGTACGCTGTGAATTGTTGAAATTCTTGCACTCATAAAAAGATCGCTATCGCCAAGGTATGGGTTAAACATCTGCCGATCGTGATCGGCCTCTCGTTCTATCATGGTAAATGATATACCATTTTGAAGACAGATTAATCACGGACATGTTAGATGATTAATCACATTCAGCAGTTTACATGAATATGCTACGTCACATCGTTGCACCTGCACAGATTCCAAGAAACGCGCATATTGATATGAAGTATATACAACTAGACTAATCGTGTTTGTCATGGAAAATGTCCATATCGGTATCATTAGAAAAGGAAACATGCTTATATATGACAGGGGGCCTCGGTGGCTCAATCGGTTAGGGGTACCACTCCAAGCCGTTTCGCCCTCCAGCGCTGGCGATAAGGGTTCAAATCCACATGTTTCCATTGTGGACTTTGTAACTCGAAATCGTTATCTGGTGGAGTTGCCAGTTACTCGCCGATGGCCGGTGGTTTGCCGCACATGGTTGACGAGTTTATCAGCCATTGAAATCACTGTAGATTAGTCACAAGTGTGCGGATTTCCTCCACCACTAAAACTGGCAATGTCGTGATATGGCCTTAGTTGCTAAAGCGACAATAAACCCCAATCAATCAATCAATATATATGACAGACAAAATTTTTAATGTTAGTTTGATGTTTTCGACGATTTATTGCAACGATGACAATTGTTCGAAAGTGGAACTATTTCATTCGTCATTTGTGCAGTGGCTATTGTCTACGTATTACGAAATGTGCAAGTAATTCCAGTTTCAATTTGGGACCTTGCGTTTGATGGAATGTGTTCGCACAATTAGTCGTTTATAGTGCATGTTATGTAACTCTGAATTTGCAAGTGAGCTTATATTGAGGTTCTTCGTATTGAACATGTTGGAGGCATATCTCCATCTGCATTAGCATCCACGAAATTCATCCATATTTATTTAGTTGAAATGTGAAGCATAAATGGTTGGTCATCAATGTTTTCATGTGGCACCTGTGCTAAAAATGTATATATCTCTCCAGAGTGATGTGATGTGATGTTTACAGTTCTTAGTTCTGGGTAAACCCGACTCGAATAGCTACGCAATACTGTGTCTGGAGAAAATGCCTGTGTCTCCTATTACCAAATTGCTCTGTGTCGATATATATAACTTCTCATGGGACCCATGCATGTTTAACCCTTTCAGTGCCAGGGGCCTAATTTACAGTCTGTAAAATCGGCCCTAAAAAATTTATAAACAAAAAAACAAAACAAAATTTTGATTTTTTTTAGATTTTGTTTGTTTTGTTTTTTGGGTTGAATTTGTTTTGGGTATGCTTAAGCATGGTATAGCGAATTTAAAAACAAACTGGATAAACCTTAGGGGCATGTTATAACTCAAAACTATCACCAAGTATTCATAGTAATAATTTTGATGCCCATGAAAAACGTAAGATTCCCTGGCACTAAACCTACAAAATAAGTCTCGCACTGAAAGAGTTAAAGAATATAAGAAAAAATTACTAAAATTGTAAAAAATAATAACAAATGATGAAAAATTGTTAGGCCAATGCATTCACTTATATATGCGAGGCGATCTATGGTCGACTCGCATATACAAGAGAATGCATTGGCACAGGGTATATGGGTTGATACAAAAATCGGACTTGGCACTGAAAGGGTTAAACCAGAACTGGTGTTTACATTGCATGGATGGAATTCTACATTTTTCATTTTAGGAAGAAGAAGAGAAACTGCCGAAGGCTTCGATGACGAGGATATTCCGTATGAATGCATCAGAATGGCCCTACATATTAATTGGATGTTTCGCTTGTTTAATAAATGGCGGTGTTCAGCCTTCATTTGCCATAATGTTTGCTGAAGTTTTGGGGGTAAGTAAGAACAATTTTACAGATGGCGTTTACAGTTCTGACCACACAGAAAGTCACATGTCAAATCTATGAATTTTTTATCTTTTTCAGCAGAGAGAGACCCTTCTGTTCTATAGTATCAGAAAAGATATATTGTCATGTCCGTGATTTTCTGCAATATATGCACCACTCAATCTTCACTGGCGGGGCAGTGGGTCCCTTTCAGAGTTACATTCCCATGCCAAAATTTCCCACAAAATACATAGTTTACCCCTACCTGATGTATTTCTTCAATCCATAGATCAATGACCCATGTATGTATCTCCCACTTAATTAAACCAGCAGTGAATGATAATCAAAGGTCATTTTATGACCAATTTTACGGGAAAATAATTCTCTTCAAGGATACACTGCATATCGACAATTATTGCCCATATATTCTGAAAGATATTGTGGACATCACTAAAAGCCATTTGTTAGATTCTGCATTGTTACATTGTGATTTCATTATCAGATATCACATCATCTTTTTCCGAGTTATACTGATTATACAAAAGAATTGTTAGCCAGTGAAGGTTAATCAAGAATATATAAAAAATTTCATGAACTTAGTGAAGCAAGACATAGAATCTAGAAATAATTTGCACATTTAACAGTTTCCGGCTTTGCCATTATTTGTGGCCGTATGAACAATTCTCAGTACACTTAACCCTTTCATGACTGGAGCTTCGTGAATTTATGCGAAAACCCTGTGCCAATGCATTCTCTTATATATTATACCATAGGTCGCCTCGCATGTATAAGAGAATGCATTGGCCTAACAAATTTTATGTTATTTTTTATAATTGTTAAAAAATGTAAGAAAAAATGAAAGAAGTGATAACAAATTGTTCAAGAATGTAAGAAATAATGATAAAACATAAAAAAAATTGTTAAAGAATGTAAGAAAAAATGATAACAAATAATAAAAATTGTTAAAGAATATACCGGTAAGACAAAATGATAAATTGGTTATAGAATGTAAGATAATATTATAAAAAGAATGTAAGAAAAATTGATATAAAAAAATTGTTAGGCCAATGCATTCTCTTATATATGCGAGGCGACCTATGGTCGACTCGCATATACAAGAGAATGCATTGGCACAGGGTCTTTAATGCTGCGCCAGTGCAGCTCCCGTCATGAAAGGGTTAATTTAATTTACCCATGCACAGAAATTACTTGGTATTATCATCACAAAAATGTCTACGTACTATATAAATTTTATGCAAACACCCTGAAAATGAATTTTCATTATAATTACCATTTTGTTTCTGTCATGCATAGAGCACATGAGTTTATTTTGCACTAATTCATGGCTAAATTCATTCATTTGTTGAATATATTTTGTTGAGTATAAAAGGAGATGGTCCCATAAATGGCCGGATTTAGTGTACATAAGCCAGGCATTATTTTGCCCACTGACGTAATAATAGCAGATGGATTGTACTGTGGAATGACGTAGCCTCATAGAGCCAGTGTCTAGTCAAGTCTGATATATGATCAATTCTAGAATTATTCTACTTTTTTTATCAGGGGCCTCTGTGGCTCAGTTGGTTAGGGGTACAAATCCAAGCCATCTCGCCAATGTCGGTACATGTTTTATAAATTTACATCTCCTGTTCTACTTTATGTGGGGACTCAGTCGGATTGGGGTATAACTCCAAGCCGCCTCGCCCTCCAGCGCTGGCGATGAGGGTTCAAATCTAGATGTTTCCATCATGGACTTTGCAACTCGAAATCATTATAGATCTGGTGGAGTTGCCAGTTACTCGCTGGTGGTTTGCCGCACATGCTCGACGAGTTTATCGGCCATTGAAATCACTGTTAGATTAGCTGTAAATGTGCAGATTTCCTCCACCACTAAAACTGGCAATGTCGTGATATGGCCTTTGTTGCTGAAAGCGACATTAAACCCCAGTCAATCAGTCAATCAACTTTGTTTATCTTTTGTTTCAGGTTTTCTCTAAATCAGATGCCAAAATCGAAAGTGACATGCCGATATATGCTGGTATATTTTGCGGCATTGGGGTTGTCAGTCTGATTTCTATGTTCCTTCAGGTAATGGTTATTATGATTGGTCTGATTTCTATGTTCCTTCAGGTAATGGTTATTATGATTGGGGTTGTCAGTCTGATTTCTATGTTCCTTCAGGTAATGGTTATTATGATTGGGGTTGTCAGTCTGATTTCTATGTTCCTTCAGGTAATGGTTATTATGATTGGGGTTGTCAGTCTGATTTCTATGTTCCTTCAGGTAATGGTTCTTATGATTGGTTGTCAGTCTGATTTCTATGTTCCTTCAGGTAATGGTTCTTATGATTGGTTGTCAGTCTGATTTCTATGTTCCTTCAGGTAATGGTTATTATGATTGGTTGTCAGTCTGATTTCTATGTTCCTTCAGGTAATGGTTCTTATGATTGGTTTGTCAGTCTGATTTCTATGTTCCTTCAGGTAATGGTTATTATGATTGGGGTTGTCAGTCTGATTTCTATGTTCCTTCAGGTAATGGTTATTATGATTGGGGTTGTCAGTCTGATTTCTATGTTCCTTCAGGTAATGGTTATTATGATTGGGGTTGTCAGTCTGATTTCTATGTTTCTTCAGGTAATGGTTATTATGATTGGTTTACTGGTTGTCAGTCTGATTTCTATGTTTCTTCAGGTAATGGTTATTATGATTGGTTTACTGGTTGTCAGTCTGATTTCTATGTTTCTTCAGGTAATGGTTATTATGATTGGTTTACTGGTTGTCAGTCTGATTTCTATGTTTCTTCAGGTAATGGTTATTATGATTGGGGTTGTCAGTCTGATTTCTATGTTCCTTCAGGTAATGGTTATTATGATTGGTTGTCAGTCTGATTTCTATGTTCCTTCAGGTAATGGTTATTATGATTGGTTGTCAGTCTGATTTCTATGTTCCTTCAGGTAATGGTTATTATGATTGGGGTTGTCAGTCTGATTTCTATGTTTCTTCAGGTAATGGTTATTATGATTGGTTGTCAGTCTGATTTCTATGTTCCTTCAGGTAATGGTTATTATGATTGGGGTTGTCAGTCTGATTTCTATGTTCCTTCAGGTAATGGTTATTATGATTGGGGTTGTCAGTCTGATTTCTATGTTCCTTCAGGTAATGGTTATTATGATTGGTCTGATTTCTATGTTCCTTCAGGTAATGGTTATTATGATTGGTCTGATTTCTATGTTCCTTCAGGTAATGGTTATTATGATTTCTATGTTCCTTCAGGTAATGGTTATTATGATTTCTATGTTCCTTCAGGTAATGGTTATTATGATTTCTATGTTCCTTCAGGTAATGGTTATTATGATTTCTATGTTCCTTCAGGTAATGGTTATTATGATTTCTATGTTCCTTCAGGTAATGGTTATTATGATTTCTATGTTCCTTCAGGTAATGGTTATTATGATTGGTTGATTTCTATGTTCCTTCAGGTAATGGTTATTATGATTGGTCTGATTTCTATGTTCCTTCAGGTAATGGTTATTATGATTGGTTGACTAAACTGCAACTGAACCAAGCCTGAGTTTAGTGTGCCTGCCATTTGCAGAATGGGGTCCCCAGAGGGTGAATTTAGTGACGCTATCCCCATAGCAGGCAAGCATCACTAAATTCACCATCTCGGGACCTCATTCTGGTTAGGCCTCATCTTCTCTGGAAATTTTCTTTATTATCAAATTTCTATAAAACTTCTTCACATAGATTTTATTTATTTGTTTAGTTTAATTTCTCTATACCCCCAAATTGGCAGACGACACATTGCATAATCGAGGTTCCCAATGGGTGTACATCACAATATTCACCATTTGAGAATTTCAATCTGAGTCTATGTCTCCCATAGCAGATGAGGCCATGCAGAATGAGGTTCCCAGAGGGTGAATTTAGTTATGCTAGCCCGCTATGTGGGATAGCGTCACTAAATTCACCCTCTGGGGACCTCTTTCTGCAAATGACACTAAACTCAGGCTTGAACTGAACTGCAAATGTATACAATATATATATGCACACAGATAGATATAGCATGCTAATACATGTATATAGGAGTATGCTTCCTTGATATTCACTGTATCAATGTGGCAGCTGGTACGTTCTTCAGTAGAACAGGTTTTGTTTGCTCCAACAGCCACCTCTTATCCTCTTATCTCTAAATAAAACACATCCCAAACTACATTCATTTCTTATATTTATGTAGCTTTTTAAACAATCATTTAAAAAAAATTAGATGTATTGTGTTATTGGTCCAATTTTAACCAGAGTTATGGCCCTTTGTTGGAATTACAATAACACATACACCCACTACATTCATTTCTTAAATAACATGCATGAACCAATTGGCAATCGATCAATCAACGATCAGGATTTAATGTAAAAAACATGCGCGCTATGTAAATTTATTGATTTGTTTTTACTGTGTTAAAGATACAGATAGTCTTCCTGGTGGTATTTCTGTTAAAATAGTCAAATCTGTTAAAACCGCCAAAAACAGAAAGAATATTAAAATATAGACATATTTTGTTCTTATACCGATCATAAATATCATGTAAATAGTATGTTATTGTCAAGTTTGTATGCTGTGTTAGTAAACAAAAGCCTTGTTATGCAACAGTACAGTACTTAAAGAGTATGTGGTAAGCAAAACACTCAACACTTGAGTGAACCCACTAAAGGAACTTGGTTAAAATTGCCACCAAGTTGTTTACAAGATACTGGGATAGTGCTCGCTAATTCTCACCTCTCAAGATTTCAGTGTTGAATGGTTCACCATGACTCACTCTCCTGAAAAAATTGTAACAGTGTTGGGTGTTTGGCTTATCGCTCTCTCTTTATGTGCTGTATATAAACAAACGCTTGGCTCACACAAAGTGTGTTTTGTAGAAATATCACATTCATACTATCACTATACTATACTATTACTATATTCTTGAGGAAATTTTAATAATTTGGAAACTGTTATTTCTAAATTATAACCAATAACGAAGGGCATCCGTGCCTTTAAATTACATTTTGTCCAAAATGTTTTATGAAAATTTGCTGTCCAAATTTTGAATATTGTCTTTTTTTTGCCCCACAGGGTTACATGTTCGGCAAATCCGGTGAGACATTAACATTGAGGATCAGGCATCTCACAATGAAAGCTCTGCTAAGACAGGTCAGTATCAAACCACTTTATCATGTAACAGGTTTCATCAATTCTTTTCTTCTGAAATTATGGATCATAGAATGTAAAATATGTCCATCCATATATCACTGCCAAGTTAACCCATTATATACTAAATACTCATTGAAAAGTAGTTCCCTTAGGAAATGTTCAGATAATAAGTTCAACAAACGACCATAGGTCGTTTGTTGAACTTATTATCCATTCCCCACCAGTCAATTTGATCCTTCTGCACTTATCATATTTTTTTGTATGTCTGTCGTCTGCTCATTTTTTCTGGACACTCCTCCAAAGAATTATAGACTGTTCCAAAGTATACTGTTACAGCTGATGGGAGAGTTCATTCAGTATAGAAAGGGATAAATCAGATATGAATTGTCTGGGTTAATTTTATCGACATTCTACAGGTTTTGGTCAGTCATCACAGTGCAGATTAACCTCTTCACTGCTCAATGATGTCATGATGTCCTGTGCTGTACGTTGACATTATGGCCATTTTGCAGTGGAAAAAAATCATGGAAATGTCGCGAATACCATACTACTGACTTCATGCAAAAGCTATTATCACACACAATCCTAGAACATCATACATTGTTTGTAACGTCAAGATATACCTGTTTAACTAATTTTTGAGATCCCGTTATCAATGATTACAACCTGCTATTGCGCTGAAATAGGTCCGTACTCAGTACGGATGTATAGCACACAGCGTGATATTTTAGGTCCGTACTCATTACTGACATATAGTAGCCAAGAGGTTAAGACATCTTTCAAAAATTAATCTCCATGAAAAGCCAGCTTTGATATAATTTATAAAAAATTATTCTCAATATCTGAAATAGCATTGGTACCATTAGCAAATTGCCTGTCTAAGTTTTGTAAATGGATGTGTTACAATTTTCCCATCGATGTGAGCAAGTTGAACATACATAATAGAAGACTTTTTTTCTTCATGCAGGATATTGAATACTACGATGACCCTAAGAACAATACAGGTGCCCTGACTCAAAGATTGGCTACAGATGCCTCACAGGTTCAGGGAGTGAGTTCTTAGTCAATATGAGTTGATGTACTTGATGATTGGATGGACTAGGGATATCATGTGTATACTGTATGCATATGTATATCGCATTATTATGCCCCCGATCTCCGATGGAGATTTGGGGGTATATAGTGGAGCCCTCCGTCCGTCCGTCCTTCCGTCCGTCCGTCCTTCCGTCCGTCCGTCCTTCCGTCCGTCCTTCCGTCCGTCCGTCCTTCCGTCCGTCCTTCCGTCCGTACGAACATTTCAACTCATAACTTTGGTTTCGCTAATTCAATTCAGTTGATCTTTGGTATGCCAATAGACCAGCCGGGGGGACAAGATGTCCCCATAACTGCGGTTTCGTCCGCCCATTTTTTCCAGAGTTACGCCCCTTTTTGGACTTAGAAAATTCAGGTTTTCTGCTACTTTTTTTGGTTTCCAGATGATAACTTGATTTTGGATTGTTTATTTGCAAAACCCGTTTTTTTGTGTATTACCAATATCGCAATACAGGTCAAGGTAAAATTTCGGTTCAATCGGATAATTTTTGTGAGAGTTATGACCCTTTTTCGACTTAAAAAATTTAGTTTTTTTTTAGAAAATTCAGTTTTCCTTCTATTTTTGTGGCACCAGACCAAATTTGAAGCTAATATAGAACAACATGTGGCATTTTTATAGCGCTTAACCAGAAAGTTTCTCTGATTGTACAGTCGGGGGCGTTACCTCCGCCTAGCGGTGCACTTGTTATTCTATATAGTAATCTGCACATAGGGATGGTAGGAAGACAGCCCTTAACCCTTTCAGTGCCAGGGGCCGATCTCATCGGCCCTAATTTACGGTCTGTAAAATCGGCCCTAAAAAAATAAAAATAATTTTTTTTAGATTTTAAAACAATTATTAAAATTTAAAAAAATTGTAAAAAATAATAACAAATGATGAAAAATTGTTAGGCCAATGCATTCTCTTATATATGCGAGGCGACCTATGGTCGACTCGCATATATAAGAGAATGCATTGGCACAGGGTATATGGGTTGATACAAAAATCGGACTTGGCACTCAAAGGGTTAAGACTATGTCATAACCTGGCAATATGGTTATGCTTCTATGGCTGTTTGTTTTGTATGTCATTTATTGTAAAAGTACACACCGCTGAATAATTAATCTGTCAATACCAATCAATCAAGAAATGTAATTGAACATGATTCTAAGGCATTGCTCCTTTATACTTTTGTGACTGAAATGAGGCATATTTATGCCAGAGTTATGGGACTTTTGTTTTCATTTCCCAATCAACTAGGAGGATTGGTGCTGGATCAAAATTATCTCTTGCCAAATTTAATTGAGGGTATAATTGCGGAAATTGTTGGAAATTCTTCTCTTTTTTTTCTTGTTATATAATGTAAAAGCTAACTGCAGACATAGGTAAAATGAACAACTATGCAAGCTTAAGCTAAAATAATTATGCCTATGACCCTTCCTTGACTGGAGCGTCCTGAAATTTTGCGAAAACCATGTGCCTATATATGCGCGTCTCCCATAAGGAGCCTCGCATATATAAGAGAATACATTGGTCTAACAATATTTACCTTGACCTTGTAAGCCAGTGCATTCTCTTACATATGCAAGGGTCCCTATGGCAGACTCGCATATTTAAGAGAATGTACTGGCACAGGACCTTTAATTCTGCACCAGCGTAGCTCCCGTCATGTAAGTCATATAAGGGTTAAATAAGTGTATTCGCTATGAGGTGCAGCCGAGTCTTTTAAAGCACTTTAAAGCTACTAAATCCGATTCGATGGTCGCCATATCATCAGATTCCAACAAAAACAACAACATTTTTTAATATCCTGCTCCAATTATTAGAATTAATTGCCCAAAAATAATGCTACCTTACTCGTATTTAAATTCGCGCAGTACTATTTTTCGCGCACTCGTCGGTGCACAAATTTAAAACTGAGCGAAAAATAGTACGACTCCTGAGTTTAGACCAAACCACAGGGAAACAAGAAGGCTATATATCGACAAGTTACATATACATTGCAGAAGGTTGGACCAACTATTAAGCGTTTATGACTATAATTTACTTGCGGGCAACCACGTGTAAACCATTAATGATATGTACATGTATGCCATATTTATATAGCAACAAATCATGGTAACATCATTGATGTTGAAATACTTGTGAAAAATACATATATTGCAGACTGATGATGCACGAAAGCACGCCGCCCTATTCGCAACGCTGGCGTGACACCGTGTCCAAACAGCCTGTGTTAGTTGTTAATATGACAACACAACACAAGTTTTGATTTTTTTCTTATGAAATGTTTCAAAACGTGGTTGCAGTTTTACTTCTTTGAGTTCATTTAAATTATGTTTATAACTATTTCAATATCAGAATAATTATATGGAGCGTATAAACACCAGTCTTCGCAACATTTTGATGATGCAGTTATGTTATATTTATGCACGATGTAAAGCCGTCATGATGATGTTTAATATGCACACATATCTTCATTGACGATAAAGATCTGAAACTGTCATCAAATCCATTTACGAAAATAGTTTGTCAGTTTTGAATTCGCGCCAAGTGAAAAATAGTACTGCGCGAATTTAAATACGAGTAAGGTAACCACAGTCAACTATAGTATTAAATTGCCCAAAACCTGTTATTTATCAACATTTTGTTCAAAGAAATTTTGCCGGTTTGTCAAATATCTGACACATAAAAAGCCACTTAATTTTTGAGTTATCCATCTTCACACGCAATTTGCTCTGAGACAGTCTTCTCGTCGACCGTTTGCTGGGCCACTAAAAAATTATTGGTGGTGAAAAATAATATATTACGAAAAAACTATATCTGATCACTCAGAACTTTGATGGGTGGGTTCCTCAACTCGAATCCAATATTGTTTACCCCTCAATCCAAGGAAATAGTGATTTGTGAGCGTTAATTCGGATTATGCATCTTTAATTGTAGATTCCTTTTTCTGACTACATGGACACATTTCATAGCGGATTCATCGTTTCTGATAATACTGAAATTGTTCATTGTTCACCAGCACAGCTCCCGTCATGGGAGGGTTAAATTAAAACTTAATATATATCAAAGTAGCAATAAATATCTAAGCGACACCCAGAAACTATGTTTAATATTGCTACACAGTCATCAAACTAGAAGTATCTGTCATCAAAGCACACATATTATTTCGCCATGTATCCTTGCTGGCAACAACGAACCACAAATTAAATCTGTCGCCACTCACATTCGGCTGATTAACCTATTGTCTTATACTTATGGTGTTAGTTCCTATTGTTTTAGTTTTAATACTATATTCGTGCAGCGACCGCGCAATTTCCGTGGCCAGTCCCAGGCTCTGGAATTTATTGCCAGACCACCTTAAAGCTCCGCAACCTATTGATCAATTTAAAGCAGCTTTAAAGTGTCATTTGTTCAAAAGGGCATTCGGTCACACACATTGTCAATAATTCAACGTAGATGCCAATTCATCACTATGTATTTTGTTTTCATGGTAACATGTTACTTGTATGATATATATTATTTTCTGTAAAGCCTGATAGTACATATCGTGGATCCGTGGCTATAAACTGTATTATTATTATATTCAATGTTTTTAACTTAATTGAGCTATATCATGTTATTTTTAGGCTGCTGGTATCCGATTTGGTATGCTGATACAGAATCTCGCTAACATGTTGACGGCTATGGTCATTGCATTTTATTTTGGATGGAAATTAACACTCGTAATTCTTGCATTTCTGCCATTCATTGCCATCGCTGGTTTTGCTCAGATGAAGATGTTGGGTGGAGTCGCTGGTAAAAATAATGAAGCCCTCGAAGCCGCTGCTAAGGTAATAAAATACTCTTCATCAAGTCTTGAATTAGTTTTTCCTCATTTGCAGAATAAGGTCCCCAGAGGGTGAATTTAGTGACGCTATCCCGCTAGGCAGTCCAGCACCACCAAATTTACTCTCTGGGAACCTCATTATGCTATGGGAGAACTAGGATCAGATGGAAGTTTCCCAGTTGAAGTTGGTGATGTTCACCCATTAGTCATCTCAATTATGCATTTTATCTTCTGAAAATTAGGGGATATAGAAACTTCCCAGAAGGGAAAAAGTAACTAAAAGCAAGGTTAATTTGAGACTACAGATACTTCCCAGAATATGAGGCCTAAGCAGATGAGGTCCCTGGAGGGTGAATTTAGTGATGCTAGCCTGCTATGTGGGATAGTGTCACTAAATTCACCCTCTGGGGACCTCATACTGCATATGACACATACTATTTCAAGACTTGCTAATTATATTCTTAGTTATTATACCCCCCATTTTCAAAGACAATTGCAGATATACTGGATTGGCTTTGTCCGTCTGTTTCTCCCTACGTCAATCTGTTCATCTATATATCTCAGCCATGGGTTAATCCTTTACCCAACAAAACGGCCAAAAACGCCCAAATAAAGCTTCAACAGCCTAAAATATCTTCGGTCTGTCTCAATAACACCATACAAATATGGATATCATTGGAACCGGTTCATTGACCACATTTTGATGGTTACAGTTATGCCCTGTGCCAATGCATTCTCTTATATATGCGAGTCGACCATAGGTCGCCTCGCATATATAAGAGAATGCATTGGCCTAAAAAAAATGCATTATAATATTTTCTTACAATTTTTATAATATTTTTCTACATTCTTTGACAATTTTATGATTTTTAATATGTGTTAAGCCAATGCATTCTCTTATATATGCGAGGCGACCTATGGTCGACTCGCATATATAAGAGAATGCATTTGCACAGGGCCGTTCTGTTGGGTAAAGGGTTATTGCATCTGACTGAAACTCGTTATGGAGATTCAGGATCATGAGAGGTTTCAAAAGATAATAAAATCATATCAATATATATATCATTCTAGGTAATCCCTATAGGATGTACGGGTAGTACAATGTCATATCAATATATATATCATTCTAGGTAATCCCTATAGGATGTACGGGTAGTACAAATCATATCAATATATATATCATTCTAAGTAATCCCTATAGGATGTATGTGTAGTACAATGTCATAATTTGTCATTCTTCATATCAGATTAAATTAGTTTATATCCATTACAAAGTTCTCCCTACATTTTCTGGACCTGAGAAAGTATAATAACCCATGCTTACTATGCCAGTCTATGGGCTGTACAAAATATAAATAAAACCCACGCATGCGCATTGATTTTCAAAAATAAATTGCCTGAGAATAAAATATCTTTTTATTTTTTTGGCCTTATCTGGAAATCTTTGGTTTGTTTTTCTGCACAGATTTTTCTCAGGTATGGTTCTTTGGATCTCAATGAAATTTAGTATGGATGCGTTCACCATCGCTTTCAAAAGCGTGCCAAATGACATTATTTGAAGTTTTCATTCCAGAGTAATCCTTGTTTATGTCCTAGTTTTCAAATTAAAAAGTTGTGATATTAAGTTCTCCTGATGGAATTTTCAAAGAAAAGCCTTTTATATTGCAATAGCAGTATTGTTGGTCTGCATGAATACAGAAAAAGAAAATTTAAAAAAGTTAACATAAGCACCACTATTACTATTTTCTTGGAGATTAGCCAAATGAAATATTGAAAGATCCAAATTAAGATAGCATTTTGAAAATAATAAAAAAAACTAATTTTAATCTTTTTTTGAAAAATTATTTTTATAAAATGACACCAATCTAAGATTTTTCCATCTAATGGTAATATCATAACAACGATGTTATGAAATTGCTTGTTTTTCTGCTCCCTTCTAAAATGTATGTCTCTTTGATTGATTACGTAGTATATATGTTCACAAACCTTTCTTGCTATTTTTTGTCAAATTTGTACCAAAACTCAACCTATTGTCTGATGCAGCACACTTGGAATCTCTCTTTTTGTGTCACTTTGTCAGGGGCTGCTAGGGGGGTTGGAGAGTGCACATAGGGGGCGGGGCACACAGTTGAATTTAACTATAATAAATCCAGGATGTGCTGGTCCTGGTTACCTGTGATCCTCGTGACACATGGCTAGGGATATGTTAGGAAAGCATTGACCGTCTTTGGGTCAGATGTTTGTTCTGTTTGGTAAAAGGTATACACAAACTGAGTTAAAAACTCATTTTGTTATTTATACTTTTTTTTGAAAAAAAATTTGAAGACCATGAATGATACGGTGACGGGCGTGCCCATGGCAGAGTGTTGTCATTTTGTATTCATAATTATTACAGAGGTTGTAAAAATTCACATACACCTAAACTTAAATATGTACGGTTCTGTGGTGTCATTATAACCTAATGAGGTCATCACATTAATAGCAACCACAAGCTGGAAGCGAGTGTTGGTGCTTATACCTTAGGTGAATGATGACGTCATATATTTTTTCTGTAGTGATGAGCCAAATTCTGGTGGTGTGTATGTTTTTTTTGGTGAAATTGACACGTGACTTCCGGTTATCATCTTTATGGAGATTGTTAAATTGCGGAATCGGCATGAATCGGCATAAACGAGATGAAAATAAAATTGTCGACTTCACAACTTCTGAAGAATTCCCATGTGATTTAGGCATATTAGTTTCATTCAGACCAATTTCATTAGTTAGCTTAATGAAAACAAGACATGACATGGTTCATGCCGTCATTTACGTCATGTTGGCTTTGCAGGCCAGAATCCAGACTAGATTGCACAATCCATGACAATACTTGTCATATCGTCTCCACTGGGGCCATTGCATGTTGTTACATAACTTATTATTAGCATTATGTTGCCGATAAAAAGCAAACTCGAGGCACAGCATGTGTGGTTGCCCCACTACGTGTCACGTACGATTCATATTGCATGTTGACTTTTATGTTTAGTGTAAGTGTTAGTGCCCCACGATATCTCACCCTGATTACCTCCCCCCCCCCCCCCCCCCCCATGAAAAGAAAAACTAGGTTATCTCCCACACCCTTCTAAAAAAATAGAGACCCACCCCCACACACACACACTTTTTCAGAGATTCATGCATGATGTGATAACTCCAACAAATGTAATTAGATTCTAGTCAATTTTTTTTCACTGCTTCTACTTTTTTTATCTAATTACAGGTGAGCACAGAATCAATCATGAACATCCGGACTGTGGTCACCCTGTCTAAGGAAGATACATTCTACGATCTGTTCGTCTCCAAAATAACTCCACCACACAAATCAGCGATGAGGAAAGCACACATCATTGGCATCGCCTTCTCGGCATCGCAGGCTATCCTCTTCTTTGCTTACGCTGCTTCATTTTACTTCGGTGCCTACCTGGTCAGAGAAGGGGAGATGGGATATGTCGATGTCTTCAGGTAACTCTACTTTTCCAATTAACCCTTTATATTTTAAATGGATTTCTCCCATCAATTATTAAATTATACATTACAATGGTCTATTCTTCATCTGGAGGGGTGTTCAGAAAATACAAGCAGACAACAGATAATACATAGATAGAACCGCATGAGTGTCTGGATTTTGACGAAATTATCGCACAAGATTTGTTGGCGGAGCGATACCTCGAGTGCGGGACGCAGTACCGCACTAGAGGTATCGCGTTCCGCCAACAAATTGAGTGCGATAATTTGTCAAAATCCAGACACTCATGCGGTTCTATTTTTATTACATATCTCCGTATCTTAGTAAGTTGACTCACAGTCGTACATCTCCAGTACAGAAAATGTGAATTTAATTGAGTGTTAACACTGAATAAAATAGTTCCGTCGACAGATTGCACTAGTGCGATTCTGAGAATTATCACATGCCTGGAAACTCGTGCGATCATGCGAATTACGTTGATAGATATGTAATAAAAGTTCAGAATGATTCCCATGTGTTGGTTTGGCAAACTTTGGCTGTTTTGTTGAACTTATTATTTTTTTCAGAGTCTTCTCTGCTATAGTTTTCGGTGCTATGGCCTTGGGCCAGACAAACTCATTCGCTCCTGATGCGTCGAAGGCCAGTATATCTGCAGCAAGAATCTTCATGTTACTGGACAGGACTCCAGCTATTGATATAGAATCAGAAGAAGGGATCATTCCATCAAAGGTAGAGTAGAAAATGATCATTTACTCTTATGTTTGCCCTTTCTTTACTAAATAGATTCTCCCATTCAGTTATAAAAGTATACCTTGGAATGGGTCTATTATTCATTTGGAGGGGTGTTGCTGTAATGAAAGCAGACGATAGACAGAAAAACAGATAATATAAGTCTATGGTCTATTGTCGTTTGTTGAACTTATTATCTGAACATTTCCTAAGAGAACTACTCGTCAATGAGTATTTAGTAAAGAAAGGACTAGTCCTTTATATTGCATGGAAATTATGATTTTGTAATTTTGATTTGTCTATTTGTAGTTACCTATTTGTAACCCAAAAATTTTAATTTGAGACCATAGACACTTCTCAGAAGAGGAGCCCTAAGCAGAATGTGGTCCCAAGAGGGTGAATTTGGATAGCGTCACTAAATTCACCCTCTGGGGACCTCATTCTGCAGATGTCACACACTAAATTCAGCCTGACCATTACTAATCTTGATTAATTGCATTTGTTTTGCAGGGATCTCTGTCAGGGTCCGTCTCACTGAATAATGTCGAGTTCACTTACCCTCTTCGACCCGACATAAAGGTGCTGAAGGGTGTCTCTATTGAGGTACATTCTGGTGAAACAGTGGCTCTGGTTGGATCTAGCGGCTGTGGAAAAAGCACAGTCGTCTCCCTTATAGAACGATTCTATGAAGTAGCTGAAGGATCTGTTGTAAGTATCTATTTTTGGTTATGAGTTGTGTAAGAACTTAACCTATGGTTTGATGAACGATGCTGTCTCCCCCCCCCCCCTCCTCTGGGGACCTCATTCTGCAGATGGTTTGATGAACGATGCTGTCTAACATGTATAACATGGCTTGGGGGTTCCTTGCACAGAATCGAATCCTGCCAAAGACACCAGTATTGTATAACGTGGCGCTATATGTAATAGCATACCATATAATAACTTACATTAAACATGCTTACGAACAATATATATGGAGAACGGCATAAAATAAAATTATATTATAAACAGCAATAATAAATAATGTGTCTTGAAGGTTTGGTGTCTTTATTTTATCTGCCGGCTGCCTCCCGGTGATGTTGGTCGTCACTTTCGGTGCACGTTCCGTTCTTCTGGCTGTACCGTTTTATTTATCCGGTCATATTCACAACAACATTATATCAGAGTTGACTTTGACAATCATTCCTATAGGATATACAGTAATGCCCTAAGTAATCGACCTCTTAACCAAAGCAGAATTATGGGTAACTTTTCAGGATTTAGTCGGAAATATGGCTTGTTGACATTCATCGGAAAGCTCTCGCCGAGAGCTTTCCGATGAATGGCAATAAGCCATATTTCCGACTAAATCCTGAAAAGTTACCCATAATTCTGCTTTGGTTAAGAGGTCGATTACTTAGGGCATTACTGTAGCTATATTCTTTTTGCATCTGATTGTACTGATATCTATTTGTTTGGGGTCAGATACTGGCACCAGAGAATTAATCCAATGATTCCAAAAATTGGGCATTTTATCACAGGAACAGCACTTTTGCTCTGCATTAAATGTACGTAACCCGATTGGATGGTCGCCATATCATCAGATTCCTAACAACAAAATTGTTTGAAATGCCACTTCAGTCATCAGAATCGGGTAATTGCCCAAAAATAATGCTAATCATAGTCAACTATAGTATAAAATTTACCAAAACCTGTTATTTATCAACATTTTGTTCAACAAAAAATTTCCAGTTTGTCAAATATCTGACACAAAAAAGCCACTTGATTTTAGAGTTATCCATCTTCATCCGCAATTTTGTCAGACGGTCTTCTCGTCGACTGTTTACTGGGTGACTTAAAATTATCGGTGGTGAAAAATAGTAGATTTCAAACATCGATATCTGATCACTCTGATCTTTGATGGGTGGGTTCCTCGACTCAATTCAAATATTTTTTACCCCCAAAGCCAAGGAAATAGTATATGGCGAGCGTTAATTTGGTTTATGCATCTAAAATAATGAATGGTAGCAATAAAAATAGCAAAATCTATTCAACTATCTTTTATTTTAATTTTAATTTCAGAAATTAGATTCAAACTCGGTGAAAGATCTGAATCTCAACTGGTTGAGGTCCCAGATCGGGATTGTATCGCAGGAGCCAGTGTTATTCGACAGGAGTATAGCTGAGAACATTGCTTATGGTGATAACTCCCGATTGGTTACGATGGCCGAAATTATAGATGCTGCCAGGAAAGCTAATATACACAGCTTCATAGAATCATTGCCAACAGTGAGTACCACCCCTTTTTTGAATAAATTGTTTTTATCCCCGCCAAATTGAAAATTTGCGGGGGATATAGTAATGGGTTCTGACCGTCCGTCCATCCCGAATTTGTAAGAGTCATAACTTTTGAACAAATGTAAACGGATTTCAAAGATTTGTGGTATATGAGTTCACCTGACTATACCTAGAATGAGTTCGCAAGCCAGGTCCGGCCAGATATTTTTACCGGAGTTATTGGACTTTGTTTATTATTTTTGTCGAATTTACCAGGTCCGGTCGGATATTTTAAGAGGACTTATTGGACTTTGTTTATTTTTTTGTGCGCAAATGAACGACGTCACAGGGCTCATTTCCACAAATATCAACGGATTTCAAAGATTTTTGGTATATGAGTTCACATTACCAGTATCTAGAACGAGTTCGCAAACCAGGTTCGGCCGGATATTTTCAGCAGAGTTATTGGACTTTGTTTATTATATTCACACTGAACTATATGGATATATGTTCTGCTTTGCAAGCCACGGTCGGAAAGGGTTAACTTTTTGGTCGCCTACCGACGCTCATTGTCCTGCTCAGATTAAGTCACGCGTGAACTCCCTACATACCCGTATGTACGCATGAGAATCGTCGGTTTTTATTTCCTGCCGCAGAGCCAACAAGGATAAGTATAAGGGTGTCTTTGAATTTGGAGTTTCACCTACAAACTCAACAAATTCAGTTTATCTAGACAATAATTCTTTTGGTTGCCTCCGCGTTCGTTTTTATTATTATCGGTTTCGAATTCATGGACCGTTTCGCTTCAAACATACAATTGTTCCGTGTTATCGACGAAACTGCCGATCACTTATTTGCGTCTATAAATTCGCCATAGCGCGGCCATCATTTCAATGATACGACGCACATCGATTGTTGTGAACAATACATATATGGAATTCTTATAGACCCTATAAGGTATGATAGACTTGGTCAGACTGTTAATGCCACGCGGTTCGTATTAATAACCGAAGTCTCCTAATTTCGTGTTATTTTACGCGTGGTTTTTTCCAACTTGTGGAATTTTCTTTCAATCATTCCCTCGCTACTGATGATGCTATCTATCATAAGGTTACGTTTATTGTGCGAAACACATATATGGCCTTATTCTAGAACCTCTAAGGTAGGATAGAATTGGTCCGACCGTAACTGCCACGTGATTCGCTATCCGCAGTCTCCTAATTTCGTGCGAATGTTCTTATACTATGGCGTTTCATATTGGGGAATTTTCTTTCATTAATTCCCTCGCTACTCATCAGAACAACGTGCTTTCACATAATACTTTGTGTTTTATGTTTCAATTCTGTCACACATGTCTCCATGATCCAGATGTGTTTGTCGACGCTTGAAGTTGACTACAGTTTATCATATCAGAATGGAACTGTTTCATGTTTAATAATCATTGTTAATTGGTTACTTAATGACTGTAGTAGTACTAAGAATCGGTAGTGTCATTATTAATTTCAGACATTTAATGATTGCTAACATGACATGTCATTGTCCCACGGACATCATCGCTACTGATCACTATCAGCCATGTAGGTCGCTTTCATATCTATCTGGTAATTTCTGCTCTGATGAACAATAGCTGCAATTCTACACAAACCGGTCTTAGCCGATAGGCTTATCTTGCTCTCAGTGCATTATATTCGTGATGGCCTAGTAATGGTGATCGGTGGGGATTCGGACTAAAATTAATCGTGATTACAATTTCACTCTTTTCTCAATTCCAGATTTTAGTTATTATTGCGAATTTTATCCAAAATTAACCCATCATTTCAAATTTGCTGGGTTGTTTCTTGACTAAATGGTGTTTCCTTCCGGAATACAAAAGTAACTGCTATCCTTCCTGTTGAGGTTTACAGACGGAGGGCATCGGGTTACTACGATTCTGGATATGGCTCTAATTGGGACCCAAATTACAAATCATGGGCGCTCAGGTTGGCGTTCTATCTTGTCGTCACTCTGACGGTGTTTAATCATGGTTTCTCTATCTACAAAAATATTTGAAGATTCTTTCGATCCTTTCCCCTTCTTGATCCAATTATGGGAATGTGAAAGTATTATTTGCAATGGAATTATTCATGATCTCAGCCTGACAGGATTTAGAATCGTGGTGACTTGAACCCTCCAGTTAACTGGCCCACTGTCAATTGATGCTGTGGAATGCTCGATTTCCCTATGCGGCCGCAACGTTTCTCGCAGCATTACTGGCGAACGTGGCCAAAATTTGAGATGCCTGGATGACGGTCCCCAATGCATAACGATATACTAGCAGTGGTATTCCAAGACGACGAGGTGGGGGGAGACATTATTTATGGCAAGTAACCATATCAAATGTGAGCTTGGTACAAGAACATGCTGTACATCCAATACAGCGTGCAGTGTTCATAAAGGGCATGGAAGGTGTTTTGAAGGTATTCATTGACTAGCTGGAGTCTCAATGAATTTTCAAATATATACGTGTCCCGACCTTTCATACCGTTGATATGGCGAATAGACTTCACACACGAATGAAGCACATTTACGTGGAAAGCATTTATATTGCCACGTGCCCCACGACCACTGCCAATACTTCTATTGCCCATATCAATTTGATTATCTGGCACATAGACAATAAAACAGGCAAAGACGTTTGCGCTGTCCAGCTTAGCTTTCGAGGAAGCTCATTGACCAGCATTACAGACCTTTCCTCGCAGGCAGGGGACCATCCCGTACGAGTGGATTCCATCCCCATGGCACCAGATGCCCGATCATAAGGGCCTGAAACCATGCTGCCAACTCTGCGCACTTCGGTCTATGATGGATTTGTCCTCTCTTCCTTAAACATGCCTTAAACAGGACCACTTAGGTAGGGGGAGTTCCTCTCTATCTTGGCTCTTCAAATTAAAATTCAACATTATAAGGGATGTGTATCCTTTACTAGGAGGATGATAATTTCATTCGTTTCCTTCCTAGGGGAGCCATTTTAGAGCGCGTCTTCCCCTAGTTTGCTGCATGCTTCACACTAACCTACCTATCACACACCTAGGTCGTTCTGCTGCATGTTTGGGGGGAAAGTGACATGATGTTCTGGGCAGAGGCTCAGACCTGAATATTCCGTATGGTGACCGTGAAAATTTACCTGTGTTTATCATCTGACTACATTGTACATCATTTGAACTGATTTCGGTTGTAGAAGGCGCACCTTCATTTCTTAGAATCAGATCGCGCGGTGGGTATTCCACTGGGAACATGGACTGCTCTCAGGTGCCTAGTGGTCGTGAGGGCCTAATAATAGTAATGTGTGTGGATTTAGGCTAAACATAGTAGTCGTGATTGCACATTTTGCTCTCTGTCTCCATTCCAAATGATGGTGATCGTTGGAAATTTTCTCCAAAATTAATACTCGTACCGACACTATTGTTTGGCACCTGAGAGTAGCGGTTTGCTTTCTCAGTGGCTGCTCTGGTCACCTGCGGTGTTCGGCCATGCGCTCCCGGTGCTTATGGCTGTTAGTCATGTTCTCTGAGGGGCTATATATATATCTTTTATGATACATTGGATCGTGCCAGGGATCTCTGCTCTGGCTCCGACCATTTGATTGTTGGGCGCAGCTTTGGTAGGGTCTTCTGACATGATCTCATGATGACTTATATATCACCATGATATATCTATTATATCATTTTATATATCTATATATGCGAAAGATTTGTATCACCGGGTTTCTGCAATGATATCTTGTGATACATAGGTACCTCCGAGACATGCGACATGTTCTCTGTGGGGTTATATATCTATATTTAGTGATACGTTGGATCATGCAGGGAGCTGTGATCTGGCTCCGACCATTGGATTGATGGGCGCAGCTTTGGTAGGGTCTTCTGACATGGTCTCATGAGGAAAACTTAATATATATATCCCCCGGATATATATATTATATCATTTTATATATATATATACGCAATGTGTATATTGTGATACATAGGTACCTCAGAGACATGTAAACGTGTGATAACTGTTCTAAGGGCAGGACCAGTTCACGCTCCTCCGGTTACGTCTCACCGGTTCAACCAATTCGTGGGGATACGTCTGGTGGAACTGTCGGGGTACTTGGGACCTCCAGGCCATTTGGCCCCCACCAGACGCTAGCGGTTCTTGGCGCTAAAGCTGCCAAAATCGCGTGCGCACGTATCGACACCGGCTGGATGGCCTTAGGCAGCTTAAGCGTAGGGCAGGGGCCGTACCCATGAGGTAAAGCGCCGAGTCCCCCTGGTCACGCTCGTCTTATCGACACGGCCTTGCCTGCCACTCCACCACCCAGTGGAGAAAAATGACCTCTCCCCACCCTCCAGCTTGGCCAGGATATTAGCTTGGGCATGACCACCTGCAGCATGCGATGGTGGGGGCTCCCTCTGATCCGATGGCTTGACTCGCTTATAGTTGTCCAACCCATTTGGGCTAATGGGCTCTCCATTTGATCCCTGTGCCACAGATTGGGCATCAGGTTATCTGCCATTGGCGAACAGCAGTTAGTTAACTCTTAATGTTGGTTGTCTTGCCATCTTCGGAGTGGGCCTCCTCCAGTGCAGGTCGTTATGTCGCTAAGGCGGAGAGGGAGTTAGTCTCCTCGCATCTCATGGCGGCTGGATTATTAGAACTGACAGATGAAGAAAGAAGAAGAAGAAAAGAGAAGAAGACCGATGAGTATCTTGTTCGGTTATACTTGCTCGGTTCGCCTGCAATTATGAATTGAATGGCACCACCTGGGATGTTTCTTCCAAAAACAAGGGGGGAGGTACATGTTTGAGCAATATAGCACTCTGTTTTAGAAGAGTACATTCCATCAAAATTTGGCTATTAACTTTATTGCTCGTGCCTCCTCCTGGGCTTGCATTCTAATCCATATAGTTCAGTGTGAAGGCTTCCTTTGGTGGAAATATGATAGTTTTAAAAGTATAATATATATTTCCTAAAAGAAAGCCTGAACACTGAACTATCATAGGGCCCTCCCATGGCGGTGCCATTCCCAACCCCGCAACTCGCCAATCTCCTGATTGAGTCGGAAATAAAACTGACGATTCTCATGCGTACATACGGGTATGTAGGGAGTTCACGCGTGACTTAATCTGAGCAGGACAATGAGCGTCGGTAGGCGACCAAAAAGTTAACCCTTTCCTACCGTGGCTTGCAAAGCAGAGCAGACATATATCCATATAGTTCAGTGTTCAGGCTTTCTTTAAGGAAATATATATAATACTTTTAAAAATATCATTTTTGGTGCAAATGGACGACGTCACATGGCTAATTTCCACAAATGTCAGTACCTAAAATGAGTTCGCAAGCCAGGCTTTTTGACAAAATCCCACCTCTTGTTTAGCACATACTGAGAACGCAAACATTATTGAGAATGCACTTCCCCAACTGCACAATTCGGCGGGGGATACCGTCGTCTGCGACTGCTTGTTAACATCAAATCATTCCATCAATATTGCAGTTAATTACTGAGTTATAGTAATCGTATTCTTTCTTTCAGTAATATTAAGCTATCGTCACTTAAAAAATCAGTTGCAATCGCAATGTCTATTGCCAATGTCATGATAACAGTCAGTTTTAGCTCACCTGAGACGAAGTCTTCGGTGGAGCTATAGTAACCACTCATCGTCTATTGTCCGTCTGTCCATCCATCCGTCAACATCTTCTTCCCAAGAACTGCAGGTCCGAATTGAGTCATATTTGGTGTGAGGGTCCTTGTGTGAATGAGATTCAGATTTGTTCAAATGGGGTCACAGATCAAATTGGGGCAGAGCCAGGGACATACATCTTTCCATCTATAATTCTTATACGGTCTTCTTCTCAAGATCCTTTTCCGCTTATACTTAGCATGGAGAGCCCTTGGGTGACTGTGATTCAGATTTGTGCAAATGTGGTCACCGAGTCAAATAACGGCGGGGCCAAAGACATAACTCTTTCCCTAAATAATTATTCTTAAAATGTGTTTTTTGGTCAAATAGGGCCGAGTCCAGGGACATAACTCTTTTCCTCGATATTAATTCTTAAGACATCTTTTCCCCCAAGAGCCATCAGGCCTATTCATCTTATATATAAAATAGAAGGATCCAGATTTGTTAAAATATATTTGACTAGTCACAAAATGGCAGGGTAAGGGGGACTTTTCTGTCCAATAAAATTACTTATATGTGACCCGCCATATCAAATCCAGGTGGAATTTGGGATTTTTTTACCCTGTGCCAATGCATTCTCTTATATATGCGAGTCGACCATAGGTCGCCTCGCATATATAAGAGAATGCATTGGCTTAACAATTTTTTATCATGTTTTTTAAATAAATGTTTCTTACAATTTTTAGGACATAAAATAAAAAAACATCCATTACCCTGCAGGGAGCCCCACACATATATAGAAGCACATAGAAGAGTGTCGTCTGCTTATGTTTGTCTGGGGCTCTGTATGGGTGAAATTATAAAATTGTTAAAGAATACAAGAACAAATTATTAAAATTGTAAAAAATTGTTAGGCCAATGCATTCTCTTATATATGCGAGGCGACCTATGTTCGACTCGCATATATAAGAGAATGCATTGGCACAGGGTAAAAAAATCCCGACTTCCGACTGGATTTGATATGGCGGGTCACATATATACAACTCATTAAAACATCTTCTTTGGAGCCACATGACTGATTAATCTACTATGGTGTGTATGGTTCATGGATAATTAGATTCAAATATGTTTAAATGGAGTCGGCCAGTAAAAATAAGGGGGCATCTCAGGTTGGAACTTCCCAACAGTTGGGAAAGCTTGAGGTATCAGTTGAAAAATTTCAGCCTAAGAGGGATGTGCAAAAGGAATTTTACAAACCTGGGAGTTTGCTCCATTTGGGAGGGGACAGACTATGAGTTTTTGGGGGGGGTCAGGGGTGGACATCCCCCACCACTCAACAAAGCCCCCTAGCTACGTCCCTGTTTAGAACTACTTGTTATACCCCACACAACAAAGTTGTGGGGGGATACTGTAATCTCAATCAGTTTATTGCAAAGCTATGATTTAACACAGAACATGCAAAATATATATACATACATGTATATGTACAATAGCAGGAAACTATATATTGGCTATAATCTTATACTCATGCCACAGCCATAATACCATATAATATTTATATATCTCAATCCCGCTGGGTGAAGGCACGCCCATTCCCATTTTGTCACCCACATCGAATAATGCAGGGGAACAGCAGTTATGTTTACCCCCATTCTCAACAAATGGGATGTGTTTTGAAATGGGGAGTTTTTGCCCAGGCGGGTGGGGTCTTCAGTGTCTCAGAATTTGGGCAGTTCCTTAAAGGCACACTTAAGATCAATTCGTCAGTCTGTCCCATCCGTGGACACAAATTTGTCCAGAGTTTTTCTCAGTTGTTTTTTTTATCATTTTCTGTGAAACTTGGCACTGACATCAACCACCATGGGAACCTGTGCATCTGCGATTATGAGGTCTGTCAAACTTTTTTTGTGTGGAGTTATCCCCCTTTTTCGACTCAGAATTTTTTTAATACAGGGGTATACTTTGTCCGAGCTTTTGTTCCTACATTTTTTGGTCAGTTTTTTTTTAACTTTGGACAGATACTTAGTACCATGGGAACATATGCACCTGCGATTATGAGTACTGTCCGACTTTTTTTTGTGGAGTTATCCCCCTTTTTCGACTTAGAAATACAGGGGTATACCTTTGTCTGAGTTTTTATTCCTACCTTTTGTTTTCAATTTTGTTTAAAACTTGGCATAGATATTTAGTACTGTGGGAAACTGCGCACCTGCAATTATGAAGTCTGTTCCACTTTCTTTTTTTGTGGAGTTATCCCCCTTTTTCGACTTGGAAAATTTTCATTTTAACTTAATGTTCACTGCCATGTGAAACATCTTAGTGTTTAAAAAAAACGGGGGTAATCTTAGTCCCAATGGGACAGTCACACCTCTAGGTTTTAAGTGATTTTGACAAGTACTGACTGTTGTCGTCTTCAGAGTCTCAGTCTTTACAGTCAGCTGAGCGACTCAACAGGCATTGACTCTCTTGTTGCATGAATATCTCATTTGAAATAATTGTTAGTTGAACATAATCGACAGCATACTATTTCTGTATTTTAACATTTGACAGCCTATTTGTTTCACTTCTTCAAGTGGGTTAATTTTTCTAGGAAATTTCTTATCTCAGAATGTTTCTTCCAAACCAAAAACTGCTCTTGCTATTTGTGATTTCTCAAAATGTCCATGAAGATCCAAACACACAAAATGTGCAACCAGCGTTCATTAATAAAAGAACTATTTTTATATAAGTATTCTTTATTATTCTATTCTTATTTTATTTATTTGGTCTAAACTTTTACTGCATATGCTACAGTAATGCCCTAAATAATCGACTCCTTAACCACAGCAGAATTATGGGTAACTTTTCAGGATTTATTTGGAAATATGGCTTGTTTCCATTCATCTGAAAGCTCTCACTGAGAAGTTACCCATAATTCTGCTGTGGTTAAGGAGTCGATTATTTAGGGCATTGGTGTACTTCAACAATATATGCTGCATTTACTTAAGTATTTTATGACAGTTTTGACCATATTTAGTCCATTGTTTATTACCTATATTTACATTCTTGGAAAAATTATGGAATTATGTCAGGGGAAGGTCTTGGAAATTTCACAAAATTCTTGGAAAAGTTTGGAAAAGTCATGGATTTTTTTTCATGGTAATGTGCATGAACCCTGTATAATAACCACATTGACTCAGCAGGCTTGGTTATTGTAATAGTATGGGAAGCAGAGCTGTCAAGTTTCACGGATTGTCCATGAGACTCCCGGATTGCCATAGGTAAAACGTCAGAAATACGGAAGACCACCAATTTCTCCCGCAAGTGCAGATATCAGGAGTAATTTCATATTCATCATCATTGAGTACTAATCAGCAGTACTAATTGAGACTAATTAATTTCCACACCCTTCATAGCCATTCAAGCTGTCATAAAAGTATAGACAATAGATTTAATAACATGACTTAGGATGATTATGTAAGTGATCATTTGCACAGTGCAAATAGAATACAATAGAAGGGAGAAAACTATATTTATTACAGGAATTAGAACAGGAAGTTAGCTTTGAATGCCAGTGATTTCGCATTGTATTATTTTATATAAACATTCATGTAGCACACACTCACAGTAGCTGTATATAACTGTTCCATAATCTTTTATTTAGGTATATATTTTTATGAAATAAACACAATAGAAACTCATAAAACAATTAATCTTCATCATAAAAATGATAAATAAAAGGATATATATCATATCCCGCAAAAATCTCCCGGATGGCCATTTTCATAACTTAACATGTCTGATGGGAAGAAATGTTTGGTGTATGTAAATATGTAATTACATTTCCAGGGTTATGATACAAGTTGTGGAGATAAAGGGGCTCAGCTGAGTGGAGGACAAAAACAACGAGTCGCTATTGCCCGTGCCTTGGTGCGTAACCCTAAGATCTTGCTGCTCGATGAGGCAACATCTGCTCTTGACACTGAGAGCGAAAAGGTATGTATCCTACCTTATTATACCTCATTCAAACACCCTATGTTAAATTCGCTCTTTGAAAATGTGAATGGAAATTGACTGAAAATCACATGTTAATTTCAAATTATAGATTTCAAATGAAAACCTGTTAACCCTTTGAGTGCCAGGTCCAATTTTTGTATCAACCCATATACCCTGTGCCAATGCATTCTCTTATATATGCGAGTCGACCATAGGTCGCCTCGCATATATAAGAGAATGCATTGGCCTAACAATTTTTCATTATTTTTTACAATTTTTTACAATTTTAATCTTATATTCTTTAACTCTTTCAGTATTTTGTAGGTTTAGTGCCAGGGAATCTTACGTTTTTCATGGGCATCAAAATTATTACTATGAATACTTGGTGATAGTTTTGAGTTATAACATGTCCCTAAGGTTTTATCCAGTTTGTTTTTAAATTCGCTATAGCATGCTTAAGCATACCCAAAAAAAATTCAACCCAAATTTTTATTTATTTATTTTTTTTTATTTTTTTAGGGCCGATTTTACAGACCGTAAATTAGGGCCGATGAGATCGGCCCCTGGCACTGAAAGGGTTAAGTGTAAATTGAAGATCTCTAATGAGGCGCAATTCTATACGAAATTTATTGACTGAGTGCACTAAATTTGATTCGAGCTGAGCTTTAGCAAGGCTTGAATCAAATTTAGTGGATGAGGTTAATAATTATTTTCATACAATTGCATCGAATTTGAGATCCTTTTTAACACATAATCACATTTTAGCAAGGATAAACGATCTCGAAATGGCTGGGGTTAAAATAAATGAATATTGATTTCCTTATCACAACCAAAGAGGTAGTAAAGACACCTTCAAGAAAAAATATGTGTCTTCATGTTGACTGAATATATTTTATTGCATTATAAACATAGCAACGGGATTGAGACACAAGTTTTTCAACTTAATCCTTTCATGACGGGAGCTGCACTGGCCATGCAGCATTAAAGATCCTTACCAGTGCATTCTCTTATATATGTGAGTCTCCCACAGGGAGCCTCGCATAAGAGAATGAACTGGCTTACAAGGTCAAGATAACTATTGTTAGGCCAATGTATTCTCTTATCTATGCGAAGCTCCCTACGGGAGACTCGCATATATAAGAATTCATTGGCACAGGGTTTTCAGGAAGCTCCAGCCATAAAAGGGTTAAAGTCTCTCTCCCCAGACAAGTTGACACACAAAATTCACATAAAATAAGGATTACACACAAATATAATGACAATTTATATGTATAACATTGTAAAAATAATTTAATAAGTAATTTTAATCTTAGCTTTCATTTATTTTGGGCTGTGTTTCATATCCGGGGGATGGTGCGAATTGATGGTTGTAGCGATTTGTCAATTCATATAATTGTATTTGCAAGCGGGTTTGAAATATAACTAAAATTAATATAGAATATATTCAGTTTTGTTCAGAGGTTGGTCCTTATACTGGTCGAATCTATGGATGATTGTATGGCCCGATAGAAGTTCACACCTGTTGTTTACTAATATTACAGGTAGTACAGGATGCCTTGGATAAAGCTAGTGAAGGACGCACATGTATTGTTATTGCACACAGACTGTCAACAATCCAGAATGCAGATAAGATATTTGTTATACGACAAGGAGTGGTGACGGAAGAAGGCAATCACTCTGAACTCATGTTCCAACAAGGGTTCTATTATAAACTACAGAATATACAGCTGAAGAAAGTCTAACTAGTGCTTAAAGATGATCTACCTCTTCCTAGAGTGTTTTATATAGATTCCGGGGTATAAAATAATAGATATGAATCGAGGACACATGTCCGGGAAAGTTTCTTATCAATTATATAAATTTTATTTAGAATTTCTTATCGCATCTGCAAGACAGTTTTAGGGGCAATTTTTTGTTTACAGAAATATGCGTGAAAACGTTCTGAGCATACCAAAAGCAAGAAAGATAACTGTATCTTGATAGCACCCTCAATCGCGGCAAACTGCTTTTCAGCTAAGAAATTTACCACGATCTTACAATCGAAATAACCACTTTATTATGCCTTTATAGACAAATGATATACCCCATCTTCAGTTTTATCTGTATTTTATTCACTAAATAGCTATTTTTAGTCATGAAATTTGTTGAGATCTCGATTTATAAAAATAATCTTCTTGTAATTGTAGCCCGGAAGAGATGGACCATCTTGAATCCCATGTTTGTGATTGTGAACTAATGTGCACTTATTGGTTCATCACTGTTGTGGCATTAAATGTGATTGTTTGTTGGTAGTGATATATGAGCAGGGCTCGAGATGATTCTGCTGAAAAATCTCCCATCCTTATCAAATCATGTTATTTTTCCATAATCACATCATTTTCTATAATTTTTGGTCATTAGTTTCCAAAAAATGTAATGTTTTAAATAGGATCATCATTTTAAGGCATGAATGAATGCTAAGCATAGGAATTTGGTTACGGCAAAATATTTAAGAGTCAACCAAACCTGTGTGATAAATGTGTGAAGAGTGGCCCAGACACAGTATGACACACATTCAGTATAGTCACTTGCTGTATATAGTAAATTTAAATTACCTACTGGTAAATCATGTTTACATAGACGTGATCATTCACATCACTGGCTCATGCATATAATTGATTCAAGAATTGATTTGATTCGCAAATATCATTATTAATTCAATTCGAGATTCGATTCAACTGCGAACCCCTGATTTGCAGGGACCTAGGCCTACCCTCAGTGATACTGGAGTCAAGAATGCTATAAAGCTGTACTGTTTACCTCGGGACATTTACTGTATTGAAACTGACAGGGTTTGCCAAATGGTCATCCTTAGGTTTCATGAGAAGAACGTCTCAAATGTTAGAAATCCATTCCATTGTCAACCACAGCAGAATTATGGGTAATTTTTCAGGATTTAGTCGGAAATATGGCTTGTTGCCATTCATCGGAAAGCTCTCGGGGAGAGCTTTCCGATGAATGGCAACAAGCCATATTTTAGACTAAAACCTGAAAAATTACCCATAGTTTTGCTGTGGTTAAGGTGAACACCGTATCCATCATTGATTTTGTCTATTGACAATCATTCTCACCATATCTATTTTATATTTGTGTGTTTACTCGTGAAATATCTGTTTTTACTAACTAATCTTTCATGCCTTATCAACAGAAGTGCGAAAATTACCACTTTGTTAAAACTTATATTGTTACAACCAATATATACCAGAGAGGGGCTTGTTACTACCAATATATACCAGAGAGGGGCTTGTTACTACCAATATATACCAGAGAGGGGCTTGTTACTACCAATATATACCACAGGGTATCCGCGGCTCCTTGAATTCCTTGAAACTCCTTGATTTGGAAAATCAATTTTCCAGGGCCCTTAAAACCCTTGAATTGAATGCCCACCCCTTGAAAACCCTGGAATTCCGTGTAACCCTAAAACCCAGGTATACCGATTCATCGGGAGTCAATAAATATAGATAGTTTAGTTCCGAACGCGTTGTTGGTATATGGGAAGTAACTCCATTTCCCGCCAACACCAATTCTTTCGAGTCTATTTCAATTATGTGATCCCCCTATCAAGCATCATAAAATTGAACACGACAAAAAAAGTTCCGAGCTTTTCAAACTCAGGTACCGTAATTAGTGTTTTTTTATTGTATCGGATCGAGGTATTTTGTATATTATATAGACATTCGACATTAGAAACCCGTGTTTTACATCAAAACGTACAACTTAACAAAAACGAAACGAAAAAATCACATCCGCTTCCGATGACCTTCATTTCCTGTTTACGTATATTTTAAAATAAAATAAATAATTTAAGCAATGACATAGGAGCAGTGATATTTCAACTGGTGTCTACTGTCATCACATTACATGTATTATTTAAATGTTCCCATTAAATTATGGTAATGCATTTACCCATATTAAAAGGCCTAAAAAGCCCAAAATGCTAAAATTATGGTGGAAAACGTGGTATCACATGTAATGTTCAACAGTTGGTTCCTGGAAACTCCTTGAAAATTGTCGGGGCAGTCCTTGAAAATCCTTGAATTGACTACTGGAACCTCCTTGAAACTCCTTGAATTCATTCACCAGAAATGGGCAGATACCATGTTGTAACCAGAGAGGGGCTTGTTAAGTTTTTGAACTTGTACCTCAATCCTTTTTTGTATTTATATTGCAGATACGTTTTCGGTGGGTACAGCTGAAAAATCACAATTGAGTTTGTTAACCCTTTCATGATGGGAGCTGCGCTGGTGCAGCATTAATGGCCCTGTGCCAGGGCATTCTCTTATATATGCGAGTCTCCCATAGGGAGCCTTGCATATATAAAAGAATGCACTGGCTGTCAAGGTAAATATTGTTAGGCCAATGTCATCTCTTATATATGTGAGGCTCCCTATGGGAGATTTGCATGGCTCCCTATGGGAGACTCGCATATATAAGAGAATGCATTGACCCAGGGTTTTCGCAAAATTTCAGAAAGCTCCAGTCATGGAAGGGTTAAACCATTATTATCAAGAAGAGCTTGGAAAAAATAGTACTAACTTATTCTTATTTTCTTTATCAATAATCTTCCAGTGACGAGATTCCACTTGTTGAAACCATTGTTTGTAAACATTTCTGTAATTAACCTTTAGATAATCGAGTTAGCAAGGGCCAAAAAAAACATTTTTGTACCATTAACCCTTTGAGTGCCAGGGGCCGATCTCATCGGCCCTAAACCTACAAAATAAGTCTGTTAAAGAATATAAGAATAAATTATTAAAATTGTAAAAAATTGTGAAAAAAAACAAACAAACAAACAAATTGTTAGGCCAATGCATTCTCTTATATATGCGAGGCGACCTATGGTCGACTTGCATATATAAGAGAATGCATTGCCACAAGGTATATGGGTTGATACAAAAATCGACCTGGCACTCAAAGGGTTAATCATCTTATTTGTATTTTTATTGTCACCCAAATTTTCATTTTTGAAAGACTCAAACTGGGACTAGCGGTGTTTGTCCCTGTCCAGAAATCAGCACTACTATACTCATTATGAGTATAGATAAATTGTCTTAATCAGTTTCAAATTTAATTTATAACAACATATTCAAATTTTTTGTATAGTGTGAGTGAACGATTTTTAAACTCCCATCAATTAAGAACAGGAGTTCCAAAATTTGACTTTAAAAGATGTTGCTATGGTATACATGTTTATAAATAGAAAACCAGGAAATGTTTTGACTAATCAAATCGATGATTACTATCTTCAACTAGTTAACTTCTGAAAATGTTGTTTCAGCACTATAATGGCATATCATTTCAAGTTATATGTTATTATTTATGTATTGTAATATATGTTTATATTTTATTGATGAAGTTCCACTTTCATTTGCAACAATGTCCAAATAAACATAATATTTATGTTTGGCAACTTGTTTGTTGATGTAATCTCAATAAATATCTCAAACTAAATTTAACCCTTTACCCAACAAACCGGCCAAAACCGGCCAAAACCGGCCAAATAAAGCTTCAACAGCCTAAAATATCTTCGGTCTGTCTCAATAGAACCATACAAATATGGATATCATTGGAACCGGCTCCTTGACCACATTGTGATAGTTACAGTTATGCCCTGTGCCAATGCATTCTCTTATATATGCGAGTCGACCATAGGTCGCCTCGCATATATAAGAGAATGCATTGGCCTAAACAAAATCTTTTTTTAACACTTTTTACCATTTTTTCTTACATTCTTTAACAATTTTATAATTTTTAATGTGTTAAGCCAATGCATTCTCTTATATATGCGAGGCGACCTATGGTCGACTCGCATATATAAGAGAATGCATTGGCACAGGGCCCTTCTGTTGGGTAAAGGGTTAAAGTTATGAACACTATATTTGGCTCAATAGAGGTTATATAATGGATTTATGAATTCTGATTTTGAAATAATGCTTTTCTGTGAAATCTTTCCAAGACTTTCAGTGTTAAAAGGTAACAAATGTATCTGCAGATAATACTGGATGTGTACTAAGCAAAATCCATATTACAATGGAGCTAGTGCTGGGCGGTATTTGCATATAAAAATATTGTAAAAATTCGAGTTTTATCCCAATTTTTTGCCTTCCTCGCCAACTTTAACACTCAGCTTCGAGTTTTTCACTCTCCGATGTCACTAGTGACACAGCTTAACCACAGTGGATTTTCACTATACGAACCCTCCAACCACTGGGGATGAACAAGAAGGACTTTTAGTCAATTCTTTTATTATAAAAAATATTGTGGTACATGTAATTCTAAAATCACTGCGGAAAACCTTTTTGTTGATTATATACTTCGGTGGGCCCCCGTGTACCGATCAAAATCAAAATTGAAAGTAACGGTGACACTTTTGAAATTCTTACTAATTACAAATACCACCCAGCACTAATAAAAAGGTGCGATGTTAAAAGACTCATGACAAAACATATCATATTTTATTTACTTTTGATTCATATTACAATGATTGTTATTAGAATTATGAAATTTAGTTTCATAACTTTCATGAACAACATATTAATAGATATTCATGATTTTAAATGAATGAATAAATATCTCATAAAATAGCAGGTAATAACCAGCTTCAGGTTTTATGTTTACTATTTAAGGATAAATCTGTGTCCGTTATTTGCGCTGCTGATAGGCATAAATAAGCATGGTTCTCTTTCCATCTTATAGAATAATGTTGATAACCTCTGTCTCTTAGCAAGAAACTCATGCTTAATCTAAGATGTTACTCTCACAGTCTTACAAGATAAGCAGCAAAGGGGTTTGTAAAAACTCTTTCTTTACTAAATGGATTCTCCCATTCAGTTATAAATGTATATATTGGAATGGTATATTATTCATCTGGAGCGGTTTTCACTAAATGTAAGCCGATGACAGAGGAGCACGTAATGTAACTGCAGAAGAATTTCTGTTCATCTATAGGAATTGTTCATATTAATATGATCAATAATGACCTATGGCTTTGTTGAACTTATTATCTGAACATTTCCACAGGAAACTACTCATCAATGAGTATGTAGTATAAAAAGGGTTAAAACCCATAGGCTTTTTCTTTTTATTGCGACACAATTGGAACTCGCCACTCCATTTTCAAAGAACTGTTTCACAAATCTTTAACTGTATACTTGCAGACACCCGTCATATTTTTATTTCAGAATCAAAATTTTCTACAGCTTATATTCAACCACCCCCCCCCCCCCCCACCCCCGTTCAAGCTTGAATGTAGTGTATCTGACATTTGCAGAATGAGGTCCTCCAGAGAATGAATTTAGTGTTGCAATCCCGCATGGTGGGCTAGCATCACCAAATTCATCTCTGGGGACCTCGTTCTGCTCAGTATCTACAGTCTCAAATTAACATTGTTTTTAGTTACTTTTTCCCTTTTGTTGAGTTTCCCCTAATTTGCAGAAGATAAAATGAATAATCGAGGTGACTCATGGGTGAAAAAAACATCCCCATGGTGTGTCTGTCATTTGCAGAATGAGGTCCCCAGAGGGTGAATTTAGTAACACTATATCACACAGCGGGCTAGCATCACCAAGTTCATCCTCTCCGGACCTCATTCTGCTTAGGCCTCACCTTCTGGGAAGTATCTATAGGCTCAAATTAACATTGATTTTAGTTACTTTTTCCCTTCTGTTCAGTTTCTATATCCCCTAATTTGCAGAAGATAAAAATGCATAATCAGGGTTACTAATGGGTGAACATCACCAACTTCAACTGGGGAACTTCAATCTCATCCTAAGTCTCCCATATCAGTTGAGGCCTAAGTAGAATGAGGTCCCCAGAGGGTGAATTTGGTGCTAGCCGACTGGGATAGCATAACTAAATCCCCCCTCTGGGGACCTCATTCAGCAAATGTCAGACACACTAAATTCCGACTTGATCCCATTTTCTAAAGTATCATCGCAAAGATATGTGCAATAGCGTAGCTTACCAATCTATCACAATTCTGTACTTATCCTGGTAATTTTCCATGTTATTCACTTGACTATATCCATGTTCCTTTTACTGATTTTTTAATGTCTTCACATTTTATATCAACTTGTTTAATACCTGAAAGCCAACTTCTTTAATCCACTTGTCCTCAGCCAGTGCTGATAAACATGCATGTAATTGCATTGAGAATGTCTTTCTGAATGTTGTGACCATTGCTCTCCAATGCTTCCATTGCGAACTGGATGACCTGCCCCAGAGACAAACCTCCCTCTGCTAGTATATAGCCAACTGTAATGTTTTACATTTGGCCACACGGGTAACTATGTCGTAATTAGATAACTTATTATGTTATGTATATTTTGTAGGTTCTAAATGTCTTGTTTTATTATAGGATGTCGAAAATTAGTTTTTAAGTTACTTTTGATACCACCCCATCTTACAATCTCATTTCCATGAAAATGCTCATTCAACGTGAAATACAGGTTAACCATTCCATGACTGGAGTTTCCTGAAAATTTGCGAAAACCCTGTGCCAATGTATTATTTTATATATGTGAGTCTCCCATAGGGAGCCTCGCATATATAAGAGAATACATTGGCCTAACAATATTTACATTGACCATGTTAGAGTGCATTCTCTTATATATGCCAGGCTCCCTATGGGAGACTCGCATATATAAGAGAATGCACTGGCACAAGATCCTTATTGCTGCACAGCGCAGCTCCCATCATGAAAGGGTTGAAATCTAACCAATATGGGATATTCAATTGATATATGGAAATTTATTATTGTTTGAATTATTTTTTTTTAAATTGGATGTTATAAATCTAACCCATTGTTATTGTTGTTGTTGAAAAAAGTGCTCTGGGGTGGGTTATCATTAAGCCTTTCTGCCACCCATGTTAATGTGCCTGTAAATTTTCTCTGAAATATTGCCACAACAATATAAAATACTGTGTTTTAGAGATTTAGTAAGTGAATGGATGGATGGATGAGCGGCTCTTTGTGCCCCTGATTATCACTTATGTTTTTGTTTATGAATCGCTACCGATACTCTCATATTTTTCATAAACTTAATTGATATTTTCCTTATCGGGAAGCGACATATCACCATGTTACTATTAGTTGTATTATTAAAGATTTTCCCAGATTTGGGACCATTTCATGTTGAACTTATATTACTGCATTTATGTATAGAATAAATGTTTATTTTAATTATTTCTTTATTTACCCCTATTCCTGGATGGGTTTAACTTAGGATTATAATTGCATTATCATGTAATAAGCAAGATCACTGGGTCATGGCTGTATATGATTCTTCCAGCTCTGTTCCGTGGTTTCAGAGATTCTTCCAGCCCCAGTTCCGTGGTTTTAGTGCTACTGGTCAAAGTTTTAGAGTAGCATTTCCATATATGGAGCTTTGGAATTATTCATGAAACTTGGACCTGTAGCTCTTAAACCACAGAAATGAACCTGGTGGATTCAATATGGCCGCGATTTAGTGACAGGGCATATTACTAGTATGAAAAACTTAAAAGTCCCCTTCATATATACCAGCACCTAAAAGACTTGAATTTTCCCTGCAATTAAAGGGGGGCTGTACACTAAATCCAGCCAGAATATGCAACAAATGAATGAATTTGAGTCATGGATTAGTGCAAAATACACTCATGTGTTCTGTGAACGATACAAATAACATGGTAATTGTAATGACAATAAGTCATAAACTCATTTTCATTATAATTACCCTGTTGTTTGCATCATTCATAGAAAACATGAGTATATTTTGCACTTACCCATGGCTCAAATTCATTCATTTGTTGCAATATTCTGTTGAGCATAAAAGGAGATGGTCCCATAAATGGTCAGATTTAGTGTACAGTAACCCTTTAACCCTTTCAGTGCCAAGTCCGATTTTTGTATCAACCCATATTTCCTTGATCATAGAGCTCTTTCCATCAATGTATCACATTATTATAATCAATAAATTTGAAAAATGATCAAGGAAATATGGGTTGATACAAAAATTGGACTTGGCACTGAAAGGGTTAAGAAGCATTTGAGACATTCAATTAAAGAGCCTTCCACACTGTATGCGATGCGAACAGCATTGAATCGGGTGGATACACCTAGTTAGAACCCCAGGACACAATGAGTGCTGGCAGACGGCGTACGACGCGAGAAGAAACACAGAAGTACGTCACAGTCCTAATCTGCCGGTGTGGATCCGCGCAGTTCGTGGTTGTTTGGCTAATTCTGACTTTTAAAGGTACTCAATCCGATCAGACGCTCCTAAATTACTATTTGTTTGGCTTCGGGGGTAAAATATATTTGAAACGAGTCGAGGAACCTACCCATCAACGCTCTAGAGTGATCAGATATCGATTTTTGGAGTTTGTTATTTCTATTGTTTGTGGCCCAGAAACACACCGTCAAAAGAATGGTCTCGGTCAAAATTGCGGATGAAGATAGATAACTCCAAAATCAAGCAGTTATAATTACCACTTGATTTTAGAGTTATCCATCTTTATCCCCAATTTGTCCGTTTAACCACATGTTTCTGGGCCAATTATTAGTACACATCTCTAGAAATAACAAACTTCAAAAATCAATGTCTGATCACTCTGATCTTTGATGGGTGGGTTCCTCGACTCAAATCAAATATTTTTTACCCCCGAAGCCAAATAAATAGTAATTTACGAGCGCCTGATCGGATTGAGTACCTTTAAAACTGAATAATTGAAAAGAACAAAGACACTGGAGGTAGGACAGTTTTCTGTCCATTAGTTTTCGACTGATTCTTCACCATGCAACCACTTTTACACTTTCTATACTAAATAGATTCTCCCATTCATTTATTAAATTATAAATTGGGATGGTCCAGTATTCCTCTGGAGGGGTGTTCTTAAAAATGAGCAAACAAATAGATAAAACAAGTGCAAGCATAGTTTTATTCATTGGTGGGAAAAGTTCAGATAATAATTTCAATAAATAGGTCGTTTGGTGAACTTATTATCTGAACATATTACAGAGTGAACTACTCGTCAAATGAGTAGGCGGTATAAGTATCATTAAGTAGAAGTATCATTCAGATTTTAATAAAATTGAGGGAATGTGCATTACACTGAAAATAGTATGCAGTCGACTCATCCCATGATTTAATAACTTATTCTGTTTCAAATAGTTATGAAAAGTAATTCTTATCGAACTCACAACAATCCGCAGTGCAAAGGGCATTGCAAACCAACAGAGACAAAGAGAAACCTCCGAAACCTCAGTGTTCGTCAATACTAATGATGTGAATGAGTAACATGTGCGTACATAGTAAATATAGGGTTACAACAAAAATGCCAGGTGTAACATGTAAAGAGAGGACTTACAAAAAAGCCACAATAGGCTTGTTGTCTCATCCCTTTCCAATCACCCATACTCATCCATTAGCATTTTTGTAAAATATTCATCTTGTTTTGTATTGGGAATAAATATTGTTTACACCAACATGTAAAGGTATTGTAAGTAAGTGTGTAACTGGTGGTGAAAGAAAATTCTGGACCTGGTCATTATTAGCTCAACTTTACTTGTAAAGTTTGAGCTATTGGCATGGCTTGGTATCCGTCCACGTGTGCGTGCGTGTGTCCATCAGCAATTTCCATTAGCAGTACCTTCGGTCAGATCAATATGAAATTTATCAGGGGCGTTGACATTGACATCTAGATGGGAACGAGTCATTTTGGGGGCATTTGGGGTCAAAAATACATGGCCGCCAGTGGCCATCTTGGATTTCAAAATTCAATCCAATAGCATGGGCTACATGCTGTACTGTTTGTCTGATCAAAGTGAAATTTGTCATAGATGTTAATAGTGACATGTAGATAGGAACGAGTCATTTTGGGGTCATTTGGCCATAAAACATGGCTGCAGGCAGCCATCTTGGATTTTACTCTTTGCATGACTAAATCCTTTGGCATGGGTTACAGGTCGTATCTTTAGTCGGATCATTATGAAATTTGTCTTGGCTGTGGATATTGCTATGTAGATGCGAACGTGTGATTTTTTTGTCATTGGCCAAAAAACATGGCCATCTTGGATTTCAAAATTCAATCCATTATTCTTCATGTTGAGTCGTTGACATCTAGTCTCACTCACACATTTCAAATTTCTGCGTTACTTGTTGTTCCACTCACTGCAATGCATTAATTTATCCCCTCTCCAAGTTGAGCTACAGTGTCATTGACACTTTCATATTATAAACAGTATACACTAAAACGTTTGCACTGATGCCTATCGAAAACATTTACACGAGTAACCTAATCCCCATATCCTCTGTTAGTTAGTTTAAATAACTGAACCGATATCTGTAGCCCTTGTTGTACACTTAATCCGGCCATTTATGGGACCATCTCCTTTTATACTCAACAGAACATATGTAACAAATGAATGAATTTGAGCCATGAATTGGTGGTGCAAAATACACATGTGTACTCTATGTATACAATGCAAACAACATGGTAATTCTAATGAAAATGAGTTTATGAGCACACAAGTGTATTTTACACTAATCCATGCATCAAATTCATTCATTTGTTTCATATTATTCTGTTGAGCATAAAAGGAGATGGTCCCGTTAATTGGTAAAATTTAGTGTACAATCCCCCTCTAAATTCTTAAACTGAATCCTGAATTCCATTTCTTTTTTAAAGCCAAAGGATATGTGGTGATAACCTCATACGCAATCGCTGGTCACTTTTTATTGGCGATAAAGCGCAAATTACTATACAGATGGCTTACTGTTGGAATATTATCACACGTGTGCGCCCAAGCGGATGAGGGTGTCGTTAAAAGTCAATAAAGTTTAAAACCAGGATATTAAATATGTAGGCTGCAGATAAAATAATCATATTTAATATATCTGCCATCTCTACTAGGCTTCTTTTGTGTGTACCTCCTTCTGACAGTATTCCAGGGAAGTGCGTGTATGGCTCTTTTTGACAGACCACTCCATGCATGCACATCCGTGTGACCGACGGAGAGAAGAAATGGGCCTACTTTGTATTTGTGTGCATGCGGTGTTTTATTTTTTATTTATTAAACATATTTGTATTCTAATATAATATTACAAGAGGGATCGGACAACTTAGATCCGTGTAAGTACAAAAAGTATACCACAAAGCAACGTTGACTAATGTGTTGAGTAAACTATTTCTACTCAACGTACAATTTTTACTCAACACTAACAACCGATTGATTTTTGCTCAATAGTTTGACTGTATGGCTTTCTTAGTTAAGAAAAGAAGTTGGCGAGGAATTTGTTGGAAGAATTCTCGAAACTGAACTGGATGATATATCCAGAATCAGTGACCCAATCAGAATTGGAAATATCGGGAAATTTATGAAATTCGCGATACAGTATCCCATAATGGTCTGTTAGAAGATAATACATGTGCAATAATTTTACTCATATATCTAGATTGTTTGTGTTGCCCATGAAATTAGAACATCGGCTTCAAAATATTTACTCTTTAATGAGGCGATAAACTTATGAAGTTCTGACATACATATTTCGCGGGCATCTCCTCCCATCTCAATGTTGCATTTATAGATAAAAAAAAATAATGTTGAAACTTAGATTAAACAAAATTTCAAAAGTACTACCATTATAGATGCACAGTCCATATTTTAAATTGAGTTACTGTTCCTATAACTTTGAATCAACGTATTGATTAAATCCGAAACAGATATCCTGATTTGTCATTGTTGAATACTCGTTACTCAACCGCTGAATACAAACCGCTCAACAAATGATCACTCAACGTGTTGAGTAGACATTTTAGTCAACAAGATTTTCTGTGTCGTCCGGTCTCAAAGGCAAGTGCACTCATATGAGTGGCCCAGATTGGGACCCCGTTTCATATCGATCAATTACATGCAGATGTTGATTGCGATGACGTGTCACCTTAATTGGTCTAGTTTGAACGAGACTGGCTCTGGACCATTCTCGACATTTTGAATGCTCCAAAGTTCAAAAGCTTTATTTATAAAGTCAGGCATTTTAAATTACAAACATGAGCATTAAGCTCTTAACTGACTTGTAAAACAATGAATATGTACATAAACAGTAACGTGAATAAAACACAACCTATCTGAAAAATAAAGTACATGTATATTAGCTAAAACTTTGTAAAAGACGAGTAAAATCCCTGAGGACAGGTAGCCCTGACTGGATCAAAAGCGTAAGACACAAATTTGTATATTCATATACGGCACAGTAATGTGCACAACGAGTCCATATTTCATTCCGGGATAACACGTTTTGTTCCATTCAGAGATACCTGACCAGAGAGTGCGGATTTAAAATACAAAACATATGCATATAATTAGGATATCCTACAGGCACTGCATTTACATTTAAAACCATTCCAGGTTTGTAACATACATTGAAAGTCTTTCATCGTCTCTGCATGACTCTGGAAGATAATTCCACACTTTAGGTGCCATGAATCTAAACGAGCTTAAACCGAAAGTAGTAGTATCAGGTGATGGCAGTTCCAGAGTCTCAGAATGTCTAAAAGAGTATGAACTATGTTTACGTTTCACCAGGCAGTCCAAATAGGAAGGAGTGCTAATGTCCTTCTTTAGTATTTTGAAAACTGTGAGTGCCATAAGTCTGAGTCTTTGGAGATGTAGATGCTCACAGTTTGCAATCTTTAGGAGAAAGTCATAATCAGATGTGTAGTCATTATAGATAAAACGAAAGGCTCTCTCCTGAATTTTCTCCAGCCTGTCCGTAGATGACACACTGCAGAAATGCCAGGTTAGAGGGCAGTAATTAAAATTTGAGAGGATGAAAGATTTTAAGATACATTTTTTGCCTGAGAGGGTCAGCATATGTCCAAGTCTCTTTAAGACATTTAGCTGCCTTGATGCCTTTGAACATAGCGAATCAATGTGAGTGTTAAACGTCAATTTACTGTCCAGAGTTATACCGAGTAATTTCACTTCCTCGATACATGGGATAAGATGTGAAGCATTTATGCCAGTTATAGATTTACTTTTGGGACTCAATGATATTGCTTGGAACTTCTCTGGATTTGCCTTCATGCCATTTAGTGCGAACCACTCAATGAGATGAAGGCTATCAGATTCCAGAGTGCTCCGAACTACATCAGGGTCCTTGTGAGAGAAGGAAATTGTGTTATCGTCTGCATAATTATAAAGGGAGCAGTCCTTCACAAAGCCGAAAATGTCATTCAGAAAGATGTTAAACATGGTTGGGCCCAGTATTTATCCCTGTGGTACACCCTTGGTGATGCACCTCCAGGAACTCACACTGGAGCCAAGTTTAACGCATTGTCTGCGACCAGAAAGATAGCTCCCCATATAAGACACCGACTTTTCACAATGATTATATGCACGTAGTTTCTCTAACATAAGATCATGAGGTAGGCAATCAAAAGCCTTTGAAAGGTCCATCATTACAGCGGCAACACTTTCATGCTTGTCAAGTGCCCTGTGCCAGTCTTCAATGGCACTTAACATTACGTCACTGCATCCATGATGCTTCCTAAAAGCTGAGAGAGCGGGGTTGAAAATAGATTCAAAATGCATTTGTAGCTGTGAATTTATCGCTTTCTCAAATAATTTTGATATAGTAGGTAAAATACTAACAGGCCTGTAGTTTTCCTTACTCAAAATATCATTTTTCTTGTGTATAGGTGTCACTTGAGCAACTTTAAGGCTATCCGGGAAAGCAACGACAGACAGAGAATGGTTAAAAAGATTACTCAAAGGCACGTGGATTGCTGAGTTACATATTTTCAGCATTTTTGCTGAGATACCATCAATGCCAGTAGCCTTTCCATGCTGCACTTTCCTAATACGATCGTCGATTCGTCGTGTTCAATGTTTTACATGTGGATAACTACTATGTATACGACATCTCGACTTTGAGTTTTATTCTGTCGAGGAATATATAAAAAGAAATGAAATTTTATGGTCAACAAGACACATTGAAATGTATTAAGAACTCCACATGCATGAGTGTTAATGCACTTCGTCTTCTTGGACAACATTTTGGGAGTTTGCTATTCGTCTTATTATGCTAATGATATGCCAGCCCCATGCGCAGTCTTCGTTATCCCGAAGGGTAGTGACGTGCATTTGGCACGAGTTGGCTGCATGCAGTGGAGCGCCAGCCATTTTGAACAGTTGAGTTTAAACCAAAAGGTGCTGCATTAATTCATCCTGATATTATCACGGCGTTATGTGCTGCCAGTTTGGTTGTAAACAGTATGAACTACTTTGGACAAGATTATACAAATTATCTATATTTCCATTCAATCACTCCAGATAGATAGAGTAGTGCTCCACATCAATTTAATCATGGATCATAATCGCATAAGTTTAACGAAGTGCAATGCTTAACTTACTGACTGATTGCAGCTAGATATTGTTCTAATTCGTACAATCAGATTAAATTTCCGAAACACTTCTAATCATCTGAAAATCTATCTGTTGAACAAATAACTTATTTTTGGTTCTACATTTCGTTTCGACTGATTCAGCCAGTCGGGGAAATTTGCATTCCTCATTTTTTCGTATTCGTAATTTGTGAATTTCCGGTGTATTTTTAAAGCGTTTTCTTTTTATTGCTATCAAATGATTATTCGAAAACTGAGAAGGAATTTGAGAGGAAAACATCATCTTCTTCAAAACCAAGAGCTGTTATATATTTTTGCCGATTAACTTCCTCAGCAGATGGTATGTTGTAGTAAATAACATTGAATAATTGACTGAAAATTTAGTGAAAATTTAATGAATTTGATTGTTGACGAATCATCGAATGTTGTTGTTGTTGTAGTGTAGATCAGGTCAGGCACATCCTGAATGCCACTATTATATTGGTATTCCCTATTATAGTGACATATGACCATTACCGTTTTGCGAATTTGTTAAAAGAGGGATAATCCAAAATCGTATTTCACACAAATTATTCAAAATCAGTGTCGCACTAATTTAATAAATTTGGTACCATACAGACCATACAGTCCCTTTTAACGCGGTCCTCAGCCGTTAACAAAGCGGTCGTAATGTCAACGCAATGCGGTCGTGGCATTGATAACGCGTTGAGTGTACGTTAGGACCGCGTTGAAGTTTAACTCGGATAGCGTTGAAGTTTAACGCGGACCTCGTTGAAGTTTAATGCGTTGCTCGGGAGTAAATGAGGTCTCGTAATGTCAGCGCTGAATTCCGTTAGCCTATTTTTTAGTATCTTTTAATTTTGTTTTATTTACGTTCACATTTGAATAATTCCGTGTTATGTTTAAGTTTAACGCGTTGCCCGATAGATACTAGTACTTGTGAAGAAGCATTGGAATATCCAGACATACAGAGAATCAACAACATATTACCATCACCGCCCTATTAATTAAATGTCTGGCCACTATCAAAGGAAGACACACAGGTCTGTGCATTGTTTGGGAAAAAATTCAGAACTTCAATCTACTTGAGGGACGCCCACGTGTGCGCGACATATATTGAATATCCAAATTTGCCATACTGTCAATCAATACAGAAGACATGCTGGTAGGAGGAGTCATCTTCACCAAATTGCTACAGTGTAATATAATATCTTGCCCCAGAAAGATGTGGATGCAGAAAGGCCTTTGACCTAAATTTAGTAATAACTTCAAAAGACGAGAAATGTCAAGCAAGCGTGGTCAAATAGAGGTTCAGGATGGGGAAGTTAAGGTTTTTCATGCAAAGGGCACTGATCTCTGAATAATATTTTACGAACTGCTGACGAAAGGCTAATTAAAGTTCGAATAATCAAGTCCTAGTATTCTTCAGCATAAACCACAATTCGTGTTTATTTTATAATTAATGTTGGTTTATTTAATATGATGGTGGTATGAATAACGAGCGTGTGTGAAAATTTTAAAACTACTGGAAAATTTCTGGGTTTTTTTCATGGCGTAAATTATATGAACGCTCTTTATTGTTACATGCTATAGAATACAGTTTCGGCCGACATCAGAACTGACAATTAAAGGAGACAATCACTCAATTTGTACCTACCGGTATGAACATGCAAAAGTGACAAGAACGTTATATGTATGTGCGGTTCCGTACATTTATGTGTTTCAAACGGTGAAAACACTAATCTGAGACACCTGCAGCTCTGTTCATCAGTTTGCGTACATTCTACCCTATCACTCCCAGAATGTTAGTTAATACACGAAGAAGAATAAGACTGATGTGTACTATTTTAATTATCGTGTATTTTTGCGTGTGTGAAAACTATTGACAATTATCGGTTTCTACATATAATCTTACAAGGGCAGGGGCTCCCGATGGGATATTTCTTGAAACACGTACAATACAGAATAACAACTTTGTCAGGATAGAAGTAGGCAACATTATGTTATAATATGTTACATATACATGCACTAGTTTAATCACAGATAATATAAAATAAGATGAGGCAAACTAAATAATATGTGTTTCCGTTTTGTTGTCCTAAAAACTCCAGGTAGTTCATGTTCATGTACACATATTCGGCTACATGCCATCATCTCAGGATGATTTCGTGATTTAGCCTTTCCATCATTGTTGAATTAATTCTTTCCTGTTAAACATTCATTGCGTTTGGAAGCTTCGGTATTCACCGAAGACATGCCCCATATTGTATTTGAGTTCATTGGTACTGCTGTCAATCATTCGCGGCAGGATTTTGATCCGCGGTCTGTCAGTAAAAGTCATAAATCATTGGTTACCACGTCGATTACACATGTACATATGTATGTGTTATCATATTCTCATGAAGATTTCAAATGACATCGGACCCTTGGCGTACAGGTAATCGACCTTTAATCGGATGTGACGCTGAATATTAAATATTCAAAAATACATGTACATTGCGACGTGAACTCAAGAGTGTTTTGTTTGTTAGAAATCTCAATTGCATCTCTATTAATTCGTGCAGCGAGATCAATGCGATCTACATTTATTTATTAGCTTTTTCCGGAAAAATTCTAATGAAAATGTAAAACATTTAACACCAATCAATTATGCATTATCCATGCCTCCCACCACACCAAAAAAAAAAAATTGTATTATGTTGGCAACGTTACGTTTCGTTGACGGTTATCTCGACCGCATTGGTTGCATTGACGGTCATGCCGACCGCGTTATGTTGCATTGACGGTTACCTCAACCGCGTAGAGAAAAATCACAACCGAGTTGGAGTAACTTTACGACTGCATTGCGTTAACACGAGAACCGCATTGATGGTCAATTCTCAATGCGGTTCCAATGCGGTCGAGAGGGACACTTATTTTGAGAAGGTCTGTAGGTTAACATTATTTGACCCGCACAATAAGATTCCATAATTTTGAGGTCAAGTTGACCGGAAGCAGGCATTAACGCCCGCCGACCGCTTCCGGTTAAGTCACAGATCACGTGATCACACAAGGACTGAGTGGTAATAATGATAATAACATGATTTTGTCAGGCGCCATGGTTTAATAACGGCCCTCCAGGAATGACTAACAGCCCTCGGGCCTATTAGCGGCCCTCGACTGCGTCTCAGGCCTCTAATAGGCCCTAGGGCTGTTAATCATTCTTGTCGGGCCGTTAATAAACCATAACACCCTAAAAAAATCATGTTATTGGTATAGTAGTAATATTATTGAATAACAAAGCTGCCGCAAATGATTGCGCAACACATTTTGTCGGAAGACTGTTCATTTAATCATTAGCTCCGATATTGCTAAAAGTGAAATTTGGCTGTACACTGGTATGTGCAGTCTTCTATTTCCGACGCACATAAAGGAAACATGAATATGTTATGGTCATATACCTCTATAATAGTGGAATTCAGGATGTGCCTGACCTGTAGATCCATTGGAACTTAGTAGCATGGCTTACGCCATCTAAGTTCCATCGCGAGTTCTAAACGCTATGATGCGAGTATGATTTCTATAAAAGTAACAATTACATGTATGACCAACGCACATGTATTTATCAACTAATATAAGTGTGAAACCTAGTCAGACTCTAACCTGGTAACAGGGCTAATGCCCTCAGGTCAGACCGCCGTCGCTCTTTAGCATGACCGACTAGCTAATTTTTTTAAATACACTTACATGTAATTTTGAGAATCAACTAACATACATGTAGTCATTAATGTAAACAATATTGCAATTTATATTAACTTTGTCACCTACCAGAAAGTGTGTATACATTGTAATTCCGTAATTATTTAATAAAAAAATGCAGTCAGTAACACAATGTTGAAACCACGTTGTAAGATGGCCGTGTAGACGGTCCTAAACATCACATGACTATCAGAGCACGGGGAAAATGATAACATGTGACCAAAAGACTGGTTAAGTTACCCGTATTAAGCGGAATTACTATTTACCGAGGAAAACCGAGAACAAGCACAAAATTGATAATTATAAGTCATAATAATGTTCAAGTACATGTATAGTACCCTATTCTTTAAATTACATTTATGTATATTCTATATTATATGTTTATTTTATTTACTATCATCTTGTCAAATCCCTGTTCATGCACTCACCTACCTGTCATTTATCCTTAAAATCATACAAATAACAGAACGTAGGCACTGACATGTCTACCATAACATGTGACTGCAGCATGTAATTGCACGCACTCGTAAATCTCCTTGGAATTACCCAAACTTTCTGGCACCCAGGTTTTATAAAATTGGTGTTCGGGTACCCAACTTTTTAAAATCCTTGTTTTATTTTTCTTTTCTTTTCTTTATCTTAAGATGGCTGTTTAGTATAACGGAAAAGAAAGGAGTGTACGCATAAATTCTGCACTTGGCCAATTCTGCCTGTAGGGCCATGACATTTAGAAAAAGGTCACTCGCCATATTGGCTAGATTTTTAAAAAGCTGGGCACCAAAGTGCCCATTATAATACTTGTTTTATAAAAGCTTGGTACCCAAGTGGTAATATGAAAACAATGGTACACCAAATGCTCCATAAGTATTGACAGTCCATGGCAGTTCAGTGGCATTAAATTAAAGGCCAATTTCCAATAATTCTACATAACATTTTCGCAGTCAGAAATGTAATCAGTACCAAACAAGTATGTCACATCATGCAGAGCATGTTTCCTTACTGCAGAGATAAATGAGATACTATGCCAAATCCAGGACAAACTATCAAAAACACTACCTGCTATTTTAACATTGAAGTTAGCCTACAAGCCTTGAAATAGTGTGCCTGTCATTTGCAGAATGAGGTCCCCAGAGGGTGAATTTAGTGATGCTACCCCGCATAGTGGGCTAGCATCACCAAATTCACCCTCTGGGGACCTCATTCTGCTTACACCTCAGCAGAATGAGGTTCCCAGAGGGTGAATTTGGTGATGCTAGCCCGCTATGCGGGGTAGCATCACTAAATTCACCCTCTGGGGACCTCATTCTGCAAATGACAGGCACACTATTTCAAGGCTTGTTAGCCTACAATGTTAAAATTATGACTGAGTAACCATATTTGGTTCTTGAATAGGGGACAGTTTGCTTCTTGGTTGGATATATTTGGTTTCCCAGCCACGTAGAACCAAGAAATGTATATAGTTTCCTAATTATTCTGGTTCTTCGTCAGTACGGAACCGTTCTTGGTTATTTTGTGGCTGCAAAACCAAATTGCCGTTCTGGGGCACCATATTTCGGTTCCACTCCAAGAACCAAACTGTCTCCTATTCAAAACCAAAGATGATTCCTCACTCATACTATTAACAGTGTATAGTATCATGCATGCTTAATAGTGTAGGTATATTCAGTTGTACATGAAGCGGCATTGTAGCCCAATGTACACATGTACAATGACACCATACATGTATATATGACTTTAGAAGTCCATTAAGATATTTTTGGTGAAATGGGTTTTATTTTGATTTGTTTTTGTTATGTGTACCCATACCATAGTGTGGACGTCCGGATTGACCACTTGCTGTCTGTCAGTTCGTCTGTCCGTAGACACTTTATGCATGGTGTGATAACTCAAATTTTTTTTATCAGTTCAGAACCAAATTTGGTATGTGAGTTTCTCAGCCCAAAATACAGATCGAGTTCGAATATGGATTTGATCCGATTTTTTTTTAACAGTTATGACCTTTTTCCCGAAATGTTTTGTTTGTTTTTAATCTTTGAAGATTAGTTTTTAATCTTTGAAGATTAACATTGAATGTTATGGATTTTAGCGTCCAAGCTGAACATAGCTATCACTATTGTCAAGCCTTAGTCAAGGTATGGGTTAAACATCTGCCGATCGTGATCAGCCTCTCATTTTGCTTGTTACCACTATAAACTAAAATTCGAAGTTGGTTTTTCCTGTGTCTCCAATCAAAGAACCACACACTTTGAACAAAGTGAAGCTTGTATTTCCATATTTACCTGTCCGCACTGTACGTATGGCAAAGAATTGATATTTTATCATTGGGATGGTCTCTCCACAATGTAGTCACTCTTTCGATGCACTCTGACCTGCTTGGACAGAAATAACATTTGAAATGCATTTTTGCTGAAAATATATCAATATACATATCAAAACTAATCCGGAACAATTAAATTCTCGCAAAGAATCAGGAATGGCTATCAAAGAATCTGCAGCATTTTAAGAAAAACCAATAAATAATCTGCAGCTATTTAAAATGTTCTCAAAGAATCATCAGTGGGCATCAAAGATCCGGAGCATTTTTTTACTTTTTAAAATGCCAATAACTCAACAAAATACGTGTTCTGTTATTTATTTTAACAAAATTTAATTCATTTATCACAACTGAGACTATACAATGTATATTGCAAAAAATCAACACTATTGTACATATAATTTGGAAACTATCAATTACATGTAGTAGTTTTCATCCCATTTGGGAATTTACTATAAAAACTGTCAGTCGCTAACATTCCAGACTAAATTAAGGTTTTAGTGGTGGATTTAAACATTGCAATAGTATCTGATGACAAAATGGTAAACCACTGCATCTAAATTTGAGTTTGGATTTGTTTTAATTTCTCAGATTATCGTCGGATAGGCAGCATAGGCTTTAATTGTCAGGAATTATTCAATGGAGAATAAATGTCATACGCTTACTCACAAATTATCCATAGCAATCCTTGCAAAGAATCAGCTCGTGCATGAGCCAGCGCTGCTCCCCCATGTTATCAGATCTGAATAAATCGGTTATGGAGTTAAGACATTTGCCACGAGATGCATGAAACTTGTGTATTATAAACAAGTGTATCCAGTTGATATGTACAAAACAAGTTTGCTTTTCCTCATGTTGCATTTTTGGTCAAGTGGTAGTCTGTGCCAGTTAACAACACTATTTTCTTTCGTATATTGGTTGATCCGAGTTTTTTTTTTATGGAGTTATGGTCCTTATTCGACTTAGAATTCATGCATGCTGTGTTAACTCAAACATTTTTTTCTGAAACAAATTTGGTATGTGAGTTTATCAGCTCAAAATACAAATCGAGTTCAAATATGGGGTTTGATCCAGGGGGGGGGGGGGTCGTGCACAAAAATTCCATATATAGGGCGGGGGTGGGTGGGTCATTTGGACCCGGAAAAAATGCGTAAATGGCCAAAAATGCAATTTTTTTCCTCCACTTAAAATCACTGTTTTTGTGCTCATGTAATCTGTTAATATCAACCATATGACACACTAGGCTATTTAAAACATACTAACCAGAACTAACTACCATTTAGGGGTGTATGTATGCTGATGTATGTCAAAATTAATGTACCAGATTTCGACGGATGAAAGATATATTATATATATATATAAACAAATCATATAACAAACATTAAAACACAAGAACAAACATTTATAATATGCGTATCCAAGATAGCCTTTCAATTGGATGTCAAAGTGTATGTTATAGCTATATATATACACATGTGTATCCCTTTAAGGGTTTGAACAAAATATAAAGCTGAGTTTATATTGATGAATTCTGTGATGAATTTTGCAATTACTTTTGACAAATTTGTTTACTGTTATAACATAATTATATGCTCAGACACGATCAGTCGACAATGCTTGCATATAAGCATAATTATGAAATGATTTACCATCTTCTGTTAATTGACTGCCAATACATATGGTGTTGTAATTATTAGTTGCTTGTTCATTATTGGTTGCTTTGATATTCAATTTAGGATATAGCAGGATAGAGCAATGTAACTATAAAAGTAGCTTTTGGTATTAAAGTCTCAACTTATTCCATATGCAACATAAAGCTAGAATATAAACATGACTAATATGAACTTTGTTCTTGAAACTAATTATAAATCATACTAACCTGGATCAAACTGCACAGGTAATCTATGCAACTCTCTTCATGCGAATTATTTCAGATTCACATATCTTAACTGGACAGTCTGATCCAGGATGCTTGTTCTTATAATGGGTTTCCATGTGATACGTCCAGTAAACCACATTGCACAGGGGGCACGTACATGTATATGGACGGTTTGTACAAGGTGACCATGGCTTGGATATCTCCGCTGGCTTTAAACTAAACTTTATACTCTGATAATAAGTTAATAATACTACCAATTCTTCACTAATATTGGTATATGTCAATCTGCACACCAACATGACATACATACATGTATTTAGATTGTGAGCTGCTGTGAGTGTGACTTTCCTTGGGTCCCATCATACCGATGTGCAGATATATATCACAGAAATAGGGGAGATGAAATTTGTTCTACCCCTATTACTACAGTATTACTATTGGACCTTGGCTCTAAAACATCTTATACTATTGTTATATAAAAGAATATGGAGTTATTGAGGATATCAGGACATGTATTACCTCATAATTATTATGTTTTATGGCATTTATGCCCAATGTTTTTAAGTGCATGCATTTAGCATTTCCACATTTTATACTAATAGAAATATCTCCCTTTAGAGCAGTTTAGAGGTTTATTAAAATGCTGGGAATAGTATTAAATAATAAGAAACAGAACAATTCTTTGCTAGGTTATGATTTGGTTTATATTTTATGTTTTTTGTAAGATTTTGGGGGTGGGTCCCAAAAATTGGACGGAAAAAAAAGAAAAAAATTGCAGGTAGAGGGGTGGTGGGTCTCCGAGAGGGGCAAAAACATTTTTTTCGCCCTATATATGTAAAAAAAATTCCGCGACCCCCCCCCCCCCCCCCTGCTTGATCTGACTTATTTTAAAGGAGTTATGGCCCTTTTTCGAAAAAAAGAAATTTGTCTTTTGTTTTAGATTGAACAAGGAGTTCAATTTAACCAAAAAAAACAAATATTAATGACTGGTTTACGAACATCACCTACAACTTTTTTCACAAAGTTGCAAAAAAAAACAAATTTAATAGTGTGCTTAAATCAGAAGAAAAAAAACTCAAGCATGTAGAGATTCTAACTATTTATCACTAACTCTTTCATTAAATGCAAAGAAGCCATTCCCACTTTCGTATTTGTATGCAAAGATATCTTTATCTGTAACTTGGAACAAAAACCAAGGTAATACGAAATTAACCTACATGAAAGTGTCGGAAAACTGAAATAAGACGTATTTCACAATATAATATCACGCCATTTGCTATTTTCTGATTATTGGTCGTTTAGAAACTTTTATATTTTTTTATTCCCTCCTGCATCTACTTTTTTTCTATCCAAATGTTCGTAAACCAGACTTTAAAATTGGTGTCGCCTTAAAAAAAAAATTAATTTAAAAACAAATCTTCTATGAAATTACTGACACTAATTTAAACATCTTCTCGGGGAACCACCAAGCTGATTAATCTGACATGGTGTGAAGGGTCCTTGGATGGTAGGTATTCAGATTGCTAAAATGTGACCAACCTGTCAGATATAATCAGAGCTAGTGTCACACTTTCCAAGTGACCCTCCTATGGAGAGAGTCCCAATTTCTACCCATCCCTGCTCCTCTACCCCCCCCCCCCCCCCTCCTCCTATCTACCCTTCTCTCGCCTCCTACCCCACTGCAAATACTTGTCAAAGTTATATTTCCTTCTTGCTTTGAGAACACCTCCACTTGGCCAGGTGAATTTATTTAACTAGAACAGTGGAGCACAACTGTAGCCTGTAGGTCCTTTTGGTTGTTTTGACTTGCATTGGATCAAACAAGGCCAAGATATGAGATTTAACCCCTTTTACCCATTCCATGTCATTTAACCTTTTTCATTTTTAAGTAACTATATTATTATGTTATGTCACATGGCCATTTGCAGCAACATAAATAGAAGTACTTACACTATGATAATGGTGACAGGCTTTATAGATGTTATATTAACCCTTCTACTTTGACCCATAGATTCAAATAATTTGTGTTATTATGTACATTTTGTTGTGTACCACATGTACTTTAGTACATAACAGTATACTCTATAATTCCACATCAAAACTCTATATTATGATTTCGATCATTAGCAATTTACTATCATCAAGGGATGGGTTAAACATCTGCCGATCGGTATCGGCCTCTTGTTTATCATCCTTGGTGTTTGTATTACCAGTAAGAAGAATTATCATTCTGTCGAAAGATTGTTCTGATCCATAAAAGAGTTTTTATAAAACTAATTTACAACTGAGTCTCACAAACAAGAGGCAACTCATTTTTATAGGGTACCCTAAAAATTTGGCACACTTCCATTGAGCAGTGCTCAGCAGGGTCTAATTTGATTGGGCTCGTTCCATCTGGCTTTGCTTCCTTCCTGCACTGAATATTTATGACCCAATTTGTCAAAACTTGTGGAACTTGAATTGTTGGTATTGTTGAAGTTGATAATTTTTGAAAATGAGATCTGATTTGGGGTTTCTTGTCAGAATAAATAAGGGTCAGTGGGTAGGCTTCTATGTAAAAAAAACATATTATATTATTTTAGCAGTTTTTTTTGTGGTAATTTTCTTTCACCAAGTACAATATTTGCCGGTAGGAAAACCCAATCATAATTATTTTATTATTTTGTTAAGCAACATAGCAGCCGAGAATAACTCCTTTATTTTTTGTCCACTGGATGACTTTGAATATTTGACAGACACAATTTTAAAATGCCCTGTACCATCCGATTGGTACCTGCCATTTTGTCAGCCACAGGCACTTAAAAAATATCATTATGTACCTCGGACAAAGGACAAATTCTAGAATTACTCGTTACGAGTTCAGGCTCCTAACTGTCACCAACCTTTATATATAAATTTTTTTTATAATCCATGGTGTTTGTATTAAGAAGACTTTTTATTCTATGGAAAGATTGTTCTGGTCCATAAAAGAGTTTTTTGAAAACTACTTTACAACTGAGTCTCACAAACAAGTGGAAACTCATTTTTATGGGGTACCCTCAAAAATTTGGCACACTTCCATTCAACAGTGCTCCCAGGTCTAATTTTATTAGGCTAGTTCCATCTGGCTTTGCTTCTCTCTCTCTTCTATAAGTGTTTTAAGTGGGCGTCGTCTTCTGTTTCAGGGTTAATTAGCTCGTATATCATGTTATCATTCAAGTAGAAGACATTTAGATATTCATCTTGATAAAATAAAACCATAGCATACAGAGCTAGTCGTTTATTTCACATTTGCCAGGATATTTTTAATTTTCAAACACTATTACGCATATGTTTTTTATCATTGATGGAAGCTAATGGCGAGCATTTGTGTGCCTTGGAAAGATTTCTCATCAATGCCGCATGTTAGAGGCAAACCATCTACGCGGCTTTGATGACTGCGTTATGTTGGCTCATGAAGGGCAGCATTTATCAAAGATACACAGCAAAGGAAACACCTCAATCAACTATGAACATAAAAATAATCTATTGCTTCTGTCATTCTGGCATTATTGCACAACTAATGCTGCGAAGATGGCAGATCTGTTTACGATATCAAGGGTTTCAGTATAATCGCAAAACGAGGAATATATTGTACTGTGAAATGTTTCAGAATAAATCCGAAATTTAAATGTTTCTTTATGATCAGAATATTGCGGAAGTTTTTAGAATTATATTAATTAACCCTTTCTTTACTGAATGGACTCTCCCATTCAGTTTTAACAGTATACATTGGAATGGTCTATTATTCATTTGGAGGGGTTATGAGGTAATAAAAGCAGACAACAGACAGAATAACAGATAATCAATGAGCAGAAATGCCAGAATGATTCATATTCATTGTTTGGAAATGTTCCGATAATAAGTTCAACCTGTTTGGTTACAGAAAAATAGCCCGATTTCTTTCCACTGAATTCTGTCATCTGCGCTTCCAAGACATATTTTTTTTAAATTGCTACTATATAACTTTTTTTTATTTCAAATATTTCTCAGCTCTAACATAGCTCTGTTGGAAGAAGCTTATTTACTGACTTTCGCTCTGTCATGGTTTGTTTTTGTGTTGAAAATGACCGATTTTAGTGAAAATAAAATGGATAAAATTAACATTTTGTGTGTTCAAATCAAGGGGCATGTTAAACTCAGTGACAAATTGTACACAGCTTTGATGACTGCATTATGTTGGCTCATGAAGGGCAGCATTTATCAAAGATACACAGCAAAGGAAACACCTCAATCAACTATGAACATAAAAATAATCTATTGCTTCTGTCATTCTGGCATTATTGCACAACTAATGCTGCGAAGATGGCAGATCTGTTTACGATATCAAGGGTTTCAGTATAATCGCAAAGCAAGGAAATATACAATGATATGTTTCTGAATAAATCTGAATTTGAAATGTTCTGTATGATTAGATTATTATTTTTTTAGAATTATATCAATTAACCCTTTCTTTACTGAATGGACTCTCCCATTCTGTTATAACAATATACATTGGAATGGTCTATTATTCATTTGGAGGGGTTTTCAGGTAATAAAAGCAGACAACCGACAGAAAAACAGATAATATAAGAACAGAATGATTTATATTCATTAGTAGGAAATGTTCAGATAATAAGTTCAACAAAACAACCTAATGAATATTTAGTATAGAAAGTGTTAACCCTTTCAGTGCCAGGGGCATTATCTCATCGACCCTAATTTACAGTCTGTAAAATCGGCCCTAAAAAAAATTAAAAAATGTTTTGTTTTGTTTTTTATAGATTTTTTTGGGTTGAATTTTTTTTGGGTATGCTTAAGCATGCTATAGCGAATTTAAAAACAAACTGGATAAAACCTTAGGGGCACGTTATAACTCAAAACTATCGCCAAGTATTCATAGTAATAATTTTGATGCCCATGAAAAACGTTAGATTCCCTGGCACTAAACCTACAAAATAAGTCTGTTAAAGAATATAAGAAAAAATTATTAAAATTGTAAAAAATTGTAAAAAATAATAACAAATGATGAAAAATTGTTAGGCCAATGCATTCTCTTATATATGCGAGGCGACCTATGGTCGACTCGCATATATAAGAGAATGCATTGGCACAGGGTATATGGGTTGATACAAAAATCGGACCTGGCACTGAAAGTGTTAAAAGCCGTGGTCGGAGGCGCCGGAATAGGGGCGGGCAGGTCACTGGAAACACAGGTCTTTTTGTTTTTGCCTAATATATGTTATTCTGCTTATTTTCCTAAAAACTCCTTCAGATGAATAATAGACAATTCCAATTAAATTTATACTTTTATAACTGAGTGGGAGAATCCATTTAGTATAGAAAGGGCTAATATCTGCATATTCAGTCTGTCTCATGTCACTGTTTGTGTCTATCTGTTGGCATGCACAATTTCTCAAAGTTGTATTGTCTCTCAACAGGTAATAATATTTGGAGAATGAGAAATTGATGAATATGTTGAGACTACTTTGGATGACATGTACATGTACCTGTAGATGTTTCATGGACAGTGAATGCCAGGAATGAGAGGCAAGTATGATTATATCATAGTGGTGTCATTTTTATACCCCCACTCTACAAGAGAATGGGGGTATACTGGATGGAGCCTAAGACAAAAGAAAGTTTGATCGACCACCTAATGTCATAGTACCACCTAATGCCCATCATTAATATAATTTAGGATCTAAGTGGTATTCTTAAGTGGTCAAACCTGTCAAAAACAACAAAAGAAAGACCACTTAAAGACCAAATGCATGGGCATACGCTCGGGCAGATATCTCACATATGTGCCATATCAAATCCAGTCATAAGTCGGGATTTTTTTACCCTGTGCCAATGCATTCTCTTATATATGCGAGTCGACCATAGGTCGACTCGCATATATAAGAGAATGCATTGGCAGAGGGTAAAAAAAATCCTGACTTACGACTGGATTTGATATGGCGGGTCACATTTTGTAGGCAAAACAAGGGGCATAACTCAGTGATTAATCGCTTAGGGCCCAATACAGGGATAATCGCTATATAAGAATTATTATTATTAACAGTACGAACAAACCTAAGTGCAGATATTTGTTAACGCCAATCATTCCTGTCTAAAATAAAATTTTATGTGGCTTATGCCAACGATAATACGGCTGAGCATAGATGAGCATGAATCGCACAGTACATTGTACCCAATTCCCAAGTTGGTAAAAATTGCTGGATATTGTGTGTTCAGCCTTCGAAATTAGGAAAAATGTCCCACTGTAAATTTAATGCTGTGGCATGTTGACACCGCATTTCCCATGGCATTGCTTATCACCATGGCCAATTTCGAGGACTGTCTATTGCTACCTACACTAATGCCCTAAATGATCGACTCCTTAACCACAGTGTAATGAGTGGTTAAACGGTTTAGTAACATTGGGATGGATTAAAATTAATAGAAACTTTTATTGATGAAATAAAACACAATCACAAATTATTTACACCAACGACATCAGTTTATTTGTTATATTTTATTTGTTCCCGGAGTATTTAAAATGATTTAATAATAATAATAATAATTTATTTTTTATACTGTAAAATCACACATGTGCTCTAAAACAGTTTACAAAGTGCATTAAAATATGTACATACAAGTAATCTAAAATAATACACAACACATAAGGTCATCTGCAAGTAAGTGCATGTTAACAATTTTAAAAATATTTGATAAAGGAAACAGTTTGCTAATGTGAGAAAAAGATACAATTTAGTAATTGTAAGTAAGTAAGTGAGCCATGTGCATGAGATTAATGAGCCAAATTACACCAAAAATAAAAATATTTGACCACATGGATTTCATCAAGTGAAATAAAGAAATTGAAGGTGAGATTATCCCTCTGATTGGTGTGAATGTGATACAGCCTACTGTATCTGTATTCTTGTGGACCAAGCCTGAGTTTAGTGTGTCTGTCATTTGCAGAATGATGTCTCCAGAGGGTGAATTTAGCAGGCTAGCATCACCAAATTCACCCTCTGGAGACCTCATTCTGCTTAGGCATAATCTTCTCTGGAAAGTTTCTTTATTATAAAATTTCTATAGAAACTTCTTCACATAGATTCTATTTATTTCTTAGTCTAGTTTCTCTTTATACCCAAATTGGCGGATGACACATTGCCTAATCGAGGTTCCCAATGGGTGTACATCACAATATACACAATTTGGGAACTTCAATCTTAGTCTATTCTCCCATAGCAGATGAGGCCATGCAGAATGAGGTCCCCAGAGGGTGAATCTAGTGATGCTAGCCCACTATGGGGTATAGAATCACTAAATTCACCCTTTGAGGACCTCATTCTGCAAATGACAGGCACACTAAACTCAGCCTTGTTGTAGACATGGCTTAAAGATACTCAATCCAATCAGACGGTCCCCATACCATCTAGATACAACAACAACAACATTTCAAAATATGCTTTAGTTATCAGAATCAATTTTGCAACAGAATAATGATAACCACTGTTAACTATGGTATAAAATTTCCCAAAACTTGTTATTTATCAACAGTTTGTTCAAGAAAACATGTCCGTGTTATCACTATTTAAAGTATCACGAAATTTGGCCGTATTACCACTTGATTTTAGAGTTATCCATCTTCATCTGCAATTTTGTCTGAGACCCTCTGTTTGACCACTTGTTTCTGGGCCACATATTATTACACATCTCGAGAAATAACAAACTTCAAAAATCGATATCTGATCAATCTGAGCTTTGACGGGTGGGTTCCTCGACTTAAATCAAATATTTTTTACCCCCGAAGCCAAAGAAATAGTAATTTAGGAGCATCTGATCAGATTGAGTGCCTTTAAATACCCACAAGACTGTTAGTATCAGGGACCAGACAAGGAGATGGAGATTCTATTCTCCCTAAAATGTGACACTTCTCCCTATTTTTGTCCTGGGGAGAAGTGACTTCTCCCTTGTACATGTACCGGTATACTAGTATGCATATTTCAAAACAGCATATTTGAAGTGTATTTACTGATTATAATTATGTACTTACTCATTCTAATGGTATACATGTGTATTTGGGCTCTTGTAATGCATTGTACTTATTGGAGCACAGAAAGGTGAATATAGAGAGTACAGTAATGCCCGAAGTATATGACCCTTTACCTTTAACCACAGCAGAATTATGGGAAATTTTTCAGGATTTAGTTGGAAATATGGCTCTCACCGAGAGCTTTCCGATGAATGGCAGCAAGCCATATTTCAGACTAAATCCTGAAAATTTTCCCATAATACTGCTGTGGTTTAGGGGTCGATTATTTAGGACATTACTGTAAATTGAACTTCAGCCCTTATGACTTCTCCCATTCCACTTCTCTTTAATAATCAATTAGGGAGAAGTGACTTCACCCAATTTGAAACCTATAGGCTGGTCCCTCTGAGGTAACTTCTTATTTACCTATGAAATTTACCAATAAGATATCTAATTAAATCCTGTATATTATCACAATACACCGGTAAGATATTATTATGGTATTATTCGCTTCAAATATGCCCGGTATTTCTATGATAATACCTTATCACAATGACCCAAAAACTTGACTGTACATTAAGTTTTATAATGTAGTTATTTGACAGTCTATAACCATGGTACTACTGGGTTAAATTTCATTAAACACCTGTGTCTAATGGACAGTTTTATCACAATTTAAACACCAGAGCTGTATTATATGTGATGTCAGGATGTTATTAAAGCATTTGAATTACCTCACCAAGGCCAACCTTAAAAGATTTTGTGTTTCCCTTCTACTGACCTCATACCGGTAGTATAGTAATGCCCTAAGTAATCGACTCTTTAACCACAGCAGAATTATGGGTAACTTTTCAGGATTTAGTCGGAAATATGGCTTGTTGCCATTCATCAGAAAGCTCTCAGTGTGGTTAAGGAGTCGATTATTTAGGGAATTACTGTACTCACTGAGAGCTTTCCGATGAATGGCAACAAGCCATATTTCCGACTAAATCCTGAAAAGTTACCCATAATTCTGCTGTGGTTAAGGGGTCGATTACTTCGGGCATTACTGTATAGTATGTCTTGTCATTTTGCAGAATGAGGTCCCTAGATGAGGAATTTAGTGATGCTATGCGGGATAGCATCATTAAATTCACCTCACTCTGCAAATGACAGGCACACTAAACTCAGGTGTGACCGACCACTAATTTTGGGGTCAGGTAGGTAGGTAAACTTTTTGAAATTTTCATAAAACAAATTTTGGAAAGCTTGAATTTCGGTCACATTCAGCTCTACTTGAAGTTGAGCACATTTGAGCCTTTTTTATCCTTCCATGCCAATTCTGTCGATAACTGGAATATTTTATTGATAAAAATATTTGTTTTGACACTGTCCTTGATTGATTGATGATTGATTGATGATTTAATTGAAACTATCATCAATACAATGGTGTCTGTCATAAACATAGAATACAGTAACACTCTAATTAGTCGACTCTCAATGAGAGCTTTCCGATGAATGGCAATAAGCCATATTTCCGACTAAATCCTGAAAAGTTACCCATAATTATGCTGTGGTTAAGGAGTCGATTATTTAGAGCATTTACTGTACAAGGATAACAAGATAAAGTAAAAGTTTAGTAAGGGTGAGCTGACAACATAAAATGATAGTAAGGTTGTGGTTATATCCACTGTGCAACATAAAGTTGCTAAAGGATTGTTGAAACATTTGTTCACTTCGATCTATTTTAGACTGCTTTCGATCAGATGCCATTTGCCATTCCATTTTTGTGCAGGTTTGAAAAAAAATGCGGAATATGAAAATCTAAGAACTGGAATGTTGTGTCTCGCTGTTGGTGAAAAAATATATAATTTTTAGTTGGCGGCAAAAAAATGGGGCAGCATGTGAGGGGAAACTAACAATCTTTTAATTATGGCCCAAGATAAACTTGAGCTGCAGTTTTATGCTTCAAGTCAAGGGAGACATCACACTTTGAAGTATTTTTATTTCCTTGTACTTGAAAATAAGAAACCATAAATAACAAAAATGCATATGGATGCCTCCATATTGTACAGCAAGACATCTGTAATATCTTGGATGTGGTTTTAATGGAACATTGAATAAATTTATGAGATTTTTGCGAAATAATTAAATTTGCCTGCCATTCTGTAAACTTTAAAGTTCTATAATTAAGATAGTTTAAGTTACGCTAGAAATGATATATGTTAGATTAATAAAAAGATTATAAGTAATGTCATGTTGGCAAAGCCTTTCTGAACTTATTAAATTTGCACTGCATTCTGCAGATGGCTATGCTGAACATATTACTCTATGACTGTTGGTCTGTCTTCTGTTCAGGCATGAGAATATGGTGCCGGACAATTGCAGAATGGGACACACAGTGGGCTAGCATCACCAAATAAGTCCAAATTCATCCTGGGGGGGGGGGGGACCTCATTCTGCATGACCTGCATGGAAATGTTTAGATAATCAGTTTATCTCCCACAGGGAGCCTTGTAAATATTGGTAGGCCAATGTATTCTCTTATATATATGTGATGCTCCCTATCAGAGCATTCTTCTTAGACCTCAACTGTTATGGGAGACCTAGGATCAGATTGAAGTTCCCCAGTTGAAGTTGGTGATGTTCATCCATTAGTCACCTTGATTATGCATTTTATCTTCTGCAAATTATGGGATATATGAACAGAAGGGAAAAAGTTACTAAAAGCAATGTTAATATGAGACTATACATGTATATACTTTCCAGAAGCAGAATACCTAAGCAGAATGAGGTCCCCAGAGGGTGAATTTGGTGATGCTAGCCTGCTTTGCGGGATAGCATCACTAATTTCACCCTCGGGGGGACCTCATTCTGCAAATGACAGACACACAATTTCAAGGCTTGTGGATGGGTGTTCAGGAAAAATGAGCAGACGACAGTCATTCTTAAAGATAATAGCAGCAGAAGGATTCCAATTTATTGGATGGAAATGTTCAGATAATAAGATCAACAAACAACCTATGAACTTATGAACCTATGAACCTGACTCAATTTCATGCTTGTGTCTGTGCATCCATCAGTATGGCTGAGCAGATATTCGGCTACATGTACTGGTTCTCTCATATCAATGAAATTTGGTATGGATGTTCACTATCACAAGGGGTTCCAAATAAAGGCATTCTTATTTTAAATTCTAGAGTTATCCTTCTTTGTTAATCTGCATATATCGATTTTGGTCCATTCACGTAATATCTAAGTCACATAAGTTACTGGGTCTCTTTCAAATTTGATAGGGATGTTTCCCATTATGGGGCATTCAAAGCCATTTGGAATGATGTTATTCACTATTTCCATTCTATAGTTATTTTTCTTTATTTATTTCGAAAATATAAATTTTTCATTTTAAAATTTGTGTTCCGCTATGCCCACGTTTAAATTTTGCACCCTCGGGGCATGCCAGCACCCCGCGGTGAAACCTTTTGTCCCGGAAATTCTGCCCCCCGTTGCCGGGGAATGTCATACAGTTATATGAATATGATTGGGACAGCGTTGATTATAGCTCAAAAACACAAGCACCCTATAGGCAGAATTATGTCAATAAACAGAGTTCATCTTTGTGGACCTACTGTAAAAGAGTCAAATTGACTTTTTCAATGGGAAACAAGATTTTGCATTGACTGTTGAAATTGCAGCTTGTCATACTGCATGAGGCTGTGTAATACTCTGTTTACTCACGGGGTTATTCTCAAATAACATGAATAAAAGTAAACATCTAATAAAAAGTTCTCATATAGTGTGAAGCAATCCCTTTCATTTTTGAACATAATGTCTTCAATCCAACAATTCCCATGTTAACACTCCGACAAACTCTGTGTCAACTCACGACTTTTTTTAAACATTATTTTATATATGTACAGTTAAAGATACGCTTTTGGTTTCTGGATGACAACTTTATATTGTCGTAACTGAATAGAATGAATTTTAGCCATTATCAAGAGATCAAGACCTATTATATACGGGGAGAGCTTTCCGATGAATGGCAACAAGCCATATTTCCGACTAAATCCTGAAAAGTTACCCATAATTCTGCTTTGGTTAAGAGGTCGATTAATTAGAGCATTACTGTATTATATTGTTATATGTAGTATATAACCATATAATGAAATTTGAATTTGGGTTTATTGGCGCAAAATGCAGGTCAAGTTCAAATTTGGGTTCCGCTCAACAGTTTTCACCGTAGTTATGGCTCTCTTTGTTGGAATTTGCACTCATGTGCAAATATAATTTGTCTGGTAAGTTCAAAGTGGCAGGGGTTGCAATTTGAAATTTCAAGGTGGACCCCCCCCCCCCCAATGGAGACCCTAGCCATGTCCTTCAATGTTTGAGGTATTGGTATGGAGTAACCCCATAAATCACATCCTCAAATATATTTCCTTCAAACCGACTCTACAGTATTGCTCTAAATAATCGACTCCTTAACCACAACATAATTATGGGTAACTTTTCAGGATTTAGTCAGAAATATGGCTTGTTGCCATTCATCGGAAAGCTCTTGGCGAGAGCTTTCCGCCATATTTCCGACTAAATCCTGAAAAGTTACCCATAATTCTGCTGTGGTTAAGGAGTCGATTATTTAGAGCATTACTGTACATTATGGGTTAACGAGAAGGCTTTTGAGTGTGATAAGTGCTCGAGAGATTTTATTTTTGGGTAACTGTCTTTGTGTTTTTCTCCACCTATGGTGTGAAATTTTCCCCAGGCTAGATTTGGTGATAGAACAACTTGAATTGTTCCCTCTTTAAAATAGTTATTTGACCTTATTATTTACTCAAGCATTGAAAGAGAATACTCAAGTTTAATGTTAGTCATTATATCCACGCCAGTCTATATATTATACCAAACGTCACCCCAGGTGTTGAAAGATCTTTAAGACAATATTTTATTGCTAAATGAAGCTTTGCCAAAGGAAATGATAAACCTGGTTTGAATTTTAACGTTGCATAAAATCTTTTCCAGGTAATTTAGTGTGCTTAAAAATATGTTCAGGGTTTCAGACAAGCCTCAGTTTAATGTGCCTGTCATTTGCAGAATGAGGTCCCCAGAGGCTGAATTTAGTGACACTATCCCTCTGGGAACCTCATTCTACATGGCCACATCTGCTATGGGAGACATATATAGACTCATATTAAAGTTCCCAAATGGTGAATATTGTGATGTACACCCATTGGGAACTTTGATTATGCAATGTGTCGTCTGCCAATTTGGGGATATAGAGAAACTAACTAAAACAGAAATAGAATCTATGTGAAGAAGTTTCTATAGAAATTTTATGATAAAGAGACTTTCCAGAGAAGATGGGGCCTAAGCAGAATGAGGTCTGCAGGATAGCGTCACTAAATTCCCCCTCTGTGGAACTCATTCTGCAAATGACAGGCACACTAAACTCAGGCAGGGTTCCAGACCTCCAGTTACTATGTAACAACATTTTAAAAACAAAAATTATTATATTACATTAATGTTGTCTTCTATATACAGGATAATAACTAAACTTTGTTGGAAATGACTTTTGACAATTATAAACTAGCCTAATAAATATGAAACAGATGCATTTTTGTCATCAAATTAATTGTTGGCGTTCCTCTATATCATCGAAAATATACTATATATACAATAAGTTGACAGAAACTTTATACTTTAACAGAGTTCTCTTAATTAGCATGAATTTACCTTGGTTAGAAAATTGTAGGAAATTTTCCCTTGTTTATCGCTTTCTATATTAAATTGATTCTCCCACTCAGTTATAAAAATATACATTGGAATGGTCTATTATTCATTTGGAAGTGAAAATGTGTAGACAACAGTATGACGAAAAGTAATACAAGTGCTGAAGGATTCATATTCTTTTGGAACTTGGCTGCTATCCTACATGTATGTATTTCAGAATTTTAAATAAATAAAAACAATGTTCAAATTTAACAAATGACGAAGATATAGATCAAATTTCCAATACATACAGTAATGCCCTAAGTAATCGACTCCTTAACCACAGCAGAATTATGGGTATCTTTTCAGGATTTAGTCGGAAATATGGCTTGTTGCCATTCATCGGAAAGCTCTCCCCGAGAGCTTTCCGATGAATGGCAACAAGCCATATTTCCGACTAAATCCTGAAAAGTTACCCATAATTCTGCTGTGGTTAAGAGTTCGATTACTTAGGGCATTACTGTATATAAATACTAGTATATACATTTACTTAAAGCAGCTTATCGTTCAGACAGAATAGCTCATAGCTCAAGAGCTAGTGGAAATATAGCATGGACTAGTCACTAGAATTTCAACGCAAAATAAAATTGTCGTCATTAGATCTCACTGTAAATAAATGACGAATTTATGAGAACATTTTATAAAGATAAAGTCAATAGTTAATTAGATAAAATAAAAATAGCACATTCTAGTAAACTCCGTATTATTCTAAGTTATTTGAGGGTTTTAAACTTCAAAATGATCTCACTTTAGTAAGGGAACTACTCGTCAATTAGTCTTTCGTATAGAAAGGGTTTAAATGTCTAGGATCTGCATTGCGGCGTGCTCTACATGTACATATATAAATAATTTTAGTTTTAACTGGAACCTGGCTCATTATCATGACAAGACTTGTTTGAATGGGTTAGGTTTAAAATTGACAATTTTTGTGTTTATCATCAAATGATTATTTAGTCAATATGAGAACTTTAACCGTTCCATGACTGGAGATTTCTGAAATTTTGCGAAAACCCTGTGCCAATGCATTATCTTATTCATGTAATATATGCGAGTTTCCCATAAGGATCCTTGCATATATAAGGGAATACATCGGCCTAAAAATATTTACCTTAACATTGTAAGCCAGTTTTTAATGCTGCACCAGCCCAGCTCCTGTCATGAACGGGTTAAATGTACAAGTTTCAACAATATATTATGTTTACAGACTTGCCACAAGATGACACCAATATGATGCCTGCAGAAATTTCTCTCTTAGCTAAACATTGGCGGACAAAATTTATTTTGACCCAGGCACTTTCCTCAGCTCATCTGAAAGCCGACACTAGGGCTGAAGGGGATGGACTCACTTTAAGAAGGAGGTCAAGTGACCAATTTTGAATGGGGATTTCCATGCAACTCTCCACAGCGAAAGTTATATATGAAGAAGTTTTCTGGGAACTAATGCAGCCATATCATTAAACAGACATAACATTTAATAGATATTTTTGGCTAAAATTTATTTTTGAGAATTTTTTTTATGGAATAACAACACTTGACCTTGTTTTGAAAAATCAATAAAAAATTCAAAAATAAATACATCAACATTTTAATGGATCAAATTCCAAGCCGACCCACCAGATAAATGTGTATTGTTTTCAATACCGCACAAAGTCACACTCGGAAATATTTGCAACTCTGTAACTTTTGCTGTGGAGATTTGCATGGAAATGCCCATTCAAAATTGGTCACTTGACCTTCTCCTTAAGCCATATCTCAATACATGTACAGTGATGTACTGGGGTCTAATTGGAAAAGGAAATAACTTCTCAAATACCGGTAATTAGCCACAGAGACCAGAATATACCTTTAAAACTCAATATATTCAAGTTGTGTTATGGGGGAAATACCTAGCTATTAAAGCTACCTTGTGTACTATAATTTTGACAGCAAGCAGATTCTTGCTGACTAAAAACTCATGTAGTGTATCATGTAGGCTCCAAGCATTGGGGTTGAACTCATGCTGACTAAATGATGTGTAGTGTTTCCTGTAAGCTGTAAGCATTGGTGTTGGATTCTTGATGAGTATAGACAGATCTGTCTGGCGTCAATAAAATCCATCAATAAGGTGAATTAGACCACTCCCATCCAAACGTCAAATTTTAATGACACCTGCCGGTGTTTACTTGACATATTTATTTTATAGAGGAGCTCTCAGAAAGCAGTTGCTATCTATGTTTGCGTGGTATTAAGTGATTCTAGCGGATTTGCGCTTTATGGCTTAATATTGATGCAGATAATCGTGTTTCTAGTAGAAAAGTGATACTTATTAGTTAACATTTATTTGATTCTTTTTCATGGGTAAGTTTACCTTTACAATATGAACTGATTTTTTATACTATGATTTTATGTATTATCTGGAAATTGCAGATGGGGGTTCATGGTGTATATATAACAATTACTAGTATAGACTTATTATGTTTTAATTAAAAGATAATAGTGTTTCTTGTGATTCTTGCTCTATGGCTTAATATTGATGCTAATATTCTTGTGTCATAGAATAGTGATACTTTAAAGAGATACTGTACACTAAATCCGGCCATTTATGGGACCATATCCTTTTATACTCAACAGAATATATGCAACAAATGAATGAAATTACTTGCTATCTATGTTTGCGTGGTATTAAGTGATTTTAACGGATTTGCGTTCTATGGCTTATTATTGATGCAGATAATCGTGTTTCTAGTAGAAAAGTGATACTTATTAGTTAACATTTATTTGATTCTTTTTCATGGGGTACCTTAATAATATGAACTGCTTTATTATACTATGATTTTATAAACTATCTGGAAATTTTTGATGATGGTTCATTGAGTATATGCAACACCGATAGACCTCTAAGTTTAATTAAAATATAATAGTGTTTCTCGTGATTCTTGCTCTATGGCTTAATATTGATGCTAATATTCTTGTATTATAGAACAGTGATACTTTAAAGGGGGACTGTACACTAAATCCGGCCATTTATGGGACCATCTCTTTTTATACTCAATAGAATATATGCAACAAATGAATGAAATTAGTTGCTATCTATGTTTGCGTGGTATTAAGTGATTCTAGCAGATTCGCTCTCTGGCTTGATATTGATGCAGATAATCGTGTTTCTAGTAGAAAAGTGATACTTATCAGTCAGCATTTATTTGATTCTTTTTCATGGGATACCTTTACAATATGAACTGCTTTATTATACTATGATTTTATGTACTATCTGGAAAATGTAGATGGGAGTTCATGAAGTATATGTAACATCAATACACCTCTGATGTTTTAATTAAAAGATAGGAGTGTTTCTTGTGATTCTTGCTCTATGGCTTAATATTGATGCTAATATTATTGTATTATAGAACAGTGATACTTTAAATATTTCTTAACATTTATTTGATTTTTTTTTTCTTAGGGTAAGTGTACCTTTACAATATGAAATGTTTTATTATACTATAATTTTATTTACTATATAATTATTTGATTTGCTATGTAGATCTGGAAATTTTAGATTGTGGTTCATGGAGTACATAAAACACATTTAGACCTATATTTTAATTAAAAGATTATAGCGATTCTTGCTCTAGCTATGACTTTATAATATTGATGTTAATATTCTTGTATTATAGAACACTGATACTAATTATTTAAAGTGATGTGAAACACTCCGGTAGGGTGATCAAATAGAAATGGAGAATAATCTTGTTCAAAGTAGTTATTTTTTACAAATATTACATCTAAATTGACAACACACGCCGCCATTCTTATATATTAATTAAATGCAGTGACACTCGATGGCGAAATCGTTTTGGGTAGTTTGTCACTGATAGAAGCGTCCCGATTCGAGTAGTAAATATTTACAATTTAGCGTAGTTCAGACAATGTTTTCTATGGAGTGGTATGGTGGATTTGCTTGAGATTTTCGGTGATGTTAGTAGAATTTTACATTCCTCCAGTTGGCATAGCACCTGAATACTAACTTACCAGTTTCTCGCACCCGAACAAGTATATAATATGTCTTTAACAGTTATTTGATTCTTTTCATAGGGTAAGTGTTTCTGTACAATATGAACTACAATATTATACTACCGGGTATATACTGTGGACTTCTGTGGTTTGCCATATATGTATGGAAATTGTAGATGGTGGTCTGTTGTGTAGATATAACATCTTTAATAATAAAGACCTATTATGTTTTAATTGAATTTATCATAATATATCTTTAGAGCCACATGGCGGTTTGCACTCCAAAATATACCTGATATATTCACATTTGAAACTTTCCCAGTATCGAAATAGGTCGATAGATACTTGAACTACCATTTTACGGGCATTATATGATCCAGAAAATGCATTGAAGTCACCAAAAATATAACATTGAACACAGTATTTGAGTCCCAAAACAAACAACAGCCAAGTGCATGGCATTCAACAGAAAAGACCGTTACGTGTTATTCTATTTCTGATATTGTAGTAATAAAGAGCTTTTGTTTCACTTATGTGCAAAAAATTTAAAACAGCTGGATTATGGTAGTGACCATGGTGGTGACCATGGCAAGTATGTTTCAGATAATTTTTTGTATTTGTTAAGCTATCTTTATTTTGATATACCACCTTCCAAATTACGTAGGCAAAATTTGGAAGATCGAATGAGCCATGTCCGAGTAAGGTGTTATATATACTCTATGAACCACCTTCTGTACATATATACTACATATATATTAAAAGTGTGTTCATATACTGTGTATTAAATTTGGTTTTGCGTGCATGCGTTGGAACAAATAATCATTTCCAAATATGATATGATATGTGATAAACGGTCCTAGTGGAGCTAAAGGTTTTAGAAATGCTGTGTGTCCAGGACCATAACAACAGCAACAGAAGTTTCTTTGAAACATTTTTAAAGACACATTTGCATTATCAGTCCCCGTAACACAGAGGGAAATCTATTGTTACATACATTTCACTAAGAAATTTTTAAAAGATAGATTTTCATTAAAAATGTTCTAAAAACAGTAAAATTTATAAATAAATTTGTGTTTACATCCATCTTTTTCAGATAAATGAGGTGGGAGGGCATATTTTATTTTTTATATTGTATTTTTCCTACCATAAATCGTCAAGATATTGAAGCAGTATCCTATCTTATATAATACAAGTTGATTTAGATTGTCCTATTTTATAAAAATAGACTGATTAACCCTTTACCCAACAGAAGGGCCCTGTGCCAATGCATTCTCTTATACATGCGAGTCGACCATAGGTCGCCTCGCATATATAAGAGAATGCATTGGCTTAACACATTAAAAATTATAAAATTGTTAAAGAATGTAAGAAAAAATGTTAAAAAAAGATTTTTTTTAGGCCAATGCATTCTCTTATATATGCGAGGCGACCTATGGTCGACTCGCATATATAAGAGAATGCATTGGCACAGGGTATAACTGTAACTATCACACTGTGGTCAAGGAGCCGGTTCCAATGATATCCATATTTGTATGGTTCTATTGAGACAGACCGAAGATATTTTAGGCTGTTGAAGCTTTATTTGGCCGGTTTGTTGGGTAAAGGGTTAATGAGTCATTGAAACATAATTTGACTGTTAACACATTCATGACGGGAGCTGTGCTGGTGCAGCATTAAAGATCCTGGGCCAGTTTTTTTAACTTATATATGTGAGTCTTCCATAGGGAGCCTCACATATATAATAGAATGCTCTTGCTTTAAACAAGTTACAGGTAAATATTGTTTGGCCAATGTATTCTCTTATATATGCAAGGCTCCATATGGGAGACTCATATATATAAGAGAATGCATTGGCACAGGGTTTTCGCAAAAATTCAGGAAGCTCCAGTCATGGATGTGTTAAGGTATCAAAAAAGATTTTACATCAAAATTATGGATATAAAAAAGAATTGAGGAAGGGACTAAAAATAGGTCTGGATTTATATTGGCCTTACGAGGGAAAGTATTAGGAAAACATAATTATTTTTTAGTGGCAGAAGTTACTGTTGACTGATCTCTCTGACTCAAACGTATTATTTTAAACGTCTGAATCAATAGAGAGTGTTCAGGAAAGAGATAAACTATCTTTAACCCTTCCATGACTGGAGCTTCCTGAATGTTTGCGAAAATCCTGTGCCAATGCATTCCCTTATATATGCGAGTCGACCATAGGTCGCCTCACATATATAAGAGAATGCATTGGCCTAAGAAATTTCATATTATTTTTTATAATTGTTAAAAAATGTAAGAAACAATAAAAAAAAAAATTATAAATAATTGTAAAGAATGTAAGAAATAATGATAAAAAATAACAAAAAATGTTAAAGAATGTATGAAAAAATGATAAAAATTGATAAAAATGTTCAAGAATGTGAAAAAATAATAAAATTGTTAAAGAATATAAGAAAAAAAAATGATAAAAATTGTTATAGAATGTAAGAAAAAAATGATAAAAAATGTTAAGAATGTGAGAAAAAATTATAATTTTTTTGAGGCCAATGCATTCTCTTATATATGCGAGGTGACCTACAGCTATACGGATACAACATTGGCTAATTGGCTATACATTTGGCTAAAACCTGGGTACATACATGTATCTATGAAACTGGCTAATAAGCTATAAATATGGCTATTCAGCTTTAAAATCAGCTAGATTTTTGAATAAACAGCTATATTAAACAAGCTACGTGTGCATGTACATGCACACTGCTATAAACTGCCTAAAAAATCAGGTACACTGAGTGAAACTTGGCTATAAATCCAGCTGCATGTACATGTATATAAAACCAGCTATAGGACTATAAAACCAGCTTTATGACTATAAAACCAGCTTTATGACTATAAAACCAGCTTTTCAACTATAAAACTAGCTATATGACTATAAAATGACCATACAACTATTAAACTAGCTATATGACTATAAAATGGCTATACAACTATTAAACCAGCTACATGTACATGTATATAAAACCAGCTACATGACTATAAAACCAGCTACATGACTGTAAAACCAGCTATACGACCAGCTGTTTTATAAAATGGCTTGGTTCCATGTTTGTTCATTCTGGCTTGACCAGCAAGCTCGGTGACGAGTTACTTTTTGTAACGAAACTGGTTAGAATGCTTTTAAGGCCAAACTTTGTAATTTTTCACATTTTTTTTTTTACAATTTTCACCAAGGTCCTTAGCTGTGTCTGCATACCAGTAACACATTATGCAACCACATTTTCACTGCTGTTTAAAGATACAAAGGCCTCCCTACTATAGATCTATCTGGCTTCAATTACCGCACCACTAAAGTCTTGACATATTTATGAATTTGACACAGTTGCAGATCTCTTTAAAACTTTAAATGGTTAGTAGAAATACATTTGGTATTCCTTGGAATTTATGTTGATTTTATGATTGAGGACCAATAACATGATATAGTCTACAAGTTTCTTCTTAGATAGATTTCTTCTTACAACATAATGAGCATTCTCATCAGCGTGTTGATTAAGTTACACATTCCCTGATTTATTACTACCTCTATATTTAATCTCACCATCCAATGTGACTATATTAACCCTCTCTATACTAAATACCATTGGCCAGATGAGTACGGTAATGCCCTAAATAATCAACTCCTTAACCACAGCAGAATTATGGATAATTTTTCAGGATTTAGTCGGAAATATGGCTTGTTGCCATTCATTGGAATGCTCTCACTGAGAGCTTTCCGACGAAGGCAACAAGCCATATTTATTTTTCCGACTAAATCCTGAAAAGTTACCCATAATTCTGCTGTGGTTAAGGAGTCGATTATTTAGGGCATTACTGTAGGTCCCTTAGGAAATATTCAGATAATAAGTTCAACAAATGGCCATAGACTGTTACAAAACAAACTCTTTTATTTCTGGATTTTTTCAATGTTAATGTGAATAGGTTTATAGAGCTAGGTTTCAAATAATAGTGATGGCTGAATATTGTGAAATCTGTTCTGTAACTGACTTGACAGAGAATTATTAAGACACCTTAGCAAATGTCTAAAAAAAAAATTCAAGCAATTTTATATTTTTCCGAACGACCCTACCAAAACAAGACGTAAAGCAGATAAATTAAAAGGTTTGGCCTTAATAGCATTATAAAGCTCATACATGCTCATTATACCCCCATGACCGAAGGACTGGATTACATGGGTCTGATCCGATTGTCCGTCCATCCATTGAGCCATCCGTCCCTCCATCTGTCCGTCCACTCACTTTATATATATGCCCGTTTTGAAGAAAGCGAGACATTTTATGTTATTGGTCCGTCCATCCGTCGGGGCGTCCTTCCGTCCGTCTGTTTCTGATATAAGGGAATGTACTGGCACAGGATCTTTAATGCTGCGCCAGCGCAGCTTCCGTCATGAAAGGTTTAACTCCAAAGTGGGTTATTTGCTCAGAACTAAAGTTTGTACTAGTATGTGTGTTTCTCTACCAAAAATACAGGTCAAGTTTGATTATGGATTTGGTTCTTTGATTTTTGCATGAGCTATGACCCCTTTTCAACTTTTAATACTTGATTTTATAATAATTAACATTATGGTTTCCGACTGAGTGGGTTATTTGATCGGAACTAAAGTTGGTATGTTTATTTCAAGCCTGATTATAGCATGCCTGTCATTTGCAGAATGAGGTCCCCAGAGGTTGAATTTAGTGACGCTATCCCGCATGGCAGGCTAGCATCACCAAATTCACCCTCATTCTGCATGGCCTCATCTGCTATGGGGAAACAGTCTCAGATTGAATTTCTCAAATAGTGAATATTGTGATGTTATCCCATTGGGAACCTCTATTATGCAATGTATCATCTGCCAATTTGGGGATATAGAGAAACTAAACTAAAACAGAAATAGAATCAGTGTGAAGAAGTTTCTATAGAAATTTTATAATGAAGAAACTTTGCAGAGAAGATGAGGCCTAAGCAGAGTGAGGTCCCCAGAGGGTGAATTTAGTGATGCTAGCCCACTATGCGTGATAGCTTCACTAAATTCACCATCTGGGGATCTCATTCTGCAAATGATGGGCACACTAAACTCAGACTTCGTCAAGTTCAAATATGGGTTTGGTTCAATGGTTTTTGCATGACTTGCGGTATTTTTCGACTTAGAATTTACCTGATTTGATAATGTTTATGGGCAAAAAAACTGGCGTATTTAGCCATACCTCAGCGTCGCTCTTGTCCATAATTCCTTGAATTTCTTTTATTGATTGAAAATAACAAGGAGTTATCTTGTTACTAGTAGACTCAGCATAAATTCCATGGCTGATGGTAGCTGAGATAATTTCGTCTATCAAACGGATTAATCTAATGAATGGATGAATAAGATGCCATCTCGGTTGGCAGCAGAAGAACAAAGCATACCGTGCCTAGAATTTATAAAACCAACAATGCAACTACATCAGTGGGAGAATACATACCTCAGATATATATTGAGAAAAACTCAATACATACCTTTGATATATTGAGAAAAACTCCCACACAATTCTTGTGCAGTGAACTGAATGGGGGGAGTTATCAAGCCTGAGTGTAGTGTGCCTGTCATTTGCGGAATAATGTCCCCAGAGGGTGAATTGAGTGACGCTATCCCGCATAGAGGGCTAGCATCACTAAATTCACCCTCTGGGGACCTCATTTTGCTAAGGCCTCATCTTCTCTGGAAAGTTTCTTTATTATCAAATTTCTATCAAACTTCTTCACATAGATTCTATTTCTTTTTCAGTTAGTTTCCCTGCTATATCCCCAAATTAGCAGATGACACAGTGCATAATCGAGGTTCCCAATGGGTGTACATCAAAATATTCACCATTTGGGAACTTCAATCTGAGTATGCCTCCCACAGCAGATGAGGCCATTCAGAATGAGGTCCCCAGAGGGTGAATTTGGTGATGCTAGCCCGCTATGTGGGATAGCATCACTAAATTCACCCTCTGGGGACCTCATTCTGCAATGCTTGGGTGTTACAGTAGAGGGTTTCAACCCTTTTTCTGGTACCCAGGATTCGGGTGAATTTGAGAAGCACCCAGGAATCATACAGTCTGCAGCAGAAGAACAAAGCATACTGTGCCTAGAATGTATCAAACCAGCAACGCAATCACATCAGGAGGAAAATATGACTACATAACTACATAACATATATGTATTCAGTATTGCCCTAAATAATCAACTCCTTAACTAAAGAAGAATTATGGGTAACATTTCAGGATTTAGTCGGAAATATGGCTTGTTGCCATTCATCGGAAAGCTCTCAGTGAGAGCTTTCGGATGCATATGCAGTGAGAGCTTTCTGATGAATGGCAACAACCCATATTTCCAACTAAATCTTGAAAAGTTACCCATTATTCTGCTGTGGTTAAAGAGTCGATTATTTAGGGCATTACTGTATATCAAGAAAAACTCCACACAATATTTGTCCAGTGAACTGAACATTTTATTATTTTTTTTAGCGTGGGGTGGGGGGGGGGGGAGAGCATAGTTTAGAGGGTTTCAACCCTTCACCCTCTATCTACTGGTACTCGGTATTCATATGCAGCTTAATGTCTGATGTAACTGGTTTTCATATGATGGAGTGTAAAGGAATATTATTGTAGTACGAACGGTCTTATTTTGTTCTTCTCATTATAGGGAAAGGAAACTCTCACATAACGAAAAGACATGTGTATTAAGCAAGTTGTTCTCTGTTCATGTGAAAAGTTTCGGCACAAATCTCCACACAAAATGTGTGAGATATGGCGTCTCAAGTTAACCTGATTTAGCAATTATACCGGTAACTTGACATTGCCATTTTGGAAGAAATATTATCTCCCTTTATAGTTTGTGACTTCACTGCCTCACTTGGTTGTTTAACCCTTTACCCAACAGAAGGGCCCTGTGCCAATGCATTCTCTTATATATGCGAGTCGACCATAGGTCGCCTCGCATATATAAGAGAATGCATTGGCTTAACACATTAAAAATTATAAAATTGTTAAAGAATGTAAGAAAAAATCGTAAAAAAAGATTTTTTTTAGGCCAATGCATTCTCTTATATATGCGAGGCGACCTATGGTCGACTCGCATATATAAGAGAATGCATTGGCACAGGGCATAACTGTAACCATCACAATGTGGTCAAGGAGCCGGTTCCAATGATATCCATATTTGTATGGTTCTATTGAGACAGACCGAAGATATTTTAGGCTGTTGAAGCTTTATTTGGCCGGTTTTGGCCGGTTTGTTGGGTAAAGGGTTAACGCTAAACTGTATTGCGTGCAATAGTCTGTTTTTATACATGAAAATAAATAAAACAGCAGAATGAATGTTTGTTGTGAATAAATGATTATCTGTTGTGAATAAATGATTATCTGTTGTGAATAAATGATTATCTGTTGTGAATAAATGATTATCTGTTGTGAATAAATGATTATCTGTTGTGAATAAATGATTATCTGTTGTGAATAAATGATTATCTGTTGTGAATAAATGATTATCTGTTGTGAATAAATGATTATCTGTTGTGAATAAATGATTATCTGTTGTGAATAAATGATTATCTGTTGTGAATAAATGATTATCTGTTGTGAATAAATGATTATCTGTTGTGAATAAATGATTATCTGTTGTGAATAAATGATTATCTGTTGTGAATAAATGATTATCTGTTGTGAATAAATGATTATCTGTTGTGAATAAATGATTATCTGTTGTGAATAAATGATTATCTGTTGTGAATAAATGATTATCTGTTGTGAATAAATGATTATCTGTTGTGAATAAATGATTATCTGTTGTGAATAAATGATTATCTGTTGTGAATAAATGATTATCTGTTGTGAATAAATGATTATCTGTTGTGAATAAATGATTATCTGTTGTGAATAAATGATTATCTGTTGTGAATAAATGATTATCTGTTGTGAATAAATGATTATCTGTTGTGAATAAATGATTATCTGTTGTGAATAAATGATTATCTGTTGTGAATAAATGATAGTTTACTTGGTGAAAGGTTGTTTGGTTGTCATATTTGCACACATAGAAGTCATGTGAGTTTGGCAGAGGTTGTCGTATTCAAATGTTATGCGACCATTATTTAAACTGGCCATAAATAAATTTTTCAAAAGTATAATGTAAATCATTTTGGTTTATAATATATGTATGTAGATTTTAATATGCCGTGATTACTAGGATTTTGCCCAGAACAACAAACAAACACACCAAAATGATTTTAGTGTGACAGCCTTTATAAATATATTTACAATGGATGAGTATCGTAATGCCAGAAGTGGGGCTGTGACATCATGATCTTATAAATATGGACGAGCCGTAATTAGCAGGAGTTTTGAATTACGCGATGTGTTGAGCGTAACTGAGAAATGAGAGGTGCTATATGACACCATGGTTGATATACTAAATACATTAAAGGCGTGATTTATTGAGGGTTTCTGTCCCCTTTAATAAATTTTTTTCTAAAAAAATTTCTATCTGACTAACTGAAATATAAAATTAAAAAAAAATTGCCAAATCAAGATGTAACAACAGCAATAATTTTTCAGAGCTTTCTCCATGTCGTCAGGTTATTTTCTGTGGACTTGTGGCCTATCAGGTTTGTTGATATGTACAGTTTCAAATGAATACATGGCTGTAACGTACCCTGTAGTAGCAAGCTTATTCTGTATTCCTCAGTCATTTATTCAGAAAATACTCTGCAAACACGGTGTGAGGTTACAGTAAATAGGTATGTTATTTAGGTATTCTGATCAGAATTCTGCATCTAAATGCAAACAATGTTCTCAAACCTTGAAATAGTGTGTCTGTCATTTGCAGAATGAGGTCCTCAGAGGGTGAATTTATTGACATTACCAAATATCCCCTCGGGGGAACCTCATTCTGCTGAGGCTTCAACTGCTGTGGGAGACCTAGGATCAGATTGAAGTTCCCCAGTTGAAGTTGATGATATTCACCCATTAGTCTCCTTGATTATGCATTTTATCTTCTGCAAATTAGGGGATATAGAGACTTCTCAGAAGAGAAAAAGTAACTAAATACATTGTTAATTTGAGACTAGATACTTCCCAGAAGATGAGGCCTAATCAGAATGAGGTCCACGGTGGGTGAATTTGGTGATGCTAGCACCCTGTGCTGGATAGTGTAATTAAATTAATTCACTGTTGACCTCATTCTGCAAATGACAGACACACTATTTCAAGGCTTGCTTGTTCTCATGGCAGTTTAATTCAACGTACAGAATTAAGGCGTCACAGAGTCCGCTTGTTTCAACATTAATGATCATGACATTTTTTTCAAAAACTAAATCTTACGGAATGAAGCTACATATTCAAGCTGATGGATTAACTGATAAGCTTTAGAATTTAGCTACAGGGTTACCGCTGGGCCATAACCCTTTGAGTGCCAGGGGCCGATCTCATCGGCCCTAAACCTACAAAATAAGTCTGTTAAAGAATATAAGAATAAATTATTAAAATTGTAAAAAATTGTAAAAAAAAAAAAAAAAAAAAAAAAAAATTGTTAGGCCAATGCATTATTTTCTGCTGTTAACCCTTTCATGACTGGAGCTTCTAAAAAATTTGCGAAAACCCTGTGCCAATGTATTCTCTTATATATGCGAGTCTCCCATTGGACGCCTCACATATATAAGAGAATGCATTTGCCTAACAATATTTACCATGACCTTGTAAGCCAGTGTATTCTATTGTATATGCAACGCTCCCTATGGGAGACTCGCATATATTAGAGAATGCACTGGCACAGGGTCTTTAATGCTGCACATGCACAGCTCCCATCATTAAAGTGTTAAACATGTCACCTAATTTCACTCATATATCAACCTTCATGTATCATTGCCCATACATTAGAAGGGATGTCCCGTACATGTATATTATAATTGCAAATCGGTAACTTTAATTCTTAATGAAATATTACATGCTTATTTCACTACATCAAACTTCTACTACTAATCCAATACACCCATTTGAAGAATTCATGATAAAACTATTACTGTCAATATATTCAACAACATCGGCTGCAACATTTCGTAAAACAAGATATCTCAACTAGCATAAAAGTAAACAAACAGTCCTTTGTTTATATATCCCCAGAAAATAACATTAACCCGTTACCCAACAAACCGGCCAAAACCGGCCAAATAAAGCTTCAACAGCCTAAAATATCTTCGGTCTGTCTCAATAGAACCATACAAATATGGATATCATTGGAACCGGCTCCTTGACCATATTGTGATAGTTACAGTTATGCCCTGTGCCAATGCATTCTCTTATATATGCGAGTCGACCATAGGTCGCCTCGCATATATAAGAAAATGCATTGGCCTAAAAACATCTTTTTTTAACACTTTTTACCATTTATTCTTACATTCTTTAACAATTTTATAATTTTTAATGTGTTAAGCCAATGCATTCTCTTATATATGCGAGGCGACCTATGGTCGACTCGCATATATAATAGAATGCATTGGCACAGGGCCGTTCTGTTGGGTAAAGGGTTAAACAAACTAGAATAATTTCACTATATTTAATATATACCTGTATAGGAAAGAATGGTCATGTGTCCTGGCAAGTTTATTCGCTGTGAGCCATAACTAAGTGTTTCAAATCACTTTAACCCTTTCATGATGGGAGCTGCGCTAGTGCAGCATTAAATATCCTGTGCCAGTGCATTCTCTTATATATGTGAGTCTCCCGTAAGGAGCTTTGCATATGTAAGAGAATTCTCTGGCTTACAAGGTCAAGGTAATTATTGTTAGGCCAATGTATTCTCTTATATATGCGAGGCTCCCTGTGGGAGACTCGCATATATACTAGTAAGAGAATGCATTGGCACAGTGTTTTTGCAAAATTTCAGGAAACTCCAGACATAGAAGGGTTCATATATACAAAGTAATGGTGATGTGTGTTGGCAATTTTTGTACCAAATTTATTGAAATAACAGCATTGAGCAGTTTGTTCGCTGTGAGCGAATAAACTTTCAAATCACTTTAAAATTTGTTTCAAATCACTTCAAAATTTCCAGCTATGAAGGAGTGAGATCTATGTGTTAACCCTTTGAGTGCCAGGGGCCGATCTCATCGGCCCTAAACCTACAAAATAAGTCTGTTAAAGAATATAAGAATAAATTATTAAAATTGTAAAAAAAAAAACAAAAAAAAAAACAAGAAGGTTAGGCCAATGCATTCTCTTATATATGCGAGGCGACCTATGGTCGACCCGCATATATAAGAGAATGCATTGGCACAGGGTATATGGGTTGATACAAAAATCGACCTGGCACTCAAAGGGTTAACGCAAAAAATTACCACCTTGACCTACTGTGTATTAGAAGGGCTTTCAGTGAGAAGTTGACAATGAGTGTAACACCCAGCTTTGATATTGGATGTCTTTATTTGTTCAGCTCTCGTCAAATCATACACATATGTATTCAATTGTCTTCATTCACTTCAGACCTAAGACTTCCTCCTCCTTGTCACATTTCTGGAGAGTTTAACCTTTCTCTTGGTGCACAGCTGGCTAGCATCAATAAATATACCTTCTGGGGACCTCATTCTGCTTAGGCCTCATCTTCTCTGGAAGATATCTCTATTATCAAATGTGTTACTTACTTTATAAAGTAGATTTTTATGTTTACCCATACCATAGTATGGTAAACATAATGTCGACGTCCGGATTGACCACTCGTCGTGTGTCCGTCCGTCTGTCTGTCTGTCTGTCTGTCCGTGGACACTTTACGCATGGTGCGATAACTCAAAAAATTTCTATCCGATCGGAACCAAATTTTGTATATGAGTTTCTCAGACCAAAATACAGATCGAGTTCAAATATGGGTTTGATCCAAATTTTTTTTACGGAGTTATGGCCCTTTTTCGACCTCGAATTCACGCATGCTGTCATAACTCGAACAATTTTTATCTGATCGGAACCAAATTTGGTATGCGAGTTTCAGAGCCCAAAATACAGATCGAGTTCGAATATGGGTTTGATCCAATTTATTTTAAAGGAGTTATGACCCTTTTTTCAAAAATAAAATTAAAAAAACAAAAATCCGATGCTAAAACCGAAGTATATTTTGTCCGATTGTGTTCATATTTGATATGTAGGTTTATGATGACATGCCCCTCATCTGTATAGTTTTTGGTATTGATTGGTTGATCGGTTTAGAAAATAATTAACCCTTTACACACATGCTATCCAATGCAATAAGTTGAACATATTTCTTCTGATCTGCCTCATATTTCTTACCTAGGTTTTTCTTAGCATGTTCTTCGTTTGTATGGTTTTTGGTATTGTTTAATTAACCCTTTTCACTCTTATGTTTACTTAGAATTCACCCAAGCTGCTATGACTCAAAACATTTTTCATCTGATCAGCACCAAATTTGGTATATGAATTTATCACCCCTAAATACAGATCGAGTTCGAATATGGGTTTGATCCTATATATTTTAACAGAGTTATGACCCTTTATAATTCAAATAATTACTGCTGGGAATTTTAAGAGAACATATCTGGCAGACCATGTGTGTAATTGAAATGAGTTAATTATCACTAGGGACATGCTATAAAGCCTGATAGTGGTACTGTTGGCTGGCAGGATTTGTTATCATATTAATGTCAAATTGATTGATGGCTATCTGGTGGAGTTCTGTTTTCTGTGCAATATTAAGTTAACCCCTTTACTGAAACAGGTTCATTACTAAAGTTTATGTAAACACTATAGGACACCTATTCTAAAATATTAAATTGGAATAGTCCATTGTTACTTTGTAGGGATGTTTTACAGACATTGTTGTCTACATACACTGTTGTCTTATCTTAGACAAAAATTAATCCACACATTCCCAGTTCCATGATATGATGTCATTGCAAATGATTAACCCTCTCCACACATCATATGGTTTTGATGCTTTTCATTTGATCATTCTCCTATATTATGTCCAGGTTGATGGTGATCCACTTTTGATTTGCATGGATTTGGGATTAAAATTAAACCATTCCATAGACACATATTATGCGATAGACAGATATAATATTATCCATTTCACTTTGATCCAGGTTCAGTAAGGGTTTCAATAAATCACCAATTATATATTCATCATTAGAGGAAATGTCTTATTTTGAAATTCCCTCAATTGCATTTGGGCTCCAGGGTAATATTAATGGTGCTGGTATTCTTGAGACTGACTTATTGTATGGGTTTCTAAATCCAATGACATGCTTTGTATAGACTATTTTGTGTTTATCAGTTTGGGTAAGATTAACCCTATTCTATCCGATTTGATAACTCAAATATTTCCATTGATTATGTTTATACATGTAGTTCTTGGCATAGTTGACAAGAACACACCCCTAACCTGCATACTGAGGGTCATTTGGTTTATTTGCTTAAAAATATTAACATCCTCCGCCAATCCTGTTGACACAATGTGATAACTAAATATTTTTCACATATTAAGTGTGAATTGTTGAAACTTTAGCACTCATGAAAAGGTTGATGTAAGGATTTATAAAATTTATAAAAATAGCTAATCGCTATCGCCAAGGTATGGGTTAAACATCTGCCGATCGTGATCGGCCTCTCGTTCTTTTTTAGTTTAGTTTCTCTATATCCCCAAATAGGCAGATGACACAATGCACAATTGAGGTGCCCAATGGGTGCACATCACCATCTTCAACATCTGGGAACTAAAATCTGTGTCTAGTTCTCTCATATCAGATGAGTTCTAAGCAGAAGGAGGTCCCCTGAGGATGAATTCGGTGATGCTAGCCCACTGTGTGGGATAGCATCACTAAACTTACCCTCTGGGGACCTCATTCTGCAAATGTCCAGCACCATATTTTGAGGCTAGGTTTCACCACTTAAAACGATTTACATCCTAATATAAATACAACTTGGTTTTGTTAGTGTTTGATTATAAAATGTACACTTTTATCACGATTCCTACCAGTAACATGTGGTGTTAAAAAATCTTCAGTCATATACCATGATATAGGATTACCATACACTAAATATTACTTTTGATTTACCTTTCATTTACCTTTGGTCTTCAGTCTGTGTTAAGCTTTCGCTTTTATTGGCTACTTGTCTTTTTGAGCTCACTTTTTGTTGCTCAATTGTAGAAATTAAAGATAATTAACCCTTTCAGTGCCAAGTCCGATTTTTGTATCAACCCATATTTCCTTGATCATTTTTCAAATTTATTGATTATAATAATGTGATACATTGATGGAAAGAGCTCTAAGAGCTCTTTCCATCAATGTATCACATTATTATAATCAATAAATTTGAAAAATGATCAAGGAAATATGGGTTGATACAAAAATCGGTCTTGGCACTGAAAAGGTTAATCCAATTAAGCTCCCCCTCAATTACTATTTATTTTAATTCGGGGGGTAAAAAATATTTGATTCGAGTCGAGGAACCCACCTATCAAAGCTCAGAGTTATTAGATGTCAATTTTTTTAATCTATTATTTTTGACCATCGAAAAATGATTAGTGGCCCAGTAAAAAGTTGATGAGCCGACGGTCTCAGACCAAATTGCGGATGAAGATGGATAACTCTAAAATCAAGAGGCTTCGTGTTGATAATAAGGCCAAATTTCGTCGAACAACATGTTGATAAATAAAAAAATTCGTGCAATTTAATACTATAGTTGACAGTGGTTAGTATTATTTTTGGGCAACTAATCAATTCTGATAACTGAAGCAGCATTTCTAAAAATGTTGTTGTTGGAATCTGATTATATGGGGACCATCGAATTGGATTGAGTGCCATTGGTATATAATTTATTCTGTTTTCCTCTCCAGCTATTGTTGAGATATGATTAAATTGGTCAAGGGAGTTAGCTTTCCCACATAGATCTGTCAGATTATTCCATGTCGTGGTTCTCCTGGCAACCAAGTTCTTGGCAGGGTTGGTGTTATAACGCTTCTTATATATTTTGCTTGGGTGTCCTCTGGTTCTGCCATCTTTGGGTTTTTCCATTGTTGTTGTCAGCCATACATTGTTTTGTATTTTGTAAAGTTGGGTCATGTCTTTTCACTTTTCTATATTCCAAAATAGGTATACCAAGATGTCGTAGTCTCTCTTCGTAAGGTTTATTTTGTATATTCTTCACCAACTTTGTGGCTCTTCTTTGCATGCTTTCTATAGCTTTTGATGCTTCACAGTATTCTATTTTTATGGATTTTTATTTAGATTCTCTGTATTAATTAGTAAATTGGTGCCAGTAAATGTTATTGCTGTACACAGTGCAGACCAGAAAAGATCTAACAATCAGGAAGAGGGATTCTAAAATCTCATGGTCACATTTCTGGACAGTTTGGTTATGCACATACATGTATCTGTTTTGATGTGTTGGTGTTTAGTCATTCAAACAAACATATTGTCTGTTCCCCAGTCATTTATATTGTGAAGAGGGAAATGTAAAATCTCCTGGTCACATTTCTGGACAGTATGGTTGGCAAAGTGTTAAGAATATTTTAATATTGGTGATTCAGAATGCACAGGGGCTATCCGGCTATCTTAACCCTTTAATGATTGGAGCTGCTCTGGTGCAGTATTAAAGGTCCTTTGCCAGTGCATTCTCTTTTATATGTGATTCTCCCATTGCATATATAATAGAATTAGAACCCGAAGCCGCCATCGCACGCCACCACTGCCAGCCATATTGGCCACAAGCCGCCGTCAGCCATATTATCTCTAACGCCAGCCACATTTAAAAATCTCCGCCGCCGGAATTGTAAAATGGCTGAGCTGTGTGCATGGGCTTATATGTCAAGCACAACTGTACTGGGAATCGCAAAGAACTAAACCGCATTATATATTTGCCTAATATTGGCATACTCGCATGGACACGGCATGGTTGTTATATTATCAGGACCCCTTAATGTGGAATAGACTATCACAATGCATGCTTTCACATAACTGAATGGGCGCATCCATTCGGTATTGAAAGGGTTAAAATATAAATTGTTTATATCGACAACACCCAGTCTCAGACATCGCTGGCATTTGTCAATATATACACATAAGAATAGAAAATAGTTTGAAATATTATATATCATTACTATCGGGTTCATCATTCAATGATGCATGCATATATCGCAAGATGGCAGTGATGATAGCAGTCTGAAGTCGACAGAAGTCCCAGTGTAACTACTTATACCGATTAGATGGGAAACTACATAGTATATCCATGCCAGTCCTTCGTAAATTTTTGCCATAATGGAAAAGCCCAACATCAAAAGATTACGTGTAGTCTGGAATTCTACGGGTTCACCACAAACGCTAAAAAAACGGCGCCTATAACCAGGGTTTAGGAACATTTCGGAAACGAAAATACGCTGAATGATAACATCTCAGACGGCTGAGCCACCATATTTTGTCAGCCACGAACGTCGTGACTGAGCCGGCTTAGCTAGCTAACCAGCCACGAAATCGGTTGAGCCAGCCGTGAAAACTATTTGTCGTGGCTTCGGGGTCTAAATAGAATGCACTGGCTTACAAGGTCAAGGTCAATATTGTTAGGCCAATGTATTCTCTTATATATGAGAGGCCCCCTATGGGAAACTTGCATATACAAGAGAATGCATTGGCACAGGATTTATCAGGAAGCTCCAGTCATTGGTTCCAGGAAATGTTATTGCTGTACATCATGCTGACCAGTATAGATCTTAACAGTTATCAGGAAGAGAGATTCTAAAATCATCTGGTCACATTTCTGGACAGTCTTGTTGACAAAGTGTTAAGAATATTTTAATATCGGTGATTCAGAATGCACAGGGGCTATCCGGCTATCTTAACATATGTTATACAAAAAACACTTCTTTCTCCTCCACCAAGAACACTTCTGGTATGATCAGCTATAAAGCCGCCTTTCATCACATTGTGTAAAGAAAAACTATACGATCATGTTTGTTGCCTGTGCTGAATGGATAACAGAGGACTGAAGTTTATTGTACTATGAATATGTTAGGACCAGGTGGTGACAGTCTAATTACAAACCATACCCAATGAGGGATTTAAACTCAGTGGGCTACTGGATGAGTCTTTTGTGAACAAAGTTTATCTTGATAATTGAAGGAGGCATTTTTCACTACTGTGTCATTACTAGTTGCACTGTTTCTTGAGTAAACATGACCGTCAATAGAGATATCTTGACATAATTTCTGCATTTTCTGCTTCTAGGGATGACAAGTGGAGACAATATTTAGAAGGACACTTTTCGCGAATGTAACTTACAAACCTCGAAATGCTGTGTCTGTCACTTGCAGAATGAATTTAATGACAGCGGGCTGCCATCACCAAATTCACCATCTGGAAACCTTGTTCTTAGCTGCTTAGGCCTCAACTGCTATGGGAGACATTGTATCAGATTGAAGTTCCCCAGTTGAAGTTGGTGATGTTCACCTCGATTATGCATTTTATCTTCTGCAAATTAGGGGATATAGAAACTTCCCAGAAGGGAAAAAATAACTTAAACAATGTTCATTTGAGACTATTGATACTTCCCAGAAGGTGAAGCCTAAGCAGATTGAGGTCCTCAGAGGGTGCATTTGGTTATGCTAGCCTGCTGTGAAGGAGGCATTTTTCACTACTGTGTCATTACTAGTTGCACTGTTTCTTGAGTAAACATGACCGTCAATAGAGATATCTTGACATAATTTCTGCGTTTTCTTCTTCTTGGGATGACAAGGGGAGACAATATTTAGAAGGACAATTTTCTCGAATGAAACTTATGGTACAAGCCTTGAAATGGTGTGTCTGTCATTTGCAGAATGAGGTCCCCAGAGGGTGAATTTAGTAACACTATATCACACAGCGGGCTAGCATCACCAAGTTCATCCTCTCCGGACCTCATTCTGCTTAGGCCTCACCTTCTGGGAAGTATCTATAGGCTCAAATTAACATTGATTTTAGTAACTTTTTCCCTTCTGTTCAGTTTCTATATCCCCTAATTTGCAGAAGATAAAAATGCATAATCAGGGTTACTAATGGGTGAACATCACCAACTTCAACTGGGGAACTTCGATCTGATCCTTGGTCTCCCATAGCAATTGAGGCCGAAGCAGAATGAGGTCCCCAGAGGGTGAATTTGGTGATGCTAGCCCAATGTGTGGGATAGCATAACTAAATTCATCCTCTGGGGACCTCATTGTGCTTTGGCCTCAACTGCTATGGGAGACCATGGATCAGACTAAAGTTGAAGTTGATGATGTTCAATCATTAGTCACCTCGATTATGCATTTTATCTTCTGCAAATTACGGGATATAAAAAAGTAACTAAAAACAATGTTAATTTGAGACCATAGAAGATGAGGCCTAAGCAGAATGAGGTTACCCAGATGGTGAATTTGGTGATGCTAGCCCACTGTGCTATTGATATTTATATCAGCATGCTTGGGAAAGGCTGCCCTCTATGTTCATATACCCAAAGCCGAAGACATACAAGTAAGATAACTCCTGTCCATGATTCTGGGCATAAAGTCTGTTATAGTAGAGTAACGGGATGGGATCTGGTCAAAAACAGCATCAACCCAATCGATCTCCCAAGCTGTTGTGGACTGAGAGGACTTGGTCTACAGTCCTTCCCAGGAGACGGGAGCGATTGCTCTCGCACCCGTACACACTCGAAATTTTCAATTTACGGGTGCTAAAATGTGCACTCGTCCCTCTTGTCAAAATGATTATGATGACTGTCATCGTTGATTCAGTATTGAACTATTTGAATGTTTATTTTCTGTTTCAATTCAATTATGGGCATGTGAAAGTGTGACTACATGTAGACAGACATGTGGGTGTATGTCCCGTTATGACATTTTGATTGAGAAACACCCAACTTATGATTATATTACAGGGTGCAATTACATCCGTCTTATGAATTGCGGGAGCAAATAAGTGCTCTCGTTGTTTTCCTCCTGGGAAGGACTGGGTCTAGGTGCTTAAGTGAATGTTTTCATTAATCAGCTCCTTGTAACCATTTCTATACCAAATGGATTCTCCCACTCAGTCATAATAATATTATACATTGGAATGGTCTTATTCTTCTTCAGGGATGTTAACCCTTTACCCAACAAACCGGCCAAAACCGGCCAAATAAAGCTTCAACAGCCTGAAATATCTTCGGTCTGTTTCAATAGAACCATACAAATATGGATATCATTGGAACCGGCTCCTTGACCACATTGTGATAGTTACAGTTATGCCCTGTGCCAATGCATTCTCTTATATATGCGAGTCGACCATAGGTCGCCTCGCATATATAAGAGAATGCATTGGCCTAAAAAAAATCTTTTTTTAACACTTTTTACCATTTTTTCTTACATTCTTTAACAATTTTATAATTTTTAATGTGTTAAGCCAATGCATTCTCTTATATATGCGAGGCGACCTATGGTCGACTCGAATATATATAAGAAAATGCATTGGCACAGGGCCGTTCTGTTGGGTAAAGGGTTAAGGACATATGATCAGACATATTGTTGAACTTATTATCTTCCTATGGGATAACTACTCATCAATGAGTAATTTAGTATAGAGAGGATTAATTGACTGAGCTATACCCCAAACTTGTTATCTCTATCGTCTCACTATACCTCTAACATATTAGTATAATGGTATATCTTGCCTATTAGTCATTAAACATAGGTGCCTCTAACATATTACTGGTAGCATATAGGTGTATCAATTAACATTTCCAGTAAACATCTCCCTTTGATATAGAACCACGGAGCGACGATTGTCAGAAAGGTTTATAATATCCAATACAATGGTTTCTAGCATTGATTCTCTGGAGAATTTCCCTGTGTGAGAGAATGCACTCAATTTTTTGGGGACCGAACCTCTGGAGTCAAGCGATTATCCTAACCAGCCTGGGTACCATCCTAGTCTACATAGTAATAATCCAGTGAGTATTGTCCTAAACAGCCTGGGTACCATCCTAACCAACCTGGGTACCATCCTAACAAGGCTGGGTACCATCCTAACCAGACCAGTGTTAAAGATACGGGCGGCGTTGGCGGTGGGCATGCTGTAAAATATTCAGCTCCGTCAAAAACTGCCATAAACAGAAAGAATAGTAACATATAGACAGACTTTGGTCTTATACCAATCAGAAATATGGCATAAACAGTATGTTATTGTCAAATGTTTTTCCTTTGTTATGTAAACAAAAGCAAAAAACGTTACAGAACCTGGCTTTTGTTTAGATCCGGATATGGTAAACATAAAGAGTGTTATTTGTTTCTGTTTTCCTGATATGGAAATAATAAAGAGCGTTTATATCATTTGTGTGTGATTAACCAATAGAACAGAGCTGTGTTATGTAAACAGAAGCAAAACTCTTGTTTACGTACACCATCGTACGTCTTGATGACAATATACTATTTACGTGCTGATCATGTTTTGCATATGAACAAAACAATATATTTTTTAATATTCCTTCTGTTGATGGCGATTTGAACAAATATGAATATTTCTGCAAAGAATGCCGCCCGTGCCTTTAATCTAGCGATTATTATTCCAACTAGCCTGGTTACCATCCTAGCCAACACAGCGATTATTAGCAACCATACGCATGGCGCATGCCTCGCATTGGTTGTCTATACGTTACGGACATGTGAATGACGTCATGTGATTATTTCCTATAATTATATGGTCTGACAGGCAAAATTTTCAGAGCAGGTATGGATTATTTCAATTTTATCACGTGACTTCCTGTTAGCAACTGTGTGGATATTGTTGAAGTGCGGAATCGACAGTGGACCAACGAGATGAAAATAAAATTAGTTACTTCACAACTTATGAAGAATTTCCATGTGATTTATGCATTACAAGGCCTATTAGTTTCATTTAGACCAATTTCATTGGTCAGCTTAATGAAAACGAGCGAAGTCGTCATGGCATGGTTCATGACGTCATTTGCGTCATTTGGCTTTGCGGACTAGAGTCCAGACAAGATTGCAGTTGTCATGTCGTCCCCGCTGGGCCACTGCATTATGTTACAATTTATTCTCAGCGTTTATATGTCGCCGATTAATTTAAGCAAATTTGAGGCAGGAATAACAATGATGACTATCCATGCGTCCTGTGATCGCTGGAATGCAAGATTATTGTACGAAATGAGTACTGAAAACAGCAAAGGTCAAGTTGTGTACCCAAGCTTGTTGTAAAGCAGGGTACCCAACACCAAAATGTTGCAACAATGATACCTTCAGCGTTATGAGTAGTTGTACGTGCAGCTACTACACATAATTATCATCCTATGATTTATTGTAATGTTGAATCACAGCATTGTATGATTACTCCACTATGTGTCATGTAGGGTCCAAGGCTTGAAATAGTGTGTCTGTCATTTGCAGAATGAGGTCCCCAGAGGGTGAATTTAGTGATGCTACCCCACATAGCGGGCTAGCATCACCAAATTCACCCTCTGGGGACCTCATTCTGCTTATACCTCAGCAGAATGAGGTTCCCAGAGGGTGAATTTGGTGATGCTAGCCCGCTATGTGGGGTAGCATCACTAAATTCACATTCTGGGGACCTCATTCTGCAAATGACAGACACACTATTTCAAGGCTTGGTAGGGTCATATTATCCCAAAGAGCATGGTACCATCACCAGGCTCTAGAGCCTAGTGATAATCAAGTGATTAGAAATAACATCTCTCTGTAATATTAATATGCATTTTCTCAAACAGACATGAACAATGCACACTGATATGATTTAACCATTCATGACGGGAGCTGCGCTGGTGCAGCATTAAAGATCCTGTGCCATGCATTCTCTAATACATGGGAGTCTCCCATATGTAGCCTCGCATTTATAAGAGAATGCACTGGCTTATAAGGTCATGGTAACTTTGTTAGGCCAGTGTATTCTCTTATATATGCGAGGCGCCCTATCGGAGACCCGCATATATAAGAGAATGCATTGACCCAGGGTTTTCGCAAAATTTCAGGAAGCTCCATATCATGGAAGGGTTAAATGATTAAAGTTTTGTTTGCCGATTGTAAAATGATTTTGAATTGACCAATAAAACTCCTATCAAATCATAAGAAGTCGGATGTCGAAATGTAAATTAATCTCAAGTTTTATGGCTTCTTCCTGATAACAGTCCACTTCTCCCCAATACATAGGGGCTCGGAAAAGTGACTTGAGTTATTTAACCCTTTCAGTGCCAAGTCCAATTTTTGTATCAACCCATATTTCCTCAATCATTTTTCAAATTTATTGATTATAATAATGTGATACATTGATGGAAAGAGCTCTAAGAGCTCTTTCCATCAATGTATCACATTATTATAATAAATAAATTTGAAAAATGATCAAGGAAATATGGGTTGATACAAAAATCGGACTCGGCACTGAAAGGGTAAAATGTCCAGGCTTGTCCCTGATTCATCATATACATGTATGTATTTCCCATATACAAGGGATAGAATATAATATCTGTGGTTTGTTAATATTTACAGTCAATGCATGGTGATATTAGTCACCTTTAATTGTTGCATTTGTCCCAATTTATATGCGTGAAATGATTCATGAAATTACACTCCTTGTCCGTGACTGTGTACACCTCTCCGATGCTGTAAGTTTTAACAAAATTGGGTAAAAATCGCCAACTTAAAATTATATTATCTAAGAAGGTAAAGCAATAGAAGTATGCCCCTTTATCTAGCTTTTCAATCATATAGTCTTCCTACACTAGGATTGGCTGGTTTGCTCAAAACTCCCTGCTAGAGGCCTGTAATCATTGTGATAGTACACTCGCCTTTAGAAAACCCACAACCTATTGTTGAGAATTGGCTTTTCACTGAAGGCATTCAAATCTCAAGTTTGGCGTGAAATCAAAGTATGCGTGTCGAGATGGTGTGAAGTTTCGCATAATGTTTTGTTGGTATTGCTTGGCAGATATGAGTGAAATTGTTAGGTGATATTCAGTGTGACATACTCCGCTCAAATTCCAATGGTATTGTTTGTATTTTTAACTTTAATATTGGTTGAGAGGATTACTATATAGTTCTGTGTTCGGCAAATGCATTTAAATCAACACTCTGATATGCAGTCCATATGGATTTTTGTGTTTTCTTTGTTTGGCTTTTCTATTCTACAAACTGCTTCTAGGTAAGATTTAAATACTTTATATTTATGACCATAACATGAATTAAACTTTCTTTTTGCCTTTTTGCCTATTTGTAATTTATGTCACATGTTTATAGGTGTATGAACACGTTCATAGGGTTGAAGGAAGTAACCAAGGGCAAAGGGGGGAGACAGGACAAAACTTCTATGAAGTGCATTTTTGTTAGAGGAGAAGCACTAAAGTGCCAATCGAATAGCATTTTTAACCATTTCAATACTAAATAGATTCTTCCACACAGTTATAGAAGTATACATAAGAAATGAACGGCGGTTTCAATGTGGTCATGGGATTTTGACCGCGAGAAAAATTCTTCGGGGTTCATGCAGAGTTTGCTGATTTTTTTATCGCGGTCAAAACACATGACCACGTTGAATCGGCCGTTTATTATTTATATTTATATACTTACGCTCTTTAAAACACTTTTCCAAATATGTCCGTTATTTCGTTTATAAAAATAGTTTCCTATTTCTATATATTCGCTCTATATTTCGCCCTATTTCGCCCTATTTCGCTATTTATGTGTTCATAAACCTATGAACGACATTGAAAGTGACGTCACGTTACGTTCATAGGCTTATGAACGCATTGAATACGGGGCGTGTCTACCGTAACGCTATGGGGAAATCGGAAGAGATATCAGGTGTATGTAAATATATTGCAATGGTTTATTATTCATTTGGAGGAATGTTCATGTAATAAAAGCAGACAACATATTATGAAAGTACTGAATGATTTATATTCATTGGTGGGAAAGGTTAAGATAGCTATTTGTTGCCTTTATTATCTGAACATTTCCTAAGTGAACTACTCGTCAATGAGTATTTAGTATAGAAAGGGTTAATGTCATATGTGACCCGCCATATCAAATCCAGTTGTAAGTCGGGATTTTTTTTACCCTGTGCCAATGCATTCTCTTATATATGCGAGTCGACCATAGGTCGCCTCGCATATATAAGAGAATGCATTGGCCTAACAATATTTTATCATTTTTTTTAAATAAATGTTTCTTAAAATTTTTAGGACATAAAATAAAAAACATCCATTACCCTGCAGGGAGCCCCACACATATATAGAAGCATATAGAAGAGTTTTGTCTGCTCATGTTTGTCTGGGGCTCTGTATGGGTGAAATTATAAAATTGTTAAAGAATACAAGAAAAAATTATTAAAATTGTAAAAAATTGTTAGGCCAATGCATTCTCTTATATATGCGAGGCGACCTATGGTCGACTCGCATATATAAGAGAATGCATTGGCACAGGGTAAAAAAATCCCGACTGGATTTGATATGGCGGGTCACATATTATGTACTCATTTCAGTGAATCAAACTGATTAATGAATACCAGGGCACTTTGCCCTCTGAAAGAATGTATCATTCGACAAATATTTTTGAAAATTCCAACTGCACTGGTCTTAGCATTTCAGAAAACATAACGTCTGAACTATGCGCAACGTAAACATTTATTCCTTAATTCGGGATTAATTTTTGCCAATAAACAAGCGGCAATGATTCCTCCAATGAAAGTCGCTGCATATATATAATTAATATATAAGAATGAAAAGCGTGCTGACAATTTGGATATAAAAATAATAAGTTAATTCTGCATTCCTACATCATCACTTTAAACCTTTACATCCACATCGTGTAGTTTGCGAAAATAGAAAATAAGGCACATAGACATAAATATGTTTACAGATATAATTATAACTACTTTTGATTTCATTGAAATATGTGCATTTGATTGGTTGAGAGGCTAGTACACGACCTGATCTACCAGTGTATAGATATTGCAGTGGACGAGTCACCTTGCATAGTTATACTCCAAGAAAATATGGGCTGGTCTAACCGTAGCCCCCCATGACATCACGGATGACACAAAAGCGTTGAACAAGTATTCCAGTGGAATCGTTCGTTGTGAAAAAACATCTTGAAAACTCAATGCTAGAAACGCTTGACAAAGTAGTTGATGATTATATTGCATGTTTCTGTTCCTTACGGATTGTACAATGCAGTAATGCTCTAATTAGTCGACTCCTTAACCACAGCAAAATTATGGGTAATTTTTCAGGATTTAGTCGGTTAAGGAGTCGATTATTTAGGGCATTACCATATACTTCTGTCATTGCATTTCAGCCATGTTCATGTTTTTGCAACACTCGACTGAATGCTCAAAATTTGTGCCACATTTTTATTTGCCCAATTTTCAGAAAAACGTCCATGACAATGTATAGTTAGTGCGAAAAATAATGAAACACAATGATCAATGGGCTGATGAAGTCAAATGAACATGGATAATTTTATTGGAAATAAATAAAATGTGTTACCCGATTACAACCATATTAAAAAAATGTCTACTTCATACCATAGATAATGATGTATATCATTTGTCATGAGAACATTATATCTGACCATGGCATTTGTTTACATCGGATGTTATCAATATCACTGGAGATCACTAACCAGTCAGGGACCATCGCTACAAATTTGAGTCTCTGTGTGTTGATAATTATTAAGACGTTTCGCGTATTTAAACGTAAATGGTAGGCAAACGAGAAGTATTTTCTTGATCATGAATAGTTTATTGAAGAAAATTTATGTTCAGGTGTGCTTATTTTCTGAAAGTTTCGCTCGGTCGTTGCCAATTTATTTTCGCCCCATCAACCAGATTTGGAGATTGTCCAACGGAAAATCCTGTTTTGTCAATTTATTTTCAGGGATGGATTAATAGTAGATAGTTGAAAATAAAGTATTTTCGTTGTAATGATAAGCCATCAACTTCATTTTTCGATTGATCTATGAGTGTGTAGATGTATTAGTAGACGAACAACTATATTAATAACTATATTATAATTCTGCAAAGTGTAATTCCGCAATGCAGAATGATACAATATGTTGTTCGTCTACTGATGCATCTATACTTTCATAGATCAATCGAAGAATTACGTTGATACCCATCCGATAATGCAATTAACCAGCAATTAAATGATTGATCATAAAATATTACCAGTATGCCTTTATGACATCACATCTCTCGCGAATTTTAGGCAAGCCTTGAAATAGGGTGTCTGTCATTTGCAGAATGAGGTCCCCAGAGGGTGAATTTAGTGATGCTACCCCGCATAGCGGGCTAGCATCACCAAATTCACCCTCTGGGAACCTCATTCTGCTGAGGTGTAAGCAGAATGAGGTCCCCAGAGGGTGAATTTGGTGATGCTAGCCCGCTATGCGGGGTAGCATCACTAAATTCACCCTCTGGGGACCTCATTCTGCAAATGACAGACACCCTATTTGAAGTCTTGATTTTAGGTTGCATATATAATGAACCATCATTTGTATTTTAACACAATATGTGTGTTGCAACAAATATCATAGATGCATCTATCAAAACTGTTTCATTATCATCATGTGTTAAAATCGCAACATTGTGACAATGATGGGGATAAATTGGATATTCATAAATATTTGAATCAGATTTGGTGTCGATGCGGATTAACCCTTTGAGTGCCAGGGGTCGATCTCATCGGCCCTAAACCTGCAAAATAAGTCTGTTAAAGAATATAAGAATAAATTATTAAAATTGTAAAATCCAAAAAAAAAAAAAAAAAATTTAAGCCAATGCATTCTCTTATATATGCGAGGCGACCTATGGTCGACTCGCATATATAAGAGAATGCATTGGCACAGGGTATATGGGTTGATACAAAAATTGACCAGGCACTCAAAGGGTTAACACCTTGTGAACTTGCAACCTTGCCCTCAACACAGGCTGACATTTGTACAAATGCATAAGTTACAAACAAGTCTGCAAATAGTGTGTCTGTCATTTGCAGAATGAGGTCCTCAGAGGGTGAATTTAGTGATGCTATCCCGCACAGTGGGTTAGCATCACCAAATTCACCCTATTGGGACCTCATCTTATGAGAAGTATCTATAGTCTCAAATTAACATAATGTTTTAGGTACTTTTTCTCTTTCTGCCTTCTGGGAAGTTTCTATATCCCCTAATTTGCAGAAGATAAAATGCATAATCGAGGTGACTAATGGGTGAGCATCACCAACTTCAACTAGGGAACTTCAATCTGAGACAAGGTCTCCCAAAGCAGTTGAGGCCTAAGCAAAATGAGGTTCCAAGAGGTTGAATTTGGTGATGCTAGCCCGCTGTGCAGGATAGCATCACTATTAAATTCACCCTCTGGGAACCTCATTCAGCAAATGACAGACACAATATTTGCAGGCTTGTTTACAAAGTGTCCTTCTGAAGTTGTTGCCCTTAATTGTTTCTGTCCCCCTGATAAAATGGCACTTAAAGGGACCCAAAGTACTCCCAGGCTGTGAATGTGTAAAATATATAAAAGTCTGTAAAAACATCACCACTAAGAAGAACATGGAGAAATAGATAAACTTCGTTCTTATATTCATTATTGATACGTGAAATTGCGTTATTGAAGAACTATCAATTTGATAGTTCTTCAATAACGCAATTTCACGTGTTAAAACCATTTTTATGTAAACAAAACCATCACAGTGATTTGTCAATAAACATCGCTAATCATGTAAGTTCAAATATTTTAGTCTGAATATGGTTTTCAGAATATTTGACAATGCTTTAACCTTTTCCAATGTTGACCATCAAATTTTGATTATACTTTGGTATCTTATTGGACAAATTGGAGTTTTATTAGTAATTTTACCTGAACACTAATGTTTACATAACAATGGTTTCAATATGGAAAATCTCATTATTAAATGGAGATATATTAATAATTAAAACAAGAACAAAGTGAACTGAAGCGAATCTATTTTTCCATGTACAGTAATGCTCTAATTAATCGACTCCTTAAACACCGCAAAATTATGGGTAACTTTTCAGGATTTAGTCGGAAATATGGCTTGTTGCCATTCATCGGAAAGCTCTCGGGGAGAGCTTTCCGATGAAATTATATGTTGCCATTCATCCGATGAATGGCAACAAGCCATATTTCCGTCAAAATCCTGAAAAGTTACCCATAATTCTGCTGTGTTTAAGGAGTCGATTAATTAGAGCATTACTGTACTTGTTAATGATAGTTGTTTTACAGACTTTTATGTTATTTTCCATGAACCCACTTCGAAGGCCTTGAGTCCCTTTAATCATTTCTTTACTAGAGCATCATTGATGAGTACAGTAATGCCCTAAATAATCGACTCCTTAACCACAGCAGCATTATGGTGAATGGCAACAAGCCATATTTCCGACCAAATCCTGAAAAGTTTCCCATAATTCTGATGTGGTCAAGGAGACCTTACACCATGTTTCACACAGATTGGTCAAAGAAAGCCTGAGATAGAACGTCAAACCTGCAAATATTGTGTCTGTCATTTGCAGAATGAGGTCCCCATATGGTGAATTTAGTGACACTATCCCGCATGGCTGGCATCACCAAATTCACCCTCTGGGAACCTCATTCTGCTAGGAAGCTAGGTTTAGATTGAAGTTCCCCAGTTGAAGTGGGTGATGTTCACTCATTATTCACCTCGATTATTCATTTTAAAATTAATGGATTAGAAACTTCCCAGAAGGGAAAAAGTAACTAAAAACAATGTTAATTTGAGACTATAGATACTTACCAAAACACAAGGCCTAAGCAGAATGGTCCCCAGAAGGTGAATTTGGTGATTCTAGCCCGTTGTGCGGGATAGCTTCACTAAATTCACCGTTTGGGGACCTCATTCTGCAAATTACAGACACTATTTGCAGGCTTGTAGAACGTGTTTCTCAAAGGATGAAAACATGATCTTTTTTCCTTATGACTCGGGAAAACATAAAAGAAACCTATCAGCAGTTTATATAATACAGTAATGTCCTAAATAATCGACTCACCACAGCAGAATTATGGGTAACTTTTCAGGATTTAGTCGGAAATATGGTGACAAGCCATATTTCCGACTAAATCCTGAAAAGTTACTCATAATTCTGCTGTGGTTAAGGAGTCGATTATTTAGGGCATTACTGTAACTGCTGATCAGTGCATTTGACTGAACTCAATTTAACACAATTAAAGCAAAGTAGTTCGGGGGGGGGGGATATAGGGAGCATATGGTTAGGGGACACAGTTTGACTGCCTGCAATGGCCGTTAAAAATCGGACAAAATCCTGTATTGTTTTCAATTGCATATATTGATTGAGCCTAACCGACGATTTTTTTTATATTTGATAAGGCTGGTCTGTGGGGTGGTGGGGGGGGGGGGGGGGGGGGGGTGTTATGGTATAAAATACAGGACCGTGCTCATTTGTGTGGCATGAGGAGGGGACAGAATACTGGTAGATGTTACCTGATGCTGTTCACACATCGTATAGAGTTTATCAGAATTTACTATGTGCAGGCTTGAGAGAGACCCGTAGGGAGTTTCGCATATATAAGAGAATTCACTGGCTTACAAAGTCAAGGTAAATATTGTTAGGCCAGTGTATACTCTTATATATGCGAGGCTCACTGTGGGAGACTAACACATGTAATAAAAAGAATGCATTATCACAGGATTTTTTCGCTAAATTTCAGGAAGTTCCAGTGATGCAAGGGTTAACACTTGAGTATTTTTTTTTCCTTTGAAAATGCAAGTCACATAAATTCTTATGAGGGGTGAAATCTTGTCTACATTCATTCCTGAGCTATAAATGCTTTTCAAAGGAAGATAGGGACATGCCTATCAAACAAAAGGGAGTTCTTAAGCATTGTTCTCAGCGGGGACACCTCCTTAATAAATCTTATTTCTCCAACTTATCTCAGGCCTGGCAACAATGCTAAGCAAACTAAGATTGCAGTTTTCAAATTAGAACCATTTACTCTATTTTGAAGCTAATTAGTTACAGTTTGAAATCATTTGCCTTTGTGTAATTTGTGTTTGAAGCCTGAGCTTTTCGGGTAATGAGCTATTGACGCAGACTACAGAGGCCTGGGAACATTTTTAAAAATAAATTATTTGAAGGGTCCCTACTTTGCTGTACAGGCATATCTCACCACTTGTGTGGAAATTGTCTTTAAACAGCACTTTTTTCTTTTCAAATTATTCACAACTATGATAACCATACTTTCACCATTGACATTATTCTTCAAAACTAACATCAAGAAAATATGACACAATAACATTGTTTTTTTTTAAACCAATATTCCTCGGAATTGGCGTGATTTGCTCAAGTAGAGAGCCTTCTGATTATATTTAATAAAATATTGAAAAAAATGTGTCTGAACCCAGTCAAATCCCTGTTAATCAGACATAATTCAAGAAGTTTATAGGAATTTAACATTGGCAGCTGATTTGGTGTTCTTAAGCGAATAGTAAGTAATACAGTAATGCCCAAAGTATATGACTCTTTAACCACAACAGAATTATGGGAAATTTTTCAAGATTTAGTCGGAAATATGGCTTGTTGCCATTCATCGGAAAGCTCTCATCGAGAGCTTTCCGGTGAATGGCAGCAAGCCATATTTCCGACTAAATCCTGAAAAATTTCCCATAATTCTGCTGTGGTTTAGGGTTCGATTATTTAGGACATTACTGTATGTCTTGTAGTCCTTACTATTAGCAAAGTCTGTTGCAGACCCAGGGTTTGTTCAAATTTTTCAAAAGTTGGAAATTTCAGTCCGAAAATATCTTTAGACCCTGTGAAGCTTCGAGATTCGATCGATTTGCGAATCTGGCTGCCGATTCGATTCAATTTGATTTGATCATAGGAATTTCGAATCACTCTCCTTGGCTTTCATTTGGGTGAAAAAGACCATGGGGTTGAAGATGTGTTATTCAAAATTTCAAATTTAATAACTACAGGTCAATCTATAGTAGTAACGCCTAAAATTTTAGCCTATCACTATTTTTGTTTTGCTGGATTGATTTTAACCATGCCTCCCAATGACGTAACAGTTATACAGTGTATTTCTCACCCGATCATGTCAATGTAGGGAGTCATTGGAAATATCGAAAACATTTTATGAATGTGAACAATCTTGATTAATCAGGGACTTGTACATCCAGGTATTCTTGAAATTTATTTGCAGACTTACAATTTTCATGATTTTGAAACACAAACTGTACCAAGTTTTATTTAAGAAAGAAGATTTTTCTCACTGAAACTGTTAGCGGTTTGCCAGAGGGTCGTATATGTTGTAACATGCACGTTCCATCACCCATCCAGTGCCCTTGTGCTGAATTGGTCGCATGGTATTGATCACTAAACTTCCCAGTTTCACAAAACTGGCATTATGTTATCACGATTCGCTGAAACTGATACCCAGCTTTGGCTCATATACGTGTAGGCTTATATTTAATTTGAGATTCGTTTCCATTCTAGAAACTCATCCCTGATTCAATTTGAGATTTTATTTGATTGTAAATTCCTGATTCGCACAGGGGGGGGGGGGGGGGTGGGGGGGATAGCGCACAAAAATTCCATATATAGGGCAGGGGTGGGTGGGTCATTTGGACCCGAAAAAAATGCGTAAATGACAAAAAATGCGAATTTTTTCCTCCACTTAAAATCACTGTTTTTGTGCTCATGTAATCTGTTAATATCAACCATATGACACACTAGGCTATTTAAAACATACTAACCAGAACTAACTACCATTTAGGGGTGTATGTATGATGATGTATGTCAAAATTAATTTAATGTACCAGATTTCGACGGATGAAAGATATATTATATATATATAAACAAATCATATAACAAACATTAAAACACAAGAACAAACATTTATAATATGCATATCCAAGATAGCCTTTCAATTGGACGTCAAAGTGTATGTTATAGCTATATATATACACATGTGTATCCCTTTAAGGGTTTGAACAAAATATAAAGCTGAGTTTATATTGATGAATTCTGTGATGAATTTTGCAATTACTTTTGACAAATTTGTTTACTGTTATAACATAATTATATGCTCAGACACGATCAGTCAACAATGCTTGCATATAAGCATAATTATGAAATGATTACCATCTTCTGTTCTTAATCCACATAATGGATATTATTTGTTATCAAGATAAACTTGATGATACAAACAAAAATAACAATTCCACTATATTCCACTGGGTTAAAACTATAAAACAAAATAACTCATACAAAAAGTTCATACTATTTGGATAACAATATGAAAGCTTAGCCTTTTGTGTTATTAATTCAACCACAGTTATTATTCACAAGTCTAAGCAGTTACGTACTGTACAGATACATGTAGTAAGGTAGTATATCTGGAGTTCCAGTTATTTGACTGCCAATACATATGGTATTGTAATTATTAGTTGCTTGTTTATTATTGGTTGCTTTGATATTCAATTTAGGATATAGCAGGATAGAGCAATGTAACTATAAAAGTAGCTTTTGGTATTAAAGTCTCAACTTATTCCATATGCAACATAAAGCTAGAATATAAACATGACTAATATGATATAAATTATAAATCATACTAACCTGGTAGAGGGGTGGTGGGTCCCCGAGTGGGGCAAAAACATTTTTTTCGCCCCATATATGTAAAAAATTTCCGCGACCCCCCCCCCCCTGATTCGCATGGCCCTTTTAGACCAACCATCAGTTTGACATATTTCAACCACATGTTGTGTGGGGGGGGGGGGGGGGGGTGTTAGCATAAAGGGTGTTAATTTTCCAACCAGTGGTAGAGAACTTTTAGGATTCAGTTGGAAAAAAATTCCAAATGAAGTTGAGATTTCTAATGAGGTGGGGGTGCTGTTGGAAATTCCAAGTTGGGCGACCCACCCTACCCCACCTTCCTATTTACCAAGTCCAATCTAACTACATCCCTGATAGTAACATCTCCCATTCCGACAATGGTAAATTTCCCATGCCATAATCTTGATAGAATTCCCCTAAATAATATATATATATCTTATGGCCTGCAACTACTCATGTAAGGCGTGTGAGCATCATGTTAAAAGCTTGTTGTTTTTTTGTTATGTTTATAATATTTAAGGGGAATTCGGCAATGGATCTGTTTAGATATAATTTGGGCTGACTTGCGCGGCTTCATGGTTGTCTGCTACTGGCATGCAAGAGTAGTATGTGTTATGATGAAGTATGCCAGCAGCTGTAGTCTTCAGTTATGCCCCATGCCTACACCAATAAGATAACAGTTTCTCTGGCGAATTCCTTCATCCAGTTTGTCTAATAACAAATATAAGGTCAGGATCAAAGACCATGCAGTGGTGCTAAAGAATGGAACAGCCTTTATTTACTCATGGAATTCTAGGACATGCTATAAAGTACTGTTTAAATTTGTGATTAAACTTGATTATTTCTCATGGATGTATGGCAGGGAACTGTTTTAAGTGTACACAATGATGGTTGTTTCTTGTTGTACGAGCCACGGCAGAAGGAGATTTGTTGATGTGCCGCATCATATTTTCATATTTTGATGGATTTTATGTCCGGACTCAAGGTGAGGATAGGAGTTCTATTCTCACACTTTTATGTGTGTTAACAATAAAATGCTTCATTTTTACCTACACTATCCAGCACAAGGGGGTGTTTATACTTGTAATAGTTTGTATTATAGATATTTGATATATTTTAATACATATTGTTCATTGTGTTTGAATGCATGGTGCCATTATTTCCTCTGAATCTCCATGCTGCCATTATATTGGGTTACTTTGTGAAGCTGACCAAACAGTGTTGAATGTCCAAATGGAAGCACACTTTGTCAAGTGGTATTGCTGTATATTTATGATGTTGGTATGTTGTATAGCTATGATGTTGGTGGGTACTGCTCTGATGTTGGTAGGCAAAGTGATGATGTTATTAATTTGCTGTTATTAAAAATTATTGTTTATTTTTCAAAAATTGTCATTGTCGAAATCTTTCACAGGTTTAACCCTTTGAGTGCCAGGTCCGATTTTTGTATCAACCCATATACCCTGTGCCAATGCATTCTCTTATATATGCGAGTCGACCATAGGTCGCCTCGCATATATAAGAGAATGCATTGGCCTAACATTTTTTTTTTTTTACAATTTTTTACAATTTTAATATATTTTATTATATTCTTTAACAGACTTATTGTGTAGGTTTAGGGCCGATAATATCGGCCCCTGGCACTCAACGGATTAAATGCCATTATCTGCAGGAAGTATTTAGGTACACATCAGGGGTGGCCCAAGGGGAGGGGTCAGGGGGATACAGCCCCCTGTCAGGGATGGTTAGCCCCCCCCTCTCATCGGGGAGATCTGAAATGGTTAGTCTGGTAGCTATAGTCCCCTCCCTGTCAGGGGATAATAGCCCCTATGTCAGGGAAATCCTGGCCCTGCCAATGGTACACATACATGTATATCTGAATATATTTTAAAGGGACCCAAAGGCTTTGAAGTGGGGTTCATGTAAAATAACATAACTTTTATGAAAGTCTATAAAACAACTATCATCAACAAGTTAAGCCTGAGTTTATTGTGCCTATCATTTGCAGAATGAGGTCTCAGGACCCAAGAGGGTGAATTTAGTGATGCTATCCCGCATAGTGGGCTAGCATCATCAAATTCAAACTCTTGGGACCTCATTCCGCATGGCTTCATCTGCTGTGGGAAACATGGACTCAGATTGCAGTTCCCAAATGGTGAATATTGTGATGTACACCAATTGGGAACCTCGATTAAGCAATGTGTCGTCTGCCAATTTGGGGATACAGAGAAACTAAACTAAAAAAGAAATAGAATCTATGTGAAGAAGTTCCTATAGAAATTTGATAATAAAGAAACTTTCCAGGGAAATGAGGCCTAAGCAGAATGAGGTCCCCAGAGGGTGAATTTAGTGATGTTAGCCCGCTATGCGGGAGAGTGTCACTAAATTCACCTTCTGGGGACCTCATTCTGCAAATGACCGACACACTATAATCAGGCTTGCTACAAGTAATATGTAAAAATTTATCAATTTCATTCTTATTTTCATTATTACTAACTCTTGTATAATGAGATTACGCATATTGAAACCATTGTTATTTAAATATTACTGTCACAGTGATTGATGTATGATTACCGATCAAAAACCAATTAGATACCACAGTTTAATCAAAACTTGACAGTAAACATTGGAAAAGGTCAAAGCATTGAAAAATATTCTGAAATCAGGTTCAGACCAGTTTAGAATAAAATATTTGAACTTACTCGGTGATGAGCTGTATCTGTTCTGTTTACATAACAATGGTATCAACACACGACATTTCATCATGTGTGAACTATCAATAATGAATATAAGAATGTTTTTCTATTTCTTCATTTTCTTCTTTGTGGTATTGTTTTTACACACATTTATATCTTATGCACTTATTATACCCACTTCGAGTGCCTTGGGTCCCTTTAACAAGGGCTGTCAGAACTATTGCAAACCGATAACAATTTGAATTGCTCTTTAAATAGTTTTCCAACAACCAACGTAGTATTTCAAAATCTATTTTTTTTAGTTATCCTGCAGTCAGTGGCTTTTTCTCGAATTGTTCAGAATCGTTCGGAAAAATAATGGTACTTTTAATGGTACTTTTTTAACAGTATTGCTTTGCCCCGCTATAGATATAATAGCTAAATCAGTAGAACACACGGACATCATAGCTGAACCAGTAGAACCTACCAACATCATAGCAGGACCCACCAACATCATAGCAGGACCCACCAACATCATCCCAGTAGCTACATATGTAAAAGCTGGACACACCAACATCATGGCTAAACCAGTAGAACGTAGCAGGACCCACCAAAATCATCCCAGTAGCTCTCGGTGAGAGCTTTCCGATGAATGGCAACAAGCCATATTTCCAACTAAATCCTGAAAAGTTACCCATAATTCTCCTGTGGTTAAGAAGTTGATTAATTAGGGCATTACTGTATTTAAAACATTTTCAGGAAGATATGATCCATCCTTTAAAGGTGCATAATCTGATTAACCCTTTGAGTGCCAGGTCGATTTTTGTATCAACCCATATACCCTGTGCCAATGCATTCTCTTATATATGCGAGTCGACCATAGGTCGCCTCGCATATATAAGAGAATGCATTGGCCTAACAATTTTTTTTTTTTTTTTTAGACTTTTTAACAATTTTAATATATTTTATTATATTCTTTAACAGACTTATTGTGTAGGTTTAGGGCCGATTAGATCGGCCCCTGGCACTCAAAGGGTTAAGCACCCGTCAATTACTATTTATTTGGATTTGGGGGTAAAAAATATCTGATTTGAGTCGAGGAACATACCTATCAAAGCTCAGAGTTATTAGATATCAATTTTTGACATCTAGTATTTTTCACCATCGAGAATTATTCGTGGCCCAGTAAACAATATTCGAGCCGACAGTCTCGGACCAAATTGCAGATGAAGATGGATAACTCTAAAATCAAGAGGCTTTCTGTTGGTAATAAGGCCAAATTTCGTCAAACAACATGTTGATAAATAACACATTTCGGGAAAGTTTATACTATACATGTAGTTGACAGTGGTTAGCATTATTTTTGGGCACTTAATCAATTCTGATAACTGAAGGGGCATTTATAAAATGTTGTTGTTGGAATCTGATTATATGGGGACCATCAAATCGGATTGAGTACCTTTATACTTAGATTATCGTGACACACGCCCCGCATTGGTATTTCAGTACAGGTACATATTCATTGGGTTTACAATAAACAGAAAAGTCTGTGGCGTCAACATATACTAATGTGATCCAGACTTGGTGTCACTATCAAAAGATTAGTGTGACACACCCGAGTGCAGCTGGCACAAGTACATTGAAGTACGCCAGGGGGTCCTGGGCCATGCTCACCAGGGAACATTTTGAAGAAAAAATAGGTTTAATATAGTGCACTTTGGGTGGTTTTGGCAGTCATATTGGAGGAGGACTAGATTCATAATATGGCAGTATATTAAAAAAAACTATTAGATACAATATTACAGTAATGCCCGAAGTATATGACCCTTTAACCACAGCAGAATTATGGGAAATTTTTCAGGATTCAGTTGGAAATATGGCTTTTTGCCATTCATAGGAAAGCTCTCACCGAGAGCTTTCCGATGAATGGCAGCAAAGTTGAGCAAACCATATTTCCAACTAAATCCCGAAAAATTTCCCATAATTCTGCTGTGGTTTAGGGGTCGATTATGTAGGACATTACTGTACTATGATGTACCCATAACTGGTGAAAAAAATGTGTGGGGCACATTTCCTCTTTATGAGTATTTAGCCCTTTCATGACTGGAGCTTCCTGAATTTTTTCGAATACTCTGTGCCATTGTATTCTCTTATATATGCGAGTTGCCATAGGGCGCCTCGCATATTTAAGAGAATGCATTGGCCTAACAATAATACCTTGATCTTGTAAGCCAGTGCATTCTCTTATATATACAAGGCTCCCTGTGGGAGACTTGCATATATAATAGAATGCACTGGCACAGGGTCTTTAATGCTGCATCAATGCAACTCCCGTCATGAAGGAGTTAAAGTTCAAATTCCATTATCATTCAAGCATTCTTTTCTTTGTAGCAGTTGTTAAATTCTGTTACAAGGCTGGTTAGTATGTTGAAAATGATAGTATATCACCTACCTTTGGCATTTGAAAATTACACAGAGGATGTTATTTTAACCCTTTACCCAACAGAAGGGCCCTGTGCCAATGCATTCTCTTATATATGCGAGTCGACCATAGGTCGCCTCGCATATATAAGAGAATGCATTGGCTTAACACATTAAAAATTATAAAATTGTTAAAGAATGTAAGAAAAAATGGTAAAAAGTGTTAAATTTTTATTTATTTTTAGGCCAATGCATTCTCTTATATATGCGAGGCGACCTATGGTCGACTCGCATATATAAGAGAATGCATTGGCACAGGGCATAACTGTAACTATCACAATGTGGTCAAGGAGCCGGTTCCAATGATATCCATATTTGTATGGTTCTATTGAGACAGACCGAAGATATTTTAGGCTGTTGAAGCTTTATTTGGCCGGTTTTGGCCGGTTTGTTGGGTAAAGGGTTAAGACATAAGTTTTCATCTTTTTTTTCCTGGCCACAGACTGACTCACATATTTGTGTTGATCATGTATATATGCTGAATCCAGCTCTCAAACTATGGTGCGGGACATTTTCAGAATGAGGGTCCCCGGTGGGCTGGCATCAGCAAATTTATCCTCTGGGGACCTCATTCTGCATGGCCTCTCATTTGCTATGGGAGGCCTAGCTACATATTCAAATTCCAAGATGGTGATGGGCATCCATTGGGCATCTTGATTAAGCATTGTGTCATCTGCCAATTTGGGGATATAGTGAAACTAAACTAAAAAAGAAAAAGTATCTTCTAAAGAAATTTCTAAAGAAACTAAAAAAACTTGTTAATTTGATAATAAAAATACTTTCCAGATAAGTTGAGTCCTAAGCAGAATGAGGTTCACAGTGGGCTAGCATCACTAAATTCACCCTCTGGGGACCTCATTCTGCAAATGTCCAGCACCATATTTTGAGGCCTGCCTACAATCACTATAATCCTTTCTACATGTATACAACATACTCATTGCAAGTAGTTCCCTTGGGAAATATGCAGTTAATTTGTTCATATGGTTGTTGAACTTATTATCTGAACATTTTCTATTTGATAACTACTCATCCATGATGCTTTAGTAAAGGGTTAAAATATGGCTATCATAGTTAAACATGTTCAGTTTATATGATAACGGATGGTTATTGCCGAAATTGTACATTATTTCACAAACAATGAACCGTTATTTTAATGGCAGCAAGCCACATTTCTGACTAAATCCTGAAAAATTTCCCATGATTCTGCTGTGGTTAAAGGGTCATATACTTCGGGCATTACTGTAGATGATGCCGAACATAATAAGGGGAGGGAGGGGTGCATATTGGTGGCCATTGGGTTAAACTTTTGGTTAATCCTTTGATGAAGGGATCTACTCTTGTCGAGCATCAAAGACCCTGTGCCAGTGCATTTTCTCATATAAATGTGAGTCTCCCACAGGGGGAATGCACTGGCTTACAAGGTCAAGGTAAATATTGTTGGCCAATATATTCTCTTTTATATGTGAGGCTCCCTATGGGAGACTCGCTTTTATAAGAGAATGCATTGGCACAAGGTTTTCATACAATTTCAGGAATCTCCTGTCATGGAACAGTTAAAAATATATATTGAATGAACAAAAAATATATGGCAAACTACAATCAATGTTGAATATATGCCACATACAAATCTCAAATATCAATATATGGGATAAATCAAATACTATTATGTCAATATGGTTAGTTGATAACAAACTTGACATGCATAATTGTATTGACATTTTTGTGTCATTGCTCTAAAGTTGGTTAACTATTAAAGACCTGTGTGCAATTATTGTGCAAAATACTGTAATGCTCTAAATAATCGACTCCACATCAGAATTATGGGTAACTTTTCTGGATTTAGTCGGAAATATGGCTTGTTGCCATTCATTGGAAAGCTCTCAATGAGAGCTTTCCGATGAATGGCAACAAGCCATATTTCCGACTAAATCCTGAAAAGTTACCCATAATTCTGCTGTGGTTAAGGAGTCGATTATTTAGGGCATTACTGTACTCTGGATATATGGCTTGTTGCCATTCATCGGAAAGCTCTTCCGACTAAATCCTGAAAAGTTACTCATAATTCTGCTGTGGTTAAGGAGTCGATTATTTAGGGCATTACTGTACTCTGGATATATTATACAATTTGCTTTTCTGTACAAAAATAAATGCAGAAACATCATACATGTGTACTATTAATTTGTCCTATGACATTTGAGTTGGTCTATATATACCGGTACTCACAAATGCCGATTTTTTTCTTTGAACAAAATTATTTAAAAATTTCATTGAACAGTATTCAAATAAAAACATGTGTATTACTCACAAGTTCCAAAACATGTGAATTGGTCTGTGTAAACTAAAATGTTCATTGAATATTACTTCACAACTTTTCAACCATATGTTTTAAATAAATGCATATTTTTATTGAAGGTTTTTAATGTTATTTATATTTACTAGATGCTAGGAATTAATTCATATCTGTATATACTATTCATATGTCCCTAAATATGTGAATTAGTTTTCATTTGCCCACAAATACCAATTTTTTTCTTCTGAGTATTATACTAGGTATATTATTTTAAATTTTTTAAATCTCATTGTTCAAATAAACAAATTATTATAAAAGTTTTTTTGCTTATATTTATGTTTACTTAATGCTAGGAAGTGATTCAAACGTGTGTAATATTCACATGTCCAAAATTGTGTGAATTAGACAATATATACATGTACTCACAAACGTAAAAATGTTTCTTACTATCTAATATTTTAGAAGAGATTTTTAACCACATTTTTAAAATAAATAGTTATTTTTATGGTTTTGAATGCTTTTCAGATCAATTGAATGTTACTAGATGCTAAGAACTGATTCATACCTGTATACTATTATAATGTTCCAAAACATATTCTCGCAAATGCCAAATTTTTCTTTGGATATGATATTTAAAACAAAATACAACCACATTGTTGGAATAAAATTTGTTATGATTTTGAATATTTCCAGGTCAAAGTTATGTTTACTAAATGTAGTTAGTGATTCATACATGTGTAATATTCACATGTCCCAAAACATATCTTCATTTCAAATTGGTACTGTATGCATTCTGCCCAGCAGATTTGTTATCTTGTTGGCAGTGTTGTGAGCTCAAATTTCATAAGAGATTCCAGCTTAGTGGCCTGTTTCTCTTCCACAGTCTATAAATATCTTTCATATGGCTGCACTAGCTGCCCTCACTTTGGTATAATTGGATAAAATGTTTGAATACCTGTGTGCCTGATGATAATACTATGCTTTAAAACTGTGCTACCAGCTTCAATTTCTCAATGCTGTTTTTATGATTCTAAATTCATGCCTGTCAATGATTTGATACCAGTGTGAGTGAAGTGCGGTAACTTATACAAGTGATGATTATAACACTGCCAGCATAACATAGGACATGTGCTCTGGCAAAAAATGTTGGTGGAGGGGGGAGGAGTTCACACATTTATGAAAAATGGGTTGGATCACACATCTATATGAGGGGGTTGGGAAGGGTGGGGTGTCACAAATATTTATAATGGGTAACCCGTTTCTTGTTCTGACATAATTTTCAACATGTTATAATGATATTAACAATTACAAAACTAATATAGATCAGACCTTTCGCAATCTTGTGATTCCAATTAAAGCTGTATTCATAATGAATAATCTTTACACAGGATCTTGGGAAGACAGCACTTTAAGCTACATCATCCCCTACATACTAGTAAGTACCTGACTGCAATATATTCTTTGGGAAACTTCATAATTTTTTTATTATTTACCTATCAGGGACAGCCTATAGGTTTCAAATTAGGAGAAGTCACTTCTCCATATTAGATTATTAGAGGGAAGTGGACTGTTACCAAGGAAAAGTCATAATGGTTGAAGTTTAGTTTACGCCCCGACATAAATATTCTATGATCCAATTAGTATTATGCAAATACATAGCCAATTTATAAAATGATTATAATAAGTAAGGACACCATTATAATTAGAAAACACAATTTAAATACTCTGTAGACTAGTGTAGAGACATGCATACAGGTATATGAGAGAGAAGTCACTTGCCCCTTGGACAAAAATAGAGAGATGAGACACAATTTTGGGAGAAGATATCTCCCAAATTGGTAGACCATGCCATGAATCTCTACTCTGGCTAACACCCGTAGAGATCATATTCCACCAGTACAAAACCTGGGAATTTTTTGAAGTTTTGACAGGGAACCTTATAAAGTTGAAAAAATAACTCAGGGAATATATTTCTTAGTTATAATCTGTTCCTTAATAATATACTTCACTGAGGTGAAAGTCCCAACTCGAAATTGAATGTTTTTCTGTGACTTTTGCGAGCAAAATAAACATTGAATTAATTACCCAAGAGAAATTCCATAATTGAACATGATGCAAAGTCACTTAAATCATGAAATTTCAAGTTGGCTCCTTTATCTACAATGATGTACATTATCAAGGAACAGATCATAACAAAGAAATATATTCCCCACCTTATTTTTTCGACTTTATGTGGTTCCCTGTCAAAACTTAAAAAAGTTCCAAGGTTTTGTACTGGTGGAATATGATCTCTACGTGCGTTGCTGAGAAAGGAGATTCATGCCATGATCTACCAAATTGCCCTCTCGGCTAGTCCCTGATACCTACAGTAATGCCCTACGTAATCGACTCCTTAACCACAGCAGAATTATGGGTAACTTTTCAGGATTTAGTCGGAAATATGGCTTGTTGCCATTCATCGAAACCCCGAGAGCTTTCCGATGAATGGCAACAAGCCATATTTCCAACTAAATCCTGAAACGTTACCCATAATTCTGCTGTGGTTAACCCTTTCAGTGCCAAGTCAAATTTTTGTATCAACCTAAGAGCTCTTTCCATCAATGTATCACATTATTATAATCAATAAATTTGAAAAATGATCAAGGAAATATAGGTTGATACAAAAATCGTACTTGGCACTGAAAGGGTTAAGGAGTCAATTACTTAGGGCATTACTGTATATCTTGATACATAATCACCATATGCACCTTTTATTACTTTAATAGGCACCATGTTAATCATATCTCTATTATGTAATGTAGGCTCCTGCGAATATTCGATATTCGATTCGAGATTCGATTCGAAAGTCAAATTCGATTCGAATTCGAGTCGAAATTGCCAACTCGAAATTTCGAATATACTTTGACGGTTCCAAACGTAAGCTGTTTACGGACAAGTACACATGTCGATCTTAGCTGTTTTTGTGGCATTTAATTCCAGAAAATTATGTATATATACACCTAATTATTCTTATTCTACATCGCGGATGTTCGCATGCTATTAAATATAATTATAGCCAGCAATTAGCCACTATAGGACGACTAAATACGACGGGAATAAAAACTTTAAAATGGTAGCAAAAGCTCGGAGATTGCCGATGGACCGACGACGCGAGTAGCTATCGGTTGCTATGAGACTGAGCAACCGATAGCGGTATCCATCGTCTATCCGTCTCAGATTCCGCGTTATGTAATATCGTTGAGACTGTAAACAACACGTGTTGCCGGTGTTGAAAAGAGCATTTTGGCGGCGTTTTCTTTTGAAGTTGTCTTTCAGTTTCGGAGCTTTCGTTTATACTGGACAAAATGTCGACAGTCATTCATGTTTATTTTAAAGGTACTCAATCCGATAAAACTCCTCTCAATTACTATTTCAATGGCTTCGGAGGTCAAAAATATTTGATTCGAGTCGAGGAAGTCACCCATCAAAGCTCAGATTTGTTAGATATCGATTTTAGAAATCTATTATTTTTCATTATCGGGAATACTTTCTGGCCCAGAACTCAGTCAAAATTGCGTTATTATTACCACTTGATTTTAGAGTTATCCATCCTTGTCTGTTTGAATAGATTTTGGTGTACACATCCCGAGCAGATTACGGCAGTTGAAGGCAATTATTAGTACTCATCTCGAGTAAATAACAAATTAAAAAAATTATTAGTACTCATCTCGAGTAAATAACAAATTTCAAAAATCAATATCTAATAACTATGAGCTTTGTTTGATGGGTTCCTCGACTCGAATCAAATATGTTTTACCCCCAAAGCCAAAGAAATAGTAATATAGGACCCTCTGATCGGATTGTTGTTGTTGGAATCTGTTGAGATGGGGACCCTCTGTTCGGATTGAGTACCTTTAAACATGATAAAGCTTCAGGCAGTACAGGGACTTACACGTGTGATGAATGCAACATGGTGTATAAAACGCAAGCATCTGGGACAACTACCCATCTATGGAATCATCTACCCTGCGACTGTTGTTGCGTCTTCAAGTTTATAACAACGAGTGTTTCCGAATGCTGAATTGCAATTTTGCATGTACATGCAGACTATATAAATTTTGCGTGATTTTAGTTCCGATAATCCGTTTAGTGGTAATATATTAATTGCTGTGATGGCAGCATGGACGTTTTAATTTGTTTTTTTTTCTCGACAATTATAAATCGAAGTTAATAGTATCTCAAACGACGGTTCATCACCACATAAGTTGTGATGGAACTTCATGCATGTAGTTCATAGAACGTTTCACAAATCGTCTAATCGTTAACAAAGCATGCCTAATTGAGAAGCAACACACATATATGATTCGATTCGATATTCGATTCTATATTCGATTCGATTTTGTGAATTCGATTCGAAATTCGATTCGATCAAAATATCCAATTCGCAGGTCCCTAATGTAATGCTACCAATTTGAACTTACATACAACACTGTACTTCTGTCAATAAACCATTCTGATTTCATAAGCATCCTTGTTTTTGAACATGTGTGCACACTGTAAGCATGTCATTGAAGCTTGTGTCATTGTATGTGCAATCATAATATGCCATTTTAACCTTTCCATGACTGGAGCTTCTTGGTGCAGCACTGCATACTCTTATATATGCGAGTCTCCCATAGGGAGCCTCATATATATAAGAGAATGCACTGGCTTACAAGATCAAGGTAAATAATGTTAGGCCAATGCATTCTCTTATATATGTGAGGCACCCTATGGGCGACTTGCATATATAAGAGAACGCATTGGCACAGGGTTCTCCCCAAAATTCAGGAAGCTCCAGTCATGAGTTAACCCTTCCATTACTGGAGCTTCCTGCAATTTTGCGAAAACCATGTGCCAATTAATGCATTCTCTTATATATAAGAGAATGCATTGGCTTTACAATATTTACCTTGACCTTGTAAACCAGTGGTTATCTCTTATATATGCGAGGCTCCCTATCAGATACTCGCATATATCAAATAATGCACTGGCACAGGATCTTAATGCTGCACCAGCACAGCTTCCATGATGAAAGGGTCAATTGACAATTTCTGTTTTTGTTTATATGTGTTCTGGATATGACAGCCAAGCCTATCTGAGATATTACCTGTATCTATTAGGGATCAGGAATATTGCTTATCTGGGATATAGGCTTGAAATAGTTCATCTGTCATTTGTAGAATGAGGCCACCAGAGGGTGATTTTAGTGACTCTACCCCAAACATCGGGATAGTATCACTAAATTCACCCTTTCTGCTTAGGCCTCATATTCTTGGAAGTATCTATACTCTCAAATTAACATTGTTTTTTGTTGCTTTTTTCTTCGGTTCAGTTTTTATATCCCCTAATTTGCAGAAGTTAAATTGCATAATCAACGTGACTAATGGGTGGATATCACCAACTTCAACTGGGGAACTTCAATCTGAGGCCTCAGCAGAATGAGGTTCGCAGAATGAATTTGGTGATGCTAGCCCATCATGTGGGATAGCGTCACTATATTCACCCTCTGGGGACCTCATTCTGCAAATGACAGACACACTGTTTCAAGCCTTGCTGGGATACTATCTATTGGGATATTGTTCATATTAATATTGTCCACAAATTATGTACTGGTTGGGAATGTACAGTAATGCCCTAATAATTGACTCCTTAAACACAGAAGAATTATGGGTAACTTTTCAGGATTTAGTCGGAGAGCTTTCCGATGAATGGCAACAAGCCATATTTCCGACTTAATCCTGAAAAGTTACCCATAATTCTGCTGTGTTTAAGGAGTCGATTACTTAGGGCATTACTGCACTCGAATCAACTTGTCTGTCCAACCTCTATCACAGTATGCATTGCATCATTGTCTGAGCTAATCTTCCTTCATTTTCTTACAAACTGTTTGTAAAATTGGCACAGATTGGCACAGATGTTTATTAACATTGGAACTTGTGCACTTGCTATTAAGCATGAGTTCATTTGGACTTATCTCAGTACAGTCATCAGCCTTTTTCAACGTACAGTAATGTCCTAAATAATCGACCCCAGTCATGATTTTTCAGGATTTAGTTGGAAATATGGCTTGCTGCCATTCATCAAGCCATATTTCCGACTAAATCCTGAAAATTTCCCATAATTCTGCTGTGGTTAAAGGGTCATATACTTCGGGCATTACTGTATACGCAATATACATAATTTTGTCCAGGCTTTTATTTCTTTATTTCTGTGTCATTTGTTTTGAAATCAGGCAAATTTTTAACCACTTTGAGAACCTGTGTGTTCCCCTGCAATTGTGAAATCATTCAGACTCATTGAGATTATTGTAAATTTTCGACCTCAAAATACTTTAACATGACTGCCCCATATGTAGCCCAAGTTCACTGTGGGAGAATTTTCTTTAATAGTCCAATTGGGACCATCTCCAATTTGTTATTCATGAAAACTTGTTATAGTGATGAAGCGAAGTTAGCTCATATAGGTCTCATATAAATAGTTAGTCGGATTACTTGTCATAAGCCTTTATATTTCCCGAACCGCGGGATACTACATCCGTAGTGCCAATCAGAACTCACTATTAGTAGCACTAAGATAACTAAAAGTGTCCAAAGACCGCAAGTGTTCCAAGAAATGAAAAGTTAGCGGGAATATGATAGACTAATTATAAGTACCAGTAGGAATCTGAGTATATATTATTTTGTAATACGACCTTGCCTAAACCTGCATACAAGACTCGTCCTGATTGGTCAGGAGCCTGTATTCCCATGGATACATGCACATAGTTTTGTGGTACAATTCCAGATATTCTGAATTGTACTACACAATCAGTGCTATGCTGCCAATGCCTCAACTTTTAGAACGCTCAATATTCAAATCCCATGTGAATTGATTAATATCATGATATAGTCTCGAGAAAGAGACATGTAATGGCTACCTACTAATACTAATTTTATTTTAGATAGAAAATTTTGCCAGTTAGGCAACGAAATGAGGTCGCCGTTGACGTCATGTTTGACATTACAGTTCGAAGAAGAGATCGGTTTGGTAGAAAATCATACTATGCGGGGATAAAACTGGGCTATTATATAGCAGGTTGCTCATCTGTCACTACAAAATCAACAAAAATATACAGTCAAATTACAATAGAAATAAATAAACTGCACGTTGGCGTGTATATTCAAATTTGACGACAGAAACTGATTGTAGGAATCCGCTTCGGGTCGTTCTACAATCAGTTTCTTGGTGATCAAATTGTACGAAACATGGTCGCTGTGCAGTGTATTTATTTCTTGAACAGACTGGGTATGATATACATGTAGTGTATTGTTTCACAATTGAATAATATATGTCTGATTTTCTTTCAGGATTCACAGAATTTTATACAGAGGATGTGCGATATATTGATTGATTGACAGAGTGATCATGTGGAGATTTGGGATCATTCTTTGGACAGGCTGTGTGTATGTTTGTATGGCCTTTGAAGGTTAGTATTTTTGTGACAGTTAAGAGCTTTAGACTATAATTCTCTGTGCCTGCAGCAGGAAAATATTATCCAATAGTAAGACAGCCATAATCCATTTCTAAACAAAATCCATGCAACACTCCACAGAGGTTTAATTAGTCGCCACAGTCCTTTACACGGGTGGAATGGTGCAAGAGCAACAATTTTCTCTCGCGATTTCATTGACAAGAGAAAATTGCACAAAAACAATTCCAAAGATATGATGTGATAAATCTTCAAATCAATTTCTTAATATAATATAATTGGCTAAATGATTAAGTCATTAAGTGAAAATTATAACACCATTTGAAAGCTTTCATTTCACAGTAGGTTTGGAGTCACTTGGTCGTTGGATGAACGAGAGCAATTAGTTGCTCCCGTGAAACCCAAATAACGAGAGCAGACAGGTACGAGAGCAATTGCACCCATCTCATGGACACGAAACATATCATATAATAGTCAGTATTAAATGAGACCGCAACTTGTGCACAAAAAGCACATTCAGTTTTTTGCGGATCAACCAATTGTAGTTTAACTACAATATGTGACCCGCCATATCAAATCCAGTCGTAAGTCGGGAATTTTTTACCCTGTGCCAATGCATTCTCTTATATATGCCATAGGTCGCCTCGCATATATAAGAGAATGCATTGGCCTAACAATTTTTTATCATTATTTTTAAATAAATGTTTCTTACAATTTTTAGCTCAACTTTACTTTGTAAAGTTTGAGCTATTGCCATGGCTTGGTATCCGTCGTGCGTGTGTGTGTGTGTGCGTGCGTGATTCGTCAACAATTTCCTTTAGCACGGGCTACAGTTTGTACCTTTGGTCCGATTATTATGAAATTTGTCATGGATGTTGACATTGACATGTAGATGGGAACGAGTCATTTTGGGGTCATTTGGAAAAAAAACATGGCTGCCAGCGGCCATCTTGGATTTCAAAATTCAATCCATTAGCACGGGCTACAGGCCGTACTGTTCGTTTTATTGTCATGAAATTTGTCATGGATGTTAATATTGACATGTAGATGGGAATGAGTCATTTTGGGGTCATTCGGCCAAAAAACATGGCCGCCGGCAGCCATCTTAGATTTTACTCTTTGCATGACTAAATCCTTTGACACGGGCTACAGGTCGTACCTTTGGTCGGATCATCATGATATTTGTCATGGCTGTTGAAATTGACATGTAGATGGAAACGAGTCATTTTGGGGTTATTCGGCATTAAAACATGGCTGCCAGTGGCCATCTTGGATTCTACTCTTTGCATGACTAAAGCTATCAAATGTTTTTGAATTGTTGGAAAACATAGCCGCCAGCAACCATTTTAGATTTTACTTTTATATACATGTATATATATATCTCTTCATGTTGATAAACTAGTGTTAGACATTCAACTTTCCACATTCCTAATCACTCCATCGACAGTAACACATTAAATTATTCCCTTTCCAAGTTGAGCTACAGTGTCATTGACACTTTCATTAGGACATAAAATAAAAAAACATCCATTACCCTGCAGGGAGCCCCACACATATATAGAAGCATATAGAAGAGTGTCGTCTGCTCATGTTTGTCTGGGGCTCTGTATGGGTGAAATTATAAAATTGTTAAAGAAAAAATTATTAAAATTATAAAAAATTGTTAGGCCAATGCATTCTCTTATATATGCGAGGCGACCTATGGTCGACTCGCATATATAAGAGAATGCATTGGCACAGGGTAAAAAAATCCCGACTTACGACTGGATTTGATATGGCGGGTCACATATTATTACACGCTTGTTCCTAGAATTAGAGTGTTTGCTGTGCCATATTGCTGTTACCCGCATGTGGCATACTCATTCCGTTGACCTTACATGATGTAAATGACGTTCGCCTCAACCTTGAATCCAGAAATGTAAAAGCACAACAAAACAAGCCCTGTATGTCCCTGAATAAACCTTGTATTTTTAGCTCAACTTTACTTTGTAAAGTTTGAGCTATTGCCATGGCTTTGTCGTCCGTCGTCCGTGTGTACGTGTGTACGTGTGTACGTGTGTACGTAAGGCGTCAACAATGCAGGCTACAGGTCGTACCTTTCGACGGATCATTATGAAATTTGTCATAGCTGTTGACATCAACATTTAGACCAGAATAATTAATTTTGGGGTCATTCGGAAAAAAAACATGGCCGCCAGTGGCCATATTGGATTTCAAAATTCAATCCATTAGCACGGGCTAAAGGCCGTACTGTTTGTCTGATCTTCATGAAATTTGTCATGGATGTTAATATTGACATGTAGATGGGAACGAGTAATTTTGGGGTCATTCGGCCCAAAAACATGGCCGCCAGCAGCCATCTTGGATTTTACTCTTTGTATGACTAAATTCTTTAGCACGGGCTACAGGTCGTACTTTTAGTCTGATCATCATAAATTTTGTCAAGAATGTTAATAATGACATGTAGATGGGAACGAGTCATTTTGGGGTCATTCGGCCAAAAAACATGGCCGCCAGCAGCCATCCTGGATTTTACTCTTTGTATGACTAAATCCTTTAGCACGGGCTACAGGTCGTACCTTTAGTCTGATCATCATAAAATTTGTCATGGCTGTTGAAATTGGAATGCAGATGGGAACGAGTCATTTTGGGGTCATTCGGACAAAAAACATGGCCGCCAGCAGCCATCTTGGATTTCAAAATTTAATCCATTAGCACGGGCCACAGGTCGTACTGTTCGTCTGATCACCATGAAATTTGTCATGGATGATAATATTGACATGTAGATGGCAACGAGTAATTTTGGGGTCATTCGGCCAATAAACATGGCCGCCAGCAGCCATCTTCGATTTTACTCTTTGTATGACTAAATTCTTTAGCACGGGCTGCAGGTCGTACCTTTAGTCGGATCATCATAAAATTTGTCATGGATATTAACAATGACATGTAGATGGGAACGAGTAATTTTGGGGTCATTTGGCTAAAAAACATGGTCGCCAGCAGCCATCTTGGATTTTACTCTTTGTATGACTAAATCCTTTAGCACGGGCTACAGGTCCTACTTTTAGTCTGATCATCATAAAATTTGTCAAGAATGTTAATAATGACATGTAGATGGGAACGAGTCGTTTTATGGTCATTCGGCCAAAAAACATGGCCGCCAGCAGCCATCTTGGATTTTACTCTTTGTATGACTAAATCCTTTAGCACGGGCTACAGGTCGTACCTTTAGTCTGATCATCATAAAATTTGTCATGGCTGTTGAAATTGGAATGTAGATGGGAACGAGTCATTTTGGGGTCATTCGGACAAAAAACATGGCCGCCAGCAGCCATCTTGGATTTCAAAATTTAATCCATTAGCACGGGCCACAGGTCGTACTGTTCGTCTGATCACCATGAAATTTTTCATGGATGATAATATTGACATGTAGATGGGAACGAGTAATTTTGGGGTCATTCGGCCAATAAACATGGCCGCCAGCAGCCATCTTCGATTTTACTCTTTGTATGACTAAATTCTTTAGCACGGGCTGCAGGTCGTACCTTTAGTCTGATCATCATAAAATTTGTCATGGATATTAACAATGACATGTAGATGGGAACGAGTAATTTTGGGGTCATTCGGCTAAAAAACATGGTCGCCAGCAGCCATCTTGGATTTTACTCTTTGTATGACTAAATCCTTTAGCACGGGCTACAGGTCCTACTTTTATTCTGATCATCATAAAATTTATCATGAATGTTAATAATGACATGTAGATGGGAACGAGTCATTTTGAGGTCATTCGGCCGAAAAACATGGCCGCCAGCAGCCATCTTGGATTTTACTCTTTGTATGACTAAATCCTTTAGCACGGGCTACAGGTCGTACCTTTAGTCTGATCATCATAAAATTTGTCATGGTTGTTGAAATTGGAATGTAGATGGGAACGAGTCATTTTGGGGTCATTCGGACAAAAAACATGGCCGCCAGCGGCCATATTGGGTTTAAAAATTTAATCCATTAGCACGGGCCACAGGTCGTACTGTTCTTCTGATCATCATGAAATTTGTCATGGATGATAATATTGACATGTAGATGGGAACGAGTAATTTTGGGGTCATTCGGCCCAAAAACATGGCCGCCAGCAGCCATCTTGGATTTTACTCTTTGTATGACTAAATTCTTTAGCACGGGCTGCAGGTCGTACCTTTAGTCTGATCATCATAAAATGTGTCATGGATGTTAACAATGACATGTAGATGGGAACGAGTAATTTTGGGGTCATTCGGCCAAAAAACCTGGACGCCAGCAGCCATCTTGGATTTTACTCTTTGTATGACTAAATCCTTTAGCACGGGCTACAGGTTGTACCTTTAGTCTGATCATCATGAAATTTATCATGAATGTTAATAATGACATGTAGATGGGAACGAGTCATTTTGAGGTCATTCGGCCGAAAAACATGGCCGCCAGCAGCCATCTTGGATTTTACTCTTTGTATGACTAAATCCTTTAGCATGGGCTACAGGTCATACCTTTAGTCTGATCATCATAAAATTTGTCATTGTTGTTGAAATTGGAATGTAGATGGGAACAAGTCATTTTGGGGTCATTCGGACAAAAAACATGGCCGCCAGCGGCCATCTTGGATTTAAAAATTTAATCCATTAGCACGGGCCACAGGTCGTACTGTTCGTCTGATGATCATGAAATTTGTCATGGATGATAATATTGACATGTAGATGGGAACGAGTAATTTTGGGGTCATTCGGCCCAAAAAATGGCCGCCAGCAGCCATCTTGGATTTTACTCTTTGTATGACTAAATTCTTTAGCGCGGGCTACAGGTCGTACATTTAGTCTGATCGTCATAAAATTTGTCATGGATGTTAACGATGACATGTAGATGGGAACGACTCATTTTGGGGTCATTCGGCCGAAAACATGGCCGCCAGCAGCCATCTTGGATTTTACTTTTCTCTTCATGTCTGTAAACATGTATTAGATATTCAACTTTCCACATTCCTAATGGCTCCATTGACTGTAATACATTAAATTATTCCCTTTCCAAGTTGAGCTACAGTGTCATTGACACTTTCATTTTATTTATTCATGGATTATAGGACAGGTGGCGTGTAATAAACACAGAACTACACATGTGTTAATGGGTTTGTCGATACGACACTTGTGTCATCGTGGAAGGATAGAACTCGAGGCTGGGCCTCTTGATCTATCCGTCCATGCAATGCCGTATCAACAAACCCATTAACTCTTTTGATACCACCCAGCACCACAATAGGACGTCCCAGTGCTACAAAATCGAAATAAGCTGGGAATTTTTTGCCATTATGCATATTTGGCATCGACCGGATAATTCACAATAATGCGCATTTGTCATCAAAACAGTTAATAACATACTGTTCTGAGTATGTACATGATCTCCCGTCACACTATATGGAATAGTTTGTTGATTCTTGATAGGCGAAGTTGGAAGTTTTAAAATCTAAACTGGTCCATTATTTATTTGACTTATTGTTATTATTTTTGCGAATATTCGGCTCCATATGGGATTGTACATGTAGCTAGTTTTCATCAGGATAGCAATCCTTTAAGACTAGAATATGAACAAATCATACAACTCACATTCAAATCCATCAATGATGCTTGTACAAGACGCTCCATCAGGACAGGTGCCCAGCAGGCAGAAGTTCAGCTCCGAACAATCATTACCTCGATAACAAAGAGGGCATTCACACCTACAGTAATGCTCTAATTAATCGACTCCTTAAACACAGCAGAATTATGGGTAACTTTTCAGGATTTAGTCGGAAATATGGCTTGTTGCCATTCATCGGAAAGCTCTCCCCGAGAGCTTTCCGATGAATGGCAACAAGCCATATTTCCGACTAAATCCTGAAAAATTACCCATAATTATGCTGTGTTTAAGGAGTCGATTAATTAGAGCATTACTGTACAACAGATTCAAACATAACATTAACCCTTTCTTAAATCGATTCTCCCAGCAGTTATATAATTATACACATATACACAGGAATGGTCATGAGAGTGATGTACAGTAATGTCCTAAATAATCAACCCCTAAACCAAAGCAGAATTATGGGAAATATTTCAGGATTTAGTCAAAAATATATATGGCTTGCAGCCATTCATCGGAAAGCTCTCGGTGAATGGCAACAAGCCATAATTCTGACTAAATCCTGAAAAATTTCCCATAATTCTGCTGTGGTTAAAGGGTCATATACTTTGGGTATTACTGTAAGCATGATATGTGATGCCAAAAATTATTTTCATTGTATATAAAATCCATGCATTAATGAATCAAATATAATTATTGATCACCAGAATGGCACAAATGCGATACATGTATATGGTAGAACTCATAAAATACATAGTATTGTATACATACAACATTTGGTTGAGCGTTTGGGGGTGAACATAAGGCTGTCAGTATTTGCTCCTTTAAAAAAATAAGCAGAATAAGAGAGAAATAGAAATATCTGCCAGCATTCTTTGTAAGAAAACACAAATTCTGTTCTATTTCAATTCTGAAATGCCATAATAATGACGTCTTGTAATGGAAGCAATATTACAGAAAAATCTTCTTTCAACAGCTGTCAACAGTGGGAAAAAAACTGTTTTAACCCAGAATCCTTTGCACAACAATATAGAGCGTTAATCTTTTTAAAATATTGTAACAAAAAAGAGCGTTTATATCACTCCATGCAGAAAGTTGAAAACAGTGGATAAATTTGGTATTTTAGTTCAAGTAATTTTGGTATTAAATTTTGGTAATTTTGGTATCAAATTTTTGTATCAATTTTTTTAATTTTTTTTTTACATGTATGTTAAAAAAGGTGTTATTCCTTGAATTGATGGTACTGAGGAGTGTGTTATCTCATTCCATGCATACTTTTACATTATGATTTCACATATCAGCTTCCTATCTTTTGCATTATTCAGATTTAAAAATATTTCAATTGTTTGACCTGTCACCTGCATCTGTTGATCCTGCAGAAAAATAAAATCTGATTAATCCCAGCTTATTCCAAAGGGTTGCTCAATGCTCAGTATGTTTCCGACAAAATAATAAGAAATGTTCTTCATCTTCCATAATGTTACACAGTGAGCATTGCCTGTCTTTCCTATCAGGTTTTGATCACCAGAGTGTCACAAAGTGATAATTTACTACTGGTTTATCTTTTGGCATGAAAATTATATGGGCCTTTAATATGAATAAATACTGATTAGTTTAATATTAATATGTCAATCGCAAAATAGGTCAGTATTTACTATTACCAAGGATAGTGTGTTGAAATAACTAAAAATCCTTACCAAATCAGCTGACCAAATGTTCTTATTTTACTACTCAACGACCATGTTGTATGCAGTGGAAAAACAATTCATGGTTTTCATGGTTTGGTTGAATAAACCAATTATGCCAGGTTGATGGACTTGGCATCTTAAGAACTCATAAAATACTGCATGTTTTATGAGTTGGTGTAAACAGTATTTTTCGCAATACAAAAAAGATTAATATTTTTAACAAAATGCTAGGATAATCATCCTAGTATTATGTTAAATATTAATATTTTTGTATTGCGGAATAAAAATTGTTTACAACAACTCATAAAACACGCAGTATTGTTTTTGATGAGTCACACAACATTTGGTTGAGTGTTGGGGGTTAACATAAAGCTGTCAGCAGTTGTGCTCTTTGTGATAACTTTTCACGCAGTAAGAGAGAAATATCTGCCAGCATTCTTGGTGAGAAAAAAAATCTATTCTATTTCAATTCTGAAATGCCATAATAATGGAGTCTTGTAATGGAAGCAACATTACCGAAAAATCTTCTTTCAACAGCGGCAATTAACAAGCAATATTTAGGTGCTAAACAAAAGTAAGAAGTATCATGCTGTGGAAAAAATAACCCGATATCGGGATAATGGAAAATGCACGTGTTTAGAAATAATTACAGTCTCCATCTTTTGGCAAACATGATGAACTGCCGACTGGCCAGTGGAATATTCCTATGCGAGTATGATGGAAGATGCATATGATAAGCATTTCATGAATACCTTTACTAAACGTATGATGTGAGCTGAACAGCCAAAAAAATCTAGATGATGAGAAATAGCTGGAATAGTTAGCAAACAGCCAAACACCTCATAACTTGTGAACTTTTGATGTACAGGTGAAATAGTGATTTATATACGTTTGTTGTTCTGTTTTAAATATTCCAAATATAATCTAAGGAATGTAGTATTTTCCCTTGCCTTTAATCTAAATAATCGCAGAAACACAAAACACTTCTCTGAAAAGACAAAAATATTGGGTTGATAAATTTTAAATATTTAGAAAATTTCTGTTCCATAATTGTTGAATGAGGTGAATGTCTCAAAAGATATGAGGAGTGGCCCAGTATTAAATATGACAGTGTTTAACTTTTTCTATACTAAATGGATTTTCCCACTCAGTTATAAAAGTATATTTTGGAATTGTCTATTAGGCCAAACTTTTTTATTTTCCTGCTTTACGGATCTGCTGACCCTGTTTTATATGGCCCGACAAGGAAATAAAAATCAAATATAATTTTTATTTTTATTTTCACAGCGGACAGCTGTTTCTGCTTATCAGTAACAAATTATCTAACCACATTTCACTGATTAAAGATGCATAGGACACACCAACTATAGATATCTCTGGCTTTAATTACTTTTAACTACATCCATGAAAACTGAGAAGTCAGCTTGAGTTTATATGTGTTGGCCACCAAGATACCTGTTTGCTTTCTATAAATCTTGACATCTCTTTAAAACTTTAAATGGCCTTTAGAATACATTTTGTATTCCTGGGAATTTACGGTGATCTTTATGACTGAAGACTGAAGAGTATGTGGGTTTTCTCAAGTTGCACATTCACTATTTATCACTACCGGTACCACTAATCTCACCATTCCCATGTGTTTATTAACCTCTCTATACTAAATACTCATTGACCAGACAAGTAGATTCCTTAGGAAAAAAAGGTTCAAATAATAAGTTCAACAAGTTCTAAACTTATTATGTGAACATTTCCCACCAACTAATAGGAATCCTTCTGCAAATATATTATCTGTCGGCTACTTATTTTTCCATGACATCCATCCAGATGAATAATGGACTATTTCAATGTATACATTATAACTGAATGGGGGAGTCCATTTATTCAATAATTAAAATGCTAAACAAAAACAAACCCTTTATTTCTGGATTTTTTCAATATTATTCAATAATCTGAGCTATGTTTCAAATAATAGTACTGGATTTGAATTTTATGATATACATCCGAAAAGTTTTCTCTATAAATGACTGACAGAGAATTATAAAGACATAGTTACAACCTTAGCGAATGTCCAAAAAAAAAAAAATGATTCGAACATTTTTATTTTTATTTTTTTTCCGACCGACCCTACCAAAACAAGGTTAAAAAAATCCGTAAAGCAGAAAAATAAAAAAGTTTGGCCTTATTCATCTTGAGGGTTTTTCAGCAAAAATAAGCAGCAACAGATCATAAAAGTACAGATTTAACAGAAGGAGTCTTATTTATTGGAGGGAAATATTCAGATAATAAGTTCCACAACTCTTTAATTAACCCTTTCAGTGCCAAGTCAGATTTTTGTACCAACCCATATTTCCTTGATCATTTTTCAATTTATTGATTATAATAATGTGATACATTGATGGAAAGAGCATGTATCACATTTTTATTATAAATAAATTTGAAAAATGATCAAGGAAATATGGGTTGATACAAAAAACGGACTTGGCACTGAAAGGGTTAACCCTTTACCCAACAGAAGCGCCCTGTGCCAATGCATTCTCTTATATATGCGAGTCGACCATAGGTCGCCTTGCATATGGGTCAAAATCTCAAAAGTGCACATTTTGGGGTTCCATTTTGTGAAATTTAGAACATTCATAGTGAGAGTGTTTATTCATTTAATATGGAAGGTGAGTCCACAGGGGACATCCTACGTGTCTCAGCAGAGCTGGATTCAAGATCCCGTTGCCATAGCAACGCATTGTTTCTCTTTGGTGCTTTTCTGCTTGTCATTCCTGTTACTAACAAAAATAGATCCAGTTAACTATCAAATACATACTATTGAAGCCCATATTATGACCACTGCATAAACAAAATTACCCAAACATAATATAAAGCATACAATGGAATATCCCAACATACAAATAACTTTTACATCATTCTAATGCTCATTCCATGTAAAACCCCAAAAAATATTGCTTGCTTGCTCCTGTAGATTCTAAAAAAATGATACCTCATTTATTAATTATATGTTAGAATGTTTGCTGTGTCCAGACTAAACAACATGATCAGTATTGTTTTTGAACTATTTTTGTAGATATTTTTTGCAAAACTATATGTACATGGTAACAGGAATGACTTGCCGGTAACATGAATGACACAACGGTAAAAGTAATGAAACTCTAGATATCAGTATCTGTATGTTTAATATATTCTAAGCAGCTAGAATTACACTACAGCAAGAATAGCAGAATTAATTCCATTACACCATGAATAACAAATATGCTGATGAAGATTGATGGGGAAAATTTTGTTTCCAATGACAATATGCTACATGTAGTGGTGATAGGTGCAAGCAAGATTTTGTGTCCTATCCATTTAACCCAACCAATGTACCCACTTATTCGGTCCAAGTAATGTGCACAGCACCCAAACCGTTCCTTGAAAATATTTAACTTTGGCTATCCATCCAACCTTAGACAAATATACTACTAGTAGCCCACTTGTCCAGCTAAATGTTCTGAAGTTATGAAAATTAATGTTGAATGAACTCTCATCAATATCACGAGGTCCGTTCGCAATGCCATCCTTCCCTACCCCATATTAACCCACCTGCAAGATATAATGTAGGTACGAAAACTCGGGCAACACCCAATCCCAAGATTGCAACCCAACACAGATATCCTACCTGACAACGTAAATTGTGTACACACCACAACAGAAAATACAGGTTTGATAATGTTTGCTGTTCTTATTTTAGAAATCCTATCAACTGATATATGTTTGTCATTCCTGTTACTATTAGTCATATCTGTTACTTTTTATTGGTTCAAGTAACAGGGATGACAGCAACAGGAATGACATTTTTATTTTTGATGAGATTTTTCAGTTTGAAATAACCAGAGAGATAAATCCATTTTATTTTAGTTTTAAAGAACTTTTGTAAAGTAAACTAAAAAAATAAAGCGGATACTGATTTAATTATATTTTCTTGCTATATTGTGGTAACAGGAATGACACCGAATTAACATACTCCCTACAAGTAACAACTTAATCGCTTCAGCATCGAAAAACAGCTTCTTAAATGCATACATGTTTACTTTCACATACATTGCCATCACATGTCCTATCACTTAGGCTCAAATAGCCATCTATGTCCGCATCCTCATAACTGCTAACTGCAGTTTTTGTTATATGGTAACAGGAATGACATAAAAAGTGTTACACACAGAAACAGCTGAAATTCAGAAACACCTTTTACATACTAGATATAATTACACGTTCAGAATAATTATCTAGTTTTATGTATACTTTTTCGAGAAAATTATATCAATTACATTTGGTAGTTTTTAAAGAAATTATACTCAAAGTTTGGAAATCCCATCTGTTACATGGCATTTTTACAGGTGTTGCAATGTTTGGAAGGCTGGAGCAAGAATAATATAATGATTATAATAAAACGCGTGCATTTTAATATCTCAATGTAACCTCAGCTATCAATAAAAATAGAAATATAACCACAGCTAAGCACTGTTTTAATTTTCTACCAATGATTCTGGGTGTTACGTGAAAATTGTCACTTTTGAGATTTTGACCCATATATAAGAGAATGCATTGGCTTAACACATTAAAAATTATAAAATTGTTAAAGAATGTAAGAAAAAATGGTAAAAAGTGTTAAAAAAGTTTTTTTTTAGGCCAATGCATTCTCTTATATATGCGAGGCGACCTATGGTCGACTCGCATATATAAGAGAATGCATTGGCACAGGGTATAACTATAACCATCACAATGTGGTCAATGAGCCGGTTCCAATGATATCCATATTTGTATGGTTCTATTGAGACAGACCGAAGATATTTTAGGCTGTTGAAGCTTGTTTTGGCCGTTTTGTTGGGTAAAGGGTTAAAGGTGAATGGCACATTAGGTCATTATATATAATAAGGCATTGAGCAATAGCAAAGCATGTTCATATTCCAATAAGTGTGGATTTGTGATTCACGCAAAGGGAGAGTAACCACATTTGTATATCTATCTCTGTCTTTTGGCAAACATGATGAACTGACGACTGGCCAGTGGAATATATATACATGTATTCCTATGAACAACAATAAAATCGAGATGATCAGCTGAGATGATGAGAAATAGCAGGAATTTTTAGCAAACATCTCATATCTTGTGAACTCTTGATGTACAGGTGATATAATGATTTATATACGTTTGTTATTCTGTTTGAAATATTCCAAATATAATCTAAGGAATGTAGTATTTTCCCTTGCCTTTAATCTAAATAATCGCTGAAACTCAAAATAATTCCCAGAAACGACCAAAATATTGGGTTGATAAATTTTAATATTTTGAAAAATTTCTGTTCCATTGTTCAATAAGTTGAATGTCTCAAAAGATATGAGGAGTGGCCCAGTATTTAACTGTTTCTATACTAAATGGATTTTCCTTTTTTCTTATAAAAGTATATATTGGTATTTTTGCTAAAAATTACAGCTATTCTAATTGATTCAACTGGAGGGGTTCTCAGCAAAAATAAGCAGACGACAGATGATAAAAGTACAAGAAGAAGTCATATTTATTGGAGGGGAATGTTCAGATAATAAGTTCAACAACATTTCTTGAACTTATTATCTGAACAGGAACTGTTCGTCAAAGAGTATTTAATGGTTAGAAAAGGGTTAAAGTTGAATGGAATATTAGGTCATTATAAGGTGTCGAGCTATACCAAAGCTGGATCTAATTCCAATAAGTGTGCATTTGTGACTCACAAAAGGGAGAGTATAACCGGATTCGTAAATCTATCTCTGTCAGTGGAATATTCCTATGCGAGTATGATGGAAGATGCATATGATAAGCGTTTCATGAATACATGTACCTTTATGATGTGAGCTGATCAACCAAATAGCAGGAAGTTTTAGCAAACACCTCATAACTTGTGAACTGTTGATGTACAGGTGAAATTGTGTTTTATATTATATAATTTTGTTTGAAAATTCCAAATATAATTTGAGGAATATAATATTTGTTCTGCTTTTGCCTCCAAATAATCGCTGAAACTAAAATAATAAATTTGAAACTCATTAAAGAAGACTCTCAGGTCTTTAAATTTCTATATTTTTGAACAATCAACATTAGAATTCAACACAGAAGAACAAGAAGTTGAGAAAATTGGTGAGAATCAAAATGAGAATTATGAATCTGCGTCTTGTCAGAATTCATCCCCTGTTTTCTAGTCACGAATCAGAACAGAGGTTATAATATTAAGGCATTTGCCTTTTCCATCAGTCTAAGGTTTCACAAATACTATCATAAACAAAGCCTTTCCCTATAATGAAGCACATGCTATAAAAACACATGTCTGATAGCAGTATTGTGTAAGCTAATTGTATATTGATACTTGTACTACCATATTTATTTTGTAATATGATAAAATTGTTGAAGTGAAGTCAGAATGTAATGAAATAGCCAATGCTAATTACAGTGAGCTGAAGATATTCAGTTAGGGGAGGGATAACTGTCTCATGTTTCACTAATTTTCAGCGTTAGATCATTGGTTTTACTGCACAAATTTATCGTATAATGCCTGAGAGCTTTCCGATGAATGGCAACAAGCCATATTTCACCGAGAGCTTTCCGATGAATGGCAACAAGCCATATTTATGACTAAATCCTGAAAAATTTCCAATAATTCTGCTGTGCTTTAGGGGTAAATTATTTAGGACATTACTGTAGGTAGCTGAACATAATTTCAAAGGGTTGTAGGATGGCTGAAAATAGTTAAATAAATATTGGCGGAGGGGGGATTAACCCTTTACCCAACAGAACGGCCCTGTGCCAATGCATTCTCTTATATATGCAAGTCGACCATAGGTCGCCTCGCATATATAAGAGAATGTATTGGCTTAACACATTAAAATTTATAAAATTGTTAAAGAATGTAAGAAAAAATGGTAAAAAGTGTTAAAAAAAGATTTTTTTTAGGCCAATGCATTCTCTTATATATGCGAGGCGACCTATGGTCGACTCGCATATATAAGAGAATGCATTGGCACAGGGCATAACTGTAACCATCACAATGTGATCAATGAGCCGGTTCCAATGATATCCATATTTGTATGGTTTTATTGAGACAGACCCAAGATAATTTAGGCTGTTGCAGCTTTATTTGGCCGGTTTGTTGGGTAAAGGGTTAAACTGCTGGTATAGCCTGTGTTAACCCTTTCATGATAGGAGCCTCGCTTGTGCAGCATTAAAGATCCTGTGCCAGTGCATTCTCTTATATATGCGAGTCTCCCGTAAGGAGTCGTGAAAGTTCACAATATAGTAATAAATTGGCAAGCATCACAGGCCCCTGGGGGAAATTACCAGATATACAGTAATGCTCTAATTAATCGACCTCTTAACCAAAGCAGAATTATGGGTAACTTTTCAGGATTTAGTCGGAAATATGGCTTGTTGCCATTCATCGGAAAGCTCTCGGGAGAGCTTTCCGATGAATGGCAACAAGCCATATTTCCGACTAAATCCTGAAAAGTTACCCATAATTCTGCTTTGGTTAAGAGGTCGATTAATTAGAGCATTACTGTACCAATATATACTATAACAGTGACAAGGTTCACAAGTCCGATTTTTGGAAAAACACACCATCTGTCATATTCCTCATAGATTCTCAAGATCTTTCATCTCAGTCGCAATATATTTCATTGTGTCTTATTGGCCATGAAATTTCCTTTCTTTTGATATATAATTCGATAGTATCAAACGAAGGGAAGTTGAGAGATCGTAATGAAAACTAGCAAAATCTACTGAAGAAAAGCTGTCGTCAGTTTCCCTGTCCAGTAAGTAGTGATCTTTAGATTATCTGTGCCTCATGTTAGGGTATTTGGTTACAATAGCTTTTTCTACACAGGAATCACATTGTGGAATAATTATGTAAAATATATTGAACCTAACTGCAACTTGGCTACATGGAATCACCTAATAAAACAGGAATTATTCGATAAAATTTTAGGTACTGAGGAATCTGACTTTGTATATTATTAATGGTGTGAATCATGCTATTAATAATACCGTATGACCTTATGAGAACTTGTGCTGTGGCCTGGTCAGTCATGTGGTCGGTTACCATTAAGGACCACAGTGGAAATAAGCAAGCTTTGGCTTGCTTTCCTGTGCGCTCCTTGATGGCCATCGATGGCATGACTTGTCAGACGAGCTTATTCATATGTATATTTCTCTTCTACTACTCTATTTTCCTCTCTATCTTTCTATGTACGATGACAGTACTTGGCCAGCTGCATATATTGTCACTGCTGCCTGTATTTAGGGATTCCATCTTTCGGTCATGGACATGCCAGTCTAAAGCCGGCCATACATGGCAGCAGTGTGTATATGCAGGTGGCGAAGAGCTGTTGGTTCTATTACTAGTACATGTATCTCTTTAATAGGCAACATGACAGTCCTGTTGAGGGAGGAGGGTGGGATAGCACGGGTTGATTTTTCATGTTGTATATATATATGTCAGAGTTATGGAGGCACGGACTCAGTATGAGTGTTCATTGCTTCATATTTGCGTGAACAAATTCTCATTTCTTATCGAAATGGCCATGTGTCGATCAGAATGGTACATTGAGATGTTCCTCAAACCAAATCAAGCGTGAAAACCGGTACCGATTTTCATCCATACCGCAGTTCGAACCCGCGCCAACCTCATCTAGCCCAGACTGTGATGATCGTATCCACGACCTAACCACCTCGGCTACGGGGACATCCTTAAAAAGGAAGCCCTTTCACCGAGAGTTAGGAAGCGTATCAGTCTGGACATGGGTTCGAACCCACTGCCTTCGAAATTCTTGATCTGCCATTCTGGAAACATGGCAATGCACTTCCTCCGAAATTGCATCTGTGACCATACGATTACTTGTACTGGCGTATATATATATGTCAGAGTTATGGAGGCACGAACTCAGTATGAGTGTTCATTGCTTCATATTTGCGTGAACAAATTCTCATTTCATATCGAAACGGGTTGATTTTTCATGTTGTATATATATATATACAGGTATGAGTATCCATTTAGTAGTCATTACTAAGCTAGGTTTATTCACTATCTTGTCCCTCTACAGAACTGTCAAGCTGCACTCTTGTTATATTTATATATCTATACTTATTATATTTATTCTATATGAATGTCACACTCTGTGTTTACACTTTTGTATATATGCTTATGCTCATGTCTGCAAATTTTGCATCTTTTAATGCCATTAAAAAATTATCTATCTATCTATCTATACACAGATACAATTCAATTATTACAATCGCAATTGCCAAACTTGTGAATTTCCCATACTATATGTCGACGTTGCTTAAATTGACTTCGTCAAGTTATATATCTAACGAAAGAAAATTTTATGCCCTATAACAAACACTTGGGCATATTTTGGCTGAGTTGACAATGTTTTAGAATTATTCAGGATATTAGGTGGACAGGGAGACTGACGACCTGTTTTACTCCCAAATTTCCTGTACATATTGTGTTTTCGGTACCATGTCTCGACTTCCCTTCATTTGATTCTACGTAATAATACACCCAAAAGAAAGGAAATTTCATGGCCAATAAGACACACTGAATTATATTGTGACTGAGTTGGAACGATTTTGAGAATCTATGAGAAATACGAAAGATGGTGAGTTTTTTTCAGAAAATCGGACTTGTGAACCTTGTCACTGGTATAATATATACACACATGTTTCGCTGCTATTTTTTTCCCAGGGGCCTGTGGGGAAGGATAACATGATATTCAGCGCCGGCCAACTCTGTGTCTTTGTCATCTGCTCTTACAAGACAATCTTTTTTAAATTGCTACGAGAACTTTTTTAATATTTAAAATATTTCTCTGTTCTACCATAGCTCTATTGGGTAGAAGAAGTTTATTTAACCCTTTACCCAACAGAACGGCCCTGTGCCAATGCATTCTCTTATATATAAGAGAATGCATTGGCTTAACACATATTAAAAATTCTAAAATTGTCAAAGAATGTAGAAAAATATTATAAAAATTGTTAAAAAATGTAAGAAAAAATTCTAAAATTGTTAAAGAATGTAAGAAAAAATGGTAAAAAGTGTTAAAAAAATAATTTGTTAGGCCAATGCATTCTCTTATATATGCGAGGCGACCTATGGTCGACTCGCATATATAAGAGAATGCATTGGCACAGGGCATAACTGTAACCATCACAATGTGGTCAATGAACCGATTCCAATGATATCCATATTTGTATGGTGTTATTGAGACAGACCGAAGATATTTTAGGCTGTTGAAGCTTTATTTGGGCGTTTTTGGCCGGGTTGTTGGGTAAAGGGTTAATGACATTCGCTTGGTCATGGTCTGCTTTTTGGTTGAAAATGGTAAATTTTTGGTAAAAAAATGGTTAAGATCAGACGTTTTGTGTGTGAAAATCAAGTGCTATAAGTCAGTGATTAATGGTGCAAACAAAACAAAGAGCAGACATTTGTAAAAGCCAATCATTGCTGTCTGTAACAAAAAATGATTCATAGGGCTTTATGCCAATTGCTCAGCATAGATCAGAAGTACATGTACACTGATACACTAACACCTTTTTTGGCTAAACTTGTTGGAAATTGTGTATTGCTACATGTACCTTTAAATAAAAAATGTGTATATTGTATTTGCGACAGTAAAATCAGCCGTCTACCACTGAAATTTACAAATCTGAAATGTCCGCGTTTACGAGTCCTAACTCATATGTGAGTCTTCTGAAGTATGTTGTGGCAAAAATAAATGCAGCATTTGTGTGTGGACATGCAATGTTATATCCCCAATAATTTGAATAAATATGCAAGCACAATGAATTTAAGAACTCATTTGGCCGAGAGCTTCATATTGTGTTATCATAAATAGTGCATTGACTTTATGATAGGTCATCGCAAGTAATTTTGAGTCTATGACTATGTTTGAAGTCGAATTAAAAGGTTGTACGTGCACTTTGATGGGGCAATGTTGTAGATGATTCAAATCTATGATGAAATTCTTTTATAAAAATTATGTATAGGATATTCCCCGAGCTGTCGGGCATTCGGAGAAATAATTCACCGAGGCGAAGCCGAGGTGGTTATTTGGACGAATGGCCGACAGCGAGGGGAATATCTGGCTTAATCCTCAGTATTTAAAGAATAACAAGACGAAATTTAATTTTACCTATAGTATTACTTTGAAATTTGTCAATGACATTACAATGTATGATATATTCAACTAAAAGTCAATAAAAGTTTTAACAAAAAATGTGAACATGACCATTAAACAATTTCCGAATCTGTCAGACAAATAAAGATTTGTACGCAAATTCAGTTGCCACTTTAAATAGTGATCTGGAGATTTGGAATTAAAATTGTCATTAAAAATGTGTCAATCGCCACCCCCCCCCCCCCCCCCCCCCCCCCCCCCCCCCCCCCCCCGCCCCATGAAATATGGCCAATCCTGCTATATATCCTACTTAGCTGTGCATTTATAAACCAATATGAACACAATATTTTTGACTCACATTATGTTATATCTCAGATAACACATGGGCGGAAGTCTAATTTACACCAGTGCATATGTGCATGGACACCTTCCAGTTACAACAAACATTTATTTTGCTTGGCCTGATACTGCTCGTCCTCGCTGCATTGTCACAAATCAAAATTGTCGCATTGAGTTGGTCTGCACTGAGCCGCGTTGACAATCCAGTTATGATGAGTGGTTATCGGGATATCAGTTATAGGTAGCCCCAAACATGATATTGCCTTTGTCGCCGATTAGCTTACCACACGCTTTAATCTAATTAATTAACACGTCGTTCTCGGGCGCATTTGTAAATTGAATGTGAGAAGAGTGATTTTTGTCAGTAAAACGTGACGTGAACAAACTCCGCATTCGAACAGGGAATGAAGTAATTTTCTAAACTTTCTGTGTCGACGTTATCTAAATGGATATTACATAGTTATATGTTATCAGCATGGCGTTCATTTTATAAGCGAAATAAACATCACAAGCACCCGGAGGTAAATGACAATCCAGCCGATGATCAAACTGATGTTTTCCGTTAATATTGGAATAAAAAAATCTTTCGATGAGTCGTTTTCGTATTGTACTGTTTATCTGATTTATTTCCATGAATTCGAAGTTGGATTTACAAGGAGTTCTTGACCAACGTAAGTTATCGAATGAGGTTTATTTACTATAAATATATAGTAGTCGTTACCCGTATAAAACGATCTTCAATTTCAGCATTTTGACATCAAATTCTTAACATTTTATTAAAATCCATGTAATCAACGTAACTAATCCACTTAAGTTATAGTGTGGTGTACCCGACATTACGAACTGATTTGGATTATCAACATTTAAATATTTAGCATTTACCAGAAAATTATATCGTGCGAGTGATTCCGTGTTATAAGAAGGCTCCACCTTCGTAAGTTTTTCATTATTAGAACAAGTCTCAAATACAATGCAAATGTGTCGTTAAAGATACGGGCGGTGTTGGCGGTGGGTATGCTGTTAAAATATTCCCATCCGTCAAAAACCGCCATAAATAGTGAAATATAGACAGACTTTGTTCTTATAGCAATCAGAAATATGACATAAGCAGTATGTTATTGTCGATTTCTTCCCCTTTGGCATGTAAACAAAAGCAAAACATGTTACGTTTTCTGGCTTTTGTTTAGATCCGGATATGGTAAACATAAAGAGCGTTATTTATTACTGTTTTCCTGATATGGAAATAATAAAGAGCGTTTATATCATTGTGTATGAATAACCAATCGAATTGCTCTGTGTTATGTAAGCAGAGCACAACTTGTGTGTGTTTACGTACACCATCGTACGAAAATATAGTCGAATTTCAACAACTAATACAACCAGTATTAAACATATTTCGCAATAAATATCTTTTGAATGTTTGATACGCATAATGGCTTTTCGTGGATATGTTCAGATTATCGCAACACCGCGAAAAAGACAAATTAAAAAATATTTAATTGTAGTATTTGTTATCAGCATCAGTTTGCCCTAACATCATCAGAGAAATTCAGTAGGACCCAACCGCATCATAGCAGATTAGCAGGACCACTTGACCGGGGTGGAATATATTTTTTCTAGTCCGAATTGTCTAATTCCGAAATTAACAATTTCACATTCCGGTTTGTAACTGTTTTCTTTATGTTCTGGCGGAATCGACGATTATAAAATAATTTACCCCCCCCCCCCCCCAAATAAGTGAATTCTTTAACTATTTCTAGGCTACAGCCTCCATACTTGAATGTGGGGAGATTTTTCGACCATTTCTTCGTGAAAATCATTATTATTATTTGTTTTTGTATTGACTTGAAGCTTCCAAGCTTCTGCATAATCGACAAAGGCGATGAGAGCCCCAGTGATATACCGGCTTTGTGTGCTCTGAAAATAAATGTTAATATAACATATATTTTTCAGCTGTTTTAAATAGTTCGCACACAAGTGAGAGAAAAACGCTCTTTATTCATACCACACCAGGAATGTATTAACAAGGAACGCTCTTTATTGTTCAATGCCAAAGAAAATGGGGAACCGAACTTTCTCAATTCAATCTCTTGAACTAGGCTATGTGCGGCATACAGAGGCCTTATACGAATATAACAAACGCGAGCATAATTTAGACCTTCAAACCACTTATTCCCATAATCACACTGGTAACTTAAATAATAAATCTAATAAATATATTGTTTGTTCGCAACCAAATTACGACACTGACTTAGCATATGTGGCGTTGAGCAATGCATTTGCTATGCATATTGTCCAAACTCACACAAGAGCAGACTTCAATTTTAGCTTGTACATTGTTTTAATTCGTTGTGGAACTCACGGTACTATTTGTTAACAGCATCAGTTTGCCCTACCATCATCAGAGCAATTCAGCAGGACCCAATCGCATCATATCAGATAGGATAGGATAGGATAATTTTATTTATAATACACATATTAATAGTACAATAAATTAACACATAACTAGATCATAATTCAGTATATTGCTGGACCACTTGACCAGGGGTGATATATATTTTTCTAGTCCGAATTGTCTAACATTGATGTAAAATTGTTGTTATTACATTAAACAAATTCCACCCACCGTCTTTCTTAGTATCCCTATGATCATTATAATCACCTAAGACTGTTCAGTTTCTTATTTGATTGATTGATTGGTCACACCAATTTTACATTCCGGTGTGTCAGCAAGTGGAGAACACAGCAAACAATGACTTGCGATTGTTATGACAATACCTGGGGAATATTTTAATATTCCACAGTTATTGTTAAAATAATGCACACTTATTGTTTAAATAATCCACAGCTATTGTTACCAGTGGGCAATCGGCTGGATATTGTGCAAGGGAGAACAATAGAAAATATGGTGACTGTGGATTAAGGTCTTTTATTTTCATGCTTTGAAGGTTTGGTAGACGATAATTCGGCAAGAATATAGATGCTATTCGCTAACAGCATACACAGAGTAACTCCCCTTGGCAGCCATTTTGTTAGGCACACCCTAATGAAATCGAAAGTGATTTTCTTGGTTTTCATCGAGCTAGTTGGCTTTATATCTATTTGTGCGTGTTTGTCAGCAATGGCATGGAAGCAGCAGAAATTATGAAGAATATAAGACACTTTGAACGATATTTTGAAGAAGAGATAAGTTAAAAGTTTATTGAGAAAACAGACCAGAATGAAATCAACAAAGATGTGTGGACTCATGATAACAAAAATCTACCGGACATTTTGTTACCCAGACATCGTGAACTACCTGGCAGAGCTGAAACAGAGGAGGAAACATCTCAGAATGTTACAATGAATGAAAATGGCAGAAGAAAGAAAAGAAAAATTGGAGTTCATATACTCTGAATTGAATCGAGACTGTGACAATACAAAATCGAAAATTGGGAGACTGAATCGAGAATCGAAATTTGATTTTGATGAATTGCACAGCCCTATTCAAGCCTGCAAATAGTGCGTCTGTCATTTGCAGAATGAGGTCGCTAGAGGGTGAATTTGGTGATGCTATCCTGCACAGCTGGCTAGCATCACCAAGTTCACCCTCTAGGAACCTCATTCTGCTTAGGCCCTCAACTGCTATGGTAGAACTAGGATCAGATTGAAGTTCCCCAGTTGATATATGAGTTGGTGATGTTCACCCGTTAGTCACCTTGATTATACATTTTATCTTCTGCAAATTAGGGGATATAGAAACTTCCCAGAAGGGAAAACATAACTAAAACAATGTTAGTTTGAGACTATAGATACTTCCCAGAAGATGGGGCCTAAGCAGAATGAGGTCTCCAGAGGGTAAATTTGGTGATACTAGCCCACTGTGCGGGATAGCATTACTAAGTTCACCCTATGGGGACCTCATTCTGCAAATGACAGACACTATTGGCCCTATTCCAATTATGCATCATCAATCCCTGCAACTTGGTTAAACTATTTTATATGTTTGGTTGGTGATAAATAACGGTATTTTGACTTCTGTTCATGCTTTAATATCATGACAAATATAATTTAAATTTTTAATCAGAATAAACAGAGTTCAAATAGGAAATATTGTTGCTGTTGTTTTCAAGACCTTAAATATTGGAGGGTTGGGGTTCATAAATATTGTTTAATCCTTTCTATACTAAATACTCATTGATGAGTACAGTTATGCCCTAATTAATCGACTCCTTAACCGCATCAGAATTATGGGTAACTTTTCAGGATTTAGTCGGAAATATGGCCTGTTGCCATTCATCGGAAAGCTCTCCCCGAAAGCTTTCTGATGAATGGCAAGCCATATTTCCGACTAAATCCTGAAAAGTTACCCATAATTCTGCTGTGGTTAAAGAGTCGATTAATTAGGGCATTACTGTAGTTATCTCTTAGGAAATGGTCAGATAATAGGTTCAACAAATTACCATAGGTTGAACTTATTATCTGAACATTTTCGTCCAATAAATTGGAATCTTTCTGCTCTTTCATTATCTGTTGTCTGCTTATTTTTTCTAAAACAACCCTCCATATGAATAATAGACCGTTCCAATGTATAACTTTATACCTGGGTGGGAGAATCAATGAATCCATTCGGTATAGAAAGCATTAACCCTTTCAGTGCCAAGTCCGATTTTTGTATCAACCCATATACCCTGTGCCAATGCATTTTCTTATATATGCGAGTCGACCATAGGTCGCCTCGCATATATAAGAGAATGCATTGGCCTAACAATTTTTCATCATTTGTTATTATTTTTTACAATTTTAATAATTTTTTAAAAATCTAAAAAAAATAAAAATTTTTTTTATTTTTTTAGGGCCGATTTTACAGACCGTAAATTAGGGCCGATGAGATCGGCCCCTGGCACTGAAAGGGTTAAAGCAAACCTAAAAGTGATGACCTATGATGTTCAAAATTCTATTTCTATTTTTCAGATAAAATACCAGAATTTCTCGTTGAACCTGAGTCAGCAGTGATAGCTCATCACTCCTCAGTGCGACTTCGCTGTCAAGTTTCTCCTCCTAGTGCTGTCGTCAGGTGGATGTTCAACGATGACTATATTAACTTTAATACATCTAAAGGGCTTCATGTGAAAGGTTCTGATTTAGTGGTGAAGAAATTCCGCCATCGAATTCATCAGGGCAGTTATCAATGCATGGCCAGAACAACCTCAGGGTCAATTATCAGTTCCCGAGCTATGCTGTCCAGAACATGTAAGTGGCTTTTGAGATTGTGCTAAAATTGTTTGCCGATTGAACAGCAGGAATACAATTATCTCATTGCTGTGCCAAAGTGATTTTTATTCATGCTCCAGAAAAAAGAGTTGTTTCATTCCTTGTTATTGTCTGCTGGCTAAAATACCTCTGATGAAAATGACAAACAAGCCTGCAAATTCTTTTGCAGAATGAGGTCCCCAGAGGGAGAATTTAGTGATGCTATCCTGCATAGCGGGCCTGCATCAGCAAATTCACCCTCCGGGGACCTCATTCTGCATGGCCTCATCTGCTATAGGAGACATATACTCAGAGTGAAGTTCCCAAATGGTGAATATTGTGATGTACACCCATTGGGAACCTCGATTATGCAACATTTGTGTCATCTGCCAATTTGGGGATATAGAGAAACTAAATCTATGTGAAGAAGTTTCTATAGAAATTTGATAATAAAGAAACTTTCCAGAGAAGATGAGGCCTAAGCAGAATGAGGTCCCCAGAGGGTGAATTTGGTGATTCTAGCCCGCTGCGCTGGATATCATCACTAAATTCACCCTCTGAGGACCTCATTCAGCAAATGTCAGACACACTATTTGCAGGCTTTATGACAAAGGCGTGACAATTTAATAACACGCAATTCAGCCCTGGTTAACCTCTCTCACTGAGAGCTTTCCGATGAATGGCAGCAAGCCATATTTCCGACTAAATCCTGAAAAGTTACCCATAATTCTGCTGTGGTTAAGGAGTCGATTATTTAGGGCATTACTTTTAGTTCCCTTAGAAAATGTTCAGATAATAATTTCAACAAAAGGACCATATTTATTATCTAAACATTTCCCACCAATCAATATGAATTCTTTTGCACTTGTACACCGTGCCTTTAAAATGCAACCGAACATAACTAGAGGTAAACATGCAAAGTGAGTGGCGAGAAGATTTCCGCTTCTTGTGCTCTAACTCAGCCTGATTACATGTGTGCTTTCCGGTCCTGTAAAAGATCAAACGTGCTACACATGGCACAGCCATATTCCTTTCATGACTGGAGCTTCTTGAAATTTTGCGAAAACTCTTGTGCCAATGCATTCTCTTATATATGTGAGTCTCCCATAGGGAGCCTCGCATATATAAGAGAATACATTGGCCTAACAATATTTACCTTAACTTTGTAAGCCAGTGCATTCTCTTATATATGCTAGGCTCCCCATGGGTAACTCGCATATATAAGAGAATGCACTGGGGCATGATCTTTAATGCTGCACCAGCGCAACTCCTGTATTGAAAGGGATATGTACCACACATAAGTGCTCTGGTTTAACCTTTTCTTTACTAAATGGATTCTTCCATTCTGTTATAAAAGTATACATTGAAATGGTCTATTATTCATTTATTCATTGGTGTTCATGGTAAAGCATCTAATTTGGCTATACACATGGAACTTGGTTGCTCTCCTATGTATGTTAACCCTTTACCCAACAGAAGGGTCCTGTGCCAATGCATTCTCTTATATATGCGAGTCGACCATAGGTCGCCTCGCATATATAAGAGAATGCATTGGCTTAACACATTAAAAATTATAAAATTGTTAAAGAATGTAAGAAAAAATGGTAAAAAAATTTTTTTTTAGGCCAATGCATTCTCTTATATATGCGAGGCGACCTATGGTCGACTCGCATATATAAGAGAATGCATTGGCACATGGCATAACTGTAACTATCACAATGTGGTCAAGGAGCCGGTTCCAATGATATCCATATTTGTATGGTTCTATTGAGACAGACCGAAGATATTTTAGGCTGTTGAAGCTTTATTTGGCCGGTTTTGGCCGGTTTGTTGGGTAAAGGGTTAAAAGTTACGAACAAATTTAACAAAAGACTTGAAGATATAGATAAAAACTTCACTACAAATTTATATACAATACTTAAAGCAGCGTATCGATCCAACAGAATAGCTCATGAAAGTGGAAATATAGCATGGACTAGTCAAATTAATAGAATTTCAATGCAAGATTAAACTGCCATCATTGGATCTCACTGTAAATAAATTTGACGAAGTTGTAAGAACATTTTATAAAGATAAAGTCAATAATGAATTAGATAAAAATAAAATTAGCAAATTCTGGTAAACTCAGATTTTATTCTAAGTTAGTTGAAGGTTTCAGACTTCAAAATTATCTCACTTTCAACTTACCCTTGTATAAACGTTCTGCATTGACAAAAATTTGTATAAGTGCACATCCACTTACCGGTATGAGCGAGGTTGGAAAATGTTATAAACCAATTAAAGATTATGATGAGCGTTTTGTCCAAATTGCCAAAAAAAAGTTGAAAATGAAGAACATTTTATTCAAGAATGTACACTATACATTAGCTTGAGGGAAAATTATGGATCTGTATTTAATAGCGCGGAGGAAATATCAACTGAATCTATTTTAAATCCAACAACCTATTGGGATACAAAACATGATTTTTTCTGTGATTTTATTAAACGTGCATTTCAATTATGAAAGAAGAAAGTAGATAAGGACACTAATATGAGCTCATTCTTGTCCGATAGTAATTCTGTATGTCTAAATACAGCTACATGTATATTATATTTGTTATGCTCCAGATATATGTTCAAAATGTATTTATTTGTCTGTAATTGAATAACGAAAACATGTTTTAACATGGGATTTTTCCAATGAAGATTGATTGATTGATTGATTTGAAGTGCAGAATTCATATTCATTGATGGGAAATGTTTGGATAATAAGTTCAACAAATTTGACATTTCATAAGGGAATAAAAAAAGCTTCTCATTCTGCAAATGTCCGGCACCATATTGAGAGTCCTACTCACAAGGTATTCTTCTCTGAATGTACTAATTTGTTTTATTTATTCTTTACAGTTCTAGGGGACTTTACTGATAAAAATGACACAGTGATTAGAGTGGTTGATCGCGGGACCACAACCATACCGTGTCAGCATGCAGACGGTCAGCCGACTCCCGTTGTTACATATACTATTAATGGTACCCTACTCGATACATCTCCTGGTTAGTATTTATTTAAATCTCCCTAATATATAGTAATGCCCTAAATAATCGACTCCTCAACCACAGCAGAATTATGGGTAATTTTTCAGGATTTAGTCGGAAATATGACTTGTTGCCATTCATCAGAAAGCTATGAGTGAGAGCTTTACGATGAATGGTAACAAGCCATATCTCCGACTAAATCTTGAAAAATTATCCATAATTCTGCTGTAGTTAAGGAGTCGATTATTTAGGGCATTACTGTAGGACAGGTTTCATGATCATTTTAAATTATAACAGGCGGGGACCAGCCAAGAGGTTTCAAATTAGGAAATGTCACTTCTCCCTGTTTGGTTATTAAAATTAGGGAGAAGTGGCCAGTTATCGGGGAGAAGTAACAATGGCTGAAGTTCAATCATCTCCCTTTTTTCATCCAATAGGTATTATACAAAAGGATTCAGTGCCAATAGTTCATAGCTACACACGAGATCTTGTTGTAATTCTTCCCTGAAATACGTTTAACCCTTCCATGACTGGAGCTTTCTCAATGCACTGGTACAGGATCTTTAATGCTGCATCAGCGCAGCTCTTGTCATTAAAGGGTTAAGCTCAAACTAAATGAGTTGTAGCTAACAATGGTGAAATGATCATAATTTAGTAGATAGCAAGCTCAAAAATGGTCGCAGTCAAATTGATTAAAAACTAACAACAAATGCTGTTGGCACTGAATTCACTGTTAGTCACTGAAATTATAGATATTCCTGATAAAACATTTGCTGACTATAGTTGACCCCTTGTTTCTTGTGATTTTTCCGTAATGGTACTGATTCGTACTTTTATTCATAGCATTGAAATTACTAATTGATCTTCTTTGTAGATAACTATGAGATTCTGATGTCTGGTAATCTTTTGATAAAGACAACAAGCTTCCAAGATCAGGGAGAATATCGATGTATTATCTCAAACCCTCTGAGTCGCATCAACAGAACATCCGAGCATATTATTCAACTCATTGTGGAACCAAACAACACTGGTAATATATAATAGTTTGTTATACCGCCTTCTATCCTTTAATCCTTCAATCCATCTTCTTCTATTTTCTGTGTAACTAAACAATATTGATCGGGAACCATCTTCCATCCAAACTTTATGTTTCAAAATTTTGAAATGACAAGACGACAACGATCCACTATTTGAAGAAAATACTGAAACAGAAACTTGTCATTTTTTCCTGCAGTTCACATAATATCACCAAAAAAGTGATTGATAATTCACTGGTGAAACTCAAGCTTTTGTTGGGCTGACGTACAGTGCTGCATGGGCTAGTCTCATGTTTTAGGCAGATTTTGTGAAAATAAATAAGGATGCTTTCAGCTTTTTTATGGGGATAAATCATCAAAACCTATATAAATATAAGAAATGAATGTAGTGAGTGTTTTATTGAGGGATATGGTGCAGTGGTCATTTGGAGCCAAGCGAGCATTAAAAATCCTGTGCCAGTGCATTCTCTTATATATGCGAGTCTCCCATAGGGAGCCTCACATATATAAGAGAATACACTGGTTTACAAGGTCAAGATAAATTTTGTTAGACCAATGTATTCTCTTACATGTGCGAGGTTCCCTTTGGAACAGGGTTTTCGCAAAGTTTCTGGAAGATACAGTCATGGAAGGGTTAAATAAACCCTCCACCCATCCATCATCAATATAAAAACTCCTCCCATTTAATCATCACAATAACACTCCATCATCTAGCTAACTCCTCTGGCTAATATTGAGCTGTTACTTGCAAATTTCTCTATTGTTTAAACATTGCTGTTCACTTGTTGAATAAATTAACTGAGAGCTATAGCCACAATTAAAAAGCAACATATCATCATTTCATTTCAACCTTACATCTCAATATGTTTTCGGATATTAAAAAACTGATAGCCAGTTGGTCTAAAAGTTTACAGAAAGTAGAATTTTTTTCAACTTTTTCTCTAAAAAACAACACATTTTACACTAAATGTTGATTGGAAAATGAAACAATCTCAACCTATTTTCGGTCTGAAACTACGGACTGCTGTTCCAAGAATTAATTTCCAACTATTGAATAATTTGGCTACTGTCATCCCAATTATTGTATACGGTGGAGATGTTTGCCTCAATATCAAGGGTACGTTATCCTCAATGTCAAAGTTAACCCTTTCATGACGGAACTGAACTGGTGCAGCATTGAAGATCCTGTGCTAGCGCATTCTCTTATATATGTGAGTCTCCCATAGAGGGCCTCACATTTATAAGAGAATACACTGGCTGTCAAGGTAAATTTTGTTAGGCCAATGTATTCTCTTATATATGCGAGGATCCCTATGGGAGACTCGCATATGTAAGAGAATACATTGGCACAGGGTTTTGCAAAATTTCTGGAAGCTCCAGTCAGGTAAGGGTTTATAAACCGAGAGCTATAGCCAGAATTAAAAAGCAACAAATCATCATTTCATTTCAACCATACATCTCTTTATGTTTTTGGAAATTTAAAAACATTTTAGTCTAAAATTTTACTGAAAGTAGAAATTTTTTAATTTTTTCTTCTTAAAACAACCCATTTTACACTAAATTTTTATTGGAAAATGAAACAATCAGAATAAGCTCAACCTGTTTTCAGTCCGAAACTACGGACAGCTGTTCCAGGAATGAATTTCCAACTATTGAATATTTTGGCTACTGTCATCCCAAATATTGTGTAGAGTGGACATGTTTGCCTCAATATCAAGGTTAAATATTGTATGAATTGATAAATTTTCCTCAGTGTCGAAATTAACTATTGGAGTGAGCTAACAGGCAAGCCTTGAAATAGGGTGTCTGTCATTTGCAGAATGAGGTCCCCAGAGGGTGAATTTAGTGATGATACCCCGCATAGTGGGCTAGCATCACCAAATTCACCCTCTGGGGACCTCATTCTGCTTACACCTCAGCAGAATGAGGTTCCCAGAGGTGAATTTGGTGATGCTAGCCCACTATGCGGGGTAGCATCACTAAATTCACCCTCTGGGGACCTCATTCTGAAAATGACAGACACCCTATTTCAAGGCTTGCTAAAAGGCCTTCATATTCCCCCAACTAGGACAAACCATATTTCACCCTGATGTACCCAAATTAGACCAATCTAAAAACCTGTGAGCTTAACTCCCTTGCAAATTACTGTTTTGAGAAACGTGCCACGTGCCTTCAGATATTTCACTTGATGAAAGAATAAACCAAGAGCTATGACTAGGGTTAAATCAGAGGGAAGTTACGCTTTGGCATTTACAGTAATGCCCTAAATAATCGACTACATAACCACAGCAGAATTATGGGTAACTTTTCAGGATTTAGTCGGAAATATTGCATGTTGCCATTCATCAGAAAGCTCTCACTGAGAGCTTTCCGATGAATTGCAAAAAAAACATATTTCCGACTAAATCCTGAAAAGTTACCCATAATTCTGTTGTGGTTAAGGAGTTGATTATTTAGGGCATTACTGTACCATAAAATCACATTGTCTATTCATTGGAAGTGTTCTCTGGATATGAAAGTTAATATTGTACATAGTGGGCCAGCCTCATCGTCAATGTTAAATAATGTATGGAGTGAACTAACTCCCTTGCAAATTACTGTATTGTGAAACCTAGCGACGCCTAGGGTTAAAAGGCAAAGGGAAGTTACACTTTGGCATTTACCATAATATCATACTGTCTATTCATTGACACCTTCATAATTGCACGGATATCAATCATGCCTATAAAGCTTTCATGTGCACTCAGCCGAGATCTACAAGACAGTTCATTTCAAAAAGAAACGTTATCTGGGTATCTTGAGTGTGAACAGACAATGAACAGGGGGAATTTAAGGTTTACTTTGGCATAAAAAACACATCATCATACACAATAACATAAAACCAACAAACATTTGATAGGATGGTTAAGTTTGAAATTTGAATTAAAAACATATTTTTGCTCATGAGTAGTCCATATATCATTTCTTTTTCTCTGTTGATAAGTTATCTGCCGGTCTAAAAAATATCATTAGATATCTATAAGTTTATAGCTTAATGTTTTCTTTGAACTTTATAACAATAGTCTTTAGTAAGCTGCTGACGCCTATCTGAGAAATGGTTTCAGTCTGGTCATTAAAGTCAAAATATGACTCAACCTAGAATAAATGGATAATAAGGTGATCTAAAATCCGCTTTGTCAAAAATATTACTCAACCTAGAAGAAATTAGTAATATGGTGATTTTGATGCTAAAACGTGTGCAAGTGATCACTAAACAACATATTCAAAATCTGCTTTTAGAAGTTTTTGTAATTCAAGATGGCATCCAAATTATGTAAAAAATATGAGCTCAACCCACTTGTGTAGGAGAAATGGGTAACAAGGTTATTTTGGTACAAAAACATGCGCAAATGACCACAAAACAACATATTAAAAATCCTCTTTAGGGAATTTATGTAATTCATGATGGCTTCCAAATTATGTTAAACAATGAGCTCAAACTATGAGAAATGGGTAAAAGATGATTTTGGTACTAAAACATGTGCAAATGACCACAAAACAACATATTAAAAATCCTATTTAGGGAATTTATGTAATTCATGATGGCTTCCAAATTATGTTAAACTATGAGCTCAAACTATGAGAAATGGGTAAAAGATGATTTTGGTACTAAAACATGTGCAAATGACCACAAAACAACATATTAAAAATCCTCTTTGGGGAATTTATGTAATTCAAGATGGCATCCAAATTATGTTAAAATATGAATCGACCCAGGAGAAATTGGTAACAAGGTGCTTTGGTGCTAAAATATGCGCAAAAACCATGGAACAACTTATCCAAATTCCCCTTTGGGTAATTTTTATAATTCAATATGACGTCCAGCATTGTTCTCAATACCACTTGCTGTCAAAATTACGAGCACTACATGAAATGTTTTGCATAGAAGTGGTACATTTATGTTTTAGTGGATGCATTATGAAAAGTAAAAATAAAGGACACGATAACCTTGATGTACGAGATAGTTCATTTCAAAAAGAAGTGTTATCAGGTTATTTTGCGTTGAAAGGGACAATGTATGCAGAGATTTTAAGGTTTAGTTTGGCATAAAAAACACATCATCATGCACATTAAGATAAAACCAACAAACATTTGATAGGATGGCTAAGTTTGAAATTTGAATTAAAAACATATTTTTGCTCATGAGTAGTCCATATATCATTTCTTTCTCTTTGTTGATAAAGTTATCTGCCGGTCTAAAAAATCATTAGTTATATTTAAATTTATGGCTTAATGGTTTGTTTGAACTTTATAACAATGCACTTTAGTAGGCAGCTGACACCTAAATCGGAAAACATTTAAAACATGCTTGGGAACATCAGTAGCACATCAATATCGTTTTGTTTATTACTCTGAACATTGACACTAGTACTGTATACACCCATCAGTAAGCCCCGGGGGGGGGGGGGGGGGGGGGGGGCCCGTGAATTTTTTGACAAAAACTTTGGACTGCGCTTACCATCGAGGACCCCCACGTGCAAAATCTCAGTTTGGCTATTAAATATGAATCATGATGTATACTATTTTATTTAATGAAATTAATTTGCTTTGGTGTTTTATTATGATAGATAAATATTTAAAATAAGACACAAAGAACATCTTATATATTGCAAAATAGCACTTTGTGAAACTTTTTGTCATCTTGATTCAGAGTTAACCTATTGAGTGCCAGGTCCGATTTTTGTATCAACCCATATACCCTGTGCCAATGCATTCTCTTATATATGCGAGTCGACCATAGGTCGCCTCGCATATATAAGAGAATGCATTGGCTTAACAATTTTTTTTTTTTACAATTTTTTACAATTTTTACAATTTTAATATATTTTATTATATTCTTTAACATACTTATTGTGTAGGTTTAGGGCCGATAATATCGGCCCCTGGCACTCAAAGGGTTAACCTGACATCAATGCATGCTCTCCCTCTAAGTTCTAAAAATAGGTGTGGGCTTATCTTTGAGGTCTATCTCATGATTTTTTTGTGAGCAAAAATATAGACTGGGCCAGTGTAGTGTCCAGTAATTATTTGGGGACACCTGTTTTATATGCAAATGTCATATCCGAAGGCCGCAGCGCTAAGTTGGGGGATCGTATGGGAGGGGTAGCTCCCCCCTGGAACTACGTACTGCCATAAAATGACAATTTATTGTTTTATTTGATGATTTATTGTTAGTTGGGTTTGTTTTCTAGTAGTAATGGTCAAAAACAAATTATCTGAGTATTTTTTCTTCTTTCCAACTGTTTTTGGGCGCCTGGAGTTTGGGCGCCCATACCTGTTACAGGTACCAAAACTGGCCTTGAAATAGGGTGTCTGTCATTTGCAGAATGAGGTCCCCAGAGGGTGAATTTAGTGATGATACCCCGCATAGTGGGCTAGCATCACCAAATTCACCCTCTGGGGACCTCATTCTGCTTACACCTCAGCAGAATGAGGTTCCCAGAGGTGAATTTGGTGATGCTAGCCCACTATGCGGGGGTAGCATCACTAAATTCACCCTCTGGGGACCTCATTCTGAAAATGACAGACACCCTATTTCAAGGCTTGCTAAAAGGCCTTCATATTCCCCCAACTAGGACAAACCATATTTCACCCTGATGTACCCAAATTAGACCAATCTAAAAACCTGTGAGCTTAACTCCCTTGCAAATTACTGTTTTGAGAAACGTGCCACGTGCCTTCAGATATTTCACTTGATGAAAGAATAAACCAAGAGCTATGACTAGGGTTAAATCAGAGGGAAGTTACGCTTTGGCATTTACAGTAATGCCCTAAATAATCGACTACATAACCACAGCAGAATTATGGGTAACTTTTCAGGATTTAGTCGGAAATATTGCATGTTGCCATTCATCAGAAAGCTCTCACTGAGAGCTTTCCGATGAATTGCAAAAAAAACATATTTCCGACTAAATCCTGAAAAGTTACCCATAATTCTGTTGTGGTTAAGGAGTTGATTATTTAGGGCATTACTGTACCATAAAATCACATTGTCTATTCATTGGAAGTGTTCTCTGGATATGAAAGTTAATATTGTACATAGTGGGCCAGCCTCATCGTCAATGTTAAATAATGTATGGAGTGAACTAACTCCCTTGCAAATTACTGTATTGTGAAACCTAGCGACGCCTAGGGTTAAAAGGCAAAGGGAAGTTACACTTTGGCATTTACCATAATATCATACTGTCTATTCATTGACACCTTCATAATTGCACGGATATCAATCATGCCTATAAAGCTTTCATGTGCACTCAGCCGAGATCTACAAGACAGTTCATTTCAAAAAGAAACGTTATCTGGGTATCTTGAGTGTGAACAGACAATGAACAGGGGGAATTTAAGGTTTACTTTGGCATAAAAAACACATCATCATACACAATAACATAAAACCAACAAACATTTGATAGGATGGTTAAGTTTGAAATTTGAATTAAAAACATATTTTTGCTCATGAGTAGTCCATATATCATTTCTTTTTCTCTGTTGATAAGTTATCTGCCGGTCTAAAAAATATCATTAGATATCTATAAGTTTATAGCTTAATGTTTTCTTTGAACTTTATAACAATAGTCTTTAGTAAGCTGCTGACGCCTATCTGAGAAATGGTTTCAGTCTGGTCATTAAAGTCAAAATATGACTCAACCTAGAATAAATGGATAATAAGGTGATCTAAAATCCGCTTTGTCAAAAATATTACTCAACCTAGAAGAAATTAGTAATATGGTGATTTTGATGCTAAAACGTGTGCAAGTGATCACTAAACAACATATTCAAAATCTGCTTTTAGAAGTTTTTGTAATTCAAGATGGCATCCAAATTATGTAAAAAATATGAGCTCAACCCACTTGTGTAGGAGAAATGGGTAACAAGGTTATTTTGGTACAAAAACATGCGCAAATGACCACAAAACAACATATTAAAAATCCTCTTTAGGGAATTTATGTAATTCATGATGGCTTCCAAATTATGTTAAACAATGAGCTCAAACTATGAGAAATGGGTAAAAGATGATTTTGGTACTAAAACATGTGCAAATGACCACAAAACAACATATTAAAAATCCTATTTAGGGAATTTATGTAATTCATGATGGCTTCCAAATTATGTTAAACTATGAGCTCAAACTATGAGAAATGGGTAAAAGATGATTTTGGTACTAAAACATGTGCAAATGACCACAAAACAACATATTAAAAATCCTCTTTGGGGAATTTATGTAATTCAAGATGGCATCCAAATTATGTTAAAATATGAATCGACCCAGGAGAAATTGGTAACAAGGTGCTTTGGTGCTAAAATATGCGCAAAAACCATGGAACAACTTATCCAAATTCCCCTTTGGGTAATTTTTATAATTCAATATGACGTCCAGCATTGTTCTCAATACCACTTGCTGTCAAAATTACGAGCACTACATGAAATGTTTTGCATAGAAGTGGTACATTTATGTTTTAGTGGATGCATTATGAAAAGTAAAAATAAAGGACACGATAACCTTGATGTACGAGATAGTTCATTTCAAAAAGAAGTGTTATCAGGTTATTTTGCGTTGAAAGGGACAATGTATGCAGAGATTTTAAGGTTTAGTTTGGCATAAAAAACACATCATCATGCACATTAAGATAAAACCAACAAACATTTGATAGGATGGCTAAGTTTGAAATTTGAATTAAAAACATATTTTTGCTCATGAGTAGTCCATATATCATTTCTTTCTCTTTGTTGATAAAGTTATCTGCCGGTCTAAAAAATCATTAGTTATATTTAAATTTATGGCTTAATGGTTTGTTTGAACTTTATAACAATGCACTTTAGTAGGCAGCTGACACCTAAATCGGAAAACATTTAAAACATGCTTGGGAACATCAGTAGCACATCAATATCGTTTTGTTTATTACTCTGAACATTGACACTAGTACTGTATACACCCATCAGTAAGCCCCGGGGGGGGGGGGGGGGGGGGGGGGGGGCCCGTGAATTTTTTGACAAAAACTTTGGACTGCGCTTACCATCGAGGACCCCCACGTGCAAAATCTCAGTTTGGCTATTAAATATGAATCATGATGTATACTATTTTATTTAATGAAATTAATTTGCTTTGGTGTTTTATTATGATAGATAAATATTTAAAATAAGACACAAAGAACATCTTATATATTGCAAAATAGCACTTTGTGAAACTTTTTGTCATCTTGATTCAGAGTTAACCTATTGAGTGCCAGGTCCGATTTTTGTATCAACCCATATACCCTGTGCCAATGCATTCTCTTATATATGCGAGTCGACCATAGGTCGCCTCGCATATATAAGAGAATGCATTGGCTTAACAATTTTTTTTTTTTACAATTTTTTACAATTTTTACAATTTTAATATATTTTATTATATTCTTTAACATACTTATTGTGTAGGTTTAGGGCCGATAATATCGGCCCCTGGCACTCAAAGGGTTAACCTGACATCAATGCATGCTCTCCCTCTAAGTTCTAAAAATAGGTGTGGGCTTATCTTTGAGGTCTATCTCATGATTTTTTTGTGAGCAAAAATATAGACTGGGCCAGTGTAGTGTCCAGTAATTATTTGGGGACACCTGTTTTATATGCAAATGTCATATCCGAAGGCCGCAGCGCTAAGTTGGGGGATCGTATGGGAGGGGTAGCTCCCCCCTGGAACTACGTACTGCCATAAAATGACAATTTATTGTTTTATTTGATGATTTATTGTTAGTTGGGTTTGTTTTCTAGTAGTAATGGTCAAAAACAAATTATCTGAGTATTTTTTCTTCTTTCCAACTGTTTTTGGGCGCCTGGAGTTTGGGCGCCCATACCTGTTACAGGTACCAAAACTGGCCTGGAAACTACCCTGGACTGGGCTTATCCTCAGGAATGGGACCACTGATGGGTGTGTGAAAACAGTAAATGAAATTTGTAGAATCCAATTTTCTGGCGATGTTTAGTTTATGGCTTGATGGTTTCTTTAAAATTTCAATACACTTTAGTAAGCAGCTGACAACTAAATCGGAGAACATTTTAACCCTTTCATGGCAGGAGTTTCACTGGTGCAGCATTAAAGATCATGTGCCAGTGCATTCTCTTATATATGCGAGTCTCCCACAGGGAGCCTGGCATATATAAGAAAATGTACTGGCTTACAAGGTCAAGGTAAATATTGTTAGGCTCTTATATATGCGAGACTCCCTATGGCAGACTCACATATATAAGAGAGTGCATTGGCACAGGGTTTTCGCAAAGTTTCTGGAAGCTCCAGTCATTGATGGGTTAAACTTGCTTGGTAATATCAGTAGCATGTCAAACATATGCTTTAACGGGTTGATTTAAATGGAGACTCTATTCAACAGAAAATATGAAACAAATGAATGAATTTGAGTCGGGATGAGTTGAAAATACACTAATGCACTCTATGAACAATGTAAAACAACATTGTAATATGATATGATGATGAACGATGTAAAACAACATGGTAATATGATATGATGCATTGTGTCACCTCTGATTGCTAACAATTAAAACTCGGGTTAGGGTTAGGGTTAAACTCAACAATTTAAAAAAATAAAACAATAGACCTCGGGTACTAGGTAACATCTCAATAAGTGTTACATATATAGAATCATTTTCTACCATTTTAGGGGACCTCCGCGAATTCAGGGACCTTCGATATGCTCACTATAATCACTATGATTAGAATATCAAAAAATTCAAACCTGGGTATACAAAATAGTCCATTTTCTATTGGAGGTGTGAGACTGACATGGCTCGTTCAAACCCTAAAATTATGTATACATGTATTTGTATGTGTACCCATACACATAATGCCGAAATCCAGATCAACCATCCATCATTTGTCTGTCCGTCTATCAGTCCGGCTGTCTGTCTGTCTTAACTTGTATTATACACTTTGATAATGAAGGGTAATTCTACTTATTTAGTTCCTTCTAACCTAGGACTGTGAATATGCAGGGCAAGCCTGAGTTTAGTGTGCCTGTCATTTGCAGAATGAGGTCCCCAGAGGGTGAAGTTAGTGATGCTATTCTGCACATCGGGATAGCATCTCCAAATTAACCCTCCGGGGACCTCATTCTACATGGCCTCATCTGCTATGGGAGACATAGACTCAAGATTGAAGTTCCCAAATGGTGAATATTGTGATGTACACCTATTGGGAACCTTGATTGTGCAATGTGCCATCTGCCAATTTGGGCATATTGAGTAAACTAAAAAAAAGAAATAGAATTTATGTGAAGAAGAAATTTGATAACAAAGAAACTTTCCAGAGAAGATGAGGCCTAAGCAGAATGAGGTCCCCAGAATGGAATTTAGTGATACTAGCCCATTATGTGGGATATCGTCACTAAATTCACCCTCTGGGGACCTCATTCTGCAAATCACACCTTATTCTCAGACTTGATGCATGTTGATGCTAGAAACTAGAAACATTTGCTGTAATTTCTTTTATTGTAGGCTCATTGGAGGAGGCAGTTTGATGTAGTTACCTTCTGAACTAGAAACATTTGCTGTAATTTCTTTTATTGTAGGCTCATTGGAGGAGGCAGTGATAGTTGATTCCCACACCACAGCATCCAAACGCGTGCAGGGAAAGAAAGGCAGCAACCTAGTCATAGAGTGTGGTGGAATCGGCATTCCCACACCTAACATCACATGGCAGAGATACGGCGGCAAAATATCATCTGTCGAGCATGAGATACATTATGGTGAGTATCGAATCTTTTGATTTGATTTGTATAAGTTGGTGAAAACTTAGATCATGCCACAAATCTCTACTCTGACTAACGCCCGTGCTCGTTTAGCGTGTGAGTCTCCTGTGACAACTTTCGTTGGAGATCATATTCCACGAGTACAAAACCTGGGAACTTTTTGAAGTTTTGATAGGGAACCTTATAAAGTCGAAAAATTAATGGGAATGATCAATACGTAATGTGAGGTCAACACATCACGTGATGTGAAGGCCCCATAATGAGCTGTCAACTCAATATCGGCACTACACATCACATGACTGGTAAAAAGAGTTTCCAATAGTCCTATTCAACTTAAATACCTTTGCTGGCGAATACAAACATCGACAAACAATAATATGGTACTTGATGATAATAATAATTACATGATTTTCTCTGGCCTTTCGCTCCATTATCAGACCTCCATTAGCGATTAGTAGCCCTACTCTCATGTACCAAATAGAAGTGCAGGGTGGAATATAAGTACAGGGTGGCTATTGAGTAGAGATTTGTGACATGATCTGGTGAAAACTATAAAACAAACAGGTATGAATTGACAACAGAAATGGGTTGATAATTCAGAGGTAGAAATTAAATTTAATATTGGGCTAATTTCTGGTGTTGCGTGGGATAATCTCTAAACTCTGGGCAGATTTCAGAAAAATAATATATAAATAGAAGAAGATGATTTTACTGTAATGGTGTTTCATTGAGAATTACAGCGATATATGACTTTTATGTAACATTTAGTGTGAACTACAGTTTGGAGTACTTAGCTGTATATTTATTAACCCTTCCATGACTGGAGCTTCCTGAAATGTTGTGAAAACCCTGTGCCAATGCAACCTTTTATATATGCGAGTCTCTCATAGAGAGCCTCGCATATATAAGAGAATATTTACCTTGCCCTTGTAAGCCAGTGCTTTCTCTTATATATTAGGGAGCCTCGCATAAATAAGAGAATGCACTGGCACAGGATCTTTAATGCTGCACCAGCTCAGCTCCCGTCATGAAAGGGTTATTTAACTATTACTCATTTCAGGTAACCTAAAATTCATTAATTTACAAAAAGATGGACAAGGGACCTACTTATGCACAGCCAACAATGAGATTGGAGAAGCCAAACACAAAGCTGTTTTTGTGGAAGTTCAAGGTATGACATAAGAATAATAATGATAGATGTATTATACAGACTGATTGGGAAACGGATTATTGAACAAGCTACAGTACTGCTGGAAATTTAGTCGGAAATATGGCTTGTTGCCATTCATCGGAAAGCTCTCACTGAGAGCTTTCCGATGAATGGCAACAAGCCATATTTCCGACTAAATCCTGAAAAATTACCCATAATTCTGCTGTGGTTAAGGAGTCGATTATTTAGGGCTTTAATGTACACAATACAGAGTCTGAAATAAATAGCAGGGAATCCAATTACTTCCAAGAAGTCAGTGTCAGCCAATCACAATATTTAATGGTAAAGTGATTACACCAATCACTCGGTGTTCCTATACAGCGACATTTATGAAGAGTCCAGAATTTACCAATAATACCTAACAATGAGAATAGAATTAATTATTTCCAAGAATTTCAACAGATAACACCAAATTTGTTTATTCGCGAAAACGAATCCGAAAGGAGATATCTGTCAATCATAAATCTATTTTTATTGCGTAATGTTTGATGTGACGTCATACTATAATTCTGGATTGCCTGCAGAAGCTATTTATAGTGATGGTCATATGAATCATGGTGAAATCGTTTAGATTTTGGAATGCGTATAGTATAGTAATGCCCTAAATAATCGACTCCTTAACCACAGCAGAATTAAGGCTAATTTTTCAGGATTTAGTCGGAAATATGGCTTGTTGCCATTCGTCGGAAAGCTCTCAGAGAGAGCTTTTCAATGAATGTCAACAAGCCATATTTCCGATTAAATCCTGAAAAATTACCCATAATTCTGCTGTGGTTAGGGAGTCGATTATTTAGGGCATTACTGTAGCTTGTTTAATAATCTGTATTTCAAACAGACTGGCATATAGTCCATTCCTCAGTTAACCCTTTACCCAACAGAAGGGCCCTGTGCCAATGCATTCTCTTATATATGCGAGTCGACCATAGGTCGCCTCGCATATATAAGAGAATGCATTGGCTTAACACATTAAAAATTATAAAATTGTTAAAGAATGTAAGAAAAAATGGTAAAAAGTGTTAAAAAAATAATTTTTTTAGGCCAATGCATTCTCTTATATATGCGAGGCGACCTATGGTCGACTCGCATATATAAGAGAATGCATTGGCACAGGGCTAACTGTAACTATCACAATGTGGTCAAGGAGCCGGTTCCAATGATATCCATATGTGTATGGTTCGATTGAGACAGACCGAAGATATTTTAGGCTGTTGAAGCTTTATTTGGCCGGTTCTGGCCGGTTTGTTGGGTAAAGGGTTAATTAGTTTCAATAAATTTACATTATTATTACCCCTGCTGCTGGGCATTGATCACTCATCCTTGCAATCCAAGCCATTGAGCACATCAGGATTAGCATACTGATAATATCCATGACTCCTGACTAGGTACTGGGTTAATGTGTGAGTCCCCTGTGACAACTGTCATATGAGGATGATTGTCGACCCAAATCAGAGTTTGATGTTCCATGACAGAGAGCAGGTGGGAACAATTGCATGATGTCTACATACCATGACTTTTATTGTTTAGCACTCTAACCACTATACCATCCTGTCACTGCATGGCAAAAGGAGTATGTTAGACAAAGATACAGTACTGTAGTATTTAATAGTTAGTTTCAAGTCTGAGTTTAGTGTGCCTGTCATTTCCAGAATGAGGTCCCCATAGGGTGAATTTAGTGAAGCTATTATTCCTCAGTGGGCTAGCATCACCAAATTCACCCTCTGGGGACCTCATTCTGCATGGTCTCATCTGCTATGGGAGCATAGACTCAGATTTAAGTTCCCAAATGGTGAATATTGTGATGAGACCCATTGGGAACCTCGATTATGCAATGTGTTGTCTGCCAATTTGGAGATATAGAGAAACTAAATTAAAAAAGAAATAGAATCTATGTGAAGAAGTTTCTATAGAAATTTTATAATAAAGAAACTTTTCAGAGAAGATTGAGGTCCCCAGAGGGATAGCGTCACTAAATGTACCCTCTGGGGACATCATTCTGCAAATGACAGGCACACTAAACTCAGACTTGGTTAGTTCCTCTCTAGATAAACTATTAAAGACATGAATGGCCTTTGTAGTGGGTAACTGGGTATTGCTGTTAAAATAGTCACATCCATTAAAACCACCATAAACAGAAAGAATATTAAAATATAGACAGATCTTGTTCTTATACCAATCATAAATATCGTGTAAATAATGTTATTGTCAAGTCCGTACACTTTGTTATGTAAACAAAAGCTACAAATGTTACAGAATCTGGCTTTTGTTTACATAACATGGCATACAAACTTGACAATAACATATTTATGCGATATTTATGATTGGTATAACAACAAAAGATGTCTATATTTTAAATTTTTTTTTATGGCAGTTTTAACAGGTGTGACTATTTTAACAGAAATACCCACCACGAAGGCCATCCGTGCCTTTAAACTATGGAATAAATTAGACAAAATGTATAATTTAAAAACTCTTCCTTTTTCAAAATCTGTATTGCAACAACACTGTTAAGACACTATAACCAGATTGCTATGCCATACACATGTACAGTAATGCCCTAATAATCGACTCCTTAACCATAGCAGAATTATGGGTAATTTTTCAGGATTTAGTCGGAAATATGACTTGTTATGAATGGCAAGAAGTCATATTTTTTACTAAATCCTGAAAAATTACCCATAATTCAGCTGTGGTTAAGGAGTTGATTATTTAGGGCATTACTGTACATCGGCATTGGAGTGTTGTTGCCATTCATCTAGAGTGTTGTTGAAATGTCTCTACAGTGTTGTTGCAGTGGCCATATAGTGTTGTTGCGATGTCCCTATAGTGTTGTTGCAGTCTCCCTATAGTGTTGTTGCAGTGTCCCTATAGTGTTGTCATATTTGTTTGTTCATAGATCCTGTTTCTGTTAAAGTAGAGCAGTCATTGTATACTGTTGATACACGGAGAAGAGTGGCACTGAAGTGTGAGGTTTCTGGGCTGCCTCTAGTCAAGGTCACATGGTACCATAACGCAAAGGTTGTGGCTCAGCAGGAAACAACCGAAGGATCTGCAGGTATATTATATTTCTTTATCGCCTCATCTATGAAATTATTAAACAGAAATTATAATGCACATATATAAGAAATCGATGTTGATTTTGTTCTGTTTCATATAGTATGAATGTTGCTCTGACATATTTATTTATAGAATGGGTTCATATTCCATACAAAAGTCCAAGAATTCCATTTACATTATGATACACCCATTCAGAAAATATTGTGCCTTGATGTTTCAACATTCGAGAGATTATATAGACAGAACTCAACATGCACCTTAATCTCAAATGTTTTATCGAATGAGTTGTGGTTGGCGCAAGGATATATTTTACGAGAGTGCAGCTCAAGTGAAACGTAACTATGCACCGTCCGCAACGAGTTCGATAAAAGATTTGAGATTATGATGCAAGTTGTATTATGTATTTATTCTACACCGTTGTGCCAGATACATTCAATCCATCACTGTCACTTTCATTAATACTGTAGCTACATTTATTGCGATTTAAGTCTGATGAATAACCAGTTATGGTCGGGGCATCACCCAAAGCAGAATCGTTGACTTAATATACATCATCATATTGTACTAGAGGTATACAATAATATGTATTCAATAGTGGAATTCCATTGAATACATGTGCCTTGCGTCACTGGGATAAATGAATGATCTCCATTATTCTATGTTTTCATCCGTTCATCCAGTTTTAAGTACCTTCACAGGAGGCCCACGAGAACAAGCCTTGAAATAGGGTGTCTGTCATTGCCCAGAGGGTGAATTTAGTGATGCTACCCTGCATAGTGGGCTAGCATCACCAAATTCATCCTCTGGGAACCTCATTCTGCAAATGACAGACACCCTATTTCAAGGATTGCATGAGAACTGTTTGAGGTTCGATTTGCTTTGAAACTGCTGCATTGATTGGATCCTATCGAAACCATTGACCGGGATTCATTTTGTATCGAACCTTTGACTTGGTTCCACAAAATAACCAGAACAAACACCAATGGGTGATTATAAATCACTAAATTCAGAGTTACACTGCACACACATTATAAAACGGTTGATTATATATATTTTTATATTGCCATCATCTTTCCATAGTATTCGATCACATGTTCCATCTTGGAAATATATATGTAAATAATATGTTAATTTTCTTGTATGTTTACTAAGTTAAATTAACTATGTTCAAATTTTCCACTATCAAGATGCTGATTCGGTTTCATGTTTTGGTTTGACCTAAAATTTGTAGCGGCCTTACATCATGGTATAATCAATGCTAGAGATTTGTAGCGGCCTTACATCATGGTATAATCAATGCTAGAGATTTGTAGGGGCCTTACATCATGGTATAATCAATGCTAGAGATTTGTAGCGGCCTTACATCATGGTATAATCAATGCTAGAGATTTGTAGCGGCCTTACATCATGGTATAATCAATGCTAGAGATTTGTAGCGGCCTTACATCATGGTATAATCAATGCTAGAGATTTGTAGGGGCCTTACATCATGGTATAATCAATGCTAGAGATTTGTAGCGGCCTTACATCATGGTATAATCAATGCTAGAGATTTGTAGCGGCCTTACATCATGGTATAATCAATGCTAGAGATTTGTAGCGGCCTTACATCATGGTATAATCAATGCTAGCGGCCTTACATCATGGTATAATCAATGCTAGCGGCCTTACATCATGGTATAATCAATGCTAGAGATTTGTAGGGGCCTTACATCATGGTATAATCAATGCTAGAGATTTGTAGGGGCCTTACATCATGGTATAATCAATGCTAGAGATTTGTAGGGGCCTTACATCATGGTATAATCAATGCTAGCGGCCTTACATCATGGTATAATCAATGCTAGAGATTTGTAGCGGCCTTACATCATGGTATAATCAATGCTAGAGATTTGTAGGGGCCTTACATCATGGTATAATCAATGCTAGAGATTTGTAGGGGCCTTACATCATGGTATAATCAATGCTAGAGATTTGTAGCGGCCTTACATCATGGTATAATCAATGCTAGAGATTTGTAGCGGCCTTACATCATGGTATAATCAATGCTAGAGATTTGTAGCGGCCTTACATCATGGTATAATCAATGCTAGAGATTTGTAGCGGCCTTACATCATGGTATAATCAATGCTAGAGATTTGTAGCGGCCTTACATCATGGTATAATCAATGCTAGAGATTTGTAGGGGCCTTACATCATGGTATAATCAATGCTAGAGATTTGTAGGGGCCTTACATCATGGTATAATCAATGCTAGAGATTTGTAGGGGCCTTACATCATGGTATAATCAATGCTAGCGGCCTTACATCATGGTATAATCAATGCTAGAGATTTGTAGCGGCCTTACATCATGGTATAATCAATGCTAGAGATTTGTAGGGGCCTTACATCATGGTATAATCAATGCTAGAGATTTGTAGGGGCCTTACATCATGGTATAATCAATGCTAGAGATTTGTAGCGGCCTTACATCATGGTATAATCAATGCTAGAGATTTGTAGGGGCCTTACATCATGGTATAATCAATGCTAGAGATTTGTAGGGGCCTTACATCATGGTATAATCAATGCTAGAGATTTGTAGGGGCCTTACATCATGGTATAATCAATGCTAGCGGCCTTACATCATGGTATAATCAATGCTAGAGATTTGTAGCGGCCTTACATCATGGTATAATCAATGCTAGAGATTTGTAGCGGCCTTACATCATGGTATAATCAATGCTAGAGATTTGTAGCGGCCTTACATCATGGTATAATCAATGCTAGAGATTTGTAGCGGCCTTACATCATGGTATAATCAATGCTAGAGATTTGTAGCGGCCTTACATCATGGTATAATCAATGCTAGAGATTTGTAGGGGCCTTACATCATGGTATAATCAATGCTAGAGATTTGTAGGGGCCTTACATCATGGTATAATCAATGCTAGCGGCCTTACATCATGGTATAATCAATGCTATCATGGTATAATCAATGCTAGCGGCCTTACATCATGGTATAATCAATGCTAGCGGCCTTACATCATGGTATAATCAATGCTAGCGGCCTTACATCATGGTATAATCAATGCTATCATGGTATAATCAATGCTAGCGGCCTTACATCATGGTATAATCAATGCTAGAGGCCTTACATCATGGTATAATCAATGCTAGAGGCCTTACATCATGGTATAATCAATGCTAGCGGCCTTACATCATGGTATAATCAATGCTAGCGGCCTTACATCATGGTATAATCAATGCTAGCGGCCTTACATCATGGTATAATCAATGCTAGCGGCCTTACATCATGGTATAATCAATGCTAGCGGCCTTACATCATGGTATAATCAATGCTAGCGGCCTTACATCATGGTATAATCAATGCTAGCGGCCTTACATCATGGTATAATCAATGCTAGCGGCCTTACATCATGGTATAATCAATGCTAGCGGCCTTACATCATGGTATAATCAATGCTATCATGGTATAATCAATGCTAGCGGCCTTACATCATGGTATAATCAATGCTAGCGGCCTTACATCATGGTATAATCAATGCTAGCGGCCTTACATCATGGTATAATCAATGCTAGCGGCCTTACATCATGGTATAATCAATGCTAGCGGCCTTACATCATGGTATAATCAATGCTAGCGGCCTTACATCATGGTATAATCAATGCTAGCGGCCTTACATCATGGTATAATCAATGCTAGCTGCCTTACATCATGGTATAATCAATGCTAGCGGCCTTACATCATGGTATAATCAATGCTAGCGGCCTTACATCATGGTATAATCAATGCTAGCGGCCTTACATCATGGTATAATCAATGCTAGCGGCCTTACATCATGGTATAATCAATGCTAGCGGCCTTACATCATGGTATAATCAATGCTAGCGGCCTTACATCATGGTATAATCAATGCTAGAGGCCTTACATCATGGTATAATCAATGCTAGCGGCCTTACATCATGGTATAATCAATGCTAGAGGCCTTACATCATGGTATAATCAATGCTAGAGGCCTTACATCATGGTATAATCAATGCTAGAGGCCTTACATCATGGTATAATCAATGCTAGCGGCCTTACATCATGGTATAATCAATGCTAGAGGCCTTACATCATGGTATAATCAATGCTAGAGGCCTTACATCATGGTATAATCAATGCTAGCGGCCTTACATCATGGTATAATCAATGCTAGCGGCCTTACATCATGGTATAATCAATGCTAGCGGCCTTACATGATGGTATAATCAATGCTAGCGGCCTTACATCATGGTATAATCAATGCTAGCGGCCTTACATCATGGTATAATCAATGCTAGAGATTTGTAGCGGCCTTACATCATGGTATAATCAATGCTAGCGGCCTTACATCATGGTATAATCAATGCTAGCGGCCTTACATCATGGTATAATCAATGCTAGCGGCCTCACATCATGGTATAATCAATGCTAGCGGCCTTACATCATGGTATAATCAATGCTAGCGGCCTTACATCATGGTATAATCAATGCTAGCGGCCTCACATCATGGTATAATCAATGCTAGCGGCCTTACATCATGGTATAATCAATGCTAGCGGCCTTACATCATGGTATAATCAATGCTAGCGGCCTTACATCATGGTATAATCAATGCTAGCGGCCTTACATGATGGTATAATCAATGCTAGCGGCCTTACATGATGGTATAATCAATGCTAGCGGCCTTACATCATGGTATAATCAATGCTAGCGGCCTTACATGATGGTATAATCAATGCTAGCGGCCTTACATCATGGTATAATCAATGCTAGCGGCCTTACATGATGGTATAATCAATGCTAGAGATTTGTAGCGGCCTTACATCATGGTATAATCAATGCTAGCGGCCTTACATCATGGTATAATCAATGCTAGAGATTTGTAGCGGCCTTACATCATGGTATAATCAATGCTAGCGGCCTTACATCATGGTATAATCAATGCTAGCGGCCTTACATGATGGTATAATCAATGCTAGCGGCCTTACATGATGGTATAATCAATGCTAGCGGCCTTACATCATGGTATAATCAATGCTAGCGGCCTTACATGATGGTATAATCAATGCTAGCGGCCTTACATCATGGTATAATCAATGCTAGCGGCCTTACATGATGGTATAATCAATGCTAGCGGCCTTACATCATGGTATAATCAATGCTAGCGGCCTTACATCATGGTATAATCAATGCTAGCGGCCTCACATCATGGTATAATCAATGCTAGCGGCCTTACATCATGGTATAATCAATGCTAGCGGCCTTACATCATGGTATAATCAATGCTAGAGATTTGTAGCGGCCTTACATCATGGTATAATCAATGCTAGAGATTTGTAGCGGCCTTACATCATGGTATAATCAATGCTAGCGGCCTTACATCATGGTATAATCAATGCTAGCGGCCTTACATCATGGTATAATCAATGCTAGCGGCCTTACATCATGGTATAATCAATGCTAGCGGCCTTACATCATGGTATAATTAATGCTAGCGGCCTTACATGATGGTATAATCAATGCTAGCGGCCTTACATGATGGTATAATCAATGCTAGAGATTTGTAGCGGCCTTACATCATGGTATAATCAATGCTAGAGATTTGTAGCGGCCTTACATCATGGTATAATCAATGCTAGCGGCCTTACATCATGGTATAATCAATGCTAGCGGCCTTACATCATGGTATAATCAATGCTAGCGGCCTTACATCATGGTATAATCAATGCTAGCGGCCTTACATCATGGTATAATCAATGCTAGCGGCCTTACATCATGGTATAATCAATGCTAGCGGCCTTACATCATGGTATAATCAATGCTAGCGGCCTTACATCATGGTATAATCAATGCTAGCGGCCTTACATCATGGTATAATCAATGCTAGCGGCCTTACATCATGGTATAATCAATGCTAGCGGCCTTACATCATGGTATAATCAATGCTAGCGGCCTTACATCATGGTATAATCAATGCTAGCGGCCTTACATCATGGTATAATCAATGCTAGCGGCCTTACATCATGGTATAATCAATGCTAGCGGCCTTACATCATGGTATAATCAATGCTAGAGGCCTTACATCATGGTATAATCAATGCTAGCGGCCTTACATCATGGTATAATCAATGCTAGAGGCCTTACATCATGGTATAATCAATGCTAGAGGCCTTACATCATGGTATAATCAATGCTAGAGGCCTTACATCATGGTATAATCAATGCTAGCGGCCTTACATCATGGTATAATCAATGCTAGAGGCCTTACATCATGGTATAATCAATGCTAGAGGCCTTACATCATGGTATAATCAATGCTAGCGGCCTTACATCATGGTATAATCAATGCTAGCGGCCTTACATCATGGTATAATCAATGCTAGCGGCCTTACATGATGGTATAATCAATGCTAGCGGCCTTACATCATGGTATAATCAATGCTAGCGGCCTTACATCATGGTATAATCAATGCTAGAGATTTGTAGCGGCCTTACATCATGGTATAATCAATGCTAGCGGCCTTACATCATGGTATAATCAATGCTAGCGGCCTTACATCATGGTATAATCAATGCTAGCGGCCTCACATCATGGTATAATCAATGCTAGCGGCCTTACATCATGGTATAATCAATGCTAGCGGCCTTACATCATGGTATAATCAATGCTAGCGGCCTCACATCATGGTATAATCAATGCTAGCGGCCTTACATCATGGTATAATCAATGCTAGCGGCCTTACATAATGGTATAATCAATGCTAGCGGCCTTACATCATGGTATAATCAATGCTAGCGGCCTTACATGATGGTATAATCAATGCTAGCGGCCTTACATGATGGTATAATCAATGCTAGCGGCCTTACATCATGGTATAATCAATGCTAGCGGCCTTACATGATGGTATAATCAATGCTAGCGGCCTTACATCATGGTATAATCAATGCTAGCGGCCTTACATGATGGTATAATCAATGCTAGAGATTTGTAGCGGCCTTACATCATGGTATAATCAATGCTAGCGGCCTTACATCATGGTATAATCAATGCTAGAGATTTGTAGCGGCCTTACATCATGGTATAATCAATGCTAGCGGCCTTACATCATGGTATAATCAATGCTAGCGGCCTTACATGATGGTATAATCAATGCTAGCGGCCTTACATGATGGTATAATCAATGCTAGCGGCCTTACATCATGGTATAATCAATGCTAGCGGCCTTACATGATGGTATAATCAATGCTAGCGGCCTTACATGATGGTATAATCAATGCTAGCGGCCTTACATGATGGTATAATCAATGCTAGCGGCCTTACATCATGGTATAATCAATGCTAGCGGCCTTACATCATGGTATAATCAATGCTAGCGGCCTCACATCATGGTATAATCAATGCTAGCGGCCTTACATCATGGTATAATCAATGCTAGCGGCCTTACATCATGGTATAATCAATGCTAGAGATTTGTAGCGGCCTTACATCATGGTATAATCAATGCTAGAGATTTGTAGCGGCCTTACATCATGGTATAATCAATGCTAGCGGCCTTACATCATGGTATAATCAATGCTAGCGGCCTTACATCATGGTATAATCAATGCTAGCGGCCTTACATCATGGTATAATCAATGCTAGCGGCCTTACATCATGGTATAATTAATGCTAGCGGCCTTACATGATGGTATAATCAATGCTAGCGGCCTTACATGATGGTATAATCAATGCTAGAGATTTGTAGCGGCCTTACATCATGGTATAATCAATGCTAGAGATTTGTAGCGGCCTTACATCATGGTATAATCAATGCTAGCGGCCTTACATCATGGTATAATCAATGCTAGCGGCCTTACATCATGGTATAATCAATGCTAGCGGCCTTACATCATGGTATAATCAATGCTAGCGGCCTTACATCATGGTATAATCAATGCTAGCGGCCTTACATGATGGTATAATCAATGCTAGCGGCCTTACATCATGGTATAATCAATGCTAGAGATTTGTAGCGGCCTTACATGATGGTATAATCAATGCTAGCGGCCTTACATCATGGTATAATCAATGCTAGCGGCCTTACATCATGGTATAATCAATGCTAGAGATTTGTAGCGGCCTTACATCATGGTATAATCAATGCTAGCGGCCTTACATCATGGTATAATCAATGCTAGCGGCCTTACATGATGGTATAATCAATGCTAGAGATTTGTAGCGGCCTTACATCATGGTATAATCAATGCTAGCGGCCTTACATCATGGTATAATCAATGCTAGAGATTTGTAGCGGCCTTACATCATGGTATAATCAATGCTAGCGGCCTTACATCATGGTATAATCAATGCTAGCGGCCTTACATCATGGTATAATCAATGCTAGAGATTTGTAGCGGCCTTACATCATGGTATAATCAATGCTAGCGGCCTTACATCATGGTATAATCAATGCTAGCGGCCTTACATCATGGTATAATCAATGCTAGCGGCCTTACATCATGGTATAATCAATGCTAGCGGCCTTACATCATGGTATAATCAATGCTAGCGGCCTTACATGATGGTATAATCAATGCTAGCGGCCTTACATCATGGTATAATCAATGCTAGCGGCCTTACATCATGGTATAATCAATGCTAGAGATTTGTAGCGGCCTTACATCATGGTATAATCAATGCTAGCGGCCTTACATCATGGTATAATCAATGCTAGCGGCCTTACATGATGGTATAATCAATGCTAGCGGCCTTACATGATGGTATAATCAATGCTAGAGATTTGTAGCGGCCTTACATCATGGTATAATCAATGCTAGCGGCCTTACATCATGGTATAATCAATGCTAGCGGCCTTACATGATGGTATAATCAATGCTAGCGGCCTTACATCATGGTATAATCAATGCTAGCGGCCTTACATCATGGTATAATCAATGCTAGAGATTTGTAGCGGCCTTACATCATGGTATAATCAATGCTAGCGGCCTTACATGATAGTATAATCAATGCTAGCGGCCTTACATGATGGTATAATCAATGCTAGAGATTTGTAGCGGCCTTACATCATGGTATAATCAATGCTAGAGATTTGTAGCGGCCTTACATCATGGTATAATCAATGCTAGCGGCCTTACATCATGGTATAATCAATGCTAGCGGCCTTACATCATGGTATAATCAATGCTAGCGGCCTTACATGATGGTATAATCAATGCTAGCGGTCTTACATCATGGTATAATCAATGCTAGCGGCCTTACATCATGGTATAATCAATGCTAGCGGCCTTACATCATGGTATAATCAATGCTAGCGGCCTTACATCATGGTATAATCAATGCTAGCGGCCTTACATCATGGTATAATCAATGCTAGAGATTTGTAGCGGCCTTACATCATGGTATAATCAATGCTAGCGGCCTTACATGATGGTATAATCAATGCTAGCGGCCTTACATGATGGTATAATCAATGCTAGAGATGTGTAGCGGCCTTACATCATGGTATAATCAATGCTAGAGATTTGTAGCGGCCTTACATCATGGTATAATCAATGCTAGCGGCCTTACATGATGGTATAATCAATGCTAGCGGCCTTACATCATGGTATAATCAATGCTAGCGGCCTTACATGATGGTATAATCAATGCTAGCGGCCTTACATCATGGTATAATCAATGCTAGCGGCCTTACATCATGGTATAATCAATGCTAGAGATTTGTAGCGTCCTTACATCATGGTATAATCAATGCTAGCGGCCTTACATGATGGTATAATCAATGCTAGCGGCCTTACATGATGGTATAATCAATGCTAGAGATTTGTAGCGGCCTTACATCATGGTATAATCAATGCTAGAGATTTGTAGCGGCCTTACATCATGGTATAATCAATGCTAGCGGCCTTACATCATGGTATAATCAATGCTAGCGGCCTTACATCATGGTATAATCAATGCTAGCGGCCTTACATGATGGTATAATCAATGCTAGCGGCCTTACATCATGGTATAATCAATGCTAGCGGCCTTACATCATGGTATAATCAATGCTAGCGGCCTTACATCATGGTATAATCAATGCTATCGGCCTTACATCATGGTATAATCAATGCTAGCGGCCTTACATGATGGTATAATCAATGCTAGCGGCCTTACATGATGGTATAATCAATGCTAGCGGCCTTACATGATGGTATAATCAATGCTAGCGGCCTTACATCATGGTATAATCAATGCTAGCGGCCTTACATCATGGTATAATCAATGCTAGAGATTTGTAGCGGCCTTACATCATGGTATAATCAATGCTAGCGGCCTTACATGATGGTATAATCAATGCTAGCGGCCTTACATCATGGTATAATCAATGCTAGCGGCCTCACATCATGGTATAATCAATGCTAGCGGCCTTACATCATGGTATAATCAATGCTAGCGGCCTTACATCATGGTATAATCAATGCTAGAGATTTGTAGCGGCCTTACATCATGGTATAATCAATGCTAGAGATTTGTAGCGGCCTTACATGATGGTATAATCAATGCTAGCGGCCTTACATCATGGTATAATCAATGCTAGCGGCCTTACATCATGGTATAATCAATGCTAGCGGCCTTACATCATGGTATAATCAATGCTAGCGGCCTTACATGATGGTATAATCAATGCTAGCGGCCTTACATGATGGTATAATCAATGCTAGAGATTTGTAGCGGCCTTACATCATGGTATAATCAATGCTAGAGATTTGTAGCGGCCTTACATCATGGTATAATCAATGCTAGCGGCCTTACATCATGGTATAATCAATGCTAGCGGCCTTACATCATGGTATAATCAATGCTAGCGGCCTTACATCATGGTATAATCAATGCTAGCGGCCTTACATGATGGTATAATCAATGCTAGCGGCCTTACATCATGGTATAATCAATGCTAGAGATTTGTAGCGGCCTTACATGATGGTATAATCAATGCTAGCGGCCTTACATCATGGTATAATCAATGCTAGCGGCCTTACATCATGGTATAATCAATGCTAGAGATTTGTAGCGGCCTTACATCATGGTATAATCAATGCTAGCGGCCTTACATCATGGTATAATCAATGCTAGCGGCCTTACATGATGGTATAATCAATGCTAGAGATTTGTAGCGGCCTTACATCATGGTATAATCAATGCTAGCGGCCTTACATGATGGTATAATCAATGCTAGAGATTTGTAGCGGCCTTACATCATGGTATAATCAATGCTAGCGGCCTTACATCATGGTATAATCAATGCTAGCGGCCTTACATCATGGTATAATCAATGCTAGCGGCCTTACATCATGGTATAATCAATGCTAGCGGCCTTACATCATGGTATAATCAATGCTAGCGGCCTTACATCATGGTATAATCAATGCTAGAGATTTGTAGCGGCCTTACATCATGGTATAATCAATGCTAGCGGCCTTACATCATGGTATAATCAATGCTAGCGGCCTTACATCATGGTATAATCAATGCTAGCGGCCTTACATCATGGTATAATCAATGCTAGAGATTTGTAGCGGCCTTACATCATGGTATAATCAATGCTAGCGGCCTTACATGATGGTATAATCAATGCTAGCGGCCTTACATGATGGTATAATCAATGCTAGAGATTTGTAGCGGCCTTACATCATGGTATAATCAATGCTAGAGATTTGTAGCGGCCTTACATCATGGTATAATCAATGCTAGCGGCCTTACATCATGGTATAATCAATGCTAGCGGCCTTACATGATGGTATAATCAATGCTAGCGGCCTTACATCATGGTATAATCAATGCTAGCGGCCTTACATCATGGCATAATCAATGCTAGAGATTTGTAGCGGCCTTACATCATGGTATAATCAATGCTAGCGGCCTTACATGATGGTATAATCAATGCTAGCGGCCTTACATGATGGTATAATCAATGCTAGAGATTTGTAGCGGCCTTACATCATGGTATAATCAATGCTAGAGATTTGTAGCGGCCTTACATCATGGTATAATCAATGCTAGCGGCCTTACATCATGGTATAATCAATGCTAGCGGCCTTACATGATGGTATAATCAATGCTAGCGGCCTTACATCATGGTATAATCAATGCTAGCGGCCTTACATCATGGTATAATCAATGCTAGCGGCCTTACATCATGGTATAATCAATGCTAGCGGCCTTACATGATGGTATAATCAATGCTAGCGGCCTTACATGATCGTATAATCAATGCTAGCGGCCTTACATGATGGTATAATCAATGCTAGCGGCCTTACATCATGGTATAATCAATGCTAGCGGCCTTACATCATGGTATAATCAATGCTAGAGATTTGTAGCGGCCTTACATGATGGTATAATCAATGCTAGCGGCCTTACATCATGGTATAATCAATGCTAGAGATTTGTAGCGGCCTTACATGATGGTATAATCAATGCTAGCGGCCTTACATCATGGTATAATCAATGCTAGAGATTTGTAGCGGCCTTACATGATGGTATAATCAATGCTAGCGGCCTTACATCATGGTATAATCAATGCTAGCGGCCTTACATCATGGTATAATCAATGCTAGAGATTTGTAGCGGCCTTACATCATGGTATAATCAATGCTAGAGATTTGTAGCGGCCTTACATCATGGTATAATCAATGCTAGCGGCCTTACATCATGGTATAATCAATGCTAGCGGCCTTACATGATGGTATAATCAATGCTAGCGGCCTTACATGATGGTATAATCAATGCTAGCAGCCTTACATCATGGTATAATCAATGCTAGCGGCCTTACATCATGGTATAATCAATGCTAGCGGCCTTACATCATGGTATAATCAATGCTAGCGGCCTTACATCATGGTATAATCAATGCTAGAGATTTGTAGCGGCCTTACATCATGGTATAATCAATGCTAGCGGCCTTACATCATGGTATAATCAATGCTAGCGGCCTTACATCATGGTATAATCAATGCTAGGGGCCTTACATCATGGTATAATCAATGCTAGCGGCCTTACATCATGGTATAATCAATGCTAGCGGCCTTACATGATGGTATAATCAATGCTAGCGGCCTTACATCATGGTATAATCAATGCTAGCGGCCTTACATCATGGTATAATCAATGCTAGCGGCCTTACATGATGGTATAATCAATGCTAGCGGCCTTACATCATGGTATAATCAATGCTAGCGGCCTTACATGATGGTATAATCAATGCTAGAGATTTGTAGCGGCCTTACATCATGGTATAATCAATGCTAGCGGCCTTACATGATGGTATAATCAATGCTAGAGATTTGTAGCGGCCTTACATCATGGTATAATCAATGCTAGCGGCCTTACATGATGGTATAATCAATGCTAGAGATTTGTAGCGGCCTTACATGATGGTATAATCAATGCTAGAGATTTGTAGCGGCCTTACATCATGGTATAATCAATGCTAGCGGCCTTACATGATGGTATAATCAATGCTAGAGATTTGTAGCGGCCTTACATCATGGTATAATCAATGCTAGCGGCCTTACATGATGGTATAATCAATGCTAGAGATTTGTAGCGGCCTTACATGATGGTATAATCAATGCTAGAGATTTGTAGCGGCCTTACATCATGGTATAATCAATGCTAGCGGCCTTACATCATGGTATAATCAATGCTAGCGGCTTTACATCATGGTATAATCAATGCTATCGGCCTTACATCATGGTATAATAAATGCTAGCGGCATTACATCATGGTATAATCAATGCTAGCGGCCTTACATGATGGTATAATCAATGCTAGCGGCCTTACATCATGGTATAATCAATGCTAGCGGCCTTACATCATGGTATAATCAATGCTAGCGGCCTTACATCATGGTATAATCAATGCTAGCGGCCTTACATCATGGTATAATCAATGCTAGCGGCCTTACATCATGGTATAATCAATGCTAGCGGCCTTACATCATGGTATAATCAATGCTAGCGGCCTTACATCATGGTATAATCAATGCTAGCGGCCTTACATGATGGTATAATCAATGCTAGCGGCCTTACATCATGGTATAATCAATGCTAGCGGCCTTACATCATGGTATAATCAATGCTAGCGGCCTTACATGATGGTATAATCAATGCTAGAGATTTGTAGCGGCCTTACATCATGGTATAATCAATGCTAGAGATTTGTAGCGGCCTTACATCATGGTATAATCAATGCTAGCGGCCTTACATCATGGTATAATCAATGCTAGCGGCCTTACATCATGGTATAATCAATGCTAGCGGCCTTACATCATGGTATAATCAATGCTAGCGGCCTTACATGATGGTATAATCAATGCTAGCGGCCTTACATCATGGTATAATCAATGCTAGCGGCCTTACATCATGGTATAATCAATGCTAGCGGCCTTACATGATGGTATAATCAATGCTAGCGGCCTTACATGATGGTATAATCAATGCTAGAGATTTGTAGCGGCCTTACATCATGGTATAATCAATGCTAGAGATTTGTAGCGGCCTTACATCATGGTATAATCAATGCTAGCGGCCTTACATCATGGTATAATCAATGCTAGCGGCCTTACATCATGGTATAATCAATGCTAGCGGCCTTACATCATGGTATAATCAATGCTAGCGGCCTTACATCATGGTATAATCAATGCTAGAGATTTGTAGCGGCCTTACATCATGGTATAATCAATGCTAGAGATTTGTAGCGGCCTTACATCATGGTATAATCAATGCTAGCGGCCTTACATCATGTTATAATCAATGCTAGCGGCCTTACATCATGGTATAATCAATGCTATCGGCCTTACATCATGGTATAATCAATGCTAGCAGCCTTACATCATGGTCTAATCAATGCTAGCGGCCTTACATCATAGTATAATCAATGCTATCGGCCTTACATCATGGTATAATCAATGCTAGCGGCCTTACATCATGGTCTAATCAATGCTAGCGGCCTTACATCATGGTATAATCAATGCTATCGGCCTTACATCATGGTATAATCAATGCTAGCAGCCTTACATCATGGTATAATCAATGCTAGCGGCCTTACATCATGGTATAATCAATGCTAGCGGCCTTACATCATGGTATAATCAATGCTAGCGGCCTTACATCATGGTATAATCAATGCTAGTGATTTCAAACTTTGAGGGATTCATACTGACATGTTGAAGATTTTCCCATAGATAATGCAAAAGTTTCTTGACGACACAACTATGCATTTACTGACATGGACACATATGGATTTAACCCTTTGAGTCACCTACACAATAAGTCTGTTAAAGAATATAATAAAATATATTAAAATTGTAAAAAATTGTAAAAAAAAAAAAAAAAAAAAAATTGTTAAGCCAAAGCATTCTCTTATATATGCGAGGCGACCTATGGTCGACTCGCATATATAAGAGAATGCATTGGCACAGGGTATATGGGTTGATACAAAAATCGGACCTGGCACTCAAAGGGTTAATGTAATCTAGGCCTCCTATAGTTTGAGGTTTGCTATAACTCATAATATATTTATTACACTCCTATGTGCGATTTCCATTGAAAAAGATTAATTAATTAAAAATGGTAATGTCACTAGTGATTTATGCCATTTCCTGTGACGTCATGGACGTTTACGTCGCTTAATGATCTAGACTGAATTTTCGATGGTTGATGTTTCTCCACATCGGGACTTTCATGCATTAATTCTGTGTGTAGCAATCATATTTGGCAAACCAAATTGATGCAGAAGTGTAATAAATAGAGTAATCAATTAGTTCTGAGAATTACGTTCAATAATTCAGTCGAGGCGAGAGACGTTTGGGTAAGAAACTCATGGGCTATCACACACTTGTTTCTTACCGATGTCTCTCGCCTCTCGTGAATTATTTAATGCAATTCTCAGAACCAATTGATTACTCTCTATATAATTCATTACCAAAAGTTAAATTGTTCTTTTAGAATGTTTCTACGCTTTATGTTATCCATAGTGCATTTAATTCTTCATAGTTATGGAAATTCAGTTCAAAATTGTAATGTTTCTATCCTTTATGTTCTCTATTGACAGAATCAGTCTACAAGATAAGCAGAGCGAGACCCCACCATAGTGGACTGTATACGTGTCTGGCAGAAACCTCAACTGGTGGCATGTCTCGAGTCATGAGATTGGTTGTTAAGAGATCGAGCCAGATAACTCAGGGTTTGTATTGTAATATAAATCCTAGATAGGGCTAAAAAATAGGTAGATTCCTTTCCTGTCATAACCCTACAGTAATGCCCTAAATAATTGATTCCTTAACCACAGCAGAATTATGTGTAACTTTTCAGGATATAGTCGGAAATATGGCTTGTTGCCATTCATCGGAAAGCTCTCAGTGAGAGTTGATTATTTAGGGCAGTTAAGGAGTTGATTATTTAGGGCATTACTGTATTTGATCCCCTCCTGCCAAACGAACTTATGTTCTGTTTCTCCGACACCTGCCTTCTCATAAAAATATGGATTGTTTGGGTGCTTTTTATGGCCCACTAAAAATAAAAAATATGAATCAACCTGCCGCTTGGCTTCAGAACGCGATGTAATCTCTGTCCAATACTGGTCATATATCTATGTGGACACATTTCAGCTTGTATTTGATCATTTCCCTTTGCTATTTCAGATAATATTAAAGTTTTCTTTTTGATTTGTTTAAAGTGCATATACTTGGGTTCTACAACAGACTGTTACTTTGAAATTAATTGTATTAACATTTACTCATAAAAAGTAATTTTTCACACCCAACAATGTTTTTGATAATTCATGAGTAAACCCATAGGGAGCTTCGCATATATAAGAGAATGCACTGACTTACAATGTCAAGGTAAATATTGTTAGGCCATTGTATTCCCTTATAAGCCTTGTAAGCCTTATAGCATCACTAAATTCACCCTCTGAGGACCTCATTCTGCAAATGACAGTCACACTATTTCAAGGCTTGCATGTGAGGCTCCTTAATGGAGACTCACATGTATAAGAGAATGCATTGCCACAGGGTTTTCACAAAATGTCAGGAAGCTCCAGTCATTGAAGGGTTAATGTTACCAAACTTTGAAAAAGTGTGTCATGAAGTATTAAATTAAAATTTATCTGTGACTAAAGGTCATCATCAGCAGCAAGCCTTGAAATAGGGTGTCTGTCATTTGTAGAATGAGGTCTCCAGAGGGTGAATTTAGTGATGCTACCCCACATAGCGGGCTAGCATCACCAAATTCACCCTCTGGGGACCTCATTCTGCAAATGACAGACACCCTATTTCAAGGCTTGAATTCAGCAGTAATTTGAAGTAGTTTTTGACAACATCTATTTGTTTTATCCAAAAAGGTTCGACAATGCTCAGTAACGACAACAATACATTCCGATCGTAGTGCGATTTTCTATAAACCAAACACCTCTCTAAACCTAACAGAAAGGTCGGTCCGAAGTGGGTTCGGTTTGGAGAGGTTTTACTGTATCTTGATGTTTGAAACTGTGTATGATATTCTGGGATTATAAATGATAATAACCTTTCAACGGAGTCTGTTTTATGGTTGTCGGGATATTCCCATCATATTTTTCCACTGGCATATTTCCATAATTTTAACGGCCCATGAAATAACACGGGGACATTTGCGGATTGTACAGCGAAAAGTTCCAGGTTCCACACCATATATAAATAGGCGGCGACATAACAAACGGCACGGCATCGGAAAGATATCGCGGGAATTCGGCCATTTTCGGATAAGTTCTTTACTTCCCATTGATGATGGACATGCTACATTTATACAACAGGAACGCGGCCAATTTGAAATTTCGGACAGGTTCTATGCCTCCCACAACATACCACAACTATGATTCTTCGGTCCAAGAGATCATTATTGATTGATATAACCTATACATAGTCTGGGGAATTTTGTGATAAGCATATAATACTAAAATATCAGCCACGGAGATATAAACGTAGCTGTTATGATAACGCGGGAATCTGTAAAATATAGTAAATCGTGCGCCTGCTGCGATCTCGGAGGAATCCGATACCTCTCGCTGACAACAACGGCACCTCTGATTATATAAACAAAATAACCCGGCCACGACTGCATGTGGGATTTAAAGTTACACATGTTGTGCTTTGTAAGTGTACACCATGGCGTAAGCAATTCATGAGATGCAGGGTTCTCTACAATTTTATTTATTCTATTTTTATTTTTGACTGGCTAAAACTGCTCTAACGACAGACTGTCTGTTCATCATTAGCAGAATATAAGCTTCCGGTGAGCAAGGCAGGGTACCTTGTTTGTGGGCCCAGGACACTGGCATCCCCCATTGCTCATTCTAAATATGGGCACCATAAAACAGGAAGTAATGACGTTATTCAGCAGTGATAAGGTTAATTCATTTTTAGATATATTGTTGTAGGTAATAAGAAATTAAACCCTGGTAAAAAGAAGAAACGCAAGAAGAAAAAACATAAAAAGCTGAAGAGAAAAAAGGGAGGAAAGAAAAAGAATAAAGGGAAGAAAACAAGTTCAGTGGGACAACCTGGTGATGGTAAGTTCTCCATTTTACCTTAGTCGTATAAAATTATGAATTTAATAATTTTAAACTCACTCAGTTTAGCCCAACCTTTTCTTTGTTAAAATGACGTTCTGAACGTTTTTACATGCAGCTTCGTTATTGATGCAAGCATTTGAGATGTGATTAACGTCAAGACAATGTTGCAAGACATGAGGTTTCTTTTCACTGATTTAGGGTAGACTTCACTTTCATTCGAAAGTTGATAACAGGCTGACACAATTGACAAAACGGACATTCAAAGATGCATAGACAGTTAACCCTTTACCCAACAGAACGGCCCTGTGCCAATGCATTCTCTTATATATGCGAGTCGACCATAGGTCGCCTCGCATATATAAGAGAATGCATTGGCTTAACACATTAAAAATTATAAAATTGTTAAAGAATGTAAGAAAAAATGGTAAAAAGTGTTAAAAAAAGATTTTTTTTAGGCCAATGCATTCTCTTATATATGCGAGGCGACCTATGGTCGACTCGCATATATAAGAGAATGCATTGGCACAGGGCATAACTGTAACTATCACAATGTGGTCAAGGAGCCGGTTCCAATGATATCCATATTTGTATGGTTCTATTGAGACAGACCGAAGATATTTTAGGCTGTTGAAGCTTTATTTGGCCGTTTTTTGCCGTTTTGTTGGGTAAAGAGGGTTAATGACTGTCATTAAAATATGACAGTCAGAAAAAGCTATGTTTGCTTGAGGCTTGTATAAGTAATTTGTAACAGGCTCAGTGTTTGACTATCAAGAGAGATTATGTCACTTTGCACGGAACAGCAAAACATAATTATACAATTGTTTTTAGAGTTGTTCCTCTTTGTCCAGTCATGTGTTTTCGGATCTGTAGGAAATTTGATTGTTTATTTATTCCATATAATTCAAATACAGTGCATGTTACAAAATATGAAGCATGAATATTGCTTGTGTGGAGGGGATTCGACATCAAGAATAAAGCTTATGGTGGTCATTTCCGATTACGTGTGAATAAGCCCACGCTGTGATAATGATGACATAATATTAGGTAATTGTGTTCATAATAATTTTAGAAGATTGTTATTGGTATATATGTTACTCAGCTACTTACAGTGTGGGCTGGATCGATAGATGTATCAAAATGAGATTTTTTTTCTTTTCTTATGGAGTAATAGAAAGAAATTGATTGAAAATAGATTTAGTATAGCGGAACGAAGTATAGATCGGTATAGACATGAGTGTGAGGTGACGTATCAAACGTTTGGGTGAGACTGATATGCAGTATAGGGAGGGGAGGTGGGGAGTGTAAATGATATGCTATTGCTTTTAATTTATACACTAATTTTGTGTTCTGACCTAGCATTTTTGCATCCGGGCCGACACCAAGATTAGAGATTTAGAGTGTGCCTTCATTTTATTTGTTGCTTTCCTCATTTTTGCAGGGATTCATCTTGTTCCGCCTTCTCAGCCGGATGTCCATAAGTTATCAGATACGAGCGTTATGTTGAACTGGACGGTATCTCAGAACGAGGGCTTGCCTGTTATTTTCTTCGTTGTACAGTATAAAGCTGTGGCTCCAAAGAAAGGAACATGGATTACAGAAGATAAAGAGATTATGAGTCACATAAGGAGGACAGAAGTTACGGGACTCAAGCCAGGTACCATGAATCTTATACTCTCAACCCTGTCATTACTTAACCCTTTCAGTGCCAGGTCCGATTATTGTATCAACCCATATACCCTGTGCCAATGCATTCTCTTATATATGCGAGTCTACCATAGGTCGCCTCGCATATATAAGAGAATGCATTGGCCTAACAATTTTTCATCATTTGTTATTATTTTTTACAATTTTTTACAATTTTAATAATTTTGTCTTATATTCATTAACAGACTTATTTTGTAGGTTTAGTGCCAGGGTATCTCACGTTTTTCATGGGCATCAAAATTATTACTATGAATACTTGGTGATAGTTTTGAGTTATAACATGCCCCTAAGGTTTTAACCAGTTTGTTTTTAAATTCGCTATAGCTTGCTTAAGCATACCCAAATAAAATTCAACCCAAAAAATTTTTTTTTTTTTTTTTTTTAGGGCCGATTTTACAGACCGTAAATTAGGGCCGATGAGATCGGCCCCTGGCACTGAAAGGGTTAATGGATTCTCGCTTTCAGTTATAAAAGTTTACATTGGAAAGTTCTATTATTCTTTCGAAGGGATGTTTGATAATACAAGTGCAGAAGACATGGGAATCATATTCGGTCATCATCTGGAGGGCATGTTCAGATAATAAATTCAACAAACAGGATGCTATTTTAACCATTTCTATACTAAATAAATTTTCCCACCAAGTTAAAAAGGTGTACATCAGAATGATCTATTATTGATTTGGAGGGATGTACAGGTAATATAGACAGACGACAGATAATACATGTCCTATTTGTTGGAGGGAAATGGTCAAATAATGGGTTCAACAAACGTTTGTTGAACTTATTATCTGAACATTTCTTATGGGAACTACTCGTATAGAAATGGATAACTTAATATTATCCAAACATTCTCCTAGTGAACTACTTTAGGCAAGTATTTTGTTATCCATATCATAAACAGAGTTGAATTTGGAGCTGTTATGTTGTGAAACCTCCATATTAACCCTTTCAGTGCCAGGGGCCAATCTCATCGGCCCTAATTTACGGTCTGTAAAATCGTCCTTCAAAAAATTTTAACATTTAGATTTTTTTGAGTTGAATGTTTTTTGGGTTAAATTTGTTTTGGGTATGCTTAAGCATGCTATAGCGAATTTAAAAACAAACTGGATAAAACCTTTAGGGCATGTTATAACTCAAAACTATCATCAAGTATTCATAGTAATAATTTTGATGCCCATGAAAAACGTAAGATTCCCTGGCACTAAACCTACAAAATAAGTCTGTTAAAGAATATAAGAAAAAAATATTAAAATTGTAAAAAATTGTAAAAAATAATAACAAATGATGAATAATTGTTAGGCCAATGCATTCTCTTATATATGCGTGGCGACCTATGGTCGACTCACATATATAAGAGAATGCATTGGCACAGGGTATATGGGTTGATACAAAAATCGGACCTGGCACTGAAAGGGTTAATGCTATAATTTCATTCTCATGTTATTGCTATTACAAAGTTACAGTGATATAGTTTATCTTTGAGTTTTTACAATTTGTTTAATTTTAGTAACTTTCTATGGTATCAAGTTCACCAAATGATTACCTAAACATAAATATCTAAATAAGACCGGTTATATTATGCTCCTCGATTGGAAACTTTGGTAAGAATGGAAAACAAAACTACTAAGTGTTTTGGCTCAAATGGGGGGTGGGGGTCAATGAGTTTAGATTATATTGGCCATATGCTTACTGCCATAAAAACTGTGCCATGGGCCTTTACATGAAATTCCCTCATCATTTCTTATTATATTTTTTATACCCCCTTTTTAAAATAAAGGGGGGTATACTGTTTTGCACCTGTCCGCCCCTCCGTGCGTGCGTCCGTACATCTGTCCGATGTCTGTTCATGTCATAACTTGAACAGTAGTGCTCGGATCTCAATAAAATTAGGTATGGATGTTCACTACTATGAGGACATTAAATGGCGTGTTCAACCGTTTTGTTTTGTTTTTTCGTTATTTTTAGTTATTCATCTTTGTTTATATGAAAATGATGATTTTTAGATCCATCTGTCTGAGGAAATCAGTCATAGGTAAAAGATATGCTCACACTAGGCAGTATGCCACAATGGGGTATGCACCGGACGACAGTCCATCTCTTGTTTAATTCTGCCATTTGTCTTTCAACTTGGACCATATAATCCTGATCTCGGTGATAGGAGATCAGTTTGTGTTACATAATTTATGATGTGCATTATTTTGTTTGTATAACAGAACAGATGTTCCAGTTTATCTGCAATCAGCAAGCCTGTTAATAGTGTGTCTGCCATTTGCAGTATGAGGTCCCCTAGAGGGTGAATTTAGTGACACTATCATGCACAGCAGGCTAGCATTACCAAATTCACCCTCTGGGGACCTCATTCTGCTTAGACCTCAGCTTCTGGGAAGTATCTATATTCTCAATTTAACATTGTTTTTAGTTACTTTTTCCCTTCTTTTCAGTTTCTATATCCCCTAATTTGCAGAAGATAAATTGCATAATCGAGGTGACTAACTTCAACTGGGGAACTTCAATCTGGTCCTAGGTCTCCCATAGCAGTTGAGGCCTAAGAATGAGATCCCAGAGGGTGAATTTGGAGATGCTAGCCTACTGTGTGTGATAGCATCACTAAATTCACCCTCTGGGGGACCTCATTTTGCAAATGACAGACACATTATTTGCAGCCTTGGCAAACAGTTTTAAATATAATTAAATATATTTTCCAGATGTGACGTATAAATTCAGGATAGCAGCTGTTTACTCAAATAATGATAACAAAGCAGGGCAGACTTCAGAGAAATTCTACCTCAAACCTGATTCTGTCAACCAACCATATCCTCCTCAGGGCCAACCAAAGATTGTCGAAATATTACCTCTGGAGAATGAGGGCAAGCAAGGTCTGGCAGTAACATGGCAGGTATGATTATCAGCCATATGACACCAATGCAGAGAAACCAATTATTAACCCTTTCAGTGCCAAGTCCGATTTTTGTATCAACCCATATTTCCTTGATCATTTTTCAAATATATTGATTATAATAATGTGATACATTGATGGAAAGAGCTCTAAGAGCTCTTTCCATCAATGTATCACATTATTATAATCAATAAATTTGAAAAATGATCAAGGAAATATGGGTTGATACAAAAATCAGACTTGGCACTGAAAAGGTTAATAGAAGATATTTAATAATGACTGGCAGATTCATTGGGGTCATTGGGTTATGACCGGCAGAGAAATTAAACGCAGAGTAATTAAACAAAGTGTGCGAATCCCAAAGGATAATACAAAGTTTGTTTAATTACTCTGCTGATCATAACTCTACTAAATAACGTGCATTACGACTTACCCATTATTTAGTAAATATTCATAATTAGGAGGTCATATTCACTAAATAACGGTCATCTTATTACACATGCGCATCAATACTTCCGCCTAGTGCGGACGAGAATTTTCCAAAAAAACAGATTTCGTCGCATTTAGGGGAAGAAAGTTAGGAAGACAGTAAAATGTCCACCTTAGTGCTTTTAATCTTTTGAACAAAAGAGGACTGTCGCCCTAATATCCAATCTAGGAATATATATATAGGGTTGTCATGTTGCTAAGAGATACTAATAAGATAACTGGAGATAAGTAAGACATTGAAAGATAGAGATAGAGGTAGAAAGATAGAGAAGTAGAGGAGAAATATACACATGATTAAGCTCGGTCTGACAAGTCATGCCATCGATTGCCATCAAGGAGCGCACAGGAAAGCAAGCCAAAGCTTGCTTATTTCCACTGTGGTCCTTAATGGTAGCCGACCAAATGACTGACCAGGCCACAACACAAGTTCTCATAAGGTCATAATATTAATAATATACAAAGTCAGATTCCTCAATACCTAAATTTGTGCATGTATAAATCTTTTATGGAACAAAATTAAACAATTCTCCAAGCTTTCAGTGTATTTACCCAGAATAACTTGAACAGAAAACTGTCTAAATTTCTAATTGTGGAAAACAAAAGTTTTATTTTGAGCTCTCAAAGAATTTGGTTAATTTTACAAATAAAAATATTTTATCACATTATTAGCCCCTAAACTCGGCCTCATATGTTTTATTTAGTAAGACACACGCATATTATCGACATGCACAGTGATGTAAGAGCTCAGTACAATGATATTGACCAATTTTATTTATATGTTAATTAGAATATAATTATGATATTCAATTTGTGTATGGTTAATTAGTGTTGACTCTGAGATAAACATGGGTGATAAGGGTGATTGAACAATTTTGTCAACATGAAAAGACATATAAAATGAAATAATATTTTTTCTTGAAGGTGTCTTTACTTCCTCGTTTGTTGTGATAAGGAAATAAATATTTTATTTTTTTTAACCCCAGCCATTTCAAGATCGTTTATACTTTCTAAAATGTGATTATGTGATAAAATGGATCTCAAATGAGTCGCAATTCTATACAAAATTTATGAACATCATGCACTAAAGCTAGACTCGAACCAAATTTATTGCACTCAGTTAATAAATTTTTTCTGGAATTGTGACTCATTAGTGATCCTCTATATATGTATCCATATGCAAGTGATGACTGAAATTCTTGAGTACATAGCATTTTTTTTTCTTAACCCTTTACCCAACAAACCGGCCAAAACCGGCCAAATAAAGCTTCAACAGCCTAAAATATCTTCGGTCTGTCTCAATAGAACCATACAAATATGGATATCATTGGAACCGGCTCCTTGACCACATTGTGATGGTTACAGTTATGCCCTGTGCCAATGCATTCTCTTATATATGCGAGTCGACCATAGGTCGCCTCGCATATATAAGAGAATGCATTGGCCTAAAAAAAATCTTTTTTTACCATTTTTTCTTACATTCTTTAACAATTTTATTATTTTTAATGTGTTAAGCCAATGCATTCTCTTATATATGCGAGGCGACCTATGGTCGACTCGCATATATAAGAGAATGCATTGGCACAGGGCCTTCTGTTGGGTAAAGGGTTAACCTTGCTTTGATTTATTTCAGTATTATCCACAGAAGAATTCTCCCGTAGAGGGATTCTTCCTATACTATAAACCCTATGATTCTAAGGAGCCCTACAAAAGAGTCGCTCTGTTACAAGGGGAACTCAGGAGTCATGTCATACAGGATCTACTCCCGGCGACATTCTACAGTATCAAAATACAGTGCTTCAACGGAGTCGGAGAAAGTCAGTTCAGTCTTAGTCTAGTCAATAAAACTAAAGGTTAGTTATTAGCTCTTTATACAATGAAGTCGACATAATTATGCAGTTAACCCTTTACCCAACAAACCGGCCAAATAAAGCTTCAACAGCCTAAAATATCTTCGGTCTGTCTCAATAGAACCATACACATATGGATATCATTGGAACCAGCTCCTTGACCACATTGTGATGGTTACAGTTATGCCCTGTGCCAATGCATTCTCTTATATATGCGAGTCGACCATAGGTCGCCTCGCATATATAAGAGAATGCATTGGCCTAAAAACAGTCTTTTTTTAACACTTTTTACCATTTTTTCTTACATTCTTTAACAATTTAATAATTTTTAATGTGTTAAGCCAATGCATTCTCTTATATATGCGAGGCGACCTATGGTCGACTCGCATATATAAGAGAATGCATTGGCACAGGGCCGTTCTGTTGGGTAAAGGGTTAATTAGTGGTTTACATTTTAACCCTTTCATGACTGGAGCTTCCTGGTATTTTGCGAAAACCCTGTGCCAATCCATTCTCTTATATATGCGAGTCGCCCATGGGAAGCCTCGCATATATAAGAGAATAATTTGGCCTAACAATATTTACCTTGACCTTGTAAGCCAGTGCATTCTCTTATATATGTGAGGCTCCCTATGGGAGACTCGCATATATAAGAGAATGCACTGGCACAAGATATTTCCATCAATGTATCACATTATTATAATCAATAAATTTGTAAAAATGATCAAGGAAATATGGGTTGATACAAAAATCGGACTTGACACTTTAATGCTGCACCAGCACAGTTTCTGTCATGAAAGGCTAAAACAATGAAGTCAACATAATAATACAGTTGATTTTTTTCCAGTGTGCTTTTTCAGTTGATGGAACACCCTGTTTTACCCAGAAATTTGAAATCCCAGATAATTAGTGGTTTACATTTTAAATGTTTTTGACAATGTTTATGAAATTAAATATCCATAATTAAATCCTTTAACGCTGTGCAGCAGCACAGATTGTCAGGGTAATTAAAATTATGTTAGTCTCCCCCAGTCAATTCTTCAAAATTCTTTAATTTTCAGTAATATATATGCATTCTAATTTACAGTAATATTTGGTATTCTAATTTTGTTTATAAATGATTATGAATCTTGCATTTTGTTCTAAGAAAAGGGACTCAGTTGCAATATTAAAGTTTAAAAAATACATAATTTAAAAAAACAATTCATTGAGTTACCATAGTTTTATGATAAAAATTTGTTTTTATTTCAGGGGTCAGCCTTGTTCCTCCTGAACACCATTTTCCATATGATGGTCCTATTAGTGTCCCGGACCATAGAAACAATGTCGGAGGTCTCTCACCAAGAGACAATGTCGGACTTGGGTCACAAAGGACTCTAGATATAGACCCATTCTCTGGATTACATGATAACTTAACATTGAATTCCAAAAGTGAGACTGACGAGAGAAACAGTGAGGAAGATAAACAGCTGGAAGCGACGGAACATTCCGATACGAAATCGAGTAGTGAGCTGTTATATATGGTGCTCGGTATTGTGCTTGGTGTCATGTTACTTCTTCTCGTTATATTCATGTCGATGTGTTGGTGGAAACAACGTGAACAGAGGCGTCTCATCGGTTAGTATATAACTTGGTAGATAATAATAATATAAAGTTATTATACAATGTTGTGTACAGTATGTGTTTTTCTTGTACGAGTCCAGGTTGTGGTGAAAAGTAAAAATGGACGAGACAAGCAGTGTCAGTCCAATATGGCTTTTCACCACAAACTGGACGAGTACAAGAAAAACACATAAAGTACACAACATTGTATAACGACATTTTTATTATCCATTTGTATGTTTATCCAAATTTTGGGAATAAACTTTTGTTATGTTTGGTATTTGTCGGCACTTGATTCTCTATAAAATGTATTTGATCATCAGAAAGCATGATTTGGGACAATAAACACGGAAGTGAAACGTCTGCTAAATCTACCAGAGCACTGCGCGTGCATCACAATTTCACCGATTCATTTGGCAATAGAGTTACTTCGTGACATCACGGAGTCCCGATAAAGTCCTCAATTGAGTCCAATATGACTTTTTCCCGGATCAGAAATAGTGTTAGTTAAGGGATGGATAATAATAATAATTTATCTATCAATGATGCTGTCCCACACTGTGGGCTAGCATCACTAAGTTCACCCTCTGGGGACCTCATTCTTTTTATCAAATTAGCAAAGTTTTTAAATTTCTTTGAAAGTTATATAGAATGTAACTTTTTCATTTTTTGTATTGTTTCTCTATATCCCCAAAATGCATAATCAAGGTGCCCAATGGGTGCACATCACCACCTGGGAACTTAAATATGTGTCTTGGTCTTCCATAACAGACTAGGCCAGTGAGGTAGCGTCACTAAATCACCCTCTTGGGACCTCATTCAGCAAATGTCCAGTACTCTATTTTGAGGACTAGCAAACCATGATCTGTATTTTTTTTATTAATGATTTCAGCTTTGGGCATGATGGGCAGAAAATTTCAGGATCCTGCCCACTACATCCATTCAGACAGTATGAGGAAGAAACACACAAATGGTGGCCTCATGCTAAATGGTCTTAATGGAAGTATACCAAACGGACACGGACCAAACACTATTAATAAGATTAATCTCAATGTGAACACAACGTTAGATGAGAGTCAGTGCTTAGTCAGCAGAACTCCGGTGCAAAGCGACCACCAAGTTAGTATGTTTATGAACTGATATCATGGTTTCCAGAACCAACTCCAAAATTTTGGCCAAAAAGTTTCTTACTTATATAGTTGACAAATCATTTCTCTGTGTAAATGAATAAATTATTTTTATTACACTCCATTGAAAATTGTTAATTAAAAATGGTAATGTCACTAGTGAATTATGTCATTTCCCGTGACATCATTGACGTTATGTCGCTTATTGATCTAAACTGAATTTTTTTATGGTTGATCTTTCTCCACATCGGGACTTTCACGCATTAATTATGTGTGTTTTAATCATATTTGGCAAACCAAATTGATGCAGAAGTGTAATAAACAGAGTAATCAATTAGTTCCGAGAATTACGTTCAATAATTCACTCGAGGCGAGAGACGTTTGGGTAAGAAACTCGTGCGCTAACCCGCACTGGTTTCTTACCGACATCTCTCACCTCTAGTGAATTATTTAAAGTAATTCTCAGAACCAATTGATGCATGTAGGGACCAATGAAGCTTTAAGATTCGATCCGATTTTGAATCTTACGTTTCAACTCTATTAGATTCATTATCATGATTTGATTCGAGTTTCGATTCGATATTGCAATTGCCGATTCGTCAGGCCTCACATGCATGAGCTTATAAATGATTGACAACAATATACAACAATTCAATCACATCTGGCCCATAGGGCATATAAGTCACTCCATATACACAGAATAAATTCACATACTAGTTGGACGGCGTTGACAAAATAGTTTGTCTTCTCCTATTTGCTTGGTGGAGGAATTTGGATGTCTGTCGAGGGAAGTTATTAACCAACAAATGAGTCATAAAAGTGAGTGAGTGAACACCATTGAAATCCCTTTAAATAACTCATTTCTCATTTCAGCTACGAGACAATGTATATATTGATGAAGGCATCCCACCAGACGACAGTCATACAGATAGTATGTCTCACAGTTTACCTCCACCAGATGATGCTGGTCATTTAGATGATACATCACAGCGGCATATCAATTCATTAACTCAGCTCTCACGGACAGCAGGTGCGTTTCCAACACTCGTTAGTCGTGTCATTGTTTCTTATCAGTACCCAAGCCTGCAAATAGTGTGTCTGTCATTTGCAGAATGAAGTCCCCAGAGGGTAAAGTTAATGATGCTATCCTGCATGACAGGCTAGCATCACCAAAGTCACCCTCTGGGAACCTCATTCTGCTTAGGCCTCAACTGCTATGGGAGACCTAGTATCAAATTCAATTTCCCCAGTTGAAGTTCTGCAAATTAGGGGATATAAAAACTTCCCAGAAGTAACTAAAAACAATGTTAATTAGATACTTCCCAGAAGATGGGGCCTAAGCAGAATGAGGTCTCCAGAGGGTGAGTTTGGTGATGCTAGCCCAGTGTGCAGGATAGCATCACTAAATTCACCCTTTGGGGACCTCATTCTGCATTTGACAGACACACTGTTTGCAGTCTTGTGTGTGAATCTATTATTCGCTGATTTTCTACTTTGGACTGACCATACCAGAAGACCTGGTTTTCTTAGTTTTAACAATGAAGTAGTTGATATTGCTTACTTGTTGGCCAGAAGTCTATTCATTATTGTTTACACACACTGTTCCCCTCCATTTTCCATCCAAATGGGAATCCTATGTCTTCTTCAATTTTATTATTAAAACACCCCTCTATATTAATAATAGGCCATTCCAATGTCAAACCTGTAAATATTGTGTCTGTCATTTGCATAATGAGGTCCCCAGAGGGTGAATTTAGTGATACTAAAGGGATTCTCTTAATGTTCTAAAAAGCCTCTTGAATCCAGTATCTACATATGAGGCAAAACATATATGCAAATTCATAAAAGTGTCTACGGTCTAATCTGTTTATTCTGAAGCTATTGTACGGCTTTACATATTACTAATGTCTCATACGCACCTTGTGGTTATGTATATATTCACATTATTGTACTGGCATATACCATTGTATTTTGGTTTGCTCAATAAATTCATTCAATAAAAGGGTTAATTTATGTTTCAGGAGATGAATCTTCACTGAGTGAGGAATGGAATGCTGAGCATGCCGCAGGACGTTCACATTCTAATAGCAGTGTACAAAACACAGTATTTCATAATTTATCACTGCCGAACAGGCAACACAAATCATGTGACATTAATGGCAGCCCGTCGTGTAAAGACTCAATGTCAAGAGGCAGTTCTTGTGATATACCTCAGAGTAGTCGTCATCAGCGGCGGAAAAAACGAAATCACAAGCGTGAAGTGAACACCAAAGATCAGGCCACAAACACAGATCTGAGTAGTAATGGTAGGTATTGGACAATTTGTTCCCAGAACAGTATAAGTTACAGTAATGCCCTAAATAATCAACTCCTTAACCACAGCAGAATTATGGGTAATTTTTCAGGATTTAGTCGGAAATATGGCTTGTTGCCATTCATCGGAAAGCTCTCGCTGAAAGCTTTCCGATGAATGGCAACAAGCCTTATTCCCGAATAAATCCAGAATAATTACCCATAATTCTACTGTGGTTAAGGAGTCGATTATTTAGGGCATTACTGTATTGTAGTAGATTGACGGTAATATGATGTGACATTGACGGCTTGGAGTTTATGTCAACCGAGTCGTCGCTTTCGAGAGTTGAACATATGCTCCAAGTCGTCAATGTCACACCATGGATAGGATAGGAAAATTTTATTTACAATATACACACATGGAAAGTACAATTACAAATAAATATAATAGACAATAAATGTATATTGTTAGGGGTGATATAGTCATGACTGACTGTCTTCCTATCACCCCTGAATGTGGTGACAGATTATATGATGTAGATGGCCGAATTAATTGAATTGTTTTTTGGTTACATTCATCGTGTGCCGACTAGATTGTTAATAGACTTTGTTAGGGTGATGGTACGAAAGGTGGATCATATGTACAGGCACCTATTTGGCCGATATATAGATAGAACTGCATGAGTATCTGGATTTTGACGAATTATCGCATGAGATTTGTTGGTGGAGTGATCCTCGAGTGCGGGACGCAGTCCCGCACGAGAGGTATCGCGTTCCGCCAACAAATCGAGTGCGATAATTCGTCAAAATCCAGACACTCATGCTGTTCTATTTTTATTACATATCTCCGTATTACAGTAAGTTGACTCACAGTACTCTCCGGTACAGAAAATGTGAATTTAATTGAGTTTTACGGCATTTTAGGGTTAACGCAACAATCAGCCAGGGAGCCCGTCTATCCGCGAGTGAACTTGATCCATCTTGACCCGCTCAAAAGTGTTAATTGGGTTTTCCCAGATTTTCCAAAATATAACCCAATCAGCGCGCTGCGATTTCGGCAAGTGGGTTGTCGCCCTTGCGTTGAAAAAGTAAATATAGTAACGGCGAGAGCCAGTCTAACAACACTGAATGAAATATTTCCGTCGACAGATTGCACTAGTGCGATTCTGAGAATTATCACACGCCTGGAACGTCGTGCGATCATGCGAATTACGTTGATAGATATGTAATAAAATGAATGAATGAATACTATGAGTATATAGTCTGGTCGTTGAGACTCGATTTTGAGGTGAACCTAGAACAAATTGTTTACAAGCTGTTTTTGGTGTCATTTTGTCGGGCAGAATCTGGGGAAGAATATATCCAAAATCTGCTAAAATCCGCTTTGGGGAAAATTTTCCACAGCTCGTTGAAATGGGGTCCTATTTATGGGTTTTTGTGTAAATTTTGCTGATCCTTATTAGTCTAGTCAATCTGATGGAAAGAAAAACCCAACCGTGAACAAATTACTATGCAATGTCTTTTGGTGTGTTGAATGTGACTATATCCATATGATAACATAACCAAAATCCCCGTAAATCCCAGGGTGGGAAAATGGTCATTTTTGGGTGAAAAGACAGGTATATGTAAACAAAAATGGTGAAAATTGTAATTTTATGGTTGAGACTCAGATTGTATGGTGTACCTATATTAAATTGGAAACAAGATGTTGTTGATGTTATTTTATCGGCAGAATCTGGGGAACAATATATCCAAAATTTGCTAAAATACGCGTTGGGAAAATTTTTCTACAGATCGTTGAAATGGGGTCCTATTTATGGCTTTTTGTGTAAATTTTGCTGTTCCTTATTAGTCTAGTCAATCTGATGGAAAGAAAAACCTAACCGTGAACAAATTACTATGCAATGTCGTTTGGTGTGTTTGAATGTGACTATATCCATATGATAACATAACCAAAATCCCCGTGAATACCAGAGTGGGAAAATCGTCATTTTTGGGTGAAAAGTCAGGAATATGTAAACAAAAATGGTGAAAACTGTAATTTTCTGGTTGAGACTCAGATTTTAAGGTGAACCTATATTAAATTGGTAACAAGCTGTTGGTGTTATTTTGTTGGGCAGAATATGGGGAACAATATATCCAAATTCGCTTTGGGGGAAATTTTCCACATGTCTTTGAAATAGGGTCCTATTTGTGTCTTTTTTGTGTCAAGTTTGCAGTTCCTTATTAGTCCAGTCAAACGGAAGGAAGGAAACGCCCAACCGTGAAAAAAATTTGCTTTCGGTCTTTTTGAGTGTGAATATACTCATATAATAACATATCCAAAATCCCCATGAACCAGAAGTCGTAATTTTTGAGTCAAAATACTGGAATATGTAAACAAAAATGGTGAAAATTGGAATTTTTTTAATAAACAAATCTGCCGACCATAAACGCTCAGTCGAGTTCCCTGACTGCCAAATGTGACCATATAATAATATATCCAAAATATCCATGCGTCTAATGAAGGGAAAGTCGTTAATTTAGATACAAATGAAGAAAATATGTAAGAAAATGGTGAAAATTGGAATATTTGTATGGGAACCAGGTCGGCCAAAATGCTTCTCCAAACTGGGGCCCCATTTTTTCGTAATGATGTCTGCTCCAACTAATTTGTCGCTAACATGTGGCCGTGAATATTACGGGGCAATATGGCGGCAATTTCCTGGAGTGTACTATCATTCACTACATTGTCCTCTAAATTTATTAATGTGACAGAAACCTGCAACAAAAAAAACACATTATTCCTGTTGCCATAGCATGATTATGCCTGTCATTTCCTGCATAATTTGACCCTAATACTATAAAATGGCGACTCCTAATCCGTTATAGTAAGTCATATCCCGAGGATTGGGCAATTCGATGTCTAAGCAGTCTTCAAAATGACAGCGAAAATGGCAGTCGGAAGTGAACAATTGAAGTGTATTTTTTTCTTACGATATCGAATAAACGTATAGCCATATGTAGTCATATATGCCACCATACGAGTTTGCAAAGCCACCAATAGTTTCATAATACATCAAATGATTGTCCCAAACCACACAACGAGTCCGCCAAACCATATACAGAGTTACAAAACCCATCTGGTATCCAAAAAAACCAACATGAAGTATCCAAATGATCCCAAATCCATATGACGGGCGCCCCAAATCCAAACATTGCTCCAAACCATCGACGGGGTGTCCCAATCCACCAAACGAGTTTCACAAACCACCAGACTGATGTAGACTGAGGTAGGTAGCTCTCCAAACGATACTCAACTGGTGTCATTACTCACACATATAGTCCCCAAACCATGCATTTGGTATTCCAACTCACCCAAAATGAGTGTCACAAGCCACAAAATGAGTGTCTCAATCGACCTGATTAAGGACCCAAACCAAACAACGAATGTTCCCAAACCACACCAGTAGTGCTCCATACGTTGCAACCTATGTTCGAAACAACATAATAGGTGTGTCCCAAGCCATCCAGTAGGTTCCAGAAATATCCAATGAGTGTCCATAACCATCAGATGAGTAAAACACACAATGAGCACCAATTGAGTGTGTCAAACCACTCAATCAGTGCCCCAAACCACGCAATGGGTGTACCGGTCACCAAACCATCCATCTGGTGTTCGAAACCACACGATAGACAGACATCCAATATGTAGCCCATGCCATATGTCATACAACATACAACTGTCGTCTCAATCCATTCAACTGTAGTGTCCCAAACGACCCAACCAGTGACCCAATCGGCCACGCAGTGTCTCAATGCACATAACCAGTATCTAAAATCTATAGCGAGTGTCCCAAACCACTCAATGTGAACACTCCACCCAATTGGTGTCCCAAAAGCATCCAACTGAAGTCACAAATTACCCAGCGGGTGACCCAAACCATAAAACTAGCTTCATAAACCATCCAACAAGTTCCCTATCCACCAACTGCACAGGACTGGTGTTGCGAACCAACAACCAACTGTCATATCAATACATCTACAATAGTGTATAAAACCCTCCATCGAGTATTTCACACGATCAAGTGAGTTTGTCAAACCATCCAATGAGTTTACCAAAACATAGTTTGATATATTTGAAGGATGGTTTTTTGTACTAGTTTGGGACACCTATTAAATGACTGGGGCATTCAGTAGGTGGTCTGAGACACTAGTTGGACGTTTTATACACTCCTGCTGGTTTTGATAATCATCGTGTGGCTTGGGACACTCATTGGGTGATTATGGACACTCATCTGTTGGTTTGAGACACCCATTGGATGGTTTGTGGTACACACTTGATGATTTGAGACACCCCATACATGAATTAGGACACTCGATGGGTGACATATGGCAATCGCTGGATGGTATGGAACACACATTGGACTCGTTTAGGCACTAATTGGATGGTTTTTGGCACTATTTGGGTGGACTGTGTTACATATTATGTGGTTTGGGACACTCGTTGGCTGATTTGGAATGCCCCTTCTATGGACTGGGGCACTCACTGATTAATTTGGTATATTATTAAGAAGGCGTTTGAGTGGTTTTACACTCCTTGGATGGTTTGGGACACGCGTTAAGTTGTTCCTGACACTCATTTGATGTATTTCGATACTAGTTTGGTTGCTGTAGACACTAATCAAATTATATTCGATACGGGATATGAGAAGATTTAGTTAAAAATCAATGACGAAATATATATTTTTAACTTTCGATTGCAATATTCGCCGCCTTTATGGGACACTGTAGGGACAAATTCTCGACATACAGCTCATTATTATCGGATTAGGGTCCGACATAATTAACTGTTGTGCTAGCCAATACATAGTTTTCGTCTAAATGGAAACAATCTAGTGAACTTTAACAAAATTCCAAATTATACTACTTTCAGTAGCCATAGTGTCCCTATTTTTGAAAGTGATTGCCTAGTTTCTGCTAAAATGGACACTAGTGGTTCATATCTGACGTCTTATGGGTATTAAGTACACTGGTGTGTTCGATTTGCGGTTATTCTGGGCATTAAAATAATATTTGATTTTTCTTCGAAATTTAGTACAATCTTTTTCGAATTTGAAGGGCCCAAATTCCCAATCCTCGTGATATGGCTCACAATTATCAGACATTGATTTAAAATGGTGTATGTTGGCACAAATGGCCATTTAAACCAAATTTCTTATAAATGGAAACGATCTGGTGAAATTTAGTGAAAATTGTCCAATTTTAACAATTTCGGTCGCCATTTTGTCCGCCATTTTGAATTTTTACAATCAAATTGTACACGAAATAACATACGTCTGTCATGGCAACAATAATAATTTGTTTATGTTGCATATTCCTGCCATCTGTATAACTTTAATTTAAATGACATTCATGTGTATATTTCATAAGAAACGGAAAATCATACATAAAAAACACAAATATGACCTTTTTTTCCAAAATGCTCTAGAAAATTTTCCCCAAAGCGGATTTCAGCGGATTTTGGATATGTTGTTCCCCGGGTTCTGCCCGACAAAATGACACTAAAAACAGCTTGTAAACAATTTGTTCTAGGTCCAATGCTTCAACGGCCAGACTAATAGTTGTGTGAGGGAACCGAGTACAGATTGTATTATTTGTTGTCTGCTCATATTACCTGAACATCCCTCCAACTGAATGATAGACCATTCCAATGTGTATTATTATAACTGAATGGGGGAATCCATGCAGTATTCATACCTGAGGTCCGAATTAACGCTCGCAAATTACCATTTCCTTTGCTTTGGGGGTAAAAAATATTTTATTCGAGTCGAGGAACCCAGCCGTCAAAGCTCAGAGTGATCAGATATCGATGTTTGAAATATATTATTTTTCACCACCGATATTTTAAAGTGGCCCAGTAAACAGTCGACGAGAAGACTTTCTCTGACCAAATTGCGGATGAAGATGGATAACTCTAAAATCAAGTGGAATTTTTTGCGTCAGTTATTTGACAAACCAGCAAAATTTCGTTGAACAAAATATTGATAAATAACAGGTTTTGGGCAATTTTATACTATAGTTGACTGTGGTTAGCATTATTTTTGGGCAATTACTCGATTCTGATAACTGAAGTGGCATTTAAAAAAAAAAATTTGGAAGCTGATGATATGGGGACCATCAAATCGGATTGAGTACCTTTAATTATGGTCTGGGTTTCAGATGATTCACCATAAATAGTGACTGCAATCTCATTTCCTACTTTTTAGTCGAATTTTTCAAAAACTCGACTTATGGTTTGGCGAGTGGCGGGTGGGCGGGCGGGCTGCGGGCGGCGGGCGGGCGGACCTAAAGAATGCCTTATAACTTTAACATTTGTGAACGGATTCAAAAACAATTTGGTATGGCAGTTGCTCCCAATGACTATTTACTGCCTGTAGAAAATGGGTCATGTCCGAACTTTTTTTACAAGAGTTATCCATCTTAGATGGTTTTTAGTTAAGTTTTTCACCGATAGCGCGATAACTCACGCAAATATTAACCAATTTCAACAATATTTGGTATATGAGACTCTTGCAACAATATCTCGGACGTGTTCGAAAACCAGGTTTGTCAAAATTTTTTTGGCGGAGTTATGGGTCTCAGTTTGTCTATTTTTAGCAATTTTATCACCGATAGCGCGATAACTCGATGAAATATTAACTGATTTCAACAATATTTGGTATGTGAGTCTCCTGCAACAATATCTTGGACGAGTTCGAAAACCAGGTTTGTCCGAGTTGTTTTCACGGAGTTATGGGTCTTAGTTTGTCTATTTTTAGCAATGTTATCACTGTTAGCGCGATAACTCGATGAAATATTAACCGATTAAAACAATATTTGGTATATGAGTCTATTGCAACAATATCTTTGACGAGTTCAAAAACCTGGTTTGTCCGAATTTTTTTTCCGGAGTTATGGGTCTTAGTTTGTCTAATTTAATCACAATTTTATCACCGTTCGTGTGATAACTCAATGAAATATTAACGGATTCAATTGATATTTGGTATATAGATCTATTGCAATAATATACCACCATCCAACTTTTTTTCCCGGGGGTTGTGCACCTTATTGGCAAAAGTTTGGTTCGACTGCCAAAAAACTCGACAAAAGCATCTTAGATGCGTACCCCTTGTTGCCTTTGAATTATCAAATTTTATTTTATTTTTCAGAAGGTACCTTGGAGTTTACAAGCTTCAAATACTCCCCATCAAGAAACTCTCAAAACAGTGCACCTCATCTCCACTCTTCTACGGATGTCGTGCAAATGGCATAGAAGATCCAGTCCAATTCTACCTCCATCGCCAAAATATCCTGTGGACAAGCCTACAAATAGTGTGTCTGTCATTTGCAGAATGAGGTCCCCAGAGGGTGAATTTAGTGACGCTATCCCATATGGTGGGCTAGCATCTCCAAATTCACCCTCTTGTGGACCTCATTCTGCTTAGGCCTCAACTGCTATGGGAGACCTAGGATCGGATTGAATTTCCCCAGTTGAAGTTGGTGATATTCACCCATTAGTCACCTCCATTATCCATTTTATCTTCAGCAAATTAGGGGATATAGAAACTTCCCATAAGGGAGAAAGTAACTAAAAACAGTGTTAGTTTGACACTATAGATATTTCCCAGAAGATGAGGCCTAAGCAGAATGAGGTCCCCAGAGGGTGAATTTGGTGATGCTAGCCTGCTTTGTGGGATAGCATCACTAAATACACCCTCTGCGGACCTCATTCTGCAAATGACAGACACACTATTTGCAGGCTTGCCTGTGGATGTTTCACGGAGTTCTTGACCCCTTTCTCTGCTAAATACTCATTGACGAGTAGTTACGTTCTCAAATGTTCAAATTACTATTTGTTGAACTTATCATCTAAAAATTTCCCACTAATGAATATAAATCCTTCTACACTTTATTACCTGTTCACCTGTCTGTCGTCTGCTTATATTTCGAGATCCCTCCAGATCAATAATAGGCAATTCCAATGTATATGCTTATAACTGAATTGAAGAGTTCATCAATTAAAGAAAGGGTTATCTCTTTCTTTACTAAATGGATTCTCCCGTTAGTTATAAACTGGAATGGTCTATTATTCATCTCTGGAGGGGTTTGCAGGAAATAGAGCAGACGGCAGACAGATGAACAGGTAATAAAAATATAGAAGGATTTACTATTCGTTAGTGGGGAAATGTTCAGCTGATAAGTTCAACAAATGGCTTATGGCTGTTTGTTGAACTTATTATCGGAACATTTTATAACGGAACTACTCGTATTTGAATATTTATTAACCCTTTCAGTGCCAAGTCCGATTTTTGTATCAACCCATATTTCCTTGATCATTTTTCAAATTTATTGATTATAATAATGTGATACATTGATGGAAAGAGCTCAGAGCTCTTTCCATCAATGTATCACATTATTATAATCAATAAATTTGAAAAATGATCAAGGAAATATGGGTTGATACAAAAATCGGACTTGGCACTGAAAGGGTTAAAGAAAGCCGTAATGAACTTGTGACGGTGATTTGAATAGTGCTACACTCATTTGTTATTTATTTTGATATTGTACTGTGCATTTATCATATCACAATTCTGATTCATTATTTTATATGAGAATAAAACATGATAACACATCCAAACCTTATATTTTTTATGTCATTTCATATTTGATTATGGTGTGCCATGGTGCATGACCAATCAGTTGAATTTCACACATGCATGTACTAATAATATTAACTGATTTATGCATTGTTAATAATATAAATTTTATATTCTTTGGAGCCGACTATGCCAATACTGTATCGATACAATGGTTTGATTGTGGAGATTATGAATATTTTTTTTAGTTTTCATAAAATAGCAATTTATATCCAGAAAATTGAACATTAAAACCGACATGTGACATGTCTGAACTCTCTACCGATATAGCGGTCTGTATGAAGAACTAATTTTCCACAAGGGCCACTATTTTGGCATAGGCAATGACAAAGTGTGTAATATTTATTATGTCAGAACATATATGTAAAATTGTTATGCAGACTTGTAAGTCGATTTTTTTTTACGGGTGCAATCTGTTTGCTACAAATTTTGGAAAACAATTGACATCATTCAACTGGTATAAAGGGGAAGTCATTTTCCCACCCATTTTAAACTCATATAATGTCAACGGGTTGTCCGTCCATCCAATTCATATCTAGATATTAAATTTAGCCCAGTGAATTTTTGCAACCAAAACAAGATAAGACACTATAAAATCTATAATTTCTGAAAAAGGCTCATACCTCTGGCAATAATGTGTAGCTGGAAACCAAAATCATACTTCACCTCTATTTTGTGGTGGTGAAGCTACATACCAAATATCAGTGATAGAACTAAACTTATCATTCGGTAATGATAAATGAATGGATGGACAGATGGATGGACCGACCAAAAACATAATATGCTGCATTTTTAAAACGGGTGTAAAAATCATTTGGGCAAATTTTGTGTATCATATTGATACACTTCCATACCATTGACATTTGATTTCATCAAAGTTTACGCTGACTATGCAGTCTATGCTGATGAAACGGATATCTCACACTCACAGACTGCAATAGATACAATGCAGTTCCTCTTTCGATTTTAAGTTTGACGTTATTATCGTTCGGTTCGATAGTGCAAAATATGCTGTTTTTGAACGTTGTGTTCTCTTTCTCAGGAATGAATTAGTTACTAAATCCGGCGCATCAGTTAGAATAGTTTCTCATTACAAAAACACACCAACAATGATCTGATTGCCAGACAATTTAGCATTATTGGTATTAAGCTTTGCTATTTTAGTGAATGCATCAGAAATTCAGGATATGCTGATGACAAATTTGTAAAAATTGTTGTCTCACATTCAATTATGCGATTTAATCACTCGAGTCGTGTGTATAAATCCCCGAAATATCATTACATCTAAATATTAACTCCAATAATAGTTATCTTCCCCATAAACATGCAAGATTTGCGATCGAACACTTAGAAAGTTTGTGCTGATTGTGTATGCAGGGCATTGTATTTTTGATAGCGTGCATGCGACTCTCAATTTACAACAGATATAAAACACAAAATGAAGCCCATAGCGGGCTAGCATCACCAAATTCACCCTCTGGGGACCTCATTCTGCTTAGACCTAATCTTTGGAAAAAAAAATTATTATCAAATTTTTATAGAAACTTAATCATAAAGATTCTAGTTCTTTTTTAGTTTAGTTTCTCTATATCCACAAATTGGCAGACAACACATTGCATAATCAAGGTTCCCAATGGGTGTACATCACAATATTCACCATTTTGGAACGTCAATCTGAGTCTTTGTCTCCCATAGCAGATGAGGCCATGCAGAATGAGGTTCCCAAAGGGTGAATTTAGTGATGCTAGCCCGCTGTGAGGGATAGCGTCACTAAATTCGCCCTCTGGGGACCTCATTCTGCAAATGACAAGCACACTAAACTCAGGCTTGCTTGCCTCTTCAAATTTTCTGGTTACAAAACTTCGAACTGGACATTTACCCCTTTCTATACTAAATACTCATTGACGAGTAGTTCCCTTAGGAAATGTTCAGATAATAAGTTCAACAAAAGACAATACTTATTTTCTGAACATTTCCCACAAATGAATATGAATCCTTCTGCTCTTGTATTATTTGTTTTTTCTGTCTGTCATCTGCTTTTATTACCTGAACACCCCTCCAAATGAATAATAGATTGTTCCAATGTATAATTTTATAACTGAGTGGGAGAATCCATTTACTCCAGAAAGGGTTAAAAGCGGAACTGGATTGTATCGATTGCAGTTGCTTTTATTACCTGAACACCCCTCCAAATGAATAATAGATTGTTCCAATGTATACTTTTATAACTGAGTGGGAGAATCCATTTACTCTCGAAAGGGTTAAAAGCGGAACTGGATTGTATCGATTGCAGTCTGACCACTGCTCATTTCTAGCCAAGGCTCAAAATATGGTGCCGGACATTGAGGTCTCCAGAAGGTGAATTTAGTGATGCTACCCCCTGCACAGTGGGCTAGCATCAATAAATTCACCCTCTGGGGACCTCAGCCTGCTTAGACCTCATCTACACTGGAAAGTGTCTTTATTATCAAATTAACAATTTCTTAGTTTCTTTTTTAGTTTAGTTTCTCTATATCCCAAAATTGGCAGACGATACAATGCATAATCGAGGTGCCCAATGGGTGCACATCACCAATTGGGAACTTAAATCTGAGTCTACGTCTCCCATAGCAGATGAGGCCATGCAGAATGAGGTCCCCAGAAGATGAGTTTGGTGATGCTATCCCGCTGTGCGGGGTAGTGTCAATAATTTCACCCTCAGGGGACCTCATTCTGCTAATGTCCGGCACCATATTTTGCATCCTGTTTCTAGCGTCTTCCAATATTATGTATTTGGGGACGATAATTGTTATTGTTTATGTTTTTATATGATCATGTGTTCTCCTTTGGTCAGTTCAGTTTCATCACTGTATAAATTGTGAGGAATTGGAAAACGAAATCCAAGGCAGCAGTACACAATTTACAGCAGGATTGGACTAGTAGTGGATACTATTCTTCATACAGTAATGCCCTAAATAATCAACTCCTTAACAAGAGCAGAATAATGGGTAACTTTTCAGGATTCAGTCAGAGATATGCCTTGTTGCCATTCATCGGAAAGCTCTCAGAGAGTGCTTTCCGATGAATGGCAACAAGCCATATTTCCTGAAAAGTTACCCATAATTCTGCTCTGGTTAAGGAGTCGATTATTTAGGGTATTAATGTATCTATGCTGTAATATTTTCCTTGGCATGGGCCTCATGTATCGTTTGTTTCAATTAGACTGATACAAATTTCTGTGCTTTGGTTTGTTTGTACCATCAGTCATTGAGTTATGAGACTTGTATTCAATTCACAATGCACCAGATTTTAACAATTATTTGATTAAAATTGAACATTGGCAGTGTGAATGTCAGTAAATAAGCATCTTCTAAAGTTATAGAGCTATACTATAAGAAAGAACGGAAATAGTATGCCTATCAACGCAATTTTAACCCTTCCATGACTGGATCTTCCTGAAATTTTGTGAAAACACTGTGCCAATGCATTCTCTAATATATGTGAGTCTCCCACAGGGAGCCTCTCTTATATAAGAGAATATGTTAGCCTAGAGAATATGTAAGCCAGTGCATTCTCTTATATATGTGAGGCTCCCTATGGGAATTGAATTGAATTGGAGACTCGCATATATAAGAGAACTCACTGGCATATTATCTTTAATGCTGCACCAGAGCAGCTCCCTTCATGAAAGGGTTATTTTCACTTCAGCCCTCCTTCTTTTGTGTACTGCTACCCAAGCAATCGCTGTATAAATCTTAATTCTCTCCAGAATTATATGTAACTTCAGGATTTAGTCGGAAATATGGCTTGTTGCCATTCATCGGAAATCTCCCACTGAGAGCTTTCCAATTAATGGCAACAAGCCATATTTCTGACTAAATCCTGAAAAGTTACCCATAATTCCTGTGAATTTGTTAACTAAGAATCTCATGCATTTATCAGGTCTTCCTCTGGACTTCCTTTATTTATGATTATTTCGGTCTTTCATTGTACATTTATGGTGTGAATGCTATGTATGGCAGTATCAGGCCTGCAGATATTGTGCCAGACATTTGCAGAATGGGGTCCCCAGAAGGTGAATTTATTGACACTACACTGCACAGCAGGCGAGAATCACTAAATTCACTTTCAAGGGACCTCATTCTGTTTAGGCCTCATCTTCTCTGCAAAGTATCTGTATTATAAAATTAACAAGATTTTTAGTTTCTATAGAAACATCTTTAGAAAGTTTCTTTTTTAGTCTATTTTCTCTATATCCCCAAATTTGCAGATGATACAATGCATAATAGAGGTGCCCAATGGGTGCAAATCATCATATTCACCATCTGGGAACTTAAATCTTGAGTCCAGCTCTCCCATAGCAGATGAGGCCATGCAAAAGGAGGTCCCCAGGTGGTGAATTTGGTGATGCCTGCCGCTGTGCGGGGTAGCATCACTAAATTCACCCTCTGTGGACCTCTTTCGGCACCATATTTTCAGGCCTGTATGGTATGTATGCTATATACTGGTATACAGTAATGCCCTAAATAATCTACTCCATAACCGCAGCAGAATTATGGGTAATTTTTCAGGATTTAGTCGGAAATATGGCTTGTTGCCATTAATCCGAATAAATCCTGAAAAATTACCCATAATTCTGCTGTGGTTATGGAGTAGATTATTTAGGGCATTACTGTATATGATGGTGTGTGATTGCATGTGTGCAATATGATGGTATGTATGCTATATACTGGTATACAGTAATGTCCTAAATAATCTACTCCATAACCGCAGCAGAATTATGGTTAATTTTTCAGGATTTAGTCGGAAATATGGCTTGTTGCCATTAATCCGAATAAATCCTGAAAAATTACCCATAATTCTGCTGTAGTTATGGAGTCGATTATTTAGGGCATTACTGTATATGATGGTGTGTGATTGCATGTGTGTAATATGATTATATGTATGCTATATACTGGTATATATGATGGTGTATGATTGCATGTGTGTAATATGATTAAATGTATGCTATATTGTGTGTATGCTGATATGTATGCTGTATGAGGTAGGTATGATGCATGACTGATTATATGTGGTTAAATGACATGTGATTGTCCTATCAGTATGGTATATGTTATTGAGTGATAAGTGAATACACGGTCTGTCTAATTTTAAATTTGTTCCATGTGTCCATCAGTTCTATTAAAGATCTAAACACTGACAAATCCTGTTTTACTACACTTCTCTTCCATAGCTCTGACTTCACCATTGAAGAGCACAAACATCAACCACCATATCAACCTGTGCACCTGCGATTATGATATATGTCATAATTTTTTTGGTTGGTTATCCCCCTTTTTTTACTTAGAAAATTCTCCGCAACATGTATAATTTTGTACGAGCTTTTATTCCTACATTTTTTGGTCAATAGGTTTAGGATTAGGGTTAGGATTGCGCACCTGCAATGGGAACCTGTTATATTATTATTTTAACTACATGTTTACTGACATGTGAAACATCTTAGTGTTTTAAAAACACGGGGGGGGGTATCCTTAGTCCCATTGGGACAGTCACACCTCTAGTTTTTTTTAGCAGTTAGTCACTTTGATTGTGAAGCTTGTGAAGCTAGTTTAATGTATATTCATTTATTAGTTCAATATTCCTGTTGTTTTATTGTGTGATATACTGTTACCTTCTGGATGTACAGTAATGCTCTAAATAATCGACTCCTTAACCACAGCAGAATTATGGGTAACTTTTCAGGATTTAGTCGGAAATATGGCTTGTTGCCACTTTGTAGTTTGTCCGAGACCACTTTGATACATACACTGTGTATATTTCCATTGATCTCGCACTGTAGGATTATGATGCGACGCTGGATGAAGGTCGCTTGTTGTCACTGAGAGCTTTCCGATGAATGGCAACAAGCCATATTTCCAACTAAATCCTGAAAAGTTACCCATAATTATGCTGTGGTTATGGAGTCGTTTAATTCGAGCATTACTGTATACAAAGTGAACGTTCAGACGTTTACGATTCAATCTTGTTAAATTTAACTATTATAGTTGAATATGGCTATAATCAAACTAACAATTTTTTCTGATTTTGTGAAAACTATTGGGTGGCTCATCTTGATGCATAGCCACATTAAGTGTGCAACAATAACGAGGAAAATCCACAGTATGTTGTGCATCAGTACTTAAAATTTATCTCAAAATGATGTAATCCACTTCTCCAAATGACCACGACAGTCCGTTCATGGGGAATTTAGATCAATTGAATAATCATAGAGCCCCGTTAAATGTTGTCATGAAACACAAGCATGGATCCTTTCATTCTCACGTGATTTCATTACGGAAAAAATCTTGTACTGAACTACTGTATGACAGTATACTTCAACTGTTCATATCATCTGATTTTGGGTTATGCCTCTTTTATCAAACTTGTTAAATAGCTGTAAATTAAATAGTTAAATTCAGGATGTGCCAGACCTGATTAAGGTGATGTTGATTCGATGTGAGTGCATTCTTGGTGTGATGATAGCCAGGGTTCACGCTGTCGCTTACGAATATAATTCACATTTAGCAAAAAAATTAGAAAGTCAATTCTAGTACTAAATTCCACTTAAGAAATGGATGTTGATTTTATTTGCGTTCCATGTATGGTAGATCATGCCATGAATCTCTACACTGGCTAATGCCGTAGAGATCATATTCCACCAGTACAAAACCTGGGAACTTTTTGAAGTTTTGACAGGAAACCTTATAAAGTCCAAAAAATAATGCGGGGAATATATTTATTAGTTATTATCTGTTCCTTAATTATGTAATTCACTGTAGGTGAAGATCCCAGCTCGAAATTTCACAATTTAGCATAGCTTAAAATATTTTAATTTCTCCTGGGTAATTAATTCAAGGTTTATTACGATACCGGCTCACAAAAGTCATGGAAAAGCATGCAGTTGGGACCTTCACCTACAGCGAAGTACATTATAAAGGAACAGATAATAACTAAGAAATATATTCCATTATTTTCTCGACTTTATAACGTTCCCTGTCAAAACTTCAAAAAGTTCCCATGTTTTGTACTGGTGGAATATGATCTCTACAGGCGTTAGCCAGAGTAGAGATACATGGCATGATGCTAGTTGATCTGACATTTTATACGTGGAACAGGAAAAGACAAGAATTATTAAGAATTAGCTGATGTGAGGATTGATTCATTGTCCTTCGATGTTAACTTGGTAGTCTGTAGATGCACTACAATCGCCAGTTTGGTCATAATGTGAGTTTAAGGCTTATTAAACCAAAGCAGTCCAATATGGCCTCCAGGGGTATGTTTATCAAATTTTAAAACTGGTAGACAATTATAAAAAAATTCATAAAATTAACAGAAAACAACTAACAATCTTATCATAAGTAGTAAATAACACAAAACTGGAAGCAGATTCAAAAATATGTGACACTTACTTACCAACCAAAATCTGACTGCGCACTTACAGACATAACAATTAGATAATTTCCATAAATGATAGTATATATTGATTAACCCTTTGAGTGCCAGGGGCCGATCTAATCGGCCCTAAACTTACAAAATAAGTCTGTTAAAGAATATAAGAATAAATTATTAAAAATTGTAAAAATTTGTAAAAAAAAATTGTTAGGCCAATGCATTCTCTTATATATGCGAGGCGACCTATGGTCGACTCGACTCGCATATATAAGAGAATGCATTGGCACAGGGTATATGGGTTGATACAAAAATCGACCTGGCACTCAAAAGGTTAAAGAGAATTCCATAAGAAATGCTTTGTTGAGAAATCCACATTTTATAGTACTAGAACGTATTTAAATTTTCCAAAGTGAGGGTGTGAGTGTGTGACTCAACTTCAACAGAAAGTAAACAGCCATGTTTTTTACTGACTGTGGTGTCTTGTTTATACACTGGGCCAAGTTCACTCAACCACCCAAGCATACAATTTATCATAGCCATGCAACCTGGTCCAAATCCCAATCAGGATTGATTATTCAATGTATGCCACTGGCAGAAAGAAACTGAATACAGTCCTAGTTAAACAGAGCTGTGTGATACCTGGTTGTGACATTTCAAATTTCAAACACTCACTTCAAAAACATGAAGGTAAAGTCATGTTCTGTGGCATAATGTATGGATTTCTCAACAATTTCTCTACAAACCCTGTGCCTGCGCACAAAGTCGGATTTCAAATGGGAAGAAAGTGTCACATGTTTCCAATTTCTGTCACAGGTAAAGTGTTATTTACTGTAAATATTGCATGTATAGTTGTTTTCAGCCACATCTGTTTTAGTTTGTGCCATTTTTCTTCTAATTTAAAATTTATCCAACTTTTTCACGAGACCATATTGGAGTGGTTTGGTTAAACCTTAAATGTTTGAAACAAACATGGAAATGTTTGAAATAGCCACTGTCTACTGTGCATTAGAATCAATACTTCACAAATCCCCCTAAAAGTAAACAAGCAGTCGCAGACGACGGTATCCCCCGCCGAAATGTGCAGTTTGGGAAGTCCATTCTCAATAATGTTTGCGTTCTCAGTATGTGCTAAACAAGAGGTGGGATTTTGTCAAAAAGCCTGGCTTGCGAACTCATTTTAGGTACTGGTCATGGGAATGAATATAACAATAAACAAAGTCCAATAACTCTGCTGAAAATATCCGGCCGGACCTGGTTTGCGAACTCGCTCTAGATACTGGTCATGTGAACTCATATACCAAAAAACTTTGAAATCCGTTGACATTTGTGGAAATGAGCCCTGTGATGTCGTCCATTTGCACACAAAAAAATAAACAAAGTCCAATAACTCTGCTGAAAATATCCGGCCGGACCTGGTTTGCGAACTCGTTCTAGATACTGGTCATGTGAACTCATACACCAAAAATCTTTGAAATCCGTTGACATTTGTGGAAATGAGCCCTGTGACGTCGTCGATTTGCTATTTGGTAAATTCGACAAAAATAATAAACAAAGTCCAATAACTCCGGTAAAAATATCCGGCCGGACCTGGCTTGCGAAATCATTCTAGGTAATGGTCAGGTGAACCCATATACCAAATATCTTTGAAATCCGTTGAGATTTGTGGAAATGAGCCCTGTGACGTCATCTATTTGCTATTTGGTAAATTCAACAGAAAAATAATAAACAAAGTCCAATAACTCCCGTAAAAATATCTGGCCGGACCTGGCTTGCGAACTCATTCTAGGTAATGGCCAGGTGAACTCATATACCACAAATCTTTGAAATCCGTTGACATTTGTTCAAGTTATGACTCTTACAAATTTGGGATGGACGGACGGACGGAACCCATTCCTATATCCCCCGCAAATTTTCAATTTGGCGGGGGGGGGGGGATAATTATAGACCAGCATGGACCCTGCTGACAGATACATAATAATAATGGTGCTTATATAGTGCGTATCCCCAATGCCAGATGGGCCCTAAGTGCTTCACATTATTATCCCAGCTGTTGAGTAATGCTGAGTCTTATGCCTGCTGCCATTTTACAGGCGCTTCACTAGAGCTTACACATACCCAACAACCAGGTCCCTATTTCTGGTCTAGGTACGACGAGCACAGTACAAGTGACCTTGCCCAAGGGTCACAACCTGGCACGAGATTTGAAACAGCGTGTGGCTCTTTTTAACACACACATCTGCCCAAGCCACTGTTGTGGAGACGATAGTCCACCATCGGGCGCGAACTGATGCTGGTGCATTAACACCATTACCAGGGTCCGAAATTTGTATTTGCCAACTGAAAATAATTTTTGCCATATGTTGTTAGAAGTTGCCCAATTCTTGCGACAATAGCTGCTTGAGCGGCCATTAATATCGATAGTAAAGCAGTTAATTACTGATAATTCTTGCTTCTATACTTGGGTTTATCATAGAATAATAAACCAACAATGGAATTGTGGAAGGGTTTCTTCATCAGAAAGGCACGTCGAAACAAAGTGAATTAGTTATAAAAACACCACCACCAGATACTAATGATATCGGATTAATTGAATCTTGATAGAGGTGTTAACTTTTCATAACCTTATAAATCACCACTAATACCAGTGATGAAAGATTTTCCTGAAATGAGTGGAATTAGTTGACAAATATTATTAAACTTTCTTTAGGAATCAAAAGTGACTTGCTGATTTTTTTGCCAAATTTGAATTATTGTTGCCATTTGAAAATTTGGCAAGTGGCAGCGCAAACCCTGGTCCATTACAAGTCCGAAACTCTAACCACTGGGCTACCACTTCCACAGAATCCCAGACATATCCCCAACGGACATTTACCCACTTTCAAAAGTGGACATTTCCCCACCCAGACATTTCCCCACCCGGACATTTACCCACTCGGACATTTACCCACCGGACATTTCCCCACCCTGCTAATAAAATGCTTTATGCTACATCCTTTATCGCTGACATCAGGACATCATCGTTAATATGCTTATCCAATAATATATGTGCAAATTTCCATTTTATAAAGAGCATTTAATTTGAAGAACAGAAACAGAAATAAAGTTTGCTACAGCCGACGGACTAAAGTTCTCGGCAGATTCAGATGAGTGGTTCATGGATGGGACATTCGGTGTATAGCCTAAAGTCTTCAAACAGCTGTTTGTGATCCGTGCGATGAAAGACGATCTTGCTGTGTCATGTGTTTATGCATTTCTGCCATCGAAGGATTAAGAAAGATTAAGTGTTTTGTTATGTACTGTTACCATTTGTTGTTGTTATTGCTGTTCCATTTTCTTTCATTGAAATAAATGGTGGGGAAAAGTCCGGTGGGGAAATGTCTGCTTTGATATTGATTAAGTGGGGAAATGTCCGGTGGGGAAATGTCCGCTTTGACAATTTCAGAGCGGGTGGGGAAATGTCTGTATACCCTTCCACAACTTGTAGGTTACAACATGGAGATTACATTTGGAGGCAATCAAAGTCACAATACCAAGACCAAAGAAATTCTGGCAGTAAAAGAGAGTGATGCATGGGAGGGATGAGGACTTATCACACAGCTGGTTTCTCAACAGCTCTAGTCACACCGCCTTTATACCCTTAACAGATTTGTAGGATAATATACACAATGAAAGTTGCAAGATGAAATAAGAAAATAGCAATGGTTATAAAATCTATGAAATTAATCATTTCTGACCAAACTTACTAAAGCAAGTGAAGACGCAAGGGTGAGCACACCAAAAAGTGTATTTTTTTTTAAACTGAGAATTTGCAATGACTACACGAGGAAATCTCATGAACTTTATTCCAAAGGCGAGACACCCACATGAATCTCAAAGGGTAAATTTGGTGACGCTATCCCACACATCACAAAATTCACCCTCTGGGGACCTCATTCTGCAAATGACACACACACTATTTGCAGGCATGCTTCAAAGAGAAGAAATATACACTTGACATTGGGTGTGCCAAAGGAAATTGTTGACAGAAGGACGGACGTCAACCCATGGCAATAGCTTCATCAAGTTGAACTGATAATTACAGTAATGCCCTAAATAATCGACTCCTTAACAACAGCAGAATTATGGGTAATTTTTCAGGATTTAGTCGGAAATATGGCTTGTGAACCTGGCAACAAGCCATATTTCCAACTAAATCCTGAAAAATTACCCATAATTCTGCTGTGGTTAAGGAGTCGATTATTTAGGGCATTACTGTACCTTGAGCCATTTGTTTGAACTTATTAGCTGAATATTCCCTGGAGCGAGCTACTCATCAGAGGATATCATGTAATTGTAGAATTCAAACATGGGCCTTTAACCCTTTATATACTAAATGGACTCTTCCATTGTTATAAAAGTATACATTGGAATGATCTATTATTCATCTCATCAATGAGTATTTAGTAATTCCCTTCATGATGGGAGCTTCCTGAATTTTAGGAGGTCGCCTTGCATATATAAGAGAATGCATTGGCCTAACAAATTTTATATTTTTTTTTTATAAAAGAAAAAATTGTTAAAGAATGTAAGAAAAAATAATGAAAAATTTATAATTTTTATAAAGAATATAAGAAAAAATTATAATAAAAAAATGATATAATTGTTAAAGAGTGTAAGAAAAAATAATGAAAATTATATTATTGTTAACCCTTTACCCAACAAACCGGCCAAAACCGGCCAAATAAAGCTTCAACAGCCTAAAATATCTTCGGTCTGTCTCAATAGAACCATACAAATATGCATATCATTGGAACCGGCTCCTTGACCACATTGTGATAGATACAGTTATGCCCTGTGCCAATGCATTCTCTTATATATGCGAGTCGACCTATGGTCGACTCGCATATATAAGAGAATGCATTGGCACAGGGCCCTTCTGTTGGGTAAAGGGTTAAAAGAATATAAAATAAAATGATTGAAAATTGTTAAAAGAATGTAAGAAAAATTTATAAAAAATTGATACGCTAATGCATTCTCTTATATATGGGAGGCGACCTATGGTCGACTCGCATAGATAAGAGAATGCATTGGCACATGATCTTTAATGTTGCACCATCGTAGCTCCCATCATGAAAGGGTTAATAAAAGTTGTTTATCCATGTGATTTGCAATAACAATTTAGCCACAGCAGCCAGGATCTTTTTACAGCCATTGGTGGTCTATAAAAGCAAAGATCGGTATTGGCTAGGATCTGTATCAGCCCTATCCAATCCAGTAAACCCCATCAACATTTGACAGTCTTGTGGGAAAATGAAACTCAACTACAGAAGTATTTGGGGAAATAATTTATTATTATGGGCTTGGTAAACAAAACAACTGTTCAATGTAACAAGAATGTACATGCAATGGGATATGTGCATCATAATATATATCAATATCTACTCACGAAAACCTGGGATTTATAAATGTGGTTAGAATTTTCAAGCATTATATTAAACCAAATTATCAACATCAATCAAAAAAACAAATTATCTGCATAAAAACTAATCAGCTCCCAAGATTCTTTAATCAAGTCTGTCTAAGGAAAGACGTCAAGACCTGAAAAAGCTGATGGTGAACCTGTCACATGATTAAACAATTAAAATACATCAACAAACAGAAGAGCTAGCAAGTCTCACAGCTACTAAATCCAACTATTATTGTGTCCTATTCAACTATTATAGTCAAGTTAAATTTGACAAGGAAATATCTATTATTTCTCTGTGTTTTTTTGGTCTCTTTTTTGTTTTGCACCTAAATCCAATCATTTAGTTCTATTCAGTTACTATGGTTTAATTTTACAAGGACAAATCCATCATTTCTCGGTATTTTAAAAAACTATGGGTTTGCAGTCTGTTAACAAAAGTTTAGCAAATGAGCAGATAAATAAAATTTGATTTGCAACGTTTGGCACAAGAATATTTAATAATGACATGCATATGCCTTTCTAAATTATCTAGGAGGCACGATTGTTCGTTATAGCAACTTTGCCCCTTCCTTGACTAAAATTTCCTGAAATTCTGCAAAAACCCTGTGCCAATGCATTCTCAAAAGTGTGAGTGTGAGATTGTACTTTGTTCAAATCATGCACCCAGTTGTGACCTTTGAGCAAGGTCGCTCATACTGTGACTGCTTCGCAAAACTTATGTGTTAAAACAGTACTCGGTTCGGGTGTCAAGAGATCTCGTCAGTATGATAACCTTGATCTGCGCACAAATTTGTTACAGCTGCTGTTTCTTCCTCATTGAAGGATGGGAGTGACAATGGTGTAACTTGCCTTATTATTTGTTTTTTATTTAGAAATATTCGCATGGAGAAATTCAATTTCATAATCATTATAGAAACATGACACTGATTTAAGTGCGACCCTATCATTTGTGTGATAATTTATTTTGGATTACGCCTCTTTTATCAAATTCACCAAACTGCAATATCCTGTTCAACAATTGTATTTGAATAAAACTATAATAGTTAAACTGAGGATATGCCAGACCATCTTAGTGCATGAATTCATTAACCCTTTGAGTGCCAGGTTGATTTTGGTATCAACCCATATACCCTGTGCCAATGCATTCTCTTATATATGCGAGTCGACCATAGGTCGCCTCACAACATATATAAGAGAATGCATTGGCCTAACAATTTTTCATCATTTGTTATTAATTTTTACAATTTTTTTTATAATTTTAATAATTTTTTCTTATATTCTTTAACAGACTTATTTTGTAGGTTTTAATGCCAGGGAATCTCACGTTTTTCATGGGCATCAAAATTATTACTATGAATACTTAGTGATAGTTTTGAGTTATAACATGCCCCTAATGTTTTATCCAGTTTGTTTTTAAATTCGCTATAGCATGCTTAAGCATACCCAAAAAAAATTCAACCCAAAAAAATCTAAAAAAAAACACCATTTTTTTTTTTTTTGTATTAATTTTTTGTAGGGCCGGCCAATTTTACAGACTGTAAATTAGGGCCGATGAGATCGGCCCCTGGCACTGAAAGGGTTAAAGGCCACTTCATTTTCAAACACGCAGATCACATTATATAAAATATATGCCATATTATATACCATTTGAAAGAAGAAGCTCCAAAACATTGTATTATCAACTTATCCGGTGTAATAAACTGTGGACATGTTGTTTTTGTTGAGAAACCGATATCTGTTCTGTGCTAAAGTTTCTACACAAAGTATATTATAATCAATGGAAGGGGAATAACTCTATATATTTAGATATAGAGATATTCCCCTTCCATTGAAAATAAACTTTTGTTTGAATTCTGGAAGCCATAACGGGGGAATTTATGATTTCAGCTATTTTCTATTACTCTATGGCCACCTTCGGAGATACAGACGTTCCAAATGGTGATTAATCATAGTATTTTAATCATTTTATGGCTTATATGGTTATTAAAACTGTATATCAAGGCCTATAAAAAAAAAATAATAATTGGCGACTCAAAAATTAAGTGGGCCTTTAACACTGGCTCATATAAAACTACAGCCATGTTGTCAAACATCAACAAATGAATTTTAATATTTATCTACAGATTTTCAGGATATAGTCCTGCTTTTAATATTCTACGGGAAAAAATTTAAAATTCCCATTTGTCAATTTAGATAAGATGAATTAACCCTTTACCCAACAGAACGGCCCTGTGCCAATGCATTCTCTTATATATGCGAGTCGACCATAGGTCGCCTCGCATATATAAGAGAATGCATTGGCTTAACACATATTAAAAATGATAAAATTGTCAAAGAATGTAGAAAAATATTATAAATATTTTTTTAGGCCAATGCATTCTCTTATATATGCGAGGCGACCTATGGTCGACTTGCATATATAAGAGAATGCATTGGCACAAGGCATAACCATCACAATGTGGTCAATGAACCGGTTCCAATGATATCCATATTTGTATGGTGTTATTGAGACAGACTGAAGATATTTTAGGCTGTTGAAGCTTTATTTGGGCGTTTTTGGCCGTTTTGTTGGGTAAAGGGTTAAGATCAATTCAGATAAGATCATTTAACCCTCCCATGACTGGAGTTTCCTGAAATTTTGCTAAAAACCCTGAGCCAATGTATTCTCTTATATATGTGAGTCTCCCATAGGGAGCATCCCATCTATAACCTCACATATAAAAGAGAATGTTTTGGCCTAACAATATTTACATTGACCTTGTAAGCCAGTGCATTCTTATATATGCATGAGGCTCCCATGGGAGATCTTTAATGCTGCACCAGCGTCATGAAAGGGTTAAAGCAATATGGTATTGGATTCTCTTCACATACTTTTGTTCTGGTGAAGTGTCAGATTATATGCAGCAATACACATATTAGATGCACACAAAATCCATGGCTTTAGCTGGCTTGAGAATAAGATAGAATGAAGTAAACAGACCTCAAAATATAGTGCTGGACATTTGAAGAATGAGGTGCCCAGAAGGTGAAATTAGTGATGCTATCTCCTCTCTGGGGACCTCATTCTGCAAATGTCCGGCACACAGAATAATAGCTTTTTTCCCCCAACTTGCTCAAAATGCCATCAGATATGTCAAGGCCAGGAACCTCCATCACTAAAGTATTCTCTAAACCGTCGCTTCAGCCGTTTTGATAGCTGCTATCTGGAACTCTTGCAGTGGATGAGCTAGATATTTAACCCTTTACCCAACAGAAAGGCCCTGTGCCAATGCATTCTCTTATATATGCGAGTCGACCATAGGTCGCCTCGCATATATAAGAGAATGCATTGGCTTAACACATTAAAAATTATAAAATTGTTAAAGAATGTAAGAAAAAATGGTAAAAAGAGTTAAAAAACGATTTTTTTTAGGCCAATGCATTCTCTTATATAAGCGAGGCGACCATAGGTCGCCTCGCATATATAAGAGAATGCATTGGCTTAACACATATTAAAAATGATAAAATTGTCAAGAATGTAGAAAAATATTATAAATATTTTTTTAGGCCAATGCATTCTCTTATATATGCGAGGCGACCTATGGTCGACTCGCATTTATAAGAGAATGCATTGGCACAAGGCATAACTGTAACCATCACAATGTGGTCAATGAACCGGTTCCAATGATATCCATATTTGTATGGTGTTATTGAGACAGACCGAAGATATTTTAGCTGTTGAAGCTTTATTTGGGCGTTTTTGGCCGTTTTGTTGGGTAAAGGGTTAAGATCAATTCAGATAAGATCATTTAACCCTCCCATGACTGGAGTTTCCTGATATTTTGCTCAAAACCCTGAGCCAATGCATTCTCTTATATATGTGAGTCTCCCATAGGGAGCATCCCATATATAACCTCACATATAAAAGAGAATGTTTTGGCCTAACAATATTTACATTGACCTTGTAAGCCAGTGCATTCTTATATATGCACGAGGCTCCCATGGGAGATCTTTAATGCTGCACCAGCGTCATGAAAGGGTTAAAGCAATATGGTATTGGATTCTCTTCACATACTTTTGTTCTGGTGAAGTGTCAGATTATATGCAGCAATACACATATTAGATGCACACAAAATCCATGGCTTTAGCTGGCTTGAGAATAAGATAGAATGAAGTAAACAGACCTCAAAATATAGTGCTGGACATTTGAAGAATGAGGTGCCCAGAAGGTGAAATTAGTGATGCTATCTCCTCTCTGGGGACCTCATTCTGCAAATGTCCGGCACACAGAATAATAGCTTTTTTTCCCCAACTTGCTCAAAATGCCATCAGATATGTCAAGGCCAGGAACCTCCATCACTAATGTAATCTCTAAACCGTCGCTTCAGCCGTTTTGATAGCTGCTATCTGGAACTCTTGCAGTGGATGAGCTAGATATTTAACCCTTTACCCAACAGAAGGGCCCTGTGCCAATGCATTCTCTTATATATGCGAGTCGACCATAGGTCGCCTCGCATATATAAGAGAATGCATTGGCTTAACACATTAAAAATTATAAAATTGTTAAAGAATGTAAGAAAAAATGGTAAAAAGTGTTAAAAAAAGATTTTTTTTAGGCCAATGCATTCTCTTATATAAGCGAGGCGACCTATGTTCGACTCGCATATATAAGAGAATGCATTGGCACAGGGCATAACTGTAACCATCACAATGTGGTCAATGAGCCGGTTCCAATGATATCCATATTTGTATTATTCTATTGATATTTTAGGCTGTTGAACCTTTATTTGGCCGGTTTTGGCCGGTTTGTTGGGTAAAGGGTTAAAGCAGGAAGTAAGTACTTACAAGTGAAAGTGATTATGTGTATTTTACGAACATCTATTAACCCTTTGAGTGCCAGGGGCCGATCTCATCGGCCCTAAACCTGCAAAGTAAGTATGTTAAAGAATATAAGAATAAATTATTAAAATTGTAAAAAAAAAATTGTCAGGCCAATGCATTCTCTTATATATGCGAGGCGACCTATGGTCGACTTGCATATATAAGAGAATGCATTGGCACAGGGTATATGGGTTGATACAAAAATCGACCTGGCACTCAAAGGGTTAAATGCTTGAGGTGTGTTTGATGTTCACAATCGATAGCTATTTTCCATGTAAATGTCAGTTATAAATATGATTTTTAACAATTACTGATTTAAAAAAAATTTGAATGTGCATTGTGGATTTCCACAGCTCGTATACTAGTTTATCCCATCAGACAAAAGTTTATATATGTTTTAAACAAATTTAATATCAAAACCGCTTTTGGTATGAGGTTACATTAATGACATAGGTTCCTGGCCCTGAGGCCAAAGTAAAATGGACACATGTTTCTGGTAACGGCGCCAAAAGAATTGTTGCCAGAGACTTGATTAGTGACTTAGGTTCCTGGCCCTGTATGTAGTCAAAATTCAGCAATACAACATTTACCATGGTTGGTGCAACTATTTGATGTCATGGTTGAATATATAAACTGAAGGTCAGTGCATTGATACCATATATTATGAAGCAACAAATTGACTTCTATATTTTGAGACTTCATTCAGTATGGAGCGTAAAATGCTAAACTCAAGACTATAACGACCATATTCAGTTGTATAACTAAAATGTCAGTGAATATTAAACAACAAAGATATCCCTTCAAAAACAAATATATATATAAACATGAACATCCTATGAAGATGGGGCTTATTATTTTATGCTCCATACTCAATCTGGTCTAATGATAAAAAGCATAGTGACTGAGACAATTTTGATTTTTGGTTTAATTTGCGCCAACACATTTTAAGATACACAGCCTAATATGACACCATAAAGCTACTATTGGTACGTTTTATATACCAAAAAATAATTAAGATCGTGCCATTGAACCCATCAATAGGAGGTTCTGAAGGTCAGACTTTCAAAAGCAGAAGTTTTAACATGTTTTTAAATATAAAAATTCCAATGATAAAGAGCATTCATGCTTCCGTTTCCCAAAAGCAGTAGATAACAAGAGTATTGCTGGGGTGTGGCCGAATAGCCATTTCAAAGTCTATTACTGCAAAATACAATAACAATTTGAGCTTAGAAAGAACATCTGATATACCCCTACATTTCAATGCCAAAATGCAGTCAAATTCTAAGTCAAAAAAAGGTCCGTAACTCATGTAAAATAATTGGACGGAACCCATATTCGAACTTGGCTTGTGTTTTTAGCTGGGAATACATACCAACTTTCACTCAAATCAAATAATCCAAACTGGAGTTATCGGTTGGAAACCAAAATTGTTAATGGACAGACGGACTGAATACATAATACAACCATTTTGTTTTCAAACAAGCATATAATAAAAGGCCCTCTCAATTACAATCATTTCTACACATTTTCAATGTAAATCTGATGGATGATTTAGTGGAATTTAGCAATGCCTGTGCCATACAAATGATGGTTATTGAAAGAATTTATCTTTGTCTGGTAAGTTAAAATGACCTTGGCAAAGTTTGACTAATTTCGTGTCAAATCGGACTGTGGATCTTTAAGCATAACTGTGAGGTTCAGATTGGATAACTTTAACCATTTGAGTGCCAGGTCCGATTTTTGTATCGACCCATATACCCTGTGCCAATGCATTCTCTTATATATGCGAGTCGACCATAGGTCGCCTCGCATATATAAGAGAATGCATTGGCCTAACCCAAAAAATATATATATAAAAAAAATATATATTTCATTTTTTTTTTTTAGAGCACTCTACAGACCATAAATTAGGGCCGATGAGATCGGCCCCTGGCACTAAAAGGGTTAACCATTTCTTTACTAAATACTCATTTCCCTCAGGAAATGTTCAGATAATAAGTTCAACAAAAGACCATAGGTCGTTTATTGAAATAATTATCTAAACCGTCGCTTCTATAAAATGTTCGGATAGCTGCTATCTGGAACTCATGCAGTGAAGGAGCTAGATATTTGTTGCACGATTTATTGTACTTACGAGTGAAAAGGATTATGTGCATTTTACAAACATCTGTTAAATGGTTGAGGTGTTTTTGATATTGAAACTCGGTTACAGGTATGAAAAGGGCCTTGGATCCATTCCTGGTTATACATTCTCTTCAATGACATGTTCTCCAATTTAAACCTCACCATTATTGACAGTTTAACAAAAAGCATATATAGGTATAATGAGACAAAATTATACAAAGCTGCTCTGTAACAATGAATATTTCGAATACCTAAGATTTTATTTATATTTTGCAATCCAGGTTTCTCGATTTGATTCGATTAGATCTTATGTTGATAACATTCATATATTCATGTTAACCCTTTTATGACTCGAGCTTCCTGAAATTTTGGGGAAACCCTGTGCCAATGCATTCTCTTATATATGCGAGTCTCCCATAGGGAGCCTCGCATATATAAGCGAATACATTGGCCTAACAATATTTACCTTGATCTTGTAAGACAATGCATTCTCTTATATGTGCGAGGCTCCCTATGGGAGACTTGCATATATAAAAGAATGCACTGGCACAGGGTTTTTAATGCTGCACCAGCGCAGCTCCAGTCATCAAAGGGTTAAGAGTGCAATGTTACAGATTTATGTAATGATCTTGCTCCAATCCAGTTCTCTTTAACCCTTTCTTTGCTAAATGGATTCTCCCGTTCAGTTATAGTATACATTAGAATAGTCTATTATTCATTTGGAGGGGTGTTCAGGAAAAATGAGCTGATGACAGACAGACGAATAGAAAATAAAATTTCAGGATTCCTATTTATTGGTCGGAAATGTTTAGGCTATAAGTTCCACAAACGGTCCATGGTCCTTTATTGAACTTATTATCTAAAAAAATTTCCTAAGGTAACTACTCGTCAATGAGTATTTAGTAAAGAAAGGGTTAATTAAATCACATATCAAAGCCAGAGCTGACCTAAGAATAATAAATGCAGTCAATCTAAAAAGTACCATAACTACGGAGGTCGGAGGATTTCTTTAGACTCACTACCAATTTGAAGGTACAAATCCCCAAATAATTCTTAATAGTAATTCTAAATATGGGAGGACATCTCCATAGTTTAACTTAACTACAATAGTCATGGTTAATTAATATCTGAATTTGGGTTTTCAGGTTGTTAAATACTGGAAGAACGGGCTAAACACTTCATTAACAACCAGAATTAACACCCAACATCCGCAGATCATACAAAAGTTAACATCATAAACAAAAGAAATCCAACATAACAAATCACAGTCAGGGATACATTGTCTGGAAGTCATATTATAACATACAGAGCAGTGTTCGCGCTGTCGGTAGCCAAATTAGCCAATGGCTAATCTTTTTTGAATTTGGCTAATAAAAATTTCATTTGGCTAAACTTTTGGCTAAACTTTTTTTGAACCCAAATGGAGACTGAAAGCATGGAGCCAGAAAGCTAATTAATAAAAGCGCTCAATATATCGACATTCAAGGCGAAGTTAGGTGACGAAAGTATTTCATTATTTTCGTACTTATGAAATATCGTACAAAGGGAAACCCGATCGACAACTCAATCAATGCAATCATCTTTAGTTTTCACAAGACGGACATTCAAAGGCGCATGGACATTAAACCGACCGTGGTTGAATTATGACAATGTGAAGAAAGCAATGTTTTGTAGTAAAGTGCATTGACGCCGGGATATAAGCAATTTGTTCGTAACATGTGCAGGCTGTTTTAATCTGGAGAAAGATTACGTCACTCTGCACTAAGCAGCAAAAGGTCATTATTAATTTTTACATTTAATCCCCTAATCCCACATTCAGCCCATTGTCTGTCTGGTCACTCACGGCGCACCTGCACAATGCATGTTTATGATGACATTGTATTTATGACGGTCGAGGTTTATGAGCACCAAGTGTAAGACAATAGCTTAATCAGCCAAATGTGAATCACGACAGATATTTTGTGGCTATTTGTCGTCAATACCGATACAGTCAAAAATAATATGCATGCTTTTATGACAGATTGTAATTTGATAATGGCGTAACAATATTAAGTTATTAGTTTCCAGATGTCACTTAGATATTTTCGCAAGGATAAATATTTAATGATTTAAAAATAGATATTGATATAAAACAAAAAAATAATGACATTAAGAAGGACAACACCGGGTTACCCCCCCCCCCCCCCCCCCCAAATCACTCTTTCACATAAAGATTAATAAATTTTTAATAAATGATATATATAAAAATACTTGTAATTCATCAAAATTATTTAAATCATTGTGTATTTTACCTTTGTCTGTTAGATTTTACGTTTTAGTCATTAATTGTGAACCGACCAGAAAACGATGATTTAATTTGGCCAAAGTTTTTTTTTATTTGGCCAAAAAACATTTGGCTAAAGTTTTTTTCATTTGGCTAATAAAATTTTCATTTGGCTAAACTTCTGGCTAAAGTTTTTTTCGGTCCAGCGCGAACACTGATACAGAGTTCTTAAGCAGGGTGCAAACGCTTTGATATTTGTTCAGAATTATGGGTAATTTTTAGGGATTTAGTTGGAAATATGGCTTGTTGCCATGCATCGGAAAGCTCTCACTGAGAGCTTTCCGATGAATGGCAACAAGCCATATTTCCGACTAAATCCTGAAAAATTACCCATAATTCTATTCTTGTCGCAGACCAGGCCTGAGAATAAGGTGCCGTACATTTGCAGAATGAGGTCCCCAGAGGGTGAATTTTGTGACACTACCCTGCACAGCAGGCTAATATCCCTAAATTCACCCTCTGGGGATCTCATTCTGCTTAGGTCTCATCTTCTCTGGAAAGTATCTTTATTAACAACTTTTTTAGTTGCTTTCGATTATTTTACTTTTTTAGTTGAGTTTCTCTGTATCTCCAAATTGGAAGAAGACACATTGCATAATCTAGGTGCCCAATGGGTGCATATCACAATATTCACATCTGGGAACTTTTGTAACACTGTAATTGGTAGTTAGCTAACATTTTCCAAGAAATCAGTAATTGCCATCATTGCTGATAATTTATCGTTTTTGTTTTTATAGTCCTCAGAAGTCATTTCCAATAGGTATGGATGTGATGTCCATGCCTCGATCAACGTTACCTACTTGTCTCCATTCCAAAATTGACATGTTAGTGAAAAGCCAGTAGAAGCCATCTGTTGTTAAGTAAAATATTTGAATGCTACATTAGAAAATTGTTATGTGACGCTGATTAGGTACTTTGCATAAATCATGACGCTATCGTAGAAAATATAAATTATTGGAAATACGACGATTCAAATTATATGATTTCATACTACACATGTTAACATGTTATAAATTCAAAAAGCAGGGCCTGAGCCGCCTGACAAGAATCATATGACAAATATCACAGCATGTGTGCCAAGCATTACTAAACATCTGGGCTCGTATTCACCAACTGGGTTTATATATAGTCCAGTTATTTTATATCAGGCGAGGCTCAACGCGTAGCTATCTGTGGTTGTTGATCAGATTGACATCACGGCGGTATAGGATCATCCAAAACAAGGGGATTTGACGGATAACATAGATTGGCCACAACTGTTGATCGCATTCGCATGCAGCAGTAAACATACTTGGTTCATTTCATGGGCATTGTTTTTGTGTATTATCATCCACATTCTTGAACATATAGAGACAGGAAGTATGCTCCATCCTACATCATATCTTCAACACTCATTCCTTAGAAAGATTAAGTCTTTAAGATTTAATTCGGAGAGTGTTTTCAATTTAGTCATGAGACAGTGTCGATAAATGGTAAATATGATATATTGGGTCAATCGTATCGATGATACTGTGTGTCATAAATGCTATAGGTACAGTGTGCGTTCAGCTGCCACCAAATAAACTACTATAAAATAAACCCCATTGGTTAATACGAGCCCTGGATTTAATAATGACCATTACACATCTGCCAGTTCACAGCACGCAAACAAATAAATAAGGCACAACCATAACCTCAGTAAATCTGTAAATTATAACATGGATGGACGTGTGAGCTCGTAGAATAAAACATAGGCATCTGAGGTAACAGCAGCTCGAGGAGAACTCGGCGACACCCTGAAAAAATAAAATATACATGTTGAAAGAGGAAGGAACAGAAAAGTAAGCCTGGCAGCAGGGTTAGCGATGCTGCTTGCCAAATGCAAAATATTTTCATTTGAGAGAAGAATTTGCAAGTGAGTTCTCTATTCTAGAAGACAGTATAAACTATCTATCAAGAAATTGGTCTTTGAATTGTCAATGCATAATACATTTTTCTCAAGCCCCTAAATTTCAGTTTGATATCATAGTTAAATGGTGTTTAACCCTTTACCCAACAGAAGGGCCCTGTGCCAATGCATTCTCTTATATATGCGAGTCGACCATAGGTCGCCTCGCATATATAAGAGAATGCATTGGCTTAACACATTAAAAATTATAAAATTGTTAAAGAATGTAAGAAAAAATGGTAAAAAGTGTTAAAAAAAGTTTTTTTTTTAGGCCAATGCATTCTCTTATATATGCGAGGCGACCTATGGTCGACTCGCATATATAAGAGAATGCATTGGCACAGGGCTAACTGTAACTATCACAATGCGGTCAAGGAGCCGGTTCCAATGATATCCATATTTGTATGGTTCTATTGAGACAGACCGAAGATATTTTAGGCTGTTGAAGCTTTATTTGGCCGGTTTGTTGGGTAAAGGGTTAATGTCAATTTCAATAGCTATGGTCATATCGTGACATAAGGAGACATATGGGTCAATTCGGAAGGGAACAGTTCAGTATTGAGAGGGATTCAGTTTATAGAGGGTCCGGTTAAGTGAGGTTTTACTGTAAGAGTATGTTATTGCATAATATCATCATTTGCACCTAAAACTTACCGAGTATCATTGAAGTAGTACCATTGGCTATTGAATGGATGTTTGCAATAGGCTGTGTAATGCCCACCGTGTGTGCTACCTGAGTGACAACTGACTGCATACAAGTTATACATCACTCGACCTTCACCTGGGAATCAAGAGAGATAAGTTATTCTACAATAGTCAGCCATGGGGGTGAAATTGTTGAAAGTAAAAGGTTTTTTGTTGGGCCACTATTAATCCTTCCATGACTGGAGCTTCCTGAAAGTATGCGAAAACCCTGTGCCAATGCATTCTCTTATATGCGCGGGATGCCTCGTATATATAAGAGAATGCAGTGGCCTAACAATATTTACCTTAGCTTTTTAAGCAAGTGAATTCTCTTATATATGCGAGTCTCCCTATGGGACACTCGCATATATAAAAGAATGCACTGGCACAGGATGTTTAATGCTACACCAGCGCATTTTTCTATGCGGGTCACTGTGTGGGTTGGTAGGTAGAATATTTTTTTGCCGGCTGTATATGCAGAGACCAGCCTGTAGGTTTAAAGTGTTGCTGTGGCTTTTCATCAAAGTGTCGCCTAAGGGTGAGTGACAGATTGTGTAGTTTTAATATGTCACATGATGTATTAGCTCATACCGGCACCCTCCCATTGAAGAAATAAAAAGTCAGACAAGTGCAATTATTTGTATATATGACTGCTGCATTGAAATACACAGGTTTATATCGACAGTAAATCGCAAACAAACAAAATTTCTGGAGAGGCCCAAAAAATAATTTGGGTAGGTGCCTTTTAAGGACAATAGGTGGGTGACTGCGAAAAAGCCATATTTTTATTATGGCCCTGTCACAATAGTTCAGGGGATAATGACAAAAAGCTTTTCTTGCACCTAACGGCTTCTACCATCGCTCCCCACAGGACTCAATTTTACCACACTCATTTTGTTCCCAATTATGTCTAGCTTTGCAAATGGAAGAAAAAAGATGGCGTCAAAGATGGCGGCCTTCAATAAATTAATATGTACCTAGTTGGTCTGATCTGCATTTTACAAATAAAGCTGCATCCTATCTTCTATGTTCACAACACAAAGATATTGTACTATCCAAAGAGGAGAAATTAATTGGGATTACAAATCTAGGATGACCATCAAAATGGCTTTCATTGGTGGATAACTACAATCATGTCATACACTGACCTTTCTCCGCAGCAAACTCTGTGAGATCCAAATTTGCTAAAGGATAATCAACCGATGTGCTGACTTTTCTGCTGTATCTTTCTTGACTAAAGCGTTTCAAGTCTATTAGTGAGTCAAGGCTAAATATCAAAGTAAATCTCTGAAATTCACCCACAAATGTTCACCACTTGGTTTAAAGCAACTATTGTGAGATATGGAAATAGGTGTTAGCATGCTACACTCATGACATCATAACAGGAAGACATTATGCGTTTGAATTGGGCTTGCTGTCATTTGGGCATCACACTATGATTATTAACTGCTATGAGATTTTGGCCAAAGTAAATTTTTAAGGTTCTCATTAATGATTATGTAGACACGGTCCAGATGCTAGCCACTGAAGAATGATCCGGAACATTTCATGGTATAATATGTTGTTATGAATCAGGACTTCAAAATAAATTGAGAATTTTAACATTAACAATTTCCTCTACCAATGTTGGTGGCAGTACAAAAAATTGTCAGCTCACTTATTTTACGTGAATTTATTTTGACGTTGTTTCACAAGTTTACGGAACATAAATACTAGTAGATATTCACATATTTTATGGATTGAGATTTCCCCCAGCAACAATAGGGGAACCATTCCCCCAACCCCTAGCAGAAATCGTGTAAGGGTCAGTCAATCTGTCAATTTATGATTTTTCTAGAAATAAAGGATACGTAACACCAATATCTTCGGAAATTTCTGGATGCTGAAACTCTTTGTACAACTTCGTTTTGATTTGCATTTGAAGCATTTCTGAAATAGAGAAAGATGTCGCTAGTAAGTTTATTCCTCAGTAAGCCATTTGACTGTTTTCCAATTTTAATATGTCTTTTAATTCATTCAAATTTATATACAAGGAAAGTAGTCAAGATTTAAACAGTAGTATTCAGGTAAATGTAATATAAGTCAATGTTCTCAGGCCAAAATTCTTTTTAAAGCATGCAATTGAGATATTTTATATTTTACTTTTTATTTTATGGGGCACACATCAATGAAGCATTCAACCTCCATATTGGCTAGCTCCGGGTCTTAATTTCAGGCGTCCATAAAAAGTTTGTTGATAAGATCCTGTGTGCATTATTTCGTCCAAAATCAAGTAACACAGACACAGTTTTAAGGCATGTTTGAACCAACTGCCATTTACAGTAATGAATCGGAAATCTAGACCAAGAAACTGCTGTTTGTTTTCACTTCAATGCATATCTGTAACACAATTATTTCGATATATACTGATAAAAAAATTCCCTGACATTATCAACATGAATAAAAAGGTTACATGGGCAGGGTTTTGTGATCATGTGAGCATGGCCTAAATCCTGCTTTTTAATATTTTTTGTGGCCTTAATCCTGCTATTTTTTCTTTTATTTTAAAAAGTCATATCTCATTATTCCAGGATCAGGTTGAAGTAATTTCCAAATGAGATGGGGAAATTTATATTTTGTAATCCTATGTCATAAAAATTTCAGGATTCAATTTCTGTTGGAATAATGCCCTTTGACGGGTGAGTACATCATATTTGATATCATATTCATGAGTGAATATATTATTGGAAATAAATATTTTAATAATTGCCTATTGTGACAAATAAATTATAAAGACAACATTATTAAAAGCATGAATTTTTTTTAAATGTTGAAATCGAAAAGGGTTAATAACTCCCGTAAAAAAAAAAAAATTTCCATCATCTATATACATGTTGCACATCTTCAATATATGGGCAACAATATTCTGAAGTTTCAAATCTCTGGGATGAAATCTGTAGAAAGGAGGAGATTATAACACCATGAAGGTACTCAACAGTGTGACGAACGGACGGTGCAACGGACGGACGGACAGATGGCTCGATGAACGGACGGCTCGACAGACGGACCGAGCCCGTTTCTATAGTCTCCCAAAAATATTTTTTTCGGGGGACAAAAATAACATATATACACATTATATCCATGAAAAGTTTCCTTTTAGGAGATAAGTTTTCGAAGTTATGAAGAAATTATTACCCTAAAGCTACTGTAAATGACATATATGTCGCTCCACCCACCAATACGACATAAATGTTGTACTCCCATTCAAAGGGTTAATGACACCTTACCGGTCGCTCGTCTTCACCAAGTGTTTCTTCCCTCATAAATAGACTGACACAATCGAGAAGAGACACATCACCTCTGACCTGCACAATGAAAGAGCACACACAATTTAGATAAGTGAACTGATTGTATGGGTTAACTAATCATAATGTTTAACCCTCTCTATACTAAATGGATTCTCTCACCCAGTTATAAAAGTATATATTGGAATGATTTATTATTCATTTGGAGGGGTGTTCAGGAAAAATAAGCAGATGGCAGATAATGCAAGTGCAGAAGGAAACGTATTCCTGGATAGGAAATATTTATTATCTGAACATTTCCATAACTACTCATGAATCAATGAGTATTTTAAGAAAGGGATAAAGCGGTTGAGCTCCTGTTTAAGGTTAAGCCATATATCATGTGCAAATATTCTACAAGCCTTCAACTAGTGCATCTGTCATTTGGAGAATGAGGTCCCCAGAGGGTGAATTTAGTGACACTACCAGCGGGCTAGCATCACCAAATTCAACCTCTGGGGACATCATTCTGTTTAGACCTCATCTTCTAGGAAGTATCAATAGTCTCAAACGAACATTGTTTTTAGTTACTTTTTCCCTTCTGGGAATTTTTATATCCCCTAATTTGCAGAAGAAAAAATGCAAAATCGAGGTGACTAATAGGTGAACCAACTTCAACTGGGGAACTTCAATCTGGTCCTAGGTCCAGGGATATATCCAGGCCGTTTTTCATACCATTTACCGGTTTGGGCACCCAAACTCCTGACGCCCGAAAAAAAAAAAAAAGGGTCCCAATTCATATCATAAACAAGATATATATATTGACATAAGACATTTTAGTTTACAAAAAATTTAAGTTTGAACAGTTGGAATCGTACTATACTAGTAAAGTATGTTTGGCTTTATCTAGCTTTCATCTGTGAAAACTTCAAATAGTTTGAGTTCAGGTTTGTGATCATTCAGCCTTCAGACTTCAGTATTTCATTCAAATTCAAGTGAAATTACACAATACAGTACAGGAACAGTGACAATTTGATCAAATCAACCTGGTTAGCATGTGAGATCTCATAATACCAAATGAATAATTAACATAGAGATTAGTAATTACTAACTTAATAGATATTATTTCTGTACTACTGTCTGGTATATTATGTATGTGTCTCTCACATGAATTTTAGAAAATAGAATATTATATGAATTACTAGTAGAGTGATAACGGTCTCATTTCAAGCAGGATAAGCATAATTCATTGAACCAAAAGATATCTGACAATAAATTATAAGCATTTCCAATCCATATACATATCTAAAAATTTCCAAAGTTGAGAAACTTGACCAAAGTGACTTCTCAGTAAAATTCAAAATACTGACTCCAAGATCCCTGATTAGCTCTCAATGCATTGGATTTTCAAAAGATTTTCAGGGTGCAAAACCCACAGACCCCTCACCATCAGGTTTACCCCCTCCCGAACCTCCCTCAGGTCTTCAGGATATGCCTTTGCCATATCATTGCCCAAAAATATAATATTTATAAATAATATTACTTTTTCCTTAAGGGAAGCCCGAAACTGAACTATATGGATTACGTCTCCGGCCTTGTGTCAATCAGGAGGGTTAAAATTTTATTGCTGTGCCGACCCCACTCACATCCGTGTCCAGATTAGTCTCGCATGAATACACCCGCATTCTATCTATTGTCTAGTCAGTTTTTTATTTCCGACTTAATCATGAGATTTGCGAGTCGCGGGGTTGGGAATGGCACCACCATGGGAGGGATCTATGATAGTTCAGTTTCGGGCTTCCCTTAAGGAAAAAGTAATATTATTTATAAATATTATATTTTTCCGCCAAGGAGAAGCCCTCAACTGAACTATATGGATTAGAATGCAAGCCCAGGAGGAGGCACGAGCAATAAAGTTAATTAATATCCAAATTCGATGGGAATGTACTCTTCCGAAACATGATTCATGTAAATGTGATTTAGTCATGAATCAGATATGATTATGTTACGTGAAAGAGCTCCCAATTCAGATTACGACATTGCTCAAATGTGTACCGCCCGCCCCCCTTGTTTTTGGAATAAACATCCCAGGTAGTGCCATATAATTCATGCTAGCGAGACAACCGAGCAAGTACAACTTTGCTGCATCCTATTCTCTTTGTCATCTTCTTCGCTCTCTCGACAGTTCACATTATGAACTGATGTCACATGCAGCCATTGTGTAGGCCATAAGATATCAGAATGCTTATGATACACCAGGGAGCAAATTAACTGGAATCGCATCGCGATTTGCCACTGAAATGTGGATACCGGTAATAGCGAGGAATTTCTTTATACATGTATGATGTTATAAAAATGCTATCTAATCATGTCAATGTGAGATTATTTGCTAATCAGATATCGAAAGTAAATTGCTCCCTGTGATACACAAACCAGATATAAAAATGATATGCTGCAGATATCATAGCGAGGTATGAGGTTTCATTATATCATGCCACACATCTGTACTCCAGCCTCGTATAATGTAGAGAGCAGGGAACGCCATCATGATCCAAGGTATCATTGCATACCAGTATATATGGGATTAGAGAACACCACAGCGGACTTGATGAACAAGCATAGAAGCATCAGTGATCTATGATGGCGCACATAACGAGTGTCGGGTACATTTCGAAATGATCAAATGTAGCAGAATGATCAAAATTGCAAAATGACCGGTGAAGGAGTGGCCTGGAGGTATCCCGAAGGTATTACGATTCCAGGAGATTGGACCCCATCGTGTGGAGATGTGGGCCACTGCACCGTGGGGAAGAGATAGAAGGCTGGTTGGTGCAGCTCTTGGAGGCACGCAACAAGACTTCCCCACCCAGATCATTCAGCCTTTCTTTCCTACCGGTGAAGGAGTGGCCTGGAGGTATCCCTAAGGTATTACGATTCCAGGGGATTGGACCCCATCTTGTGGAGATGTGGGCCCCTGCACCATGGGGAAGAGTTAGAAGGTTGGTTGGTGCAGCACTTGGAGGCACGCAACAACAAGTCTTCCCCACCCAGATCATTCAGCCTTTCTTTCCTACCGGTGAAGGAGTGGCCTGGATGTATCCCGAAGGTATTACGATTCCAGGGGATCGACTGGACCCCATCTTGTAATGATGTGGGCCACTGCACCATGGGGAAGAGTCAGAAGGCCATTTTGGCTGGTGCGCTATGTCTAGACTATGAGAGCAAGAGCGTCACGTGACAACGAGTCTACCCCACCCAGAACATCCTCCAAAGGCTATTTTTTCTCTTTCTTCTTTTTATTTCTTCTTTCTTTTTCTTTTCTTCTTTTTATAAAAGAATCCTCGTCCGACAGTGTGCCTGACGACCCACTGTCGGCCCGCGATTCTTGCTCATCGTCGTCAAACCTGCCGACGCCATGCGATGCAGAGAAGCATGTCAAGATCGACGCCAACAGAATTGGCTGCATCAGGTTGGGATACCAGACTGTGGAAGAGGCCTACTCTGAAATGGTTCGACGCAAGACAAATGCTCTTGCATTTGGGATAAGTAGCTATGGCCTGTCCAAGGTCACCCCCTCAAATTCTGGGGCATCATCAAGCTGCGCCCCCAAGGCCAGAGGGAATAAGTTCTGATGAGCCATTTGATCAGAGGAAGCCCCTTCCATGGAATCCCCCAAATGCAGGTGGTCCTGACCAAACTGGAATAAATGTCGATGACATACCACTATGATCGCATGACGGCGGAGGAGCAGGCCCGGATGTATCCCGAAGGTATTACGATTCCAGGGGATCGACTGGACCCCATCTTGTAATGATGTGGGCCACTGCACCATGGGGAAGAGTCAGAAGGCCATTTGGCTGGTGCGCTATGTCTATGAGAGCATATGCGTCACGTGACAACGAGTCTTCCCCACCCAGAACAGCCGCCAAAGGCTACTCCCAGGTGCCCAATAAACAGATCTTCGTGGCAGGAATCCAGGCCGAAATCAAAATACTGATGGAAATTTCACTCTATGTGGAATAATAGTATATCGATGTGAATTTTTTCGAAATTTAATAATCGTATTGCCACTACCATTAGGCACCTGAGAGAAAGGTGCCGGAGCAATCGCCCGTGAAGATTGGTTTCCCGAATCAACCGCATGCAGCACCCGCCTACCATTGGTTCAACTGCCGTAGCAGGACCTGGGGGGCCAGAACTGGTCCTGCCCGAGGTAAAGACTGGTACGGTTGCTCAAAGTAGGTAATCATTGACTAATATGCCCTTACCCAACGATAACAAGTAATACACCCGTGAATGAGCAACCTGCACGGTGTGTGGCCATCAAATTCGAATCATGTTCGACTGCAAGACATGCTGTTAGTTATAACAAAGCAAGGTTAATATACATAACACAATACAACCTAGGTTATTGAATATAAAGTAAGGTTAATATAAAATCACGTTATACCCCTGGCCACGTGATCTTACCTGCTATGACAGGTAAGATACTGTCTTTTCTCGTATATGAGGACGATGAGTTCCGAATGCACATAGGCAAGAACTAGGCGGTTTCCGTTAGGAAAGTGCGCTTACAGCGGACGTGAAGATACGAATGCCTGTATTTTCGTCATGATTGTATCGAATCGTTTTGTCACATAATCAGTGGATATGTCGATGATATACCACTATGATCACATGACTGCGGAGGAGCAGGCCCGGATGTATCCCGAAGGTATTACTATTCCAGGGGATCGACTGGACCCCATCTTGTAATGATGTGGGCCACTGCACCATGGGGAAGAGTAAGAAGGCCATTTGGCTGGTGCGCTATGTCTATGAGAGCAAGAGCGTCACGTGACAACGAGTCTTCCCCACCCAGAACAGCCGCCATAGACGAAGAGCCATGTCATGGCCGGTTTCGGAAATATATTGGCAGTAGATGTGCGCAATATAAACGCTGCGCATGTAAGCTCGCTTTAGACATGTAACAATACAAATGCAGTCCTTTCTGCGCAATATAAATGTGTTGCATGTAACTGCGCATCATACACGAGTGAAAGCTATGTGGCAGAATATCGTTTTGATATATGCGGAAATAGAAGTTAGTGAGCCAAGTGATGGTCTCTACTGGAAAGACTATTGGCAGTGAATCTGGAGCACGTGACAATATGTATTCTTTCTATTTCGCTGTTTGCCGTTATCATTCACTGATGAAACTGCAAAGTATGTCAGTATTGGGATGAAAACTGTTCACCATATGTAAGCATACTAGTAGTCAGTTCTGACAGCATACATGAGGCCCTGATACGATATGATTGTCATGTACAATGTATGGAACTATTACGGCGTGCAATACATCATTGCAAGCTCGCCCACGCCGAGGCATATTAGAGCCTACGGTAAGATGGCTTAGTGTCAGGCCACAAAGTTTTCACTTCATTGCAGTTGGTGAACAATAGTTCGTAGGAACCCAAACTGTACATACATGGATGTAAAGAATGCAACACAATATTTAGAACGTCAGACAACACATCAATTCGAAGTGTGGTTATATATGTGATAACGAATACCATCCCCCTGTTACGGAGTGTTAGTAACTATTGTACTGATGATACAATGAGTTATATGATATTTAATCGTGATAGACAAGGTAGAATTTTCGAAATACCTTGAAGTCGATGTAATGTGTTATTACATTTGTCATGTGTCTAACAAGACCACGCGCTCATACATACTGGCGGGCGTAGATTTGCAGGTATTGATCGTTAAAACAATATTACAGATCGCTCAGTCGAAAGAAATGTGAATTGTCATCTGATAGTGATAACAAGTACTATCTTTCGTATTTATTCATGTAAATTATTACAAAGGAGGATATGGCTGTCCTGTGCAACTTTCAGCGAATTAACAGAGCAGTGCCATGTATGATTTGGCAGTATACATTATGATACAAAGCAACGGAACTTACGAAATAACCGAAGCGAGTCGACGGAAACTTATGTAAAGTGAAACACGTGTAGCACGAAATTAGGAGACATCGCATACCGTACTACATTGCGTCCTCAATTGTAAGTCATGATAGTCATCACGCCGTATGTGTGGCACAATATGCACTATGTGGTTTTGCCACAAGTAAGCTATGTGCTTCTTTAGTCATTGTCAAGATGGCCATCTTAATTCCAATTGTTGGAAGATAAAGCCGTCTTGAGGAAAACAGAAAACACGGAAACAAATTACGGATACAGTGAAACGAAAAAAGTTCCCGTTTCGGATGTGAGAAATATTAATTAACTATCGGGTACAATAAATTGCAAGTTTGTAATATCAACAATAAATATTGAGTCGATAAACTCGCAACACAGAAAGATACAACCTTGAGAAAATAGAAACGATCCTGTCCTGGCGAGGAGGAATAAAAACTGACTAGACAATAGATAGAATGCGGGTGTATTCATGCGAGACTAATCTGGACACGGATGTGAGTGGGGTCGGCACAGCAATAAAATTTTAACCCTCCTGATTGACACAAGGCCGGAGACGTAATCCATATAGTTCAGTTGAGGGCTTCTCCTTGGCGGAAAAACAGGTGTCCCCAAAAAATCCCTGGATCCTTCACTGCCTAGGTCTCACATAGCAGTTGAGGCCTAAGCAGAATGAGGTTCCCAGAGGGTGAATTTGGTGATGCTAGTCCACCATGCACATTATTTGCAGGCTTGCAATTCTAAAATTTGAGAACTGCAGACCCCTAGATAAATATTTCATCATACCTTTGCAATTGGTAGTGACAAGTCCCAGAACGGGTCAAATGTCACCGACCTATGACCGCAATCGGTAAACTTCAGTTCGCTCTTAAGCTGACCAACAAAGATATCTGAAAAAGGAAATTTAGCAGTCATGGGGGTATAAGGCCAAAACAAAAAACTTCTCTGTTTCCAATAACATTGGGAAATTTTTCCAGTAAGGCGGGAAGAGTTTTTGGGGTTATTTTGCAATTTTTTTTTTAATCCTTCCAGCCATAAGCCATAAGCGATATAATACATGTAGTCAACATAGTCATGGTGTCATGGAATATGGTAGATCATTGTGTAATGAAAATAAGCCAAGCATGAAGCATTGATTGATGTTGTCCCTTGAATTCATTCACTCTGCAAAAAGATCTCAACCAACGTTGAGCTTAATAACCTACTTATTTTTGCTTTTGGGGAAAACGATAAGTATTCAAATTGACACTCTAACAGGTAAATATATAGATTAGCTTTCTGGAGAAAATTGAAAAAAAATTGAGGCAGGCAAGAAAATCTCAGGCAGGGTATTGGAAACAAAGGTGTTTTTTTTTGGCCTAAATATTCAATGCAGTGTGTATCATAAATGTTTGATGCACTGGCTCGCTATGAGGTGTTCATTGACTTGTAAAGTGCTTGGATAAACTCTTAATGAAATGGCCATGTTTTTAACTGATCTTCACATTGAAGTATCCATAAACTCAGATCAAAGTTTGAAAATCAGTCCCAATTTGTGTCCATGTCAGCCTTGGCTTGACCAGACTGTGTAGTGGTATCTATGAACTAACCACCTAGAATGCACTGGCCTCGCATTGACCTTGTAAGCCAGTGCATTCTCTTATATATGGAAGGCTCCCTATGGGAGACTCGCATATATAAGATACTGCACTGGCACATGGTCTTTAATCCTGCACCAGCACAGCTCTTGTCATGAAAGGGTTAACACACTTGTGTCATTCTGGGTATATATACTTCTTTGCAAGTTACTCACCAGCCACCTTGCTTTGATCGAAAGCTGAATATGCTCTCCAATATTCTCTCGCTTTTTCCATATCACTGAAAAAGAAATCGGAATATTTGTGGTAAAAAGAATTAACCGTTTCTCACATTCAGTTATAAAAGAATATAATGGAATGGTCTATTATTCATCTGGAGGGATGTTCATGTAATATAAGCAGACAACAAATAATAGAAAGTACAGAAGGAATACTATTCATTGGTGGGAAATGTTAATTTTTTATACATTCAACAAACAACCTATGTTAATTTACTCCCGAAACAATCTGCAGGACAAAATCCAATAAATTATTTTATTCTTTATTCTTGATGAGAATTTGTTGAGATAAGTTGTCAAATGTGTGACAGATATACATGCTAAACAAGAAGTTAAGTAAGGTTTTTATTGGTCATAAATTATTACATATTTTTAAGCCCCCCGAGAGTCAGCCTTCGGTGTGAAAGCACCCACATAGAAATGTTAATTTAATATAGACTCTGTGAATTAATTCCACCCCATAGCATTTCAACTTTTTAAGTCATATAAGTGTCCAAACCTTGTCAGCTTGAGATCTGCTGTATCTATTCGTATATGCATTTTTGGTTGTTGGTAACTTTATTTAGACGTATAACAAACCTTTTTAGCTCGAGATCTTCATCTGTTAGTATATGTGGTTTTGGTTTACTGGTAACTTTATTTACGTCCTCATGGAGTCCCTGCAGCAAGTATCTGAGAAATTCTTGGGCATCTTGTTGCCTGTAAGATTAATAGTTCAATTATTAGAAGGAAAAAGAAAAAGAAATAAAATCTGATACTGAAAGTGCTACCCACATAATCAAATAAAATGATTTGATTCTCAGGCAATTTTTTTTTAAATCAATGAGGGAGCAAGGATTTTATTTTTATTTTTACATCATATAGGGATTACCTTTATTGGGATGAGCATTATCGACACAAGCATTTTTAACAGCACACAGAACTACATATCCGTTCATATATATGCCATATAAAAATATTGAACGTAAATACAGTCGAAATGAAAAGATAAAGTGATCTTCCAAACTATCATAGAACGTCTTGATTCACTTATTCTGCTGACTATTTAGAGACTGTACAGCAATGGATGATAGCCAATAAAATTTCAAATAACCATTATAACATGGCCAATATACACTGCTTGTCAAACTGTATTCTTGTCAAACTGTATTCCTGTCAAACTGTATTCCTGTCAAACTGCGTTCCCAAATTTGTTTTTTATTCCTTTTCGATTGATCTTTTTTCGAAATATTTCAACACAATTGTCCATTAAACTTGGGGGTTTGGACAGCCTGTGGTGACAATATACCGGATAGTTATCATTGACTATGGTCTTTTGTTTCAATCAAAATTTGGTTCGATAAAAAACACACCTGAATGCCAAGAACATGAATAAGTAGGTGGATGAATTATGAATGGTCAATCCAGATCGACATTCTACAAGTTCTACCCTACTATGGTATAGGTTTATAACAGCTTGGTTTCAACTATAATAGTTTTCTCAGAGTAAGTCAGTAAGCTTAACCCTTCCATGACTGGAGCTCCCTGAAATTTTGTGAAAACCATGTGCCAATGCATTCTCTTATATATGCGAGTCTTCCATAGGGAGCTTCCCATATTGAAGAGAATACATTGGCCTAACAATATTTACCTTGACCTTGTAAGCCAGTGCATTCTCTTACATATGCTTGCATATATAAGAAAATACATTGGCCTAACAAAATATTTCAATTTACCTTGTAAGCCAGTGCATTCTCTTATATATGGGAGTCTCCCATAGGGAGACTCGCATATATAACATTATGCATGGCACATGATCTTTAATGATGCACCAGCGTATCTCCCGTCAAGAAAGGGTTAATTAACTATAATAGTTTTCTCAGATTAAGTCGTTACTCAATCTGTTCAGACGGTCCCCATATCATCAAGTTACAACAACAAAATTTCTACAAAATACATTTTGTTATCAGAATCAATTAATTACAACAAAATAATGCTAACCCCTGTCAACTATGGAATAAAATTTCCCAAAACGTGATATTTATCAACATGTTGTTCAACGAAATATGGCTGTATTATCACTTTCGTATCACAAAATTTGGCCGCATTACCACTTGATTTTAGAGTTATCCATCTTCATCCGCAATTTTGTCCGAGACAATTGGTTTGACGACTCGTTTCTGGGCCACAAATTTTTTTACATTTCGCGAAAAAAAAAAATTCAAAAATTTATATCTGATCACTCTGAGCTTTGATGGGTGGGTTCCTTGACTCGAATCAAATGTTTTTCACCCCTGAAGCCAAAGAAATAGTCATTTGGCAGCATTAATTCGGATTATGCATCTTTAAGCTTAACACAATAATGAATACTTACAAATACCCCATGAACCTGGGGGCAAACTTCTGTATTTGGGTCTTGAAATTATTTGGTGAGATGTAAGTTTCGTTCTTGCCACTCTTCCATAATGAATACATGAGGTTGGCATAGGCTGAAATAAATAAACAAGAACTTTATATCAGAACTCAGAAGAACATAAACCAACCATCAAATTCAACATTGTGGGTTATGCTTTATCTATTAACATAGATCTATATGTATCAAAGAAATAGTCAAAATTCTGCCACCAGTATTTTAGATGACAAAGTCTCGACTTTGGGATATTGAAATGACTGATAAATCTCAAATGTACCATGTTAGTTGTGGGTTTTTTGGGTGTGTATTATTTTAGAATCAGAGTTGATCAAATTGATCAAGCTTTAGTGTTCATAGTTATTAATATTGAATCTCATTAATTTCCTATTTAGCAATACTGTAATTTGTTAAAACATTTCCAGGTGTCTCTCTGGTACTCATCATGGGTGTGTAATAAATGAGGATACTAACCACTCATTAAGGCTCCCTTCATACTACTTGAAGTTTTGTTCGTGTCTCTCTGATACTCGTCATTTAGACAGTAGTCCATTAGAAGCTTGGTGTTACTCAAACATTGTAAGACAGAATTCATAAAGCACTGAAATAACAAAAGATAAAAGTGTCAAAAGCTGTAGCTCAACTTGAAAGGACTGAACATTTCCTCATTTTACTTAACCCTTTACCCAACAAAATGGCCAAAACCGGCCAAATAAAGCTTCAACAGCCTAAAATATCTTCGGTCTATCTCAATAGAACCATACAAATATGGATATCATTGGAACCGGCTCCTTGACCACATTGTGATAGTTACAGTTATGCCCTGTGCCAATGCATTCTCTTATATATGCGAGTCGACCATAGGTCGCCTCGCATATATAAGAGAATGCATTGGCCTAAAATAAATCTTTTTTTAACACTTTTTACCATTTTTTCTTACATTCTTTAACAATTTTATAATTGTTAATGTGTTAAGCCAATGCATTCTCTTATATATGCGAGGCGACCTATGGTCGACTCGCATATATAAGAGAATGCATTGGCACAGGGCCCTTCTGTTGGGTAAAGGGTTAACAAATTGGTCGTCTACTCTCGTGTCCTGAATAAACGTACATACCGGTATATGTACGTTTAAGTTTTTTTCATGAAAATTGTCGCACTATACGAGCTTATTCCGGTCTATACGTTTATTAGTTTTATTAATTTTAAACTGACAAGATCATATGTAACTCGCCAAAACGCGATAAAAACAAACATTTGAAAGAGCAATTTTTTAGAAGGCAATCGGCGTTAGCTAAATGCCGCATTCTATTGTCTATTCTGGACACAAGAGTAAATGTTGATTGATGGTGACATAGGCAACAATCACCTAGCTGTGTAAAACATATTAATACTCGATTATTTATTTACATGTATACACTCAGGATGGGCGATGGTCAAGTTGGTAGAATGTCTGATTACATCATTATGTCATAGGATTCTTGCCCTCCTGGCTCAGGAAGAGTGGCATTTGAACTGGAAACTTCAATCTGACCAATTGTAGGATTTGATGTACCGTCAGTACCGGTAGTGTATTGTTTCAAAATGGAATAATATATCACCTTAAGTTTGTTGATGTGCTAATAAAAATGAGCCAAAGTAAAATCCCAGTGTAGAAGCGCACCACAAATGAGAATTGGTAATTTTCATAATGATTTTTGAATGCTTTCTATACTAATTACTCATTGACGAGTATCTCTCTTTGAAAATGTTCAGATAATAATTTGAATGTTGAACTTATTATCTAAACATTTCTCTTCAATAAATAGGACTCCTTCTAGACATGTATTATCAGTCGTCTGCTTACATTTCTTGAAAACCCCTATGCATATCAATAATAGACCATTCCAATGTATACTTTTATAACTAAATGGGAGAATACATATAGCAAAGAAATTGCTAATACCTGCAATCTTTTGTGAATGTGCTATGTACAAGTCCTTCCAGATGGTGTGAGTTGTGTGCATTTGTGTCAAAATTTTCCTGTTTTATATCAATATTAGTCGTTTTCATTAACCCATTCATGGCGGGAGCTGCGCTGGTGCAGCATTAAATATCCTGTGCCAGTGCATTCTCTTATATATGCGCGTCTCCCAAAGGGAGCCTCGCATATATAAGACAATGCACTGGCTTACAAGGTCAAGGTATGTATTGTTAGGCCAATGTATTCTCTTATATATGCGTGGGACGGGCACAGGGTTTTCGCAAAATTTCATGAAGCTGTAGTCATGGAATGATTAATATTTCAATGTAATAGCAACCACCAGCGTGCCGCAGGTGCACATGGTTATTTATACATCAGGCATATGTCCTATATCCATCAGTGATTTTTTAAACATCGCGGGTATGGATTTTGGAGAAATTGTCATGTGACTTCCGGTTAGCAACAGTGTGGTGATTGCCAAACACAGAGAATCAGGAATGGAGCATCGCGATGAAAATGACAGTACAACTTACGAAGAATTCCCATGTGATTTAGGCCTTTTAATTTCATTTAGACCAATTTCGTTGTTCAGCTTAAGGAAAACGAAAATGAAGACATCATGATACAGATTCTGACGTCATTTTGGATTTGTGGGCCAGAATACAGACAAGATTGCACAATCCACGACACATCTTTTATCAAGTTGTCATGTCATCTCCGTCGTGACCACTGCATTATGTTACATAAATTATTCTTAGCTTTATGTCGCTGATAAAAGGCATATGTGAGGCACAGCATGTGTGGTTGCTCCTCTACATGCCACGTATGATTCATATTATACTCATTAATGCATGGTGCGATCTTTTCAATCCATAGATGAGCTGAAGAGGTGACCTAAATGAAATAAAGTACAAAGATATTCAGTACTAACCGTATTTCCAAGGTTCTTCAGTCCTACTGTGCCGTTATCAGATGAATTGGAACTTGAAGACTGAAAATATGAGATTTGAGAGTAAATGAATTGCTCATCTGGGTTCAACATTTACAAAATATACTTCCACAAACTGTCCCAATACTGTATAATTGATCCTGGGTGAGAATTTACCATTCTCCAAGAAGAAAACAAGAGTTCCAACAGAGGTGCTGGGTAAAGTTGTTGTGGCTAAAGAACTTAATAATTGAACAATATAAAGAGGGATTGCGCATATCTATATATATACATGCTTATTAGACGATCCTAACCTTATCCCATTCAATAAACACATTAAATAAATTGTGAAATGCAATGTTCGTTGCATAACAGGAAATAGTGACAGGTGTACTATTGTTGCGCACATGATACCTTTGACTTCCGGTGTAACACGTCATCTCCCCCCCCCCCCCCACCCAAGGGTTGGGGGGTTTGATATCGTTTGTCCCTGAAATGGCCAGGAAATTCTTTTTCTGTCATGAAACGGTGAAAAATTTACTTCTTCCGTGAAAAAGTTGTTTGTCAAGGTGGGGTTTAATACTGTCATGAAACGGTGAAAAATTCACTTCTTCCGAGAAAAGTTGTTTGTCAGGGTTTGGGGGGGGGGGGGGGGGTGGATGTCCAGGCCTGGATATATCCCCCACCCCACCCAGCACCTGCATGACAAAAAATCCTCTTATGGTTTTATTGCTTATTTTGCTTTATATGCATGTAGTCATGAAACAGCAAGAAATTAACTTCTTCCGGGAAAAGTGAGTCAGGGTTTGGGGTGGGGGGCGGGGGAGATGTCCAGGCCATGATATCCCAAACCCTTACAAAATAACTTTTTCTCGTAAGAAAATAAGCAATAAAACCATTATAAGAGGATTTTTTGTCATGTAGGTGCTGGGTGAGGGGGGGATATCCAGGCTTGGATATTTGAAAAAAAAAATGATATCAAATGAGCAAAATTATATTTTAGTGATAAATGGGGGGGGGGGAATATCCAGGGTGGGGAGAAGATATCCTAGTATAGCTTCCTCCACCCTCCCCCCTCGGGGGAAGATATCCAGGGGGAGATATCATGTTACCCCGCTTTGTCGTTTGTTTACATTCCATACGCTATATCTCAAAATACTATGGCTTTCAATATTTTTTCAACAAACTCTACTGAATGAAGAGTTTGAAAAGTTATGTAATTAAATTTACGCGCCCTTAAAAAAGTCAAAGAGTCATAATTTATCTGGGACTATTTCTATACATGGGTAAACAACGCATAGTTACGTGAAACATCATCGCAGGACTTATGGAAGCTGATGTTAGTTTCACATCGCATTTGTTGATTTACATATGTTTTATCGAGGTTTTGAATCATGTAATAAATAGAATCTACAACTCTTCCTCAGTTTGTAGCGGAATTTACAAAAATCGTCCATTTAAATTATTGTGAAAACCCTGTGCCAATATTTACCTTGACCTTGTAAGACAGTGCATTCTCTTATATATGCGAGGCTCCCTATGGGAGACTCGCATATATAAGAGAATGTACTGGCACAGGATCTTTAATGCTACACCAGTGCACATCACATCATGAAAGGGTTAATTAATTTCATGTTTAGCATCAATCGCCTCATAATTTGCAGCCTTGATGGAAAAATAACTAGAGGTGTGACTGTCCCAATGGGACTACGGATACCCCCCTGATTTTAAAATACCAAGATGTTTCACATGTCAGTAAACATTTAGTTAAAATAATAAAATAACAGTTCCCATTGCAGGTGTACAACCATAACCCTAATCTTAAACCTATTGACCGAAAAATGTTGGAATAAAAGCTTGGACAAAATTATGCATGTTGCGAAACAAATTCTAAGTAAAAAAAAGGGAATAACTCCACACAAAAATGTCGGACAGACGTCATAATCGCAGGTGCACAGGTTCCCATGGTACTAAATATCAGTGCCAAGATTAAAAAATATTGACCGAAAAATGTAGGAATAAAAGCTCGGACAAAATTATGCATGTTGCCAAAAACATTTCTAAGTCGAAAAAGGGGGATAACTCCACCAAAAAAAGTCGGACAGACGTCATAATCGCAGGTGCACAATTTCCCATGGTACTAAATATCTGTGCCACGTTTTTTAAAAATTGACCTAAAAATGTGGGAATAAAAGCTCGGACAAAAGTATACATGTTGCAAAAAAATTCTAAGTCGAAAAAGGGGGATAACTCCACCAAAAAAGGTCCGACAGACGTCATAATCGCAGGTGCACAGGTTCCCATGGTGATTGATGTCTGTGCCAAGTTTCAAGGAAATTGATAAAAAAAACGACTGAGAAAAACTCCGGACAAATTTGTGTCCACGGACGGACGGATGACGGACGGACGGACAAGCTGACTCCAGTATACCCCCCCTAACTTCGTTGCGGGGGGTATAATAACGCATTTGATTAATTATTGGCACAATGTTCAGGTTCAGTGAAGTATCCTACATGAAAATTCAGATATGAACATTTTCTCTTATTGAGTCGGGTTGCATAAAATGAATGTAAGCAAGATTGGTGGTAACAGTTATTATATCCATTATGCTACATAAGTAACTTCAGAAAGCAAGTCAGGAAAATTAGTAATAGATAATCACTGCATAAACAGAAAATTAATTAACCTTGGCCTAAATGAATCATATTCTTACCGTAACATGTATTGAACTACTAGAATCTTGTCGAGACAATGGTTTTACTGAAGACTCTCTATCAACGGAAAATCTTCTAGTTGTCCCAGTCACAGTGTCACGGACCAATGAGCTATTTCGTCCGTATGTACTTGGCTTAGAATAATCGTCCCTCTCGACAGTGTAAGCTCGACTATTTCGAACTCTACTGTAAGAATCTGCATCTCTATCCAGAAATCGGCTAGATGTCCTTGAACTGACACCGGAATCAGTTTTTGTGTCGTGCAAACTCAGATCACTAGTTAAGCTGGCTAAGCTTGGAGATCTGTTGTGAAGAGAACCTGAGCTTGGTCGGTATTGAGAATCTAATCTAGACCGTGATATATCTGACGTCCTATCATAATCACTCCGCCCGGCATAAATACTGGATGAAACTTTCGCTGTTATCAGAGGTTTATTGCGGTACGAGAAGTTCGATAACTTCCGGCCGTCAGAATCCAGTGGTCCAGGCCCGGGCGGCAATGGCCGTGATGTATATGAACTTGATGCAGTGGAACTTGAATAAGTACCACTTGATTTCCTAGGCAAGGTTCCATATGAAGAAGAGGAATATGAAGAGGAGTAACTGCTAAGGTAATCATTTCTGGTTGAAGATCCATATGCAGGCATACTGCTATCTTTGGTGGAATACAATCTGGCCTGAGAAAGCACTTGTGTGCGTGGCATTTCCTGGTGTATCATACATGTATATCAATTTGACATGACAAACCCTTTGAAAATATGTCAAGTTAATCTAGAATCCATGTCTGAACTAAGAAACAACGTTTTTGAGTTAAGTGATCAGATCGAGGCATCACCAGGTGAGAAACACTCGTTAACCACCAGATTCTTGATCATAGCATACAGCAACAAAAATACCTGAAACAAATACAAAGATAGCTGAAATTACAGAAACTAACGTGAGACGAATCATCCTGCCATAGACTTTTTATAACAAATGAAACAGATACTTTGAAACACCAACTACATGTAAAAGGATATTTCTATTTCTATGACAGAATTGAACAGTCAAGTGATTTACCAGTATGTTGTTCAAAATGGGAATTTTTCTGGTGTTTCAAAGAATAAGCTACCGTAGATTTTTGATTGTACTCCCAGGAATCTTGATGGCCTAATAATAGTGATGGGTGGGGGATTTAGGGTGAAATTAAATCATAGTGATGGCAAATTCATTCTATGTCTCAATGCCAAATAATATATAACCGCCAACCATGTAGGTGGTCGTAAACAAAACGGGGTGGTGCCTTGGATTGCAATGCACATACGTCGGGATGTCTTTATGATAGCCTGTTTATGATAGCATGTTTTGTCCGCCGAGCAATATGCCATATAACGACCATTTTTTTATCTGTCTTGTTGGCTTATAAAATGCATTAATAGTTTATTAAGAAATTGGCCATAGTTTCATTTTATTTTTTGAGTAAGATCGTCCTCATTTGGTTGAGGTCCCCCTGCAATTTCAATTCAGTCAAGTAGCTTAGGTACAGCATGCTAAAATTTCCTAGAAAAGGCAACCACGTACTCTATAATGTACTTCACGATTTTGGAGCTATACATGTACGTGTCCATAAGGCCAAACTTTTTTATTTTACTGCTTTACGGATTCGCCGACCCTGTTTTCTGTGGCTCGACAAGGAAATAAAAATCAAATATAATTTTTATTTTTATTTTCACAGCCTACCTTAGCTGTTTCTGCTTATCAGTAACAAATTATCTAACCACATATCACTGGTAATTAAAGATGCCTAGGACACCACCAACTATAGATATCTCTGGCTTTAATTACTTTTAACTACATCCAAGATGAAAACTGAGAAGTCAGCTTGAGTTTATAACTTCAAGATACATGTATGCTTTCTATAAATCTTGACATCTCTTTAAAACTCTAAATGGCCTTTAGAATACATGTTGTATTCCTGGGAATTTATGGTGATCTTTATGACTGAAGACCAACAACAGTCCACAAGGTTCTTAGATGGGAATGACAAGCTAATGAGTATGTTCAGTGTGGGCTTGCTCAAGTTACACATTCACTATTTATCATTACCACTAATCTCACCATTCCCATGTGTGTATTAACCCTCTCTATACTAAATACTCATTGACCAGACAAGTAGTTTTCTTAGGAAATGTTCAGATAATAAGTTCAACAAGTTCTACACTTATTATCTGATCATTTCCCACCAACTAATAGGAATCCTTCTGCACATATATTATCTGTCGGCTACTTATTTTTCCATGACATCCATCCAGATGAATAATGGACTTTTTTAATGTATACATTATAACTGAATGGGGGAGTCCATTTATTCAATAATTAAAATGTTGAATAAAAACAAACTCTTTATTTCTGGATTTTTTCAATATTATTCAATAAACTGAGTTATGATTCAAATAATAGTACTGGATTTGAAATTTGTGATATACATCCGAAAACTGTTCTCTGTAACTTGTAAGTGACTGACAGAGAAATATAAAGACACAATTACCACCTTAGCGAATGTCCAAAAAAAATAAAATGGTTCAAGCATTTTTATTTTTATTTTTTTTCCGACCGACCCTACCAAAACAAGGTTAAAAAAAATCCGTAAAGCATAAAAATAAAAAAGTTTGGCCTAAATATACATGTACGTCAATATTTTACACATTTGCTTCATTTTATTCACGAACAAATATTGGACTTAATGTCCTTGTGATTATAAAACAATTAAGCAGTGATTTATTCGGGAACTATTTTCTGTAATATTGTGTAATCATGCAAAGCTACCTCATGGGATCCCAGTATCTTACTCTCATATGTGACCCGCCATATCAAATCCAGTCGGAAGTCGGGATTTTTTTTACCCTGTGCCAATGCATTCTCTTATATATGCGAGTCGACCATAGGTCGCCTCGCATATATAAGAGAATGCATTGGCCTAACAATTTTTTATCATTTTTTTTAAATAAATGTTTCTGACAATTTTTAGGACATAAAATAAAAAACATCCATTACCCTGCAGGGAGCCCCACACATATATATAGAAGCATATAGAAGAGTGTTGTCTGCTCATGTTTGTCTGGGGCTCTATGGGTGAAATTATAAAATTGTTAAAGAATACAAGAAAAAATTATTAAAATTGTAAAAAATTGTTAGGCCAATGCATTCTGTTATATACATGTATGCGAGGCGACCTATGGTCGACTCGCATATATAAGAGAATGCATTGGCACAGAGTAAAAAAAATCCCGACTTCCGACTGGATTTGATATGGCGGGTCACATATTCACTTTCAGTTCCAATACAAATTTGCCATGTTTACATGTTAAGTGTACAATTTGTATTTCTACCGAATTATATGATAATAAAATTACATTTCCGTTACAAGGACGAAGCTCAAAACCAGTAGTTACATGTATATTATAAAATCAACACACTTTATGCTAGCAGTATACATCTATGAATATTCCGACATACATGTACCTACTAGTATCTTGTAAGACCTATTTTAGTTGAATTTAAGTCATCTCAGTCTAGAATAGATAATAAATTATTGATTAAACTGAGATGAATTCCACCCTGCACTATTATTTGGGTCTGCACTTTTATTAAATTGTGTCAAGATTTCCTCCCTGCGCATTTATTTGGGTCTGCACTTTTATTTGGAGCCCAAGAGTAGTGCGTTTATATGTAACATATTAGAACATGTTTCCGTCTCTTATCATGACATTGTTGTTATTCTGTATTGTACATCTTTTCCCACCAAGGGCCACCGGCCCTTTTATATGATCAAGCGACAAGCACGTGTTAATTGTCACAGAGTAAATGGCCTCGTGAAATATGCGGAAAGGAAGATTACCTACCATGTAGCAACCGATAATTGACAATAAATTTCACCCACGCAAAAATACATCAACTAAAATAGTACTTTCTTCTTCGTGTATTGACTAACATTCTGGGAGGGGTGGTGGGGGTAGAATACACTAACCGATGAACAGAGTTGCAAGTCTCTCAGATTAATGTTTTCACAGTTTGAGACGCATACATGTACGGAACCACACATGTGTCGGCCGAAACTGTTTTCTATAAAGAGCGTTCATATACTTTACGAGCAAACGCCATGAAAAAACTGAAATTTTCCAGTCGTTTTAAGATATTCACAGACTCATAATTCATACCATGCATACCATATACCTGGTATAAAATCAACCAACAATAATTATAAAATAATCACGATTTGTTGTTTACGGTGAAGAATATCAGGACTTGATTATTCTGACTTTAATTATCCTTTCGTTGACATAATTATACACATGCATAAAGTTTGTAAAAGCCTTGTTGAATTTGCATGAAAAACCATAACTTCCCCATCGTGAACCTCTATTTGATCACGCGCTCACATTGTTAAATTGTCTCCTCTTTTGAAGTTATTATTAAATTTAGGACAAAGGCCATTCTGCATCTGTAGCTTTCTGGGGAAATATATTATATTACACTGTAGCATTTTGAAGATGGCTCCTCCTACCAGCTTGTCTTCTGTATTGATTGACAGTATGGCAAATTTGGAGTGTTGGTTCGAAATGTTCAATCTCTGTTGCGTACTTCGCACACATGGACGTCTCTCAAGTAGATTGAAGTTCTGACTTTCTTCTTAACAATGCACAGGTGTGTCTTCCAATGAGTGTGTCAGAGATTTAATTAGTGCAGTGATGCTAATATGTTGTTGATTCTCTGTTATATCTGGGCATTCCAATGCTTCCCCATAAGGCAAACAAAATATATACCTGTGTTTAGGGTATATTTACCGGTAGGGTAGGTTGGTATTTTTATTTATTTATTTATTTTTTTATTCTGAATTCCATTGGGTCATTGACAATTCAATCTAGAAAGCTTCACAATTCAGATTAACTGAAAGGTTCAATAGTCAATACTAAATATTGTTAATCTTGAATTAATCAGAGCACTAGACTAATAAATCTTCTAAATCTTTTTTATAGGAGAGGTTTGAAAATGGGCAAGATACCTTTCGATGCCCTTCCCACTGAGAAAAAAAATAATATCCGTCTACAGTCCAATAAAAAGAGTTTTGGGTAGTCACCTTTTTCTAGGGTTGGTAGGGAAACCCTAAACGCATTTTTTTTTTTTTTTGGCCTAAGTATCTATATATAATATCAACCGGGAACAGGACAATTTATTTCCATGAAAGGGCTTATTTATTGTGTCGTCTTTGATATTTTTCCAACATCATTTTGAACGGCGTCCGAACGGAGAACAGGAGTTGGAAAATGAGATGGAATTATTCAATGTGAATGTAAATAAAACATTTTTAAAAGATACTACAAAATAGGCTAACACAATTCAGCGCTGACATTACGCGACCTCGTTGACTCCCGAGCAATGTGTTGAACTTCAACACGGTCTGCGTTAAACTTCAACATGGTCATAGTGTAAACTCAATGCATTATCAACTAGACAACCCTGTTGTATTGATGTTATGACCGCGTTGTTAATGGCTGAGGACCATATTAAAAGGGACACTAATTTTGAGAATATGTGTATACACACCTTCTTAAAATAAGTGGCCCTTTTAACGCGGTCCTCAACATGGTCATAACACCAACGTAACGCGTTTTTTACGTCGATAACGCGTTGGTGATACATTACGACTGCGTTGAAAATCAACGGACCGCGTTGAAGTTTAACGCAGACTGCGTTTACGTTAAACACGTTGCGCTAAGGATCAACGCACAGTCGCACACACGTTTTCAAATGTATATGTTTGTTTTTAAATATTTGACGAGGACACATAAATAAACTGAATTGCAGTGATTTAATTCTGGTGAGAAAAACAGAATTTAACTGAATTATTAAACTTATATATACTACGGTAAAAAGTTAGTTAATATTTACCATACATGTATGCTTGTCAATACAATAGCGGACAATTACTGAAACATGTAACGTCTCTTCGAAGCCACGTTGAGTAAGTTTATTTCATCATCATGAAAGCAACACGGACTCATTGAGTGATCATTGTGGCACACGATGTCCGCTAGCCAATCAAAACAGACAAAGTTATGCTTACACGTGTCCAGTCAAGAATTCTGTGTTTGAATCACAGTCAATCAATACAGAATACAAGCTGGTAGGAGGAGTCATCTTCACAAAGTTGCTACATGGTATAAAAATATCTTGCAGAAATTCCTTTGATCTAAATTTAATAATAACTTCAAAGAACGAGACAATGTCACCATTCAGCAGCGTTCGTGGTCCAATAGAGGTTCGCGATGGGGAAGTTATGGTTTCCTTGTATTAAAGGGGCACTGATATCTGGATACTATTTTACGAACTGCCGACGAGAGGCTAATGAAAGTCCGAATAATCAAGTCATTGTATTCTTCGACATAAATCACAAATCGTGTTTATTTTATAATGATTTTTGGTTTATTTAATGCTACATGTACATGTACCCTGCTGGACAAAACAAGTGTCCACTTAACCGCGGTGCGGTTAGCATTGCCACCGCGGCCGAAATGCAACTACACCGCGGCTCCACCGGCTAACTACAGTTGGGCCGCGGTGTAATTGCCATTCAGCATGGTGTATTTGCCACGGTGTACTTTCATCAAACTGAAAAAAGACAATACAAACCAGAAATCTAACCACGGTGCACATGCCATTCGACCGTGAGGGTAGTTGCCTTTTGGTCGCAGTGAACTTGCCGTTTGGCCGCAGTGTACTTGCCGTTCGGCCGCGGTGCTCAACTGCAGTTACAAACTCTGACACTGCAGCTGAACGGCAAATACACCGCAGTGCCAATGGACACTTGTTTTGTCCAGCGGGGTACATGCACGTGTATGGTGGTATACATTGTACATAACAAGCGTCGTGAACATTTCTGGAATTGTTCACATTTCTGGAATTGTTTATGGCGTATATATATGCGCTTTATTGTTTCATACAGTTTCGGCCGACATCGGAACTGACACAATACCCTTGGTCTATACATGAGGCTATGAGCGTACAGGTAATCGACATTTAATCGGATATGACGTTGAATATTAAATATTCAAATAACACACATACATGTACATAGCGACGTGACATCAATATGTTTTGTCTGTTAGCAGTCTCGATTACGTTTCCATTAATTCGTGCAGCGCGATCAACGTGATTTACATTAATTTATTATTTTTTCCCGGAAAAAATCTAAATGTGGGCCAATATGTAAAACATTTTAACACAAATCTATCATGCATTACTCCCATCACGTTAACAACATTGTATTATTTTGGAAACGTTCAATTTCGTTGATGTTATCTCGACTGCGTTTGTTGTGTGACGGTTTACTCGACCGCGTTGTGATCAACGTGATCTACATTTATTTATTAGTTTTTTTCCCGGAAAAATCTAAATGTGGGCCTATATGTAAAACATTTAACACTAATCAGAATGCATTACTCTCGTCACGCAAACAACATTGTATTATTTTGGAAACATTCCATTTCGTTGACGGTTTGTTGTGTTGACGGTTAACTTGACCGCGTTTGTTGCGTTGGCGGTCATGCCGATTTTTACATAATTCATGTACACATATCAATCAATTTTCAAATATGGGTGGAGTTACAGAAAATTATCCGGTGGTGGTGTGTGTGTTTTTTATTTTTAGCGGGACATTAAATTACCGTATATATTTTGTCCGGCATCGGCGTTTGAAATCAAATGGGTAAGCCATTATGTGTCGACTGTAGACTTGTGATTTGAATTGTTAATATTTTACGATGTACTTGTCAGTAGAAATGATAACGAATTTCGGAGAATACTGTAAATATATGTGCAAAAGAACTTTTTATTATATGAGGTTTTGATGACTAGATATCGGCTTTCAAGAGAATACATTTAACTCACTTGTTGTCAGTCTTGCAAAAATATTCAAATTATCGCTTCTAATAAAGAGCGTCCATGTTTACACCGAAATGTGGTATGTAATAAAGAGCGTTTAAATTATGATAGTTTGTACTCGTTTTCAATGTAAAACCACAAACGTATGTAAATATAGATCGATAATAAAACGGTGGACATTTGTGTGTTTTTTTTGGCGATTTCTGTGACATAATAATTGATGGTGACTATATTAAAGTTTTCTTTTATAACCCGGAAATCTAGAAAAAAACAATTTTGTCTAATTTGGTATCTACTGCATCGGACGGCACTTGGATCTTCAAATGTACATTGTTTTCAAATATTTGATGAAGACAAATAAATAATTGAATTGCAGTGATTTAATTCCGGTGAAAAAAAACATAATTTAACAAAATTATTCAACTTATATATCCTACGGTAAAAAAAAGTTTATATTTATCATATGCTTGCCTACACAATAGCGGATTATACATTGTTGGTCTCTTTGTAGCACCATTGAATATGAATGATTTCGTTATTTCATCATCAATGAATTAAGTAACACCTGAACAAGACTTCATCGAGTGGTCACTAGCCAATCAAAACCGACGAAGTTATGACAGCACGTTTTCAATCGAGAATTCCGTTTGAGTCACATGGTATCACTTTCAACTTTACCGAAGACACGCCCCGTATTGTATTTGCGTCTATTGACACCGCTGTCAATCATTCGCGGCATGCTTTTGATCCACGGTCTGTTGGTTTAAAGTGACAAATCACTGGTAACCAAATCTGAGCGCTGTTTGTTTTACATGTATTTCACAACACATGGATAATTAATATTCTAAATTATTTGCATCACTGTACATGTATATCCATGTGTCAATTACAACGTCACGTGCGTGTAAATGTAGATGTGTGTTTTATCGTACCCTCACGAAGATTTCAAATGACATCGGACCCTTGGCGTACAGGTTATTGACCTTTAGTAGGAGGTGACGCTGAATATTAAATATTCAAAGAATACACGTACATGTACATTGCAACGTGAACTCAAAGTTTTTTGTTTGTTAGAAATCTCAATTGCATCTCTAAATTCTCTATTAATTCGTGCAGCGCGATCGATGTGATCTGCATTTATTTATTATTTTTTTTCCAGAAAAATTCTAAATGTAAATGTAAAACATCACCAATAAATCATGCATCACCCAATCCAAACACACGGTCACCGTCTCGATTGATTACAACACTTTGTTCTGTTTCCTATCAGAAAATTGTATGAAACTAAAATTGGTGTCCGTCGTTCATTTTCTCTTTTCAATTTAATGTTTTTTTAATAAAATGAGTTCATGTCTCAAAGTTCTTGTTTACAATGTTATTCAATAATTATTATTACAGTTGATAAGCTATTCTCCCGACCTCATTTGTTGCGTTGACGGTTATCTCGACCGCGTTTGTTGCGTTGGTGGTCATGCCGACCGCGTTGACGGTTTCCTCGACCGCGTTGAGAAAAAAATCATGACCGCGTTGGAGTAACGTTACGACCGCGTTGGATCAACGCGGTCGTAACGTTACTCCAACGCGGTCGTAACGCGGTCGTAACGCGGTCGTAACGCGGTCGGGAGGGCCATTTCTTTTGAGAAGGTCTGTATTTTTATTGTATTGACTAGTTTTAGATTGATATCAAATAAATGATAAATAATGTTTGTCATTAATGGGGCCGACATCTCTGTGGTCGAGTTCGAGTGGGGGCTGACTAAAGCGTGCCGCACACGATGTGATATATATTGTACGACAAATATCGGGCACCGGTTACAGGTCAAATCGTAGCATGTGCTGTGGAAAATCGCAGGACATTTTGTCGCACAATCGGACCCGCAAAAAATCAAATAATTTTGATTATCTACGATTGAATCATACGATTTATTCGAAGTAGTCAATCAGATTCAACTATTAATATGATCACGCAGCGATCACATCATCACATGCTTTATTTCACAACAACATGGCGTCCATGAAGTGTGCTTCAAAGTCAGAGTAGCGGAATACATTCATGCCTCTACAATACAACTACAATTGAAACAGCTAGATGGACTGGACACCAGCAAATTGGTGTCAAAATAATATCTTATTGTGAATTTGTGTGGGGAATTAAATCAGGTATAGGGCCTAATAGTCTATTGAACTACAAACAGTTGTACATAATATTAAATTAATATTTAGCGTATAGCCTATATATAGCACGTTAATAATACGGTAACCCATTGCATTCACAAGAAAGTAAACAAGCAGATCGTACGATCCGATCGCATAGTGTGCGGTGGTCTACCATAAGTGATAAAAAAAGAAGTCGGACGACTAAAATCGTACCGTATGCACAACAAGATCTTACGTCGCAAGGTTCTGCGACAAATATCGTGCAACAAATATCGCATTGTCACTGATTGTGTGCGGCACGCTTAAGTCTGACTTTGTATATAGCCTATACTAGGCTATAGCCTAGGGTCAAGTTCGCATTCGGCCGACTTCATTTGTATTCCTTCAATGGCTTCATCAAGTTCATGCTTCACTAAGTGACTATATATAACTCAGTAACTCATGGCTAACTGTAAACTGGTTTGACTGCAGACAGTGAAGTGGAGAATTTGGCAGTGATACAACTTGAACTTACATAAGTTACAAGACTCAAGAGTCGAGACCACACATTTCGTGTCAATTGTTTGATAGCTTGGTAAAAACTTGGTATCTACATTTATCAAATAATTTCACTTGAAATAATATTCATTATCGCGACATAATCGTAACAGTTTGCGTTCTAAAATATCAAAATTTACTTCACAAATTGCACAATCACAAGTTGAAGTTCAGCGAGTCTCTGACTCTTGAGTCTTCGCCAAATTCATCACCCCCTGTGGAATTTAGGACATTTCGGATGTTGTACAAGTCAAATGCAAATGCATCTTCAAGTTTATGAGTGTACCTAATGTCAGTATTGATTATGTAAACACACTACAGGTGTGAAAATCGTTTAGTCCCGTGTTGTTGTTATCCGAATAGGGATATCCGATAGCGTCAAGCTATTTCGGCGACCATCTTGAAATTGAATATGTCCGAGCACTTAATGTTTCTATAGTTACGTAATAGGTTGTAATTCTTATATTCCAATTAAAATTATATGTTTTATCGTTTTAGTTCGCATATGATATAAATGTACAAAATTTATAAATATTAAAGATAATAATAAACCATATTAATTTTAATTCCCATAGTCCCAGTAATGCTCCGATTGTCCAATCAGAACATCAACATCGATTCAGTCCACAGTGTCGTCAAAAATGGTTACGGATTAATGTATTCCGCATGATGATGAAACGTCATCGATGACGTCACATATAGAGTACAATCTAGGTACGATTACTTGAATTTTTATCTGCTCGTATTTAAATTATTTTTTATTTAACACGTTGAGTACCGGCTACGAGTTATCTCGTACTGCACTATATTCCAGACTGAAGCCACTACGAGTTATCTCGTACTTTATATGGAGTCTAGATATTCTGCTGTAGAAATTTAAGAAATTGAGTTCCCCACGTATTTATAAATATGATTTCAACCATCTTACTATGATGATCTTAGGAATTTAGCTCAACAATATTATGTGATGTGAGTGATGCAAGCCGCGAAGGTAAAGCACATTGGGTAATATATAATGGGCAATGTTGATCGTCCTAATGATCTCGATTCATCATAAATCGTCCAGTTCTGGGTCACCAAATACTTCAATTATGTCACGAATGTAAAGCACATGTCACGACTCACGAAGCTGAAGCACATTCCACTAATGGCCTGCCGTGTGTTAATTTGTCCCTATAATACGGCGAAGACATTATTTCTGATAGGAGCAATATTGGACCAAAATTTAAATGGAGAAATGATGGCTGAGTCAGTTTTGACGAAAATCAATTCTCGTATTAAATATATGTATCGAAAAGCAAAATTTCTAAATCAGCACTGTAGGAAACTCATGGCTATGTCTCTTATCCAATGTCATTTTGATTATGCATGCAACTTTTGGTTTTCTCCACTTACAGTCAAAACTAAAGGAAAACTTCAGACCTCCCAAAATAGGATGGTTAGATTTATTCTTGGTCTAGAAAGTTTCAGTCATATAAATTTAGATCACTTTCAACATCTCAAGATGTTCCCAGTAGAGAATAGGATAATTCAAAGAAAATTGATACTCATGAAAAAGATCTATGATAATAATGGCCCAAATTACCTCAATTCTATGTTTACCTTAGCAAATCCTTCCCATGACACAAGATCTGGAAAATTCAAATATAATATCCCCTCTGTTGGACCTTTTGGTTCGAAGAGTTTTATGTATTCCGGCATTAAATGCTGGAATAATGTTGTAAAATATTTAGATCCTTTATGTAATGAGAAACAATGGAGAGCCGACATTGTTGAAAGAATCTGGATATATATCAAACAAAGCGATGAAAGCATTTATAAATACTTTTGAAATAAGGTTGAAGTAAGCAAATCCCCCATTGATTGATCATTTTTGGCATTTATATAGTATATATAGTTGGAAGCAATTTTCATGGTGTGGTCGAGGAGTCATGTGATCTGAAGTCAGCAGGGTCCACAATGGAATCAAATTGGCTATGCCAGCTTTTTGTGCAACCCTGTTGGCTCTAGATCTCATGAAACTTGTCCCACTCTGTGACATGTCTCACTGAATCTGCTTATACTTATTTTATTACTGATTCCATTTATACTCTACAGTCACATCTAGATTCTATTTACAACCTCATATAACACATATACATATGTTACCTATTCTTACTCTGTTACAATGTTTCATGATTCAAGAGCCAATAAACTTATCTTATCTTATCTTATCTTAGCTCTTAACCCTTTACCCAACAAACCGGCCAAAACCGGCCAAATAAAGCTGCAACAGCCTAAATTATCTTGGGTCTGTCTCAATAAAACCATACAAATATGGATATCATTGGAACCGGCTCATTGACCACATTGTGATAGTTACAGTTATACCCTGTGCCAATGCATTCTCTTATATATGCGAGTCGACCATAGGTCGCCTCGCATATATAAGAGAATGCATTGGCCTAATAAAAAGCTTTTTTTAACACTTTTTACCATTTTTTCTTACATTCTTTAACAATTTTATAATTTTTAATGTGTTAAGCCAATGCATTCTCTTATATATGCGAGGCGACCTATGGTCGACTCGCATATATAAGAGAATGCATTGGCACAGGGCCCTTCTGTTGGGTAAAGGGACTTTTTTGGGTGGGTGAAAATGATAAAAACTAGAGGAATGTAGCATTCTATTAAAGGCCCACTTAATGTTCTATCCCCCAGATTACATTATATAAAATATATGCCATATTATACCATTTGAAAGAGGAAGCTCCAAAACATTGTAATCAACTTATCCGGTGTAATAAACTGTAGACATATTGTTTTTGTTGAGTTGCCAACGCGTTTTGTCATCAAGAATGAAGTAAAAATCAGTATTATTTTCAATGCAGGGGGAATAACTCTATATAGTAAAGATATTTCTTCCCCTTCTGGGTGACAGATGGGGGGGGGGGGTCTTCTATTTATCTGTGGGCATCTTGATACACAAATGTTTCAAATAGTGGTGAATTATAGCATTTAAATCATATTTTATGGCATAGATTGTTATTAAAACCGTACCGGTATATCAAGTCACTATAAAAATAATAATTGGCGACTCGAAAATTAAGTGGGCCTTTAACATCGTCAAAATTGCAAAGAAATCGATAATGTCACTCCATTAAAAACTCCGTCTGAAATAAGCTCGATTGTAAATATTTACATCTCGATTCTAATTAATATAGGGCCGACTTCTCTGAGGCCGACTTCGCGTGCGACCGTCTTCGTATGGGACCGACTTCGCGCGGGGCCGACTTCTCCAGATACCTTCGGGACGCAACTATCGACGATAAGCTAAAAGAAATGATTTCGCCATTGAGAGTCATTACATTTAATTAATATATAAGATTGACGGTGCATGTTCTGAATTTGGATTAAATATTCGTAAAAAAAATTATAATCTCCACTTTGAGCAAGAGTATTCTCAATGTCTATATATTTGATAACCCTATCGGAGTGTTTCACATCACTTTAATATGTATGTAATAGGACTACTTTTATTGTTTTATAGTTCACTTGCTCAATTAACAGAATTATAACGAAATCATCTATACTATATATTTTGAGACTTCCGTATGTGTGTACTTCATAGAATCCAAAACGCGTGTAAAGATTGAGCTCAAACTTCCTATGTAAGTGTCAAATCACACCGACACGACCGTGGTCGCGGTTTAGAGAAGCTCAGAGCACCCGTTCTCCAATCTCAAATCACCGCAAAGGCACGGCGGGGGTTAATCAAGTGATTATTTAATGAGCGTTTGTTTTTGACGCATCTCTATAAAGAGCGTCTTTTTCCCATTCAACGTTATTCGCATCTGCAGAGTTATACGGGAACGCAAACGTTATCGCTCGAAATTTATTCCCTGCGAGCACGGATGGCGCGCTTTGTTTTTACAGTATATACCTTATACCGAAATCATCCCAGATAATCACGAATATAGCATCAGATTTCTCCCCAGATATACCGTTATAAAGCTACTGGAATCTACCAATCTACGGGAAATTCCAGGGAATGCCGATTGAGCTCAAACTTGCTACCTACGGGAAGTGTCATATATATGAGTGTGTCCTTTATAGACTCTAACCCATTGAGCTCAAACTTGCTAAATAAGAAAATAGCCCCCAAGCCGTAAATATCAACAACAACGATATTGCTACCTACGGGGAGCAACGTTATTAGCATCAGCAGAATTATGCAGAGAGAAAGTGCTTTCCTATTTTTAGAACGCAACACATGTTTACGTCGCGTTGGTGATTGAGGTTCACAACGGGGTTAATTGACTGTCCGCTCTTTGCGACGATGAGGTTCACGGCAGGGACTATTGACCAACACTCACAATTTCGTCTTTTGCATCAGATACCAACACCTCGACCGATCGGGACGAAACTTAGTACGTGGGTGTAGTTTGGCCAGGTGGTCGTCGCTGTCGTATTGGCGAGCCCGTGCGACGCCCGTGCAGCGCATGCGCAGACGAGATATCGGAAACGGGTGGAGCTATCGACTTGAAATTTGGTATGTGAATGTATCTTGCCCCGGATACGAATTTTATCGGGTCGCCGAGCCCGTGCGACGCCAGATTCGCGCATGCGCAGACCAGATCTCGGAAACGGATGGAGCTATCGACTTGAAATTTGGTTTTTGAGTAGCCCGGTCCTGTACGGGGTTACATTGAAAAACTAAAATTAATGGATCGACCAAAGCCATGGGACGAATGCCGCCAGTGGCGGGCTAACCTGCTAGTATTTTATTATACAATGGTATTTCAGGGGTTAAATCACAAATGTTTTCTAGTAACAATTACACTTAACACAGCACGCACGTCATGAATTCCAGCGTGACGGAATCACCAAATTTTACGGAATTTCACGTTTCTGTGGCCTATAAAATCTAAAATTATGATCAGTAGGGTACCGCTTAAAATAAAAAACATTGTACATACTATACTAAGTTGTTTGATTATATACAACTATATGTGTATTTAAGTATCATCTCACTCTGGGTCAAATTGTGTCCGTGACGGAATCACCAAAAAAGTGCCATCAATATGAGGGTATAGGTCCGTACTATTGAAGAACCCTGCTCATTCAGCCAAGCTGACCTGGAAAAAGTTCCCTATTAGTAAAGTAGATACATTATACTTGCAGAAAAAAGCCGCATTGTCACACACTTGTGTGTATATTACTAGTTAACTCGGTTTGTTCGCCGTGACGGAATCACACAAAGGGCGTGACGGAATCACCGTGCGATTTTTTTTGGTATAGTTTTTTGTGTAACAATTAAGTGCGGACATTGTCATAAAAGCATAAAACTTGGCACATGTGTATATTAGGTCCCACGTATTATTTTCAGATATGGGGGCAATCACGAAAATACTTTCCATGGCAACGGTTGCTTGCTATGCGACTGTTTTTACCTTAGAAACGGGTTGTTGGTAGGGGTTAAACCGTCATAGTACTAAAATATATGTGCAAAAAGGGGATACTATGGTAATTGAGGCAGATTGTGATATGGGAAATGTGACAAACATAACATTTCCACACATGCCTCACTATTAACATAGAATGACTCTTGAGCTGTTTGAAAATGATATTTTGGTTCATTTGACCTTATTTGGCCAAATCTGAAAATATGCGTTGACTGCGCATGCGCGCATCATTGATCCCCATGCAGTCACACAATATCTGGTGTTTAAGTAGTTGGTGGACCCAACTATTCAAACAGAGCTAGACGCTCTCGAATAGTTGGGCCGCCGTAGCTTTATTCACGACCTCCAAGTGCTTTTCCATTATTATGAATTTTTTTCCCACTTATAACATGAAAATACAAACATTGTATATAAATTATGTTGAAGACTAATCTGTTCTGAGTGAGTATCAACAAGCTACCCGACGAAAAAAATAAAAATGTGACATTTGTAGTTGTTTTAAAAATACATGGTAGACTGCTTGCCGAAAAACTATTTCGGGAAAAAAATAGACACTACCCCGCCTCATTTCAATCACCAAATTCACATATAACTAGATGGTTTTATCTGCTACCATTATGTTGTAAGGTCAAGTGATAGTGGCAGATTACGAAGTCATTGTGTACAATACCTGACTCTTGAAATATAATCCGAACTTTGAGATAAATCCGAGACCGTTAATTTGTCAACATTTAAAACTTGATCTGTAGTAAATTGACGGAACGGAAAAGGCGGAACGAACTTTCAACTACATAACCGGAAAGGAGATCAGATAATTACGGGAACGATCGACCGAGTGAAAGCAACAGCAACAAATCATTTTTGAATTTGAAGTTTTAATAAACAATGGAGTTTGATTTCAAAGAAACAATGACCAAGGGCGTGGCGATATGTGCGGGGACACAATATAAAGTGTAAGCCAAGGCCGTGGCCGGCTCCAAATAAAATGTGTAAACGGGGTGTTATATGTTTGGACCGTTGTTTCTCAATGGATATTAATGAAATTTGGTATATATGTGCGGGCTGAGGCATGGAATACACTAACGTTTGAACTGTTTTTAAATTCACAAATTTGTCAATTTTCTTCAACTTTTTCGTTCTGGAACACACATTAATATTCAAATAGTGGTCTCGGTATCAAACGCCCAAGTTCCGACCACGTCGCCATCGCTATGCTTACATAAGATTTACGTGCCAATAACGTTGACAAAGCATTAGCGACAATATGGAGTCGAAACCGAGTAGAGATGGGCGGTTTTGATTTTTTATGTTCGGTTTCGGTTTTTCTGGGAGAAAAAACATCGGTTTCGGTTCGTTTTTTTTTACTAGATAGTGAAATTATACTGAAATGAATATACTTTCAAAGTAACCGCAATTAGAGTCAATAATGTCCCAATAACGTTCAATTTTTTAGGAAGGAAATGCGATCACAGGTAAACAACGGGACAAAATGCCGACGCAAACTGAATCCAACGTGATAAGATGATACCGGTACAATTCGGTATTTTAAAAAATAAACACCCCCATCTTCACTGTTTATCCCTTTCTGACATGTTTAAAACATATTTATCATATTATATGCATTGATTAGTGTCTGAGAATTCAACCACAAACAGCAGCAAATTCACAAACAGTGGGCGTCCTTGACCTGACTGTGTAACAATTATTGACACGTGTATGATTGACCCACATTCAATGACTGCGGTGTGATCGCTTTTATGTGTGTGATGTTGCGACATATTTTACAAGCTGCACAATGGCTGCAAACTTCTACCAGATTACGTCACATCGGAATGTCCAGACGACCAAAGTGTTCATACCATTTACTTAAGTTTTCGAGTTAGTTTGGTTGGCGATTATCGCCTTATTTGGACTTGTGTACGTTCGGCATTCATATAGTTAGCCGGACTCTGGTTTAAGCGACGTTTTATGACATATTAAGCAGCGACATTTTTTTGCAGTCGTCTCCAGTTAGACGCGTAAAATAACTCCAAACAGGGCTTTTTGTTGAACCATGTTCGTTATTTTGTTCGGCCATATGTTTTGAAAAAGAACAAAAACAGTCGCCTATACGATATTATAACAACACATATCTGAGACGAAATGGACACATTCCGATATAATATTGATCAGTGAGGCCGATAATTTGATAACAATATCAACTAATAAGTACCTGGGGAGGTATAATAAGTTGATTTAAGTGAAAAATAAACATATAAAAAAAACGTAATATCGGTTTGAGCAGAATCGCGTGGGTCGGTTTTCGGTTTATTGTTAAAAATCGAAACTGAGTTGTTTTCTCGGTTAACCGCCCATCACTATCTGAATATTATAGTCTTAGAGTCGTCAATTAGTTTAAGCCGATTACCTACGCCGATAAGTGACCGTATGGCTACCTTATATTACAATTTGACGACAGTTGGTAAGTTAAGGTGTCAATTTGGAAAATTCTCAATCAATTAGGATGGAAAGAGGTTGGAATAATAATTTGGACACTTAATAAGGCACTTTAGCCACGCCCTTGAAAAAAAATTGATTTGATAATATATTATGATGATATCATGGCGATGATGATTTTAATAATAATATGTTGATGTCGGATGATGACGATGGTGATTATGAAATGGTTACATGCATATATACATATATAATCATTAAGTTTATTTCTCATGTTTATAAATATTTGAATCGAAAATAAACTCGAAACAAACAAGAACATGTTATAGCCGGAATCCAATTATGTTCGTTCCGTTTCCGATTCCTAATTCACTGTTTTGACGGATTTTTGCAAATACAAAATGGCTGAAAGTTCGAGGCGGTAGAAATATGCTCTCGCTTTATGCGAAGAATGACACGACTAACATCTTAAACATGCATTGACACCACACTAGAAATGTACTAGAAGCTCTGATCTACAAGTATGTGGGAGTTCTGGTTGTTAAATAATATTTTTTAGTGTGTGTTATCGCTTGTGAAAAGTCGAGTAAATGTCCATACCAAATATTGGTGACGGAGTACTGCTTTCAGTGATATACAGTCCTGACTTTTATAGAGCTATGCTCTGATAATAAAAGTCAGGTTTACGGACTAGTGTTTAAGAGATTGTATTATAGTGAGGGCAGTGACCATTCCAAAATATATTCATTGGATAGTAATAATGAAATACAGAAGAAGCAACGACATTCCCCGATGACATGCTAATGATGCAAATACCCATTCTCGGTATACATGGCCGCCTTTTCGTGGAATTCATGACGTGCGCAGTTTGGCTTTCTTGTATAATACGGACATATTTGTCCATATATATAATACTAGCAGGTTAGCCCGCCACTGGCGGCATTCGTCCCATGGCTTTGTTTCAGAAACATGACATTTTTGTAATTATTTTGTTTTTATTTATTTTTGTTTTTTATTTTTTAATATGAATTTAATGTTTTTTAAATTTAATATATTTTGTTTCTGAATTGTTTTTTTATTGTTAATTTTTTTTAATGTTAAATTGTTTTAATTAAATTGTAAATTGTTTTAATTATATTTTTTTTTTCTGGCGGAAAAATTTACCCGTAGAAATCCCCCCCCCCTTCCTAGGAACGACAGACAACGCTTAACATTGCATTGAATTTAAAACAAACGCGTCCCGTCGGGAAATCTGTCTTCGGGTCGTTGTTGTTGGCATCACGGCTCCCCGAAAACTCTCACATTGCCGAAAACGTGTATTTAGTAATATCGTTGTTGTTGATATTTACGGATTGGGGGCTATTTTCTTATTTAGCAAGTTTGAGCTCAATCGGTTCGAGTCTATAAAGGACACACTCATATATATGACACTTCCCGTAGGTAGCAAGTTTGAGCTCAATCGGCATTCCCTGGAATTTCCCGTAGATTGGCAGATTCCAGTAGCTTTATAACGGTATATCTGGGGAGAAATCTGATGCTATATTCGTGATTATCTGGGATGATTACGGTATATACCGAAGGTATATATATACTGTAAAAACAAAGCGCGCCATCCGTGCTCACAGGGAATAAATTTCGAGCGATAACGTTTGCGTTCCCGTATAACTATGCAGATGCGAATAACGTTGAATGGGAAAAAGACGCTCTTTATAGAGATGCGTCAAAAACAAACGCTCATTAAATAATCACTTGATTAACCCCCGCCGTGCCTTTGCGGTGATTTGAGATTGGAGAACGGGTGCTCTGAGCTTCTCTAAACCGCGACCACGGTCGTGTCGGTGTGATTTGACACTTACATAGGAAGTTTGAGCTCAATCTTTACACGCGTTTTGGATTCTATGAAGTACACACATACGGAAGTCTCAAAATATATAGTATAGACTAGCAGGTTAGCCCGCCACTGGCGGCATTCGTCCCATGGCTTTGGTCGAAAAAGCAATTGCAACAGGTTCCGATACACTTGTGCTGCATTTGCAGCAAATTTCGGCAATATATAGTCAGAAACATGACAATTTTAATTTAATTTTTTGTTTTTCAATGAGTTAATTATTTAGTTTTTCAATGAGTTAATTGTGCTTTTTTAATTTTTTAATTGAATTTTTTGTTTTTAAATTTTACCCGATTTTGTTTTGTTTTTCAAGGAGTTAATTGTGCCTTTTTAATTTTGTTTTTCAATTTTACCCGATTTTTTTTGGTTTTTCAATGAACCCGTCCATGACACTTCCCGTATTTAGCAAGTTTGAGCTCAATCGGTTCGAGTCTATAAAGGACACACACATATATGTGACACTTCCCGTAGGTAGCAAGTTTGAGCTCAATCGGCATTGCCTGGAATTTCCCAGTAAATATTTAGCAAGTTTGAGCTCAATCGGTTCGAGTCTATAAAGGACACACTCATATATATTTGCCGACATTGCCGTGGGGATGCCCGTTCCTACACGCGTTTTCGATTCTATGAAGTACCCACATATATACACACATATTAATAGTAGATTGGCAGATTCCAGTAGCTTTATAACGGTATATCTGGGGAGAAATCTGATGCTATATTCGTGATTATCTGGGATGATTTCGGTATATACCGAAGGTATATACTGTAAAAACAAAGCGCGCCATCCGTGCTCGCAGGGAATAAATTTCGAGCGATAACGTTTGCGTTCCCGTATAACTATGCAGATGATAATAACGTTGAATGGGAAACAGACGCTCTTTATAGAGATGCGTCAAAAACAAACGCTCATTAAATAATCACTTGATTAACCCACGCCGTGCCTTTGCGGTGATTTGAGATTGGAGAACGGGTGCTCTGAGTTTCTCTAAACCGCGACCACGGTCGTGTCGGTGTGATTTGACACTTACATAGGAAGTTTGAGCTCAATATGTACACGCGTTTTGGATTCTATGAAGTACACACACACACACACACATATATACGAAGTCTCAAAATATATAGTATAGACTAGCAGGTTAGCCCGCCACTGGCGGCGTTCGTCAGAAACATGAGTTTATAATTTTTAAAATTAATTTTTTAATAAAATTTTTTGTTTTTAATTTTTGGTTTTTCAATATGTTACCCGATTTGACCTTGAATTGATCATTTTCAAGGTCAAGGTCAGGTCGGGGTCACACTTTAACCGGTCCACGACACTTCCCGTAGATAGCAAGTTTGAGCTCAATCAGTTCGAGTCTATAAAGGACACACACATATATATCATTTGTGGGTACCCGTTTCAAGGTGAATATCACCTAGGGCGGAAAAACTGGCCCGATCCGCGTTTCTAGGAAGCCCTAAGTACGTTAGAATCACACAACACGCTCATGTCTGTATACTAACGCACACGCCCAAACCCAGACGTAAGAATCACATTACGCACATACGCTCTTTATCAACTACACTGCGGATAGGAACGCTCTTTAACTATCAACGTGATTAACCCCCGCAGTGCCGCTTGCGGTGATTTTGATGATTGGAGAATGAGTGCTCAGAGTTTGTCCAAAACGCGACGACGGCCATTCTCGTGGGTTTTTACCCTTAGATAGGAAGTTTGAGCTCGATCTGACCAGCCGTTTTCGATTCTATAAAGTACACACACACATATTTATATACGGAAGTCTCAAAATATATAGTAGACTAGCAGGTTAGCCCGCCACCGGCGGCTTGTCCGAAACATGACATTTTTTTAAATTTTTTTTTAAATTTTTAGCTCCACGCGTTTCAATAAGAAAAATTTGTACCCGGTAACTCCACCCGTTTCCGAGATCTGGTCTGCGCATGCGCGAAGCTGGCGTCGCATGGCCTCGGCGACCCGATAAAATTTGTACCCGGCGCAAGATACATTCACATATCAAATTTCAAGTCGAAAGCTCCACCCGTTTCCGAGATCTCGTCTGCGCATGCGCTGCACGGGCGTCGCATGGGCTCGGCGACCCGATAAAATTTGTACCCGGCGCAAGATACATTCACATAGAAAATTTCATGTCGATAGCTCCACCCGTTTCCGAGATCTCGTCTGCGCATGCGCTGCACGGGCGTCGCACGGGCTCGGCGACCCGATAAAATTTGTACCCGGCGCAAGATACATTCACATAGCAAATTTAAAGTCGATAGCTCCACTCGTTTCCGAGATCTCGTCTGCGCATGCGCTGCACGGGCGTCGCACGCGCTCGCCAATACGACAACGACCACCGCCTGGTCAAACTACACACACTTACCAAGTTTCGTCCCGATCGGTCGAGAATCGTAGATTTGTATGAAGTTACATAGGAAGTTTGAGCTCAATATGTACACGCGTTTTGGATTCTATGAAGTACACACACACACACACACATATATACGAAGTCTCAAAATATATAGTATAGACTAGCAGGTTAGCCCGCCACTGGCGGCGTTCGTCAGAAACATGAGTTTATAATTTTTAAAATTAATTTTTTAATAAAATTTTTTGTTTTTAATTTTTGGTTTTTCAATATGTTACCCGATTTGACCTTGAATTGATCATTTTCAAGGTCAAGGTCAGGTCGGGGTCACACTTTAACCGGTCCACGACACTTCCCGTAGATAGCAAGTTTGAGCTCAATCAGTTCGAGTCTATAAAGGACACACACATATATATCATTTGTGGGTACCCGTTTCAAGGTGAATATCACCTAGGGCGGAAAAACTGGCCCGATCCGCGTTTCTAGGAAGCCCTAAGTACGTTAGAATCACACAACACGCTCATGTCTGTATACTAACGCACACGCCCAAACCCAGACGTAAGAATCACATTACGCACATACGCTCTTTATCAACTACACTGCGGATAGGAACGCTCTTTAACTATCAACGTGATTAACCCCCGCAGTGCCGCTTGCGGTGATTTTGATGATTGGAGAATGAGTGCTCAGAGTTTGTCCAAAACGCGACGACGGCCATTCTCGTGGGTTTTTACCCTTAGATAGGAAGTTTGAGCTCGATCTGACCAGCCGTTTTCGATTCTATAAAGTACACACACACATATTTATATACGGAAGTCTCAAAATATATAGTAGACTAGCAGGTTAGCCCGCCACCGGCGGCTTGTCCGAAACATGACATTTTTTTAAATTTTTTTTTAAATTTTTAGCTCCACGCGTTTCAATAAGAAAAATTTGTACCCGGTAACTCCACCCGTTTCCGAGATCTGGTCTGCGCATGCGCGAAGCTGGCGTCGCATGGCCTCGGCGACCCGATAAAATTTGTACCCGGCGCAAGATACATTCACATATCAAATTTCAAGTCGAAAGCTCCACCCGTTTCCGAGATCTCGTCTGCGCATGCGCTGCACGGGCGTCGCATGGGCTCGGCGACCCGATAAAATTTGTACCCGGCGCAAGATACATTCACATAGAAAATTTCATGTCGATAGCTCCACCCGTTTCCGAGATCTCGTCTGCGCATGCGCTGCACGGGCGTCGCACGGGCTCGGCGACCCGATAAAATTTGTACCCGGCGCAAGATACATTCACATAGCAAATTTAAAGTCGATAGCTCCACTCGTTTCCGAGATCTCGTCTGCGCATGCGCTGCACGGGCGTCGCACGCGCTCGCCAATACGACAACGACCACCGCCTGGTCAAACTACACACACTTACCAAGTTTCGTCCCGATCGGTCGAGAATCGTAGATTTGTATGAAGTACAACACACACACAAACATAAATATATAAGAGAGATATGTAAATTAGATAGATTGTATCAAAATATATAGGAGAGATATGTAAATGATCTACACACCATTACTGGTGTTTGTCAAAGTTTAGTGGGGTATATCAATACTCATTCACGATCATATCATTGAGGTCCGGAGGGTGTGGGCTATCTCTCGAATACAAGGAGTTCTCAAAATATATAGAAGAGACTAGAAGGTGACCCGACTTCGTCCGGGCTATTCAAAAACCAAATTTCAAGTCGATAGCGCCACCCGTTTTCGAGATCTGGTCTGCGCATGCGTGAAGCTGGCGTCGCACGGGCTCGGCGACCCGATAAAATTCGTATCCGGGGCAAGATACATTCACATACCAAATTTCAAGTCGATAGCTCCACCCGTTTCCGAGATATATAGCCCAATGTCATTTGCGGATACCTCGGCCGGTGATGAGTTAACGCGACATCGGCCGGTTAAGAGTTAACGCGAACACGTCACGATCTGTTGATGGCGTAATATATTTACGCAATGTTTTTCGATGAGCGAAGCATGGTCCTGCGTTCTTCCCGATAATTAAGGTAGAAACTGTAAACGTACACAGGCGTGTGATACATCATTGGAAAGATGAAGCGCCACATATTCTAACCGTGCAAATTATATGACTGGCAATTTATTATTCGCGCTATATCGAATCGATTTGTGAGCACCGAACTGAAATATATTAGCGCAAAACGGCGTAAAAACAGATTTGACCTCGGCACGTGAAAAGTTGAGCTCGGATCTGCAAATTAATAGGCCTATGCCACTTCCCGACAGAAAATACCCCCACATACCAAGTTTCATCGAAATCGGCTCGGTCGTTTTCGAGTCCATCGCGATCACACACACACACACACACACAGACACACAGATCTTCCAAAAATATATAATAGAATAGAAGGTGACCCGACTTCGTCCGGGCTATTCAAAAACTAAATTTCACGTCGATAGCGCCACCCGTTTTCGAGATCTGGTCTGCGCATGCGCGAAGCTGGTGTCGCACGGGCTCGGCGACCCGATAAAATTCGTATCCGGGGCAAGATACATTCACATACCAAATTTCAAGTCGATAGCTCCACCCGTTTCCGAGATATATAGCCCAATGTCATTTGCGGATACCTCGACCGGTGATGAGTTAACGCGACATCGGCCGATTAAGAGTTAACGCGATCACGTCACGATCTGTTGATGGCGTAATATATTTACGCAATGTTTTTCGATGAGCGAAGCATGGTCCTGCGTTCTTCCCGATAATTAAGGTAGAAACTTTAAACGTACACAGGCGTGTGATACATCATTGGAAAGATGAAGCGCCACAGATTCTAACCGTGCAAATGATATGACTGGCAATTTATTATTCGCGCTATATCGAATCGATTTGTGAGCACCGAACTGAAATATATTAGCGCAAAACGGCGTAAAAACAGATTTGACCTCGGCACGTGAAAAGTTGAGCTCGGATCTGAAAATTAATAGGCCCATGCCACTTCCCGACAGAAAATACCCCCACATACCAAGTTTCATCGAAATCGGGTCGGCCGTTATCGAGTCCATCGCGATCACACACACACACACACACAGACACACAGATCTTCCAAAATATATAATAGACTAGCCGATGAGCCCGACGTTGTCCGGGCTATTCAAAAACCAAATTTCAAGTCGATAGCTCTACCCAGCCCGACGATTTCAAGTCGATAGCTCTACCCGTTTCCGATATCTGGTCTGCGCATGCGCGAAGCTGGCGTCGCACGGGCTCGGCGACCCGATAAAATTCGTATCCGGGGCAAGATACATTCACATAGCAAATTTCAAGTCGATAGCTCCACCCGTTTCCGAGATCTCGTCTGCGCATGCGCGAAGCTGGTGTCGCACGGGCTCGGCGACCCGATACAATTCGTATCCGGGGCAAGATACATTCACTTAGCAAATTTCAATTCGATAGCTCCACCCGTTTCCGATATATCGTCTGCGCATGCGCGAAGCGGGCGCCGCACGGGCTCGCCAATACGACAACGTTCACCGCCTGGTCAAACTACACACACGTACCAAGTTTCGTCCCGATCGGTCGAGAATCGTAGATTTGTATAAATGACAGACAGACAGACAAACAAACAAACAAAACAAACAAACAAACATACATACAGACAGAGGTCTTCAAAATATATATGAGACTAGCCGATGAGCCCGACGTTGTCCGGGCTATTCAAAAACCAAATTTCAAGTCGATAGCTCTACCCAGCCCGACGATTTCAAGTCGATAGCTCTACCCGTTTCCGAGATCTGGTCTGCGCATGCGCGAAGCTGGCGTCGCACGGGCTCGGCGACCCGATAAAATTCGTATCCGGGGCAAGATACATTCACATAGCAAATTTCAAGTCGATAGCTCCACCCGTTTCCGAGATCTCGTCTGCGCATGCGCGAAGCTGGTGTCGCACGGGCTCGGCGACCCGATACAATTCGTATCCGGGGCAAGATACATTCACTTAGCAAATTTCAAGTCGATAGCTCCACCCGTTTCCGATATATCGTCTGCGCATGCGCGAAGCGGGCGCCGCACGGGCTCGCCAATACGACAACGTTCACCGCCTGGTCAAACTACACACACGTACCAAGTTTCGTCCCGATCGGTCGAGAATCGTAGATTTGTATAAATGACAGACAGACAGACAAACAAACAAACAAACAAACAAACAAACATACATACAGACAGAGGTCTTCAAAATATATATGAGATAGACGACGAAGACGTGATTTCTGATATGTGTTCCCACGTTACTGGTCCATTTTAGCTTGAATTTTCCATGCAGAGCCTGCAAAAGAAGTATTTTGGGTACACACGTCGCGAAGGTATATTAAAGCACACTGCGTGGGTTATAACCGGTATATGGGTTAATTATTTCACTTAATTTTGGGAAAGAAACAACGTTTGATCGTCCAAACTGATCTCGATGCATCACAATACATCCAGTTCGTACAAGACAGGGAGCCCAGAGGGTTTTAATTACACTATCACGTACGAAAGGTTTGATACCCTAGATTTGATATCACCCTTGAATCATCGCAGAAAACCCAGTTAATAAGTTTCGCAATCCTGGCGTTTAGACCCAAAACCTCACAAAATCACTTTTAATTACACTTACGCGTACATCCGTCATTTTTGGTTTAAATATCAAAATGTTAACTGACCATAAAACGTAATTTAAGAAACGATATTTCCTGGCATTTACAGATAAGAAGGACGCTTTTGGGAATACCCCCTTCAAACGTGGTATTCAAATTATGTGTAGAACGATGAAACTTGAGACGGTTCTCTTTTAATTACACTTTCGTGTACATCTGTAATTATTGTCTAAATATTCACTATTATTTCCTGACCATAAAAACATAACTTAAGAAACGTTATTTCCTGCCGTTTACAGATAAGAAGGGCTTGTTGTGACTACACCCGCCCCAATCAGGGGGAGTCGGAAAAAATTTGCAGACACGTATGCTGATTATTTACTTTCGACCCTTGTTGGGACCCACCCACCCCCGCGTCCAAATTTTTTCCCGTTTTCGGCAGTTTTTTCCGACCATTTTTGAACACCCACCCCCTTTTAACATTAAAACAGAGATTTGCGGGGGAAATTCACTGTAAACAGCTGTATATGACTTTATGTGCATACTATTATAGTCATGGATGTTAACATTGACATGTAAATAGGAAAAAGTCATTTTGGGGTCATTCGGTGAAAAAAAACATGGCTGTCAGCAGCCATCTTGGATTTCAAAATTCAATCCATTAGCATGGGCTACAGGCTATACTGTTTGTCTGATCATCATGAAATTTGTCATTTATGTTAATATTGACATATAGATGTGTTTTAAGCCAAACTCATTGCAAAAACAGTCAAAAAGACTTGCAGGAAAAATATTTTTGAGTTGCGGAAAAAATTGTTTGTTGGTCCTATCGACCACCCACCCACCCAGGCATACGTGCCCAAAAAAAAATTTTGTCCACCCCCTGCCCCAATCCGATGTTTATAAACTCACTATTCAAAATAAATTTATTCCGCCCATGCATTTCCCGATCTCCCGATATATAGACTTATCAAATTATCATAGCGGGAGAGGAATTCTGCCAAACCTTAATCCGTTAACTGAATTCTCGCTTGGTGAGTAGTTACATGATTCCCAATGATTCATTTGTAGGAATGTTAGGAGCTAATATAAGTTCAACAAACATCCATATCGTCCAGGAGATATTGGTCGACCTATGCACGCCAGGACTCAACTTAACCCCACTAATTTTCTTCCTTAATGTCTCATCTAATTATTTTCGGATGTTAACAGAAGAAAACTGGCCGCAGAGACTCCGGACAAGATGGCATCCATTATGGCGGCCATTTTCCTTGATATGCACCAGGTAATTTGATCGCCACTATAGTAAATATAGTATCACACGCTGTCGTCTTTGCCGCTCGATTTGTTATGCTAATATACAACCCTTACAAATTAGCAAAAAATCCGACACCAAAATTCAAGATGGCGGCCAAGATGGCGGCCGAAATGTGAAAAATTGCAGTTTTTTGATATTTCACCACCAGTCGTTTGTCTCTGTGGAACACATGGTTATATTGGCGTACTTTTATACATTTATCGTGTCAAAGAATCATTTACGCATACAATGAGTCCTTAATATACATTCATGACCGGACACTCAAGTTTTGTCCGATATCACGTTTTGCCAAATGCCGGTATAATCCGGTCAAAGCCGAATCGACGCTATAATAACACAATGTCTGTTTCGAATCAGTGGTTGTTATTGTTATTATAACTCCTCCCATGCATATATATGTGTACGATATAGCCGGGTAGGATTCCACTTATACCTGAGTTGAGAAATGTTCACCCAAATTCAAGACGGCGGCTAAAATGACCACCAGAAATGGAAAAATCGCCGAAAACTGCAGATTTTCACGTCGGCGAGCGTTATTGTCATGACAACTCCACACATGCTAACTATTGTGAGTTGGGAACACTGAGGCGTAATACTGTCCTTACGTCACATCCAACAAAAAGTTCCCCAAATCCAAAATGGCTCATATTCACACCATTGGGCGTTATTGCCACGACAACTCCACCATGCTTACATTTGAGTTGGGAATGCTGAGGTGACGTAATTACCTTAATTACATCTCATGCAAAAAAATGCCTTTCGAAATCGAAGATGGCGCCCAGTATGGCGTCCGAAATTTGAAATCACGCCTACATTCCTTTACTTTCTTTCAATGGCGTTATTGTTATGCGAATTCTGCCCACAGTTACATGCCGATAGGGAACATTGATACGGAGTATTCGTTTAATTTGGGCAATTGATACTCACAGCCAAGATGGCGACCAAACTGATGGACAAATTGAAAAGTCGCCGATATTTTCACATGATATTTTCATCTTTTTGTCATAATATTGATATGTATGGACGAAACGGTGCATAAATCATATAGTTCCCCATTGAAAACGTTTTAAAGCTGGGAATTCTTATCATAATCTTATTCTTATCTTAAGCTTCATTCGATGTAGAATATGATATAATTCAGCTGCTACATATGGGATTTGAGCGTCTTCTTGTGAGATAAACTAGAAAGGTAAACCGTCGATGAATATAGTATAGCTTTCAGAAGGACTCTATATCTACGTATTTATCAGCTTTGGTGACCTGATAACAACATCTACACAAGCATAGTGATCATTCCAGCCAGCCGCTTCTCAATATATGGTTCGTCAAATCCCATAATACTCGAACGCATTGACGTACATGGACAACTTCTGTATAGGGCTTCGAAGACTGAAAGCCTAATCTTCGACGGATGCCATCCGCTAAGGGCGTACAATGTATCCACATTTCGGGCCCATGATCCTAAACAATCTTGGTAACATCCAGCAGCCGTTTCGTCGAACAGCTCCAAGCATATAATAACAATACACATGGTACTAGTTTGTGGGCATGTGTCATGGTAGTGGAAATGAAATAGGACATGACTGCACCGCCCCTTCATCTGTCATGTTTCAGATACATACAGGATCTCATGCGTGGCTTTGCTTTCCTTGTATTCTAAGAGATAGTATTTACCCACCCGTTTTGAAGCCTTTCTTAATCAACTGGATCAGGCGTGTACCTTTGGATACTACTATATAAACCCAACCTCCCCATGTCTGGGGTGTAGTCTTAAAGATGATGCCTTTGAAATGTTGGTGATATGTCATACTCGCGCTGGGTGGTGGTCGGTGTGGTTCAAGAACACATGCATTAATGCCATTAACGCAAGGGATGCATGGTCAGTGCGAAGAACAGCTACAGAAAATTTGCGTTGATGATATTGCAATCATGCAGTTCAACACACGATGGGTACACCAAGTGGTTTCTTGGCAACATCACAATTCGTATCATGTGCATGAGACATAACCTCTATATATAGTCTAATTATATGCTATATAATCATAAAAGGTCACTTAGACCTTTGGATGATTTCCGCAACGTTCACAGCCATTGCCGTCGAGGCTGTATATAACCCTGAGCGAGGATGATAAAAACGCCGACCATACCACCAAACTATCAAGCTTTCAAATAAAGCTCCTGTGTTCCTGGTGTGCATATGTCGACCAATGTATCCTGTACTATATATATATATATGGCTGTTTGATGAACATATAGTGGCTATAAACATTCCTACAAATGAATCAATGGGAATCAAGTAGCTTCTCATCAATCTAGAATTCAGTTAACGGATTAGGTTTGGCAGAATTCTTCTCCCGCTATGACAATTTGATTATTCTATGTCGGAAGATGGGCGCAATCAATTAATTTCGAATCTGATATAAAATCGGATGGGGGGGGGGGGGGGGGTAGTAACAAAAACCCTTCTTATCTGTAAACGCCAGGAAATATTCGGGTCTTAAGTTATGTTTTTATGATCAGTAAATACTAGTGGATATTTACACAAAAAATGACAGATATACAAGGAAGTGTAATCAAAAGTGAACCGTTTCAAGTTACATCATTCTACACATAATTTGTACATCAGGTTTGAGGGGGTGGTCCCACAATACCCCTTCTTATCTGTAAACGCCAGGAAATATCGTTTCTTAAGTTATGTTTCTATGATCAGTGAACGTTAGTTAACATTAAAACCAAAAATGACGGATGTACGTGAAAGTGTAATTAAAAGTGATTTTGGGTTATTTTGGAGCGCCCCTATATAGCCCCAAACAGGGGCAAATATAGAAATTAGTCTCAGCATATACATGTGTGGTTAATTGCAACAATCAAAAGGACAAACCCGAATTATCGTTTTTTGCTCAAAGAGTCTGGTACAAAAATTAAGTACATTTGATAGGAGATCTGGACGTCTTGTAGACTTGATAGCTATTTGAGGAAAATTTCTTATATAGGCCTACCTCACAAACCAACAAAGGCATATATGTCTGAGGTCTCTGTGTTGTGCAATGGAGTATAAGTGTTCATAAGTTGGTGCCCGCCATACCACCCTCAATAGGCTGCTGAACCCATCGCAGAACCCAGAGACTTCAATCAGTGTCTTTATAATTAACATCTTAACTTTTCCACATTTTATCCTCCCCCTCACTCACCCCTTTTATGCACTAAACAAACGATGACCCCCCCCCCCCCTTCCCTTACTCCGTTATAACCATCTGGGTATATCCTCCCCAGAATTTTTAGTTACTTTCAATTATCAACTGAAAGTGTTAATGAAGTAATTTTATACCAATATTTTAAAACCCAATTCCTGTCATAGATTACGTATAGTCTCATACTTGTTTAATTAATACAAAACTCAACTGACCAATTGTGGCAGCAGTGGAATCATTTCAACACTCTCGTTACGTATCGCTGGGAGCTTCCTGTTTAAGGACCACAGTGAATGGGAATAAGTCCCCTCTTGTGTCATCCTTGATAGCCTTCAGCATTTATCTTCCTATTTTCGATTAGTCTGCCCACCTACTCTCCTCTCTAACATCACTATCTGTATTATACATATGACTATCGTTTTTCATTCCCCAATACCACTATAGTAATGTGATCATTTCCCGACCATCGGATCAGCTACAGTTTGATCCGATATCATACCACCCTTCTCTATCTCGCATACTGCGCATGACCGGAAAAAGCAGGACAGTCCTTTTTTATTTTTGATACTAGCGAGCGTGTGCAATTGGTTTCATTTCATAATTAATGAGAGAAATTGTGCTTTTTAAATAAAAAAGCATGTCATATAATAAACCTGTTATCGCTGCAGTGAATTGATCCAAATCCAGATCAATTCACTGCAGCGATAACATGTATTTAGGCTACAGCCTCTTATAAGCCAGTTGACACAAATACCTTCTCATTCAAATTTTCAGCGCTGTCAACTTTATTTATTACTTTTATCAATGATTGTATTCTGTAATTATATATTGTAAAAATGCTGAAATTATCAAAATAAAAATCAATCAATCAATCAACCGCGGACGGCATGTCGCATTATGCCCATTACCATAATAAAGAAAAAACAATCATTTCCATTCACACACAAAATGTTGCACCTAGACATATCACATCCCACGAGTGCTTTCTTTCGCAATTATGAATATTTTCAGTAACTTCGTATCGTTATTGTTACTTTTGGTCACGAATAAGATAGAAATGGTCACGAATAAGATAGAAAGACCCCAATATCAGTGGGTACGTCGACGGGTACGAAATCCCCATCCCATCCTGGACAAGAAGCATTAATCAGTCACCGATGTTAACATGTTCCGGTTCCGTTATGTACACGAAAGATACGTATACGTAAGCAAATTGGACAACAATTATTATATATTCTATCATTCTATCTAAAGATGGCCACTGAAGGGAACATGGAACAACCAGAAGAAATCTTTGAAGAGGATCCTATTCATCACCCAAACGTTATCCAGAATGAAACCCCAACTTTCATCCAATATGCACTTTATCTAGGTAATAATTTTAATTTAATTATTCAATTTATTGAACACAGAACAGGTCGGGCACACATCCAAAACGGTATACGTAGCTCGTTTTGTCTACTGTAGCCCGATTGAGCTACGTTTTTAATGTGATTTACACACCTCCATCGATTACCGCCATACCACAAGAAAACCTCATTTAGAATTTTCGTTCATTAGTTGTGTACCACTAAATTACTAATGCACTATCACGTCTACAAAGAAACAAAAAACTCAATGACTCACCACGACTTAGGCGCAATTAACAATGTTTTAATTAAGACCTGTTAGCTTTTGGTAGTGACTTTCCAGAAAATATAAGATTTTGCCATAAAAAGTAGGGAAAGATCCATTTGTTTTTTCAGGATATTTATTTTTTAAGGTCAAGAACGTCCAGTTTATGTGGCTTACCAGATTGGATAAAGCGAACAGCTTCGCTCGGAGACGACTATTTGTTTAATGTTTGGCGAACGCCATTCAGAGAAGACAACTACGGAAACACGATTCACAACTCTACTATGAAATTTGGAAGCACCTCGCGTAACATTACAGTTATACAAATATGATTGTCCATTTGTCGTTCCGTACATTCCAACAGATATATGTTACACTGAAATCCCATTAAGAACCTACCATTAATCCCCGGCAAAATGCAACCAATCAGATTATAGCAACAAACGGTGTTTAGCGAACACAATTGCGAACGGAAGTTCCTCAGATTTGATGAAGATTTTCATTTCGATCAACAGATTTTGATGATAATTTCTTAACGTTTTTAATGGTGAATTAACCAAAACAAATTGATTTTGAATCGCTCAAAAGGTATTAAAGCCGTGGTGAGTCGTTTTGTTTCTTTGTAGACGTGATAGTAGTACACAACTAATGAACGAAAATTCGAAATGCGCTTTTTTCGTGGTATGGCGGTAATCAATGGAGGTGTGTAAATCACATTAAATACGTGGCTCAATCGGGCTACAGTAGACAAAACGAGCCACGTAGACCGTTTTGGATGTGTGCCCGACCTGTTGAATTAAAAGGGGTACTCACCGTACCGTTTCCGTGTACGTTATTTTTAATAAATTCCAGGTAGTGATTATCTGTATCTGTAGATATTACAGTGCAGGAACCAATTCTGGTTGTAGACGCACTGGTCCAGGTGCTACCACGGCCGAGTAACTTTATAACCCTGTGGTGACTCCGAGGCGTGTACACGGGTCAGCCATTAATGTCCGCGCCCGATCGGACATCGTACTGCACCCACGACAACATACCTGGATATGTGGGGGGGGGGGAAGTCGTCATTTTGCATTCGGATCTTTATTCAGTGATCTCGAATGAGACTTTTTAGCCTGACAAACTTGGTATCTGACCGTGTTCTGATTTTTGTCAGAATACCCTGACCAGGTTGCGATCCCCGGTCCGCTAGCACGAGAGACCAATACGCTTCCTCTTGGCTACCGACTTCCCTCGCTACCGACTTCCCTCCGATCACAGTAACCAAACCCATGAATGCAATATTTTAAGAGTATAATTCATGGTGGAATATGATAGAAATAGTATACTAAATGTGAAATCACAGTTACTGGACATAAAGACATTAAAGTCCCAAAAATAAGGTTTTAATTGAGTTTATAAATCGGTATCCCTATATAGAGAGCACAAGTTGTGCATCTATTACCATGTGGCCGGACAAACATATCTCAAATAAAGCACTAAACACAAAATAGCGGCCATATGTCGCCTGCTTCCTATAAATAACATACTCACCTACAACTCTGCAGCAATAAAATCGTTCCGGACACCAAATTAACGGAGTTTAAAACATTTTTCACCATTAATATCGGCCAGTGACTCGTCACCATCCATGAATTCTCAATCGAAAGTAATCGGAAGCCGAAAAAACTGGCAAATGAAAAATGCGAACCCACTAAAACGGAACAATTGGGAGATCGCAATTTTTCGTTTTGGACGTCGGAAGGAAAAGTGGATCTACTATATGGCTTTATCGGAGGCCGAAAACATGATTATCTCACTAGTAGTTTGTGAATTATAACAGCGAATTATTCAAAAGTTGTAGTTATGTACAGTAATAGGTGTTGACTATAGAATTAGATGAGATTATACATGGTCATCGTCAACAAATCCCCATTTTAGGCCTATTAATATTATACGCTATGTGGTCGACCTATTTGTCTTTCCTTAGATTGCTTGGTTTGTTGGTATAGCAGGTAAACCGACATACAGAGGTAACCATTACTATATAGTATACCCCACCTATCACATATCACTCAATAACGGCCTACCGATATCTCACCAAAGCCATTTTAGTTTTTGTAATTAATTTGCTCATTACCTCTAAATACAATATCAAACATTTAAAACAATAGCAACCAAAGACAGTATAAAAGTTGCTGAATATGCCATAATACATAGAAGATTATTAAAGTGGGCAGACTTTTATTCAAGCTAATGAGAGTTGACGAAATAGACCTATAGACCTACGTAGTTTTTAATAATAGGCCTACAGGGTGGCGCCAGAATTTCACCAGACGCAGGAGCTAATGACTTTTTATTGCTGCAGAGTTGTAGGAGAGTATGTTATTTATAGGAAACAGGCGACATATGGCCGGTATTTTGTGTTAGGGGCTTTTATTTGAGATATGTTTGTCCGGCCACATGGTAATAGATGCACAACTTGTGCTCTCTATATAGGGATACCGATTTATAAACTCAATTAAAACCTTATTTTTGGGACTTTATGTCCAGTAACTGTGGTGAAATTTATAGAGGTTTTTAAAATCTATTTTTTCGAACCCAAATTCAACAAACACAAACTCCATATCTAAGAAAACAATATGGCAATGTGTACTGAACACTGTGAAGAATGATGAACAATAAAATAATATTCATATTTATCAAGCATTCTTTGATAAAATTACTAAGAACCAATTGTTTACAAATTTTTGAGTAACTTGCCTGACATCGCTTATTGTGAAGTGACAGTTAAGTGTTAATATCTGTGGACAGTGGTGTGTTGTGAATCTCTTGACAAAAGAACTGTGTAATCCTCAATCTGAGGGTACCCCAATCAGGATATAATATTCTTATTCTCATGGGTCACAGCACCTGCTGGTCATAATCCCAGCTGGCTTGAGTGAACATTAACTTGACCCATCAAATTCAGTTCCCAAATGGCTTCACTGAGCAATGAAATCTACCATTTGTAAACAACTGCTTCCAAGCCAAAAATCTTAATAACACTGAAGAAATGTGAGTATATCTTTATTGTTCATCATTCTCAGTTCACAGTGTTCAGTACACATACCCATATCTTTTTATGTGTACCCATACCATGTATGGTACACATAATGCCGACGTCCGGATCAACCATCCGTCGTCCGTCCGTCCGTCTGTCCGTCAGTCCGTCTGTCCGTCTGTCCGTAGACACTTGCTATCCGATTCATTTACTCGAATATTTTTTATCGGATCTTGTTCAAATTTTATGTGCATGTTTATGATGACACACTCCTCACCTGTATAGTTTTTTGGTATCGATCGGTTGATCGGTTTAGAAATTATTAACACTTTGCATCCGCACATAGGCATGAGCTATCCGATGCTGTAACCAAAGTATTTTTTGTCTGATTGTTTTCATATTTGATATGTAGGTTTATGATGACACACCCCCTCACCTGTATAGTTTTTGGTATCGATTAGTTGATCAGTTTAGAAAATAATTAACCCTTCACACACATGCTATCCAATGTAATAAGTTGAACATATTTCTTCTGATCTGCCTCATATTTCTTACCTAGGTTTTTCTTAGCACGGTCTTCATCTGTATGGTTTTTGGTATTATTTAATTAACCCTTTTCACTCTTAATGTTTACTTAGAACTCACGCAAGCTGCTATGACTCAAAACATTTTTCATCTGATCTACACCAAATTTGGTACATGTGGTCCTCACCCCAAAATACAGATCAAGTTCAAATTTGGGTTTGATCCGATATATTTTAACAGAGTTATGGCCCTTTATAATTCAAGTGACTTATAATGTAGTTCCATGAAATACACTGGTATATGGTGGAATGGTGGACAACTCTATTAGAAATATAATGATGGTGTATGCCCATGCAGATTATAAACAGCTCAGGAAATGATTAATGACATCTGCTATTTAGCTATGGCCAAGTGGTTAGATGGATACCAAGATAAACAAACAATATTATACTGATGGCTGGTTAATTGTCAAATTTGATAAATGACACCAGGCTCTTGTTTATCTAATTTTGAAATTTCATTACAGGCTGCCTGATGATTGACCCATGACCTACACAATTGTCTTCTATATTCCATTGATATGTTTAGAAAATAATTAACCCTTTCCAAGTTTCCAACAGATTTATGCTATAATGCACATGGGCTCTTCCTCATATGTCTTATCTTGGGTTATCTTCACACTATTAACTTCTATGGATTGTGGAATTGATTAATTGATTTTTGAAAAATATATTAACCCTTCAGACAGATTCTTTTGATATTACATTAAAATAATGGCTAATAGCCAATATAATTTTTATATGCAATAGGTTACAAGCTGATAAATCTACATTATTGTTTGTATTATGCAGAAACATATTAAATGAACCCTCTTGTTGAATCAGGTTCATTAGTTAATGAACATTCAATAAGACACCAATTGAATATGCTTACAGATTATATGTGATGCATTATTTTTAAAATCAATATGGCAGATAATATTGCCAGGAACCTTATTTTCCCATCTGTTCATATTGTCATGGTTGACTGAATTTTGGGGACCACAGAGTGCTTAAAAGATTAACAGTGAAGGTTATGTGTTTTAGTCTGCAAGCTACTTGCAAAATATTGTTATGTCTTGAAACCATTTGATTCAGTGTTACTTTCCTTTAAATTAACTATGGTAATCTTTTCGATTTAGGGATCATTGGGGCCAGCATCCACACCATATAATGGCTGTATAACATGGCTGTATAACATTATATAGATAACACTTTTGAATTGTATAAACTACATGCATTTTTGACATGATTGATAAACAAATAATAACTGGGAAGAATGGGAGGGGGGGGGGGGGGGGGGGGGGTCATTAAAGTTCAAATTAAATATGAGATGGAATCCCACATGTTGTTCTAAGCAGTCTGGCTTGTCAACTAATTATAATTTCTCTTTAGAAGTGAATGAGATTTGAATAGCTGGTAGTTTTGTTTCCAATGAGCTAACTTCAACTTATAAACATATCCTCAGAAATAACTAAACCATTGGATCTCACATAGAGAGGTCCTTGGATGAATAAGGATAGAGTTATTAGATTTAGAACACCCCCCCCCCCCCCCCCACTTCGCAACCACAAATACTTTAACCCCTTCTTAAGACAAATTATTTGAGCTATTGAATTCAAGATAGTGCTGATATATGGATACCTGTGTTCATATCTTTGATAAATTATCAGTTATAGCTAATCGCTATCGCCCGGGTATGGGTTAAACATCTGCCGATCGTGATCGGCCTCTCGTTCTTAGATATGGTATTTGTGTTTGTTGAATTTGGGTTCGATTTGGGTTTTACTAATAAAAGTGAACATAAACCTTTATTGTGGACTCCAAAGTCCTTAATAGGTTATCTTAAAATCAAAGTTAATAATTACATATAAATTTAATGGAGTAAAATAAATTACGAATTTCAGTGTACAAGACGTAATCAAATTAATTCACGGCACACATGATCGTATAAACAATTATATTGATACAGGGCGTAAACTCAAGCCACTCACTAACTGGTGACTATACAATAACTTAAATGAGTATATCATACTAATATACATGTACATATAATATAACTTTTATTTGATAAATTACTCGAAAACGACAATTTGTATTTTCGCATTAAATGGCATTCAATACCGACAATATGTGAAATAATCCAATTACGTAGGAAAAAGGAACCTATTATCCATGACTACTACCTCCACCATCAGAAACTAAATAGCACAGAAAAGGCAAAATATCTAGGAATAACCATCTCTAAAGATATGTCATGGAATACTCACATAAATAACATCACAAATAAAGCCAATGTCTCATTAAGATTTATCAGAAGAAACATCAGGACAAATAACCATAAAACAAAAGAACTAGCCTATAAAACATATGTCTGCCCATGGCTAGCATACTTGTCAAGTTCTACAAAATCAAAAACAACATTGTTAATATACGAGACACTGCCCCCCTCACAACATCCAGAGGTCATAAATTTGTACTGTTTTTCACTGGACCCAAATACATCCGCACCTCATTCCACCCTTGGCCTTGTACCATTCTTGCATGGAATTCTCTTGACCCTGCAATTGCTACCCTCACATACATGTACCTGGACAAGTTCAAATCTGCTCTCTATAGTGACCACTTCAAACTCCCATAACCCAACCTGTACCTAATCTGAGTTTTTATCATGTTTTTAAATAAAATCCAAAATTCACCAAAAATATTGCACATAAAAATTGTATAGCTTCAACAAGATGAAGGTTAGGAGAAATTATAGATAGATAGATAGATATCAAAAGACTTTCAAATAAAGGAAATCTGGTTACCTTATTCTACGACTCAGAGACCACAGAAACCAACAACAACATTTGAGTACAGTTGATGATGAAAACATGAGAAGAATAGAAGATGGAAGGGGATCTAGCAATATACAGATAACTGCTTTTGTTCAGCTCCTAATATCTCCTCAAAGGATTCATTAAGCGCGTTATGATTGTCTATCTATAATGTATATTCAACAAAGATTTTTCTATTTCAGGAATCAATTTTGTGCAGCAATATGGCTGGTTTATCCTCATCGGTGTTCTAGTACTTCTGTACATGAAAAACAAGATACTGTCTAAATATAGACCAATGATTGACAATTGGAAAAAGAAGAAAGATGATATTGATAGAGGTCTGTTTTACAATATTAACGAATTTATCCACAACTCCGCTAGATTACATGTATGTCCATCTGCCAGGGACCAGCCTGGAGTCAAGCCTTGAAATAGTGTGTCTGTCATTTTCAGAATGAGGTCCTCAGAGTGTGAATTTAGCGACGCTATCCCGCAGAGTGGGCTAGCATCACCAAATTTACCGTCTGGGAACCTTATTCTGCTTAGGACTCTTCTTCTGGGAAGTACCGGTATATATAGTCTCAAAATAACATTGTTTTAGTTACTTCTGTTCAGTTTCTATATCCCCCAATTTGCAGAAGATAAAATGCATAATCGAGGTGATAAATTGGTGAACATCACTGACTTCAACTGGGGAACTACAATATGATATTATGTCTCAAATAGCAGTTGATGCCTAAGCAGAATGAGGTCCCCAGAGGGTGAGTTTTGTGATTCTAGCCCGCCATGTGGATAGCATCACTAAATTCACCCTCTGGGAACCTCATTCTGCAAATAACAGACACATTATCTCAAGGTTTGCCTGGAGTTGATTTTCATGGCTAAGTGACATTTCCCTGCCACACAATAACGCTATACAGAGGTCTTCATCCAGAGTGAAGGGGAGATGTGCATGTTAGAAATTGAACTCTAGTCACCATGTAAAATAAGAAAGATGTGAAATGTACATTGAATTGATTTGTTTATTAGCTCATATTATTAGTTGATTACATGAGAATGAGAACAGACACGAGTGACAATGAAGACTGAGTATAGATGAGTGAAAGGTTTTTGATAAAAGGTTGGAAAAGGTAAGTATTAGTAGCCTATTAAAAGAGTTTGTGTGCACCAATAATGATTATTATATGACTTGTCTAAGGTATGAAGAAGATATCAAATATGAAGTTAGTCCACCAAATTAGACCAATCGGATTAAGAGATATCCTAATATTTGGATGTTTACTATTCTTAATTGTCAAAAGAAGTTGTGGGCTAATATGAAGTAAATGGTTAAATCAAATTGAAATTATAACCTGTGAATGTGAAGACTTCATATTTCAAAAATTATATAATTTATAATTTCAATGTCCCCGATGACTATACATAATAACCAAACATAATTGTTGTGAGAATATAGCTGCAATTTATTTCATAATTATACCTCCATATATACTGTATTGACTTTGTCCATCTGTCCGTCACCATGGGTTATTGGATTTAAATGAGATTCGTTATGGAGGTTCGCCATTATGACTGTTTTCAAATGACATTGGTTGCATTTTGTCCGCCGACCCAACGGGTTCGGAGGACTATTATAATCAGCACGTCCGTGCGTGCGTGCGTCAGTGCGTGCGTCCGAGGTTTCCGGATGATAACTTTAGTTAGAGTGAACCAAATTAAATTAAATTTGGTATGTGGGTTTACTAGCAGAAAAGACAGGTCAAGTTCGGATTCTGGTTCCGTCCGCCAATTTTCACCAGAGTTATGCCCCTTTTTTGACTTAGAAAACCCCTGAAAGTTGGTTTCCGGATGATAACTTTAGTAGAGTTAATCGGATTCAAACTAAATTTGGTATATTACTTTCTCCCAGCAAAACACAGGTCAAGTTCGAACTTGGGTTCTGCATGACCATTTTTGGCAGAGTTATGCCCCTTTTTTCGACATAGATAATTCAGTTTTTCTTCTGTTTTTTGGTTTCCGAATGATAACTTGATTTTGGATTGTTTATATGCAAACCCGTTTTTTTGGTGGATTACTTATATCAAAATACAGCTCAAGTTCGAATTTAATCCGATAATTTTTGCGAGAGTTATGGCCCTTTTTTGTCCGCCGACCCGACATAAAAAAAACCCAAAAGTTGGTGTCCGGATGATAACTTTAGTAGAGTTAATCAGATTTAAACCAAATTTGGTATGTGTCTTTCTCCCAGCAAAACACAGGTCAAGTTCGAATTCGGGTTCCGCCCGCCAATTTTCACCACAGTTATGTCCCTTTTTGACTTAGAATTTTTGCCAATTTGTGGTTTCCGGATGATAACTTTAGTAAATGTGTACTGAATGAAATGAAATTTGGTATGTAGGTTTACTAGCACTAAAGACAGGTTTTTATGTGCAAACAACGGCCGTATCAAGCCGACGCTTAGATGCGGACATGAGGTCTACCGACCTTTTATTCTTTCTAGAGTTATCCTTATATGTTTATCTGGAAATCTTCGTTTTTTGTCTGTTTGTGCAGATATCTCAGCTATGGTCCATCCGATCTCTATGAAAGTTGGTATGGAGGTTCTTCATCATGATAGGTGTAAAAAGAGGGGCAAATTGCGCTGTTTGTCTTTTCCATTCTAGAGTTATCCTTGTTTTTTTATCTGTAAAAAAAAAATGTCAATCTGCGCAATTATCTCAGCCATGGGCTATCTGATCTGCCAATGGTTTGTTTTACACTTAAACTGGGTTGTTCTTAAATGAATTTGAATTAAATTTGGTATGGAGGTTCGTCATCCAAACTGCTTTCAAAAGAGTGCCTAATGCAGCCCTCGACATTTGCTATGACAACAGGCGTTGCCGTAGCAAATGTTTAAGCCATCTATAGCATTTCAAGGAATTCTAAAGCAATGTCATAGAAGAAAAGGACAATTTCAAGGGCTGCTAATGACATAGAGTTGTCCTTATTTGTTTATTTTAAATTTGGTTTCCGTTCTGCCCATTTTCAATTTGGTGCCATGGGAGTATGCCAGCACCCAAGGTGCAAACTCTTCGTGTAAACATATTTATTTTCCGATCCTGATAGTGTACATGTACATGTAGGTAAATAACATCAATTCAAACATAAGTAAATATAATATTTCATGTATACATAAACTCTTGTTTTATATCATTACAGCCCTGGCTGTTTAAAAAAACAAAACATATTTGTGCACAATTCCTTACATTTCCTCAACTGACTGCATTTTTATACGCCTGTTTGAAAAAAAAGTCATATTATGTAAATGGGTTGTCCGTCCATCGTCCGTCCGTCCGTCGTCCATCCGCTTTTGGTTTCCGGATGATAACTTTAGATTGAATCGAGTGAACTGAACCAAATTTGGTAAGTTAGTTTGCCACACCAAAATACAGATCAAGTTCGAATATGGGTTTCGTCCACATGATTTTGACTGAGTTATGCCCCTTTTTCGACTTAGATTTTACCTGATTTGCGGTTTCCGGATGATAACTTTAGATTGAATCAAGTGAACTGAACCAAATTTGGTATATTAGTTTACCACCGCAAAATACAGATCAAGTTTGAATATGGGTTTCGTCCACATGATTTTGACTGAGTTATGCCCCTTTTTCGACTTAGATTTTAATGAATGTTGATGTGGTTATTTCTCACTGGTAACAAGGTATATTAATTTCAACCTAAAATGTTTATATTTTGAGGTTTCTGATTGATAAACTTTGGTATGTGAATTTTTCAGTCAAAAATACCACACTTGTAGTTATTGTATTTTATGTTTGTTATTATTTCGTCTTACGTCAAAGGTTTCAAACAAATGAATTAAACCTTGCCCCACTCTACTCCAGAAACGGGCGTATTATGCCACGCCTCAACAGCGTTCTCTTGTTTAATATGTTACACAAATGAATTTGTTTTGAAAGTTTTACATTATTGTCTGTGTATGTACAGTAATGCCCTAAATAATGGACTTCTTAGCCACAACAGATTTATGGGTAATTTTTCAGGATTTAGTCGGAAATATGGTTTGTTGCCATTCATCGGAAAGCTCTCACTGAGAGCTTTCCGATGAATAGCAACAAGCCATATTTCCGACTAAATCCTGAAAAGTTATCCATAATTATGCTGTGGTTAAGGAGTCGATTATTTAAGGCATTACTGTAGTTAAATATTAATCTTACATGCTCATAGGGTTGTAGCTCATATTCCAGGGGTCGTGATGGCAAAATTTCCTTCGCCGATTATTAGTGATTTGGGCATGGGCACCGCTGAGAGCACTAAGAGAATTCTATAGCTTCTATGTCCAGTATAAAGTGCATGATAGATATAAGATAGTTACGCCGCTGCCATCAGTAAACCGACGAAACTCTAAAGACCCATCATTTTTGACAGGCAATTAATAATTAGGAATGGGAGATGGGCGATGCTCGCCATGAAGCTATTGCGCTCCATAATTAAATGAAGAGGGGCCTTGGAGACAATGGCTAAGTAAGAAGATATCTGGTACGAGAATTAATCACAAAACAAATGCCCTAGAAATTCTGAATAGAGAGTCAAAACACTAAATTTGTTTCATGTTTGATAGGCAATCCCCTAGTAAAATATGTTTATACCAATTGAATGATGTTTATTTTATTTTAGATCCTGACCGAGCAGCAAATATAATTGAAGGTCATGAGAGAGCTAGACAAAAGTTACAGGAACAGTTCAGTGCTCAAGCTGAAAGATACAAAGAGAAACAAGCAGAGGTATGAGGCTAACGCAAATTCATAACTGTGGGTCGGATGTTCATATTCATTGGTGGGAAATGATTAGATAATAAGTTCAACAAACTACCTATATTGAACTTATTATCTGAACATTTCCTATGGGAACTAACTGTCAATGAGTATTTAGTACAGAAAGTATGAAATATATACTCTTTCATGATTTATGCCATTATGGCAAAGGGATGTCAGATCTCAAAGCAGGGTACACAAACACCACAACAGCTCCGGATTGGAGGAAGAATACGTCTGGCATTGACAAATTCCACTGAGGTTTAACTAAACAAGCCTGAGTTTAGTGTGCCTGTCATTTGCAGAATGATGTCCCCAGAGGGTCAATTTAGTGACGCTTTCCTGCACAGCAGGCTAGCATCACTAAATTCACACTCTGGGGACCTCATTCTGCATGGACTCATCTGCTATGAGAGACACAGACTCAGATGGAAGTTCCCAAATGGTGAATATTGTGATGTACACCCATTGGGAACCTCAATTATTCAATGTGTTGTCTGCCAATTTTGGGATATAGAGAAACTAAACTAAAAAAGAAATAGAATCTACGGTATGTGAAGAAGTTTCTGTAGAAATTTGATAATGAAGTAACTTTCCTGAGAAGATGAGGCCTATGCAGAATGAGGTTCCCAGAGGGTGAATTTAGTGACGCTAATCCACTATACAGGATAGCGTCACTAAATTCACCCTACGGTGACCTCATTCTGCAAATGGCAGGCACACTCAACTCAGGCTTGTAACTAAAGTCCATGCATGTCCAAAGTTATATAGAGAACTAAGCCAGTAAGCCACCTTTTGCAGAGACGTGTGTGTGGTCAACCGGTCTTTTATTCAATATTCCGAATGCATCAACTCTGGACAGCAGAAACATGTATATGAGGTTGCAATGTCACTGATGTTATCTCATAATATTTGTAATGCTTGCCGAAGGTACATGTCACCTCTGTGACCTCACCACGTTTGTAGATGTACAGGAGTGATTTCGAGATCGGCTGCATCCGAGAGATGGGACTTCGAAGTTACGGATGGCCAGGATATGTGACCTCACGTTTCCACCAATTCTGGGATGCAAGCTGTCATACTACCTTTAATTTCAAAATGGCGGACAAGGAATGAAAATGGTGGACAATTATTGAATTAGTCCACCAGCACCAAATTAGACTAATCAGATTAAGAGATATTTTAATATTTGGATATTTATGAGTCTCTTATCCTCATATGGGAAGACCAGTCGTAATTGTAAAATATAAAATAAGTTCTTTCCCAATAGGTCTGCTTTGGTGGACTATGATTGAACGATTGAAAAAAGTGAATGTGTGGTTGATAGATTTTTATCTTTGAGTTTGATGGTTGTACAAAAACACTTATCTAAATTCACGAAACGATTTTGGAAAGGTGGAGTTTATCGTTAATTCGATGATTAAATTTAGTACAGGGAATGCATATTGTTTGTATTGGATACTGAAAGTGGCATTCGTTGTGGCTACAGCCATGGTTATCGTCATCCAAGGTGCCTCGGAAATAGACATGCACAGACTTATTTCCGATATCGGCTCTAACCAAGCTACCGCTGATCTCGAAGACACTCCATGTATGTCACTATATAATCATGTTATGGTTATGACAGATTTATATTATAAGTTACAATTGCAGCTTGAAGAGAAGAAAAGACAAGAGAAGATAGATGACTGGGACAGACATCAAGAGGGCAAAGGTTACAGATCAAAGTACAAGCCTGTAAGCCACACATAGTTCATTAACCCATTAATAGATTCTCCTGTAAGTTATAAAAGTATACATTGGAATGCTTTATTATTTATTTGGAGGGAAGTTTAAGAACTATTAGCTTATGACAGACAGAAAGAACAGCTAAAACAAGCGCAGAATTCCTATTTATTGGTTTGAAATGTTCAGATTATAAGTTCAACAAATGGCCTATGGCCGAATGTTGAACTTATTATCTGAACATTTCGTATGGAATCTACATGTCAATGAGTATTTTTAGTATAGAAAGGGTTCTTTGAGGATTATTTATCTTTTTAGCTTCCATGGTAAAACACCAATTTGGCCCAAAACAAAGTCGACCCCGCGACTGAAACCGATTTCTGTCTTGATAGGTTCAACACCTCCATCGATGGTCCAATTTCACGGATTAAATGGCATTGCAGGGTGGCCATTGACTCCCTAATACGTATCTTGATTTTACTTACCTAAAATTATTTTGATATTACCGAGTCTTCATACAGACTGATACATACACTGATATATAGCGACAACAAAAGGACATTAAGCTTGCATGGATACAAGTACATTGACTCGCAAAAATGTGTGTACTATATTGGCAGAAAAAATCATCAAAAATGTTTGTTTTTGCAGAAATGTTGCTACTTGTATGGCAATTGTTTAACGTATTGTATACAAAGAAATAAAACTAATAAAACACCTCGATGTATCTACTATCTGGGATATTCCGCCTGACCGGGAAGTACAATAAAGACGACAACTTTGAGCGCATTGTCACACTGCATTGTCGGAACACAATTAATAACAGAGAATACAACACTACCTTCCGAGTAATGAGGAATGTCGTCTCTTCATTTCTCTCAGTAAATGTGAGATTGATAGCTAAATGGGAGCAACCGCTGCTTACTTTTACTTACCTGCATAGGTAATAACTGTATCGTTACACTCCTACCGTTGATGAATAATTAAGATTCCACCCAAAACAAAAAAATACAACCCAACCCACTGGGTTTCCATACCATACAACCCTAAGGCGACACCAATTTTTAAGTCTGGTTTACGAACACCTCCTACAACTTTTTTTCCATTTCATGAAAAAAAATAAAAAAAAATTCTCCCAATTTTTTTTACACGCATACTGATTTTCATGTGCTGCCGCATCCGGTTCTGCTTATAATCATTTACAGATCCATAGTTGCATGTATTTCATGACAAGAAATGTCTTGTTTGGTTCAGAATTTCATTCAAAAATAATTTTTGTAAAATTCCACGATTTACTTGATATAAATTAGGGGGACAATATTTTTAATTTTTATTTTTTTCCCCTCCTGCATCTACTTTTTTTCTCCCCACATGTTCGTAAACCAGACTTAAAAATTGGTGTCGCCTAATGTGTGATTACAATTTGTGTATTGTGGGATAGAAAATTTCAGGTTACTATCTTTTCAACTTTTCGGTGAACGAAGACAATGACCAGTCTATCTATCATGTGAAATTCGACAACAACTGTCTGAATTTCTAGTTCATGGAAGTAAAAGTACATTTTAATGAATAATCTTCATCCCAGAGGGGGGGGGGGTGGTGTAGGGGGTGATACAACTGCTTAGTGAATGAAAATTGCTATCTAGCTGTCATCTGCCATTGTTTTTGCAACTCTTGTGTCTGTTTATTTGCATGCACTCAATGTCTCTAGTTGAATCGACTGGTTCCTATTTGAAAGCTGCAAAAATCTGAAAATGTAGTAACCTGACCCCTTCAGCTATTGTAGGGGGGGGGGGAATAGCAAATGTACTAAGATTCAGGAAAGTATATAGCTGCAGCATATCGCATAAGAGCAATTACCCAACTTTGGATTAGAACCAGCTCCCATGCAGAGAGGTTCTCAAGTGGTCATCCGAAACCCCACCCCAGCCTCAATTTGGATTATTATTCCAATATTTCAGAAACAAATTATATTTGTAGTTCATCATGTATAATCAGGCAGTGTCAAGTGTCAAAAGTTTGACAATTTTCACATTTTAATTTGCAAATTCTTACCATTCTAACAAATTCAATTCAATCAACATAACTATTCCACTATTATAGTACATCTATGGCGTACTCAGCATTACAGACTAATTTAGATTATCAGTGTTTTGACCACAGGTCCCCATAACAAAATTTGGCCCCACTCCAGTAATACTTAATCCTATTGGATTAATTATTACTGGGGTAAAATTTTGTTCTGCAGGTCAGTATTGTGATCTATTTGAATGCTACTTTTAATTAGCACTATTATATGTACATGTATCATATATAACAAGACGTATATAAGGAGCTAAATTGTGGAGAATATTATGTTCGAGCAAAGAAATATAAATCAGCGGACGGAACTTGGTTGTATTTCTGTGTTTAGTATCAAGAAAGAATTTTTTTAACAATGGATTGAATGGAAGAATCCGGCATCCAAAATATGAGCCCAACGGCATCCAGCGTATGCTGGTCTGGCATCTGGAATATGCCCTAACAGACTCCGAATCCGGCATCTGAAAAGGTGGTAGTCACCCTCATGTAGATTGTGTTAACTAGATTTAAATGTTAAATACACCATATATTGTCATTATGGTGTGACTGTTTATGATCGAGAGTATTATCAGTTAAGATATGTAAATACTGGAAGTGAGGTCAAAGGTGAGATTCTGTTTGAATTGTGAGGAGGGAATGAAAGTTAATTCATGAGCTTCAAAATACCTATGGAGAAAGACTGTGACTTCATATTGAGTGTTTCAGGGTGTCTTTGCTATCAACAACACTTTCATATAGAACTAATTTATTTTGGGCAATAGTTTTTTTTTTTTTTTAGATATCTTACCAGAAGAATGCATAATAACCAACAATTTGATTACTGTATACAACCATCAGTAAGCCCATCCTCGAAGATAATCCCAGTCTGGGTTTTTTACCCTAAATAATACATGGGGTGGTCCTCGTAGATAAGCCCACCCCTTTGTTGAGCATTTAGAAGGTGAATACAACGACGTCTTTCTATCCTGTAGAATATGAGAAGATACTCAAGCGCATCTGTGCTTTTATTATTTTTTCAAGTTTTTTTTCTTACCAAATTCACCCTCTGGGGACCTCATTCTGCTCAGGCCTCATCTTCTGTGAAGTATCTATAGTCTCAAATTAACATTGTTTTTAGTTACTTTTTCTCTTCTGTTCAGTTTCTATATCCCGTAATTTGCAGCAGATAAAATGCATAATCGAGGTGACTAATGGGTGAATAACTTCAACTGAAGAACTTCAATCTGATCCTAGGTCTCTTATAGCAGTTGATTCCTAAGCAGCATGAGGTCCCCAGAGGATGAATTTGATGCCAGCCCACTGTGCTTGATATAGCGTCACTAAATTCACCCTCTGGGGACCTCATCTGCAAATGTCAGACACACTAAATTCAGGCTTGGTTCCATGCATCTGTATGTACGTGTGTGCATCCAATCATCTTGTCTTTGGAGCGCTCTATCTCAGTCATCATCAGCCCGATTTGAATCATATTTGTTATGATCATGAACCAGCACCGGGAATCAAATACAACATGGAACAGTTTCGTTCATTAATGAGTTATGGCCCTTAGAGTGAAAATATGCATCTATACTATCTTTTTATCAGCGATTTGTTACTGTTCTGCATCCCATCCCATTCTGCGAAAAATTTGCTTACGTTAAGTATGAACTACTATCTGAGATTAAATTCAATTCGATGCCATGAACATATACTATATCTGGTGGGATGTTTTACATACAGTAATGCCCTAAATAATCGACACCTTAACTACAGCAGAATTATGGGTAATTTTTCAACATTTAGTCGGAAATATGGCTTGTTGCCATTCATGGGAAAGCTCTCAGTGAGAGTTTTCCGATGAATGCCAACAAGCCATATTTCTGACTAAATCCTGAAAAATTACCCATAATTCTACTGTGGTTAAGGAGTCGATTATTTAGGGCATTACTGTATATTCATTAAAAGTCTTCCAATGAAGTATCATTGACACATTTTCACTGAGCTTGCTAATGTATATCATCATGACTGAAATTTTAATCTGGAAATGGGTATGTTCAATTTCAGCTCTGAGCAAGTTTATAAAAACGTACCGCAATTATTTTGTACTGATTATAAAATGCAAATTAAAAGGTTGCATGCATGCCGGCAGCCATCTTGGATTTTACTCTTTGCATGACTAAATACTTCAACACACCCCACAGCAAACATTTTTCATCCAACTGATCCCAAACTTCATATGGCTCTTCGGGTTGACCTCTGGTATTGCAGAAACATTTAAACTTGCCTCATTCCTTATTGTTCCATTGACTGTAATGTATGAGCTACAGTGTCATTGACACTTTCCTTTTCATCTTTTCTTGGTAATAATGTTTTAACAAACTTTGTAAGATTTCACAATTGTAACCACAAGCCTGCAAATAGTGTGTCTGTCATTTGCAGAATAGGTCCCCAGAGGGTGAATTTAGTGATGCTATCCTGCACAGTTGGCTAGCATGAGCAAATGCACCCGCTGGTGACCTCATTCTGCTTAGGCCTCATCTTCTGGGAAGTATATATAGCCTCAAATTAACATTGTTAATGATTACTTTTTCCCTTCTGTGACGTTTCTATAACTTCTAATGTGCAGAAGATAAAATGCATAATTGAGGTGACTAAGGCCTAAAAAAAAAATACATTTGTTTCCGCTAACGAGCTGAAAAAAATTAGGGTAGGTAGGTAGGCTTAACTTTTTTTTTTCTGTTAACTTTTTTTTTTCAGTATCTTTAAAAATAGTTGTATAATACTTGTCAATAACCCAAACTATGCACTTCTTAGCCCCAATCAGGTTAACCCAGATGACAGAGGAACTAGAAACTCCAATTCAATCTTACATATGCTTTAATATTTACATATATACCAGTCTATATACTAATATAGTCTTTGATAATCCTAATATTTCCCATATGGTCTGGCGACAACTGGAGTCAGTCCAGCGCCACTGCACTGTTCACATATTGGAGTGACCATCTTGTACCGATCTCTTAATGATGGCTTCACAACACTACCTTCTTCTCCGCGTTCAGTGAAGTATCTAGGTATTTTTTGGGGACACCTGATTTTGGGCAATGATATGCCGAAGGCATAACCTGAAGGCCTGATCGGAGGAAGGTTTGGGAGGGATGACCCCCTGCTGATGGTGGGGGTTCTCCCCTGGAAATTTTTTGAAAATCCATTGCATTTAGAGCTAATCTAGGGCACTTTGAGTCAGTATTTTGAATTTTACTGAGAGGTCAATTTGATCAAGTTTCTCAAGCATAACTTTGGAATTTTTTTTATATATGTATGGATTGGAAATGCTTATAAGTCATTGTCAGATATCTTTTGGTTGAATGGATTATGCTTATCCTGCTTGAAATGAGACTTACCATTATCACTCTAATTCATATAATTGGCTTTTTTATTAAATTCAAGTAAGACACATACATAATATACTACATGTAGTACAGAAACAATGTCTATTAAGTTAGTAATTACTATTTATAGTACTAATCTCTATATTAATTATTCATTTGGTATTATGAGATCCCATCTGATAACCAGGTTGATTCGATCAAATTGTTAATGTTCCTGTACTGTATTTGATTGAAATACTGAAGTCTTAAGGCTGAATGATAACAAACCTGAACTGAAACTATTTGAAGTTTTCACAGATGAAAGCTAGATAAAGCCAAACATACTTTACAGTATGATTCCAACTGTTATACTTAAATCTTTTTGTAAACTTAAGTTTCTTATGTCAAATTGTCAATATATATAAATGCTTTGCATCTTGTTATGATATGAATTGGAACCTAAGGCAACACCAATTTTGAAGTCTGGTTTACGAACACCTCCTACAACTTTTTTTCCATTTCATGAAAAAAAATAAAATAATTATTTCTCCCATTTTTTTTTTACACGCATACTGATTTTCATGTGCTGCCGCATCCGGTTCTGCTTATAATCCTTTACAGATCCATAGTTTCATGTATTTCATGACAAGAAATGTCTTGTTTGGTTCAGAATTTCATTCAAAAATAATTTTTGTAAAATTTTTGTAAAATTCCACGATTTACTTGATATAAATTAGGGGGACAATATTTTTTATTTTTATTTTTTTCCCCTCCTGCATCTACTTTTTTTCTCCCCACATGTTCGTAAACCAGACTTAAAAATTGGTGTCGCCTAAATTGAAAAAATAAAAATTTAAATAAATTTTTTTTATTTTATTTTGTTTTTTTGTTGCAATGGCAATAAAAAGTTTAGGGTCGGGGGTTTAAAATAGGGTCGGTCGTCTTTTTTTTTTAGGCCTAATGGGTGAACATCACCATCTTCAACTGGGGAAATTCAATCTGATTGCGAGGTCTAAGCAGAATGAGGTGTGGGATAGCATCACCCTATTTGCAGGCTTGAACTGTGAACGCATTGAGGCACTTAAAGACATATTGTGTACTTGTTTGGGTGCTTGAAACAGATCAGTTAGTATCCAGGTGCTATGTCAACTGGGTGAATGTAGCATTCTACTAACATTGCCGAAAATCTGAAGCAAATCGACCGTACCACTCCATAGAAAACATTGGCTGAACTAAGCTCAATTGTAAATATTTACTACTCGATTTGGGACGCATCTATCGGTGATAAACTAATGAAAACGATTTCGCCACCGAGAGTCACTGCATTTAATTAATATATAAGAATGACGCTGTTTGTTGTCAATTTGGATATAATATTGGTAAAAATTACTACTTTGAACAAGATTATTCTCCATTTATATCTGATCTCCCTACCAGAGTGTTTCACATCACTTTAAAAGATTTCATATTAAATTTTAATTATGTAGGTTTTATTATTAAGTATTGCAATTTGATGGCATGTAGTTTGGTTGATTTCTAAATTGAGTTTATGTGCCATCACTAATTTGTTTGCATCATGTGGGCAATGTGCTCAATTGTTTGAGATTTCATAATAGGAGAGGGTGTTGACCATGTTACTGAACAGGAAATTGAATAAAAAGAAGAATGAGAAAAAGGCCTTCCCTTTCAATCCCAGGAGTAGGAGTGTTTGCAGGATGAAAACCCATGTTTTGATCTAACCTGAGACAAAGTCGTCATGAAGCTATTGTCATCACTCCTCATCTGTTGTCTATTCATCCTTCCATCCATATATTTAACCATCCATTCATTTGTCGGTCCATCAGCATTTGATTTAGCCTCTTTTCTTTAGCACCGCAAAACCGAAAGAGTCATATTTTGTATAGATATTTCTCAGGTGGATCAGGGGTGCAACCAGCTCACAGATTTGGATGATAAATAAAGTATTGGATGTAACCTTAAAGATACGATTTGCTTTTGCGATAGGTATTGCTGTTAAAAAAGTCACTTCCATTAAAACTGCCTTAATACAGAAAGAATATTAATATAACGACAGATTTTGTTCTTATACCAATATCATGATATCATGATATTGTCAAGATTGTATGCAGTGTCAGTAAAGAAAGGCCATATTATGATACAGTACATTGGGTAAAGATTGTGTGACATGCAAAACACTCAACACCGGGCAGACACCTAAGTGTATTTTGGGCAATTTGACACCATACTATTTACAACATACTGATATATCGCTCTCTAATGCTCGCCACTCAAGATTTCAGTGTTGAATGGGTCACCGTGAATCACTCTCCAAACAAAATGGCCACGGTGTTGAGTGTTTTGCTTATCGCACACTCTTTACATGCTGTATATAAACAATTGCTTGGTTCACACAAAGTGTGTTTTGTGGGTAATATCGCAATCATACAATCATTATACTATAAAATGTATAATTAGTATATTCTTGAGGACATTCTTAATTTTGTACCTTTTATTTCTAAATTATAACCTACAAACAAGGCCATCTGTGCCTTTAAATCATCCTGCGATGGAGAAGAATTTCTCTAAATTTCTGGGATTAATGATGGCCTGTTTTAAGAATTAGGGATTATGGTGTTGTGTTTCAAGCCCCAAACAGGTATGTGCAATAGTAAAACAAGTGATCCACCACTGAAATCATGAAAAACTATTAATATTGTTATCCCCATTGTGTAAAATATACCGAATAATAACAAACTTCTGTTCTTTTTGCAACCAATAATAAAAATTATACTGTAATTTCTTATTTCTATATTGGGACAAAATTATTATCTGATTGTATTTCGATGACATCAAATTCATTTTTAACCCTTTCATGATGGGAGCTATGCTGGTTCAGCATTAAAGATCCTGTGCCAGTGCTTTCTCTTGTATATATGAGTCTCGAATATATGAGAATGCACTGGCTTATAAGATCAGGGTAAATTTTGTTAGGCCAATGTATTCTCTTAAATATGCGAGGCTCTCTATGGGAGACTCACATATACAAGAGAATGCATTGGCACTGGGCTTTCACAAAATTTCAGGAAGCACCAGTCATGGAAGGGTTTAATAACAAACTCTACCAGTACAACAGTACTTTGAGTGCGATTATACCATATGAGCATGTAAGGTTAATATTTAACTACAGTAATGCCCTAAATAATCGACTCCTTAACCACAGCAGAATTATGGGTAACTTTTCAGGATTTAGTCAGAAATATGGCTTGTTGCCATCCATCGGAAAGCTCTCACTGAGCCATATTTCTGACTAAATCCTGAAAAGTTACCCATAATTCTGCTGTGGTTAAGGAGTCGATTATTTAGGGCATTACTGTACCTCTCTTTTCAAGGTGATACTTATCACTTTTGTGGTATGTCCTTGTATGTTTCCTTAAATTTTATATTACATCCTTATTATCATGTGCGTGTTCGTTCATGTTCGAGGGCCCCAGATTGAGGGCCCCAGAGGGTGAATTTAGTGATGCTAGCCCATTGTGTGGCTTTTATTCTTACACAAATTGGGTGGTCTATTAATAGATTATAGGGACAAATTTTTACCATCATGAATGTGTGATCGTTCGTTAGTATCCTAGTTTTCTTTGCACAAAAGCTTTGTTGTTTGTTGAATTGACATAATGTGTATCCACCTGATGGCAAAGATTGAATAAAATTTGAAACAGGACAGCTGATTTTGAATCGAATCAAGCCTGAGTTTACAGTCATTTGCAGAATTAAGACCCCCAGAGGGTGAATATAGTGATGGTATCCCGCACAGTGGGATTGCATCACTAAATTCATGCTCAGGGGACCTCATTCTGCATGGCCTCATCTGCTATGGGAGACAAAGACTCAGATTGAAGTTCCCAAATGGTGAATATTGTGATGTACACCCATTGGGAACCTCGATTATGCAACTTGTTGTCTACCAATTTGGGGATATAGAGAAACTAAACTAAAAAATAAATAGAATCTATGTGAAGAATTTGATAGCAAAGAAACTTTCCAGAGAAGATGAGGCCTAAGCAGAATGAGGTTCCCAGAGGGTGAATTTGGTGATGTTAGCCCGCGATGCTGGATAGTGTCACTAGATTCACCCTCTGGGGACCTAATTCTGCAAATGACAGGCACAATCAAACTCAGGCTTTCGGTCACTGTGATGATTCGAAAACTTGATACTGAAAAGAGATCATCAATACCGTGTGATTTAACCTTTTCTTTACATTGTGGATTCTCCATTCAGTTATATAAACATACAGTAATTGCCTAATTAATCGACTCCATAACCACAGCAGAATAATGGGTAACTTTTCAGGATTTAGTCAGAAATATGGCTTGTTGCCATTCATCGGAAAGCTCTCGGTGAGTCGATTAATTAGGGCATTACTGTACATCGGAAGGTTCTATTCATCTGTTCATGAAATATAAGCAATAGCAAGTGCATAAGAATCCCTATTCATTGGTGGTAAAATGTTCAGATAATACATTCAGTAAACGACCATAATTCCTGTAACACTGCAGTCCTGGTAGACATATTTTATTCTTTAGTTCGTTAGTATCGTAGGTTTCTTTGCACAAAACCATTGTTGTTTGTGGAATAGACATCATTTGTATCCACCTGATGGCAAAGATTGACAGTACAATTTGAAACAGGACAGCCGATTTTGAAACGAATCTATGAAAGCGAATTGCAGGGCCCTAAATATTCGTTGAATGGTATTGATGAGGTTGCAAATATCTGCACACGTTTGCCTTGAAATAACGTGTCTGTCATTTGCAGAATGAGGTCCCCACAGGGTGAATTTAGTGATGCTACTCTTCATAGCGGGCTAGCATCACCAAATTCACCCTCTGGGGACCTCATTCTGCTTACAACTCAGCAGAATGAGGTCCCCAGAGGGTGAATTTGGTGATGCTAGCCCGCTATGCGGGGTAGCATCACTAAATTCACCCTCTGGTGACCTCATTCTGCAAATGACAGGCATGCTATTTCAAGGCTTATCTGCACACGTTTGCAAACCTTCCGCGTTCATGCATTGGATTCACTCATACACACCAGTTGAGGTTTTCTCAAACCAATCAATAACTCATGTTCTGTAAGTATTTTATAGAAATCCGGTGCTATGGCAGGTAGGCATATCGTGATTCATAGCACTGTATTCCTCTATAAAGAACTGTCACTATATATATATTTCTTTTATTCATATAGCTTTTGATACGCCTGTTGAAAAATTGTCGAGTTATGTAATCAGTCTGTCTGGCCATCCATCCGTCATCATTTTTGTGTTCGAATGTTATCTTTAGTATTTGTTTTTCGATCGGTTTTACCTTGGTATTTGGTTTAATCATACAAAAACACAGGTCAAGTTCGACAAATTTTGCCTGAGTACACAGTTTCGAATATTGGGTCCGTCTCAAAATTTTATCTGAGTTATATCCCTTGTTTGACATGAATACGCAAGGCTGATTTTGGATTTGATCTGTGCCCAAACACTTCAGATATCAGTTTTTTTTTATGTCAATCATTATGAGCAAACAACGGGTGTACTAAAGATGTATTATCCGAATTAACGCTCCTAAATTACTATTTCTTTGGCTTCGGTGTTAAAAATATTTGACTCGAGTCGAAGAACCCATCCATCAAAGCTCAGAGTGATGAGATATCAATTTTTGAAGTTGGTTATTTCTCGAGATGTGTAATTATTTGTTGTCCAGAAAAATGCTGTCAAACGGACAGTCTCAGACAAAATTGCAGATGAAGATGGATAACTCTAAAATCAAGTGGTCATACGGCCAAATTTCGTGACACTCAAGTGATAATACGGCCATATTTAGTTGAACAAAACATTGATAAATAACACGTTTTGGGAAATTTTATACCACAGTTGACAGTGGTTAGCATTATTATGGTTGCAATTAATAAATTCTGATAACGAAAGCATATTTTGAAGAAATGTTGTTGTTGTTGTTGTATCTTGATGATATGGGGACCGTCTCGGATTGAGTACCTTTAAGCCATGCTCCGGCATTGACCCAAATTAATAATTGGCACCCTCCTTGGACCAGACCAAATTCCTAACTTGGGGAAATTCCGTTTGCACTGCCCCCCCTCCCCAACCGCCCCTCAATGCTTGTGCTTGTATTTCAAAATAGAAATTAAATTATTGGTGTTACTCTCAGGAGCCTAATAACAGTGTCAGCACGATTATTAATTTTTGAGAAAATTCCCAACGATCACTATTATTTGGCATTGAGACATAGAGTGAAATTGTCATCACTATTATTAATTTCAGCCTAAATCCCCACCCATCCCTATAATTAGGCCATCACGAATATTATGCACCTGAGAGTACACACTTACATGTATATTTACATAACCTGTCCGTGTTACACTAAATCCTATTCTGTGATTGGTCAACTGCCAATTGGGTCACCCGTTTCATACCCCAATAACACAGACCGTAACATGAACATGACGTCACAAATTGTTGACCTAATCACTAGAAGCTGTCGGCAGAATAATTGGACGTGTTTTTCATAGTTCAGCCAAATTGCATCTGAAGCCAGTTATTTTTATCGATTATTTGTCAAGTTTTCAATGACTCTTGTTATAATGTTCCGGTGTTAGCATTCTATGTTATAGGATTCATTAAGGATCAGGGGTGGCGCCAGGATTTTCTTGATGCAGGGGCTACGATCCCCCGACAGGGGGGCTATAGCCAACATGCTGACCATTACAGATCTCCCTGACGAGGGGTAACTCTCCCTGACATCCCCCTGACCCCTCCCCTGGTGCCACCCCTGTTTATACCGGTATGGTTTTTTTTTCGATTTCAATTCATTTACATCTCATTTTCCTTGACAAAAGCATTGCGATCATGTTATATATGTACAAATATTTACACATTTACATGTGGCTTTTCAATGATTTTTCTCTGAAAAACTAGATTTAAGAATATTTACAATTTCGTGTTTAAAGATTTAACTTGAGATTTGGAGATTCTTACTACTCATATCAATTTTTCATAAACACTTGGAATCCATATCAACATTTCGAGATCATAAGTTTTAGTATTAAAAGAGTTTCTGGGAACGTGCACTTATATAGGACTAAAGATCCTACTCTAATCAATATGAAGATACAGTCATGGTCCTAAATAATCGACACCTAAACCACAGCAGAATTATGGGTAATTTTTCAGGATTTATTAGGAAATGTGGCTTGTTTGCATTCATCGGAAAGCTCTCAGTTATAAAAGTATACATTGGATTGGTTTATTACTCATTTGGACGGATGTTAACCCTTTCATGGCTGGAGTTGTGCTGGTGCAGCATTATAGATCCTGTGCCAGTACATTCTCTTATATATGCGAGTCTCCCATAGGGAGCCTCGCATATATAAAAGAACGAACTGGATTACAAGGTCAAGGTAAATATTGTTAAGCCAATGCATTCTCTTATAAATGCGAAGCTCCCTATGGGAGACTGAGAATGCATTCAGTGAGAGCTTTCCGATGAATGGTAACAAGCCATATTTCCGACTAAATCCTGAAAAATTACCCATAATTCTGCTGTGGTTATAAATGTGTCAATTATTGAGGGCATTACTGTATAATTGTGAAGAAAAATTGAGAGTTTTGACGAAAAAAATATTTATTCTGAATTGACCAATTTGTGACACTGATTTCCTGCCGATTCGATGTAATCATCTCACATAAGAACGTCAGACAATTTTAACCGTATCGCAAAACTTTTGATGGTGATCCTGCTTCCCTTGCCATGTTCTCTGCTTGCCGAACTGGTATATATCCTTGGGCGGGCATCCATATCCAGTAATCACCACCTGCTCTCTTTGCTGCTGATGGCTTGTACAGGATTGGGGGTGGCATTAATCTTTGGGGATTCATTTTCGAACCCGCCTTTCTCAAGAGGTATGTTAAATGAGACGGATAGTTCACATCAAGATCATCGTTTTCGCTTTCTTGCAGTACTCTGTCTGTATTCACCAAGGAAATGAGCAACAATATTGCCAAGAATGAAGCCACTAGTTGTTGAATCAGTGTCATTCTGAAATGAGAAAAAAAGTTTTATGATTTCCCAGTCTTGAGGAACGGAGTTCGTACAGTTCCTGGAAAAGTCAAGGAAAATGACATTCCAATTTCCAGCCCTGGACAAGCCTCTAAATAGTGTGTCTCTCATTTGCAGAACGAGGTCCCCAGAGGGTGAATTTAGTGATGCTATCCTAAACAGCAGGCCAGCATTACCAAATTCACTCTCTGGGGAACCTCATTCTGCTTAGGTATCAACTGCTATGGGAGACCTAGAATCAAATTGAAGTTCCTCAGTTGAAGTTGGTGATGTTTAAACCCATTAGTCACCTCGATTATGAATTTGATCTGCTGCAAAATATGCAATATAGATACTGAACAGAAGGGAAAAAGTAACTAAAAACAATTTGAAACAATAGATACTTCCCAGAAGACATGTAAGCAGAATGAGGTCTCCAGAGGGTGAATTTGGTGATGCTATCCCATGCGGGACCTCATTCTGCAAATGACAAGACACTCTATTTACAGGCTTGGGCCTGGAAGCTATTGAGAAATGTTTTATTTGGGGGTAATTACGATCAGCACAGTTCGTAGATCAGCACAGTTCGTAGTCCGTTTCATTATTGCAGGTATTATTCCTTACTTTAATTATACTGTATGTGGAGTGTGCGCACTTTTGACCCAGTTTTTTTTTTAATTCAAATTGAATTATCAACTTCAGTGATGTGTCCTTTGTTTGCCCTTTCTGTACTAAATACTGGATGGGTAGGAAATGTTCAGATAATAAGTTGAGACTTATTATCTGCAAGCCTTGAAATACTGTGTCTGTCATTTGCAGAATGAGGTCCCCAGAGGGTGAATTTAGTGATGCTACCCGCATAGCGGGCTAGCATCACTAAATTCACCCTCTGGGGACCTCATTCTGCAAATTACAGACACACTATTTCAAGGCTTGCTTATTATCTGAACATTTCCCACCAATATGAATTATTCTGCACTTGTATTATCATTTAACCCTTTACCCAACAAACCGGCCAAAACCGGCCAAATAAAGCTTCAACAGCCTAAAATATCTTCGGTCTGTCTCAATAGAACCATACAAATATGGATATCATTGGAACCGGCTCCTTGACCACATTGTGATAGTTACACTTATGCCCTGTGCCAATGCATTCTCTTATATATGCGAGTCGACCATAGGTTGCCTCGCATATATAAGAGAATGCATTGGCCTAAATAAATCTTTTTTTAACACTTTTTACCATTTTTTCTTACATTCTTTAACAATTTTATAATGTTTAATTTGTTAAGCCAATGCATTCTCTTATATATGCGAGGCGACCTATGGTCGACTCGCATATATAAGAGAATGCATTGGCACAGGGCCGTTCTGTTGGGTAAAGGGTTAATCTGGCTGTCGTCTGCTCATATATCCTTAACCCTTCCATGACTGGAGCTGCCTGAAATTTTGAGAAAACCCTGTGCCAATACATTCTCAGTCTCCCATAGGGAGCCTCGCATTTATTATCTGTGCTTTCTATCATTGTAAAATCTAAAGATCTGGGTGAAGTCTCATTGAAAATTTGTACTATGCAACCATATTTTATTCATGGTCATGATTTAATCATGAAGGCCAAGTTTCTTTCGGGATGTAGACCCTCGATTATAAGCAACACAATCATATTCATCAACAGATCAATACTTACTCTCATTGTCATACAATGTGTGAACATTTTTACCTAAGCACATTACAGAAATTATTTGCCTTTAAAATCATCCAACTTTAATGATCTTTAATGCTGTACCAGCACAGCTCCCATGAAAGGGCTAATGTAAGGAATAAGACATGCAATAATGAAATGCACTACCGACTCCGCTGATCGTAATTACGATTCCGATATCTTCGGATATATATTTGTTCCTAGATTGTATGGAATTATCATTCTCAGGGGTAGGAAGAGCATGTCGTTTTCCATGATTTACCCCTCAAATAAAACATTTCTCAATGGCTTCCAGTCTTCAAATAGTGTGTCTGTCACCAGCACAGATCCCATCACTATTAAAGGGTTAAAGTTGAAACTACCGAAAAAGTTTTTCAAACCAATAGGATTATAACACAGTGTTAATGTGTATCGTATCGTTTCCCTTTGTGAAGAGTCCAAGCCTGCAAGTTTGTCTGTCTTTGCGCGATGAGTTCTCCAGAGGGTCAATTTAGTGATGCTATCCTGCACAGCGGGCTAGCATCTCCAAATTTACCCTCTGGGGACCTCATTCTGCTTTAGGCCTCATCTTCTGAGAAGTCTCTATAGTCTCACATTAACATTGTTTTAGTTACTTTTTCCCTTCTGGGAAATTTCTATATCCCCTAATTTTCAGAAGAAAAATACATAAACGAGGTGACAAATGGGTGAGCATCACCAACATCAAATGGGGAATTTCAATCTGATCCTTGGTCCCTCATAACAGATGGTGATGGTAGCCCACTGTATAGGATATCATCACTATATTCTCCCTCTGGGGACCTCATTATGCAAATGACAGACACTATTTCAAAGCTTAAAAACGATAGAACTATGATAAAGCATATTGTATCGTTTCCCTGTGAAGAATCACAACAGACTTAATCCGGATGTGCTAGACCAATATCCGGGTAGCTAACTGAATAACAGTATAGCATGTGAAGAGGGCCCGAGGATAATCACTGTAACCAAACAACACATAGTTTTACAAAGTGTTATCCGTGCTTTCGATATCTGTAAAAGTCTAAAGTTCCAGGTGAGGTCATATTGCAAATTTTAACCTTGCAACCATATTTTATTCATGGTCATGGATTTAATCATGAAAGCATAGTTTCTGTCGGGAGAAGTACCCTCGATTATAAGCAACACAATCATATTCATCGTCAGATCAATACCTGCTCTCACAGTCATACACTGTGTAATTATAACCAATAATTGTTTTTCCTAAATATCTCCTGTAAAAATATGCTTGCGCACTCTTGCCTGTCAGATAACCCTTTACCATAACTATCTTTTGGTGTTCATCAATTTCATTTCGGAGATCTAATTCCCGTTTAGATTGATTCTCACGTTGATAAGGTCATAATAATCATTGCAAATTGATTCGTTAGTTACGACCTCACCTGAGAAATGATCTCGGTCAAGCCTGAATTTAGTGTGTCTGACATTTGCAGAATGATGTTCCCAGAGGGTGAATTTATTGACGCTATCATCACCAAATTCACCCTCTGGAACCTCCTGCTTTGGCCTCATCTTCTGGGAAGTATCTATAGTCTCAAATAAGCATTGTTTTTAGCTCACTGGATGTCTGCGGTGGAGCTATACTCATCACTCCTCGTCCGTCATCCTTCCGTCCGTCTGGCCGTCCATCTCTCCGTCCATCCGTCAACAATTCTTTAAACATCTTCTCCGGAACCATAACACTGAATGGGTTCATATTTGGTGTGGATGTTCCCTAGGTGACTCACATTCTGATTTGTTCAAATGAGCTCACTTGGTCAAATAGGTGCGAAGCCAGGGCCATAGTAATTCTTAAAACAACTTATTCTCAAGTACCATCGGGTCGAAATGGTTCATATTTGATATGAAGGGTCCTTGGGTGACTGGTCTTCAGATTTTTTCAAATTCCTATTTTCCTTTTTAAATGTGAATTATTATTATTTTTTTCAGATTAAGTTTTCAAAAACTATTGCCATTATAACATCCAATGGGGTACCCCGAATCACCACACCAAATTTGGTTGAAATCAGTCCAGGGTCTGGGAGAAAAATCAGGAACAGACAGATTATTCTTGCCATTTGAAGGGTCAAACACCCCTATTATGTTGTTATTTCATATTCCCAATGAAACTAAATTTGTTTGACAAGTCATGACTTTCACTATCAACAATAAGATTAATATCAACAATAAGCTTAATAAGTCAATACATGCCACTCTCTTATGTGCTATGTGGTCATAGTTGCAGATGATGTTATCTGACATTGTTTGATAAGCAAAAAAGAGCAGTAGGGGAGAATGGTTATCTGTGTCATTCATTTCAATTTAAATGAGCCATGTGTTTGTTCTATGCAGTTGTATACCAGGCAGATGTTACAATATTATTTATATAGGCTATTAGCTCTTTTTCATCTATGCAAATGATGTCTTTTTTATTAAGCTGATAATTTCAAGGAACAATTATCAGTGGTGCAATATAATAACTAGTACTTTTGTAACTAATTTTGTGGAAAACGAAATCCGCTTCAGCTCCTAAAATATACCCTTTGAAATTACTAGATCAATGGATCTCATAGATTGGGTTTTACATTTGATTCAAATAGGGGCAGATATAGGATATTTACCCCATATATATATGGATTGTTAACTTCATGGGTTGATTTATAAGCTGAGTTTAGAACCACTTAATTAGGGGGGGTGGCAAATTTTCTGGTTTTGACCCCAATTTTGGTATTCAGTGGAAAATATGTTGTAATTAGACCAATAAATGGCCACATTCAGAATATTTCTAACTTTATGAAGGATGTCATGTTCTAAATTTCCAACAGTTGGAGAGCTTGGAGTACCAGTTGTAAAATATATAGTTTGGTTCCAGTTGGGTCGACTGGCTTTAAGTCAGATGGTTGCAGTTGGAAATTTCAAGTTGAACATGCCAGTCCTTCCCAGGAGGAAAACACAACAAGAGCAATTATTTGCTCCCGCAATTAATAAGACGGGTGTAATTGCACCCTGTAATATAATCACATGTTGGGTGTTTCTCTAAAACAATTTCATAATGGGACATACATGTACACCTACATGTCTGTCTACATGTAGTCACACTTTCACATGCCCATAATTGAATTGAAACAGAAAAAGATTAAAATAAACCTTCAAATAGTTCAATATTGAATCAACGATTAAAGTCATCATAATCATTTTGACAAAAGGGACGAGTGCACATTTTAGCACCCGTGAATTGAAAATTGCGAGTGCGAGAGCAATTCAGAAATAAACCACCTTATTATGCCTTTATGGGCAAAAAATATACAGTAATGCCCTAAATAATTGACTCCTTAACCACAGCAGAATTATGGGTAATTTTTCAGGATTTAGTCGGAAATATGGCTTGTTGCCATTCATCGGAAAGCTCTCACTGAGAGCTTTCCAATGAATGGCAACAAGCCATATTTCTGTCTAAATCCTGAAAAATTACCCATAATTCTGCTGTGGTTAAGGAGTTGATTATTTAGGGCATTACTATACCTAATCTTTAGTATTGTCAGTGTCTTATTCGCAATAATCGTTATTTGTAGTCTTGAGATCAGGTTTTATAAAAATTATGTTGTTGTTGTGATTGTGGCTCCGAAGAGATACACAATCTTTAATTGATTCTGAATGTGTTTTATCATATTTAATTAAGGACTGTATTAAAAAAATTTAAATTGCGAGAATTGATAATGAATTGCTGAAAATTGAGACAATTGAAAATGGTCCAGATATAGCCATGAGGTTTCTTCGACATACATTGTACCTGTGGAAACCCTGTTAAACTGTATTTTCCTATCACCCCATGTTTGAAGGTCTATTCGTAAATCAACTTTTTTGAAACATCATGATTTGTGAATTGTGAACTCAAATTTGGAGTGCATTATTTAAAGAGCCTTCTTGGGTGTCTGAATGTTATTACTATTTTTTAAATGGCCTCTTGTCAGTCAGTCACATGAGGTGAAGCCAGGGGACTCAACATTTGTTCCTCCAAAACTCCTCAATCCCAGCTGATAAATTATAAATTATGGAAGTGTCAATTTAGCAGTCATAAAATATTAAGATATCATATTTGCGCAAATTGGCATTCACAAGGTACTATAAATGATTAAAAATTTGATTAATATTAAAGAAAAGCAATAAAAGAGCTCGTGGCCATGATTTTTGTTGACGACCAAAATGATGGGTTAACACTTCCATGATGGGAGCTGCGCTTGTTGAACATTATTCATTGAAGGCACTGTGACCATGCATTCTCTTATATATGCGAGTTTCCCCACAGGGAGCATCACATATGTAAGAGAATACACTGGTTTACAAAGTCAATGTAAATATTGTTAGGCCAATGTATTCTCTTATATATGTGAGGCTCCCTATGGGGAAACTCACATATATAAGAGAATGCATTGGCACAGGGTTTTTCATAAACTTTCAGGATTCTCCAGTCATGGAAGGGTTAATATTCCATCTAGAAATCATTAAAGGTAAAATACGATCAAACGGTCCCCATAGCATCAACTTACAACAACTTCAAAATATGCTTTTGTTATGAGAATCGATTAATTACAAAACAATAATGTTAACCGCCATCAACTATGGTATAATATTTCCCAAAATGTGTTATTTATCAACATGTTGTTCAACGAAATATGGCCGTATTATCACTTTCGTATCACAAAATTTGGCTGTATTACCACTTCATCTGCAATTTTGTCCAAGACAAACGGTTTGACAACTCGTTTCTGGGCCACAAATAATTAAACATTTCGAGAAATAACAAATTTCAAAAATTGATATCTGATCACTCTGACTTTGATGGGTGGGCTCCTCGACTCTAATCAAATATTTTTCTTCCCCAAAGCCAAAGAAATAGTCATTTGGTAGCATTAATTTGGATTTAATATGCATCTTTAAAATATCCCTGTGTATTTAAAAAAAAAATTCCACTAATGTATACTTCAAATTTCTTACTATGTGTTTTTTAAACTAATAAAACTAATATTTTCTTTCAAGATTGGTTGGATGCAGGGATGTGCGATTATCATTACATGAATAAAGTATTTTAATAAAAGATAATATGATGACCACAAATGCATTACAAATTTTTCCAGTTGATGTATGTGATTACAAATGCCATGCTTTAATTGCCGAAAGTAGTCCAATTCTTTATTGTTGAGTTTAAAAAAAAACTGTACAAGGCAGAATCATCCAGGCGTCTGGTCATAATCCTCTATAACTTAACCATTTATTGATGGATTTTGACATTTCTTGAAATCTGGCCCACCCCAATATTTTTGCCAGAGTTATGGCCAGAAGTATATTTTTAACAATTTTAATACTGTTTATCATGATAACTTGAACAAACATCAACCGATTCCATTCATATTTGGTATATGCATCTTTTACAACAATATTTTATCAAGTGCAAAAACCAAGTATGTCTGATTATTTTTACTTGAGTTATGGTCCATAGTTTGTCTATTTTTAGAAATTTTATTGCTGTTAGTGCAATAATTTGAACAAACATCAACTGATTCCATTAATATTTGGTGTATGGATCTTTCAGAACCATATCTTGATCGAGTTCGAAAAACAGATTTGCCCAATTATTTTACCTGAGTTATGGCCCTTAGTTTGTCTTAGTTTAGCAATTTTAAGACTGTTTAGCGAGATAAATTGAACATACTGCACCTGATTGCATTCATATCTGGTATATATGGATATTTTACAGCAACATTATAGATCAAGTTTGAAAATCATGTTTGTGCATTTTTTTCTACCTGAGTTCTAACCCTTTAATAGGTTGTTTATTTTTAGGAATTTTAAGACCTTTAGTATGATAACTCGAACAACATCAATCGATCACATTCATTCAGTATTGCCCTAAATAATCGACTCCTTAACCACAGTGGAATTATGGGTAATTTTTCAGGATTTAGTCGGAAATATGGATTGTTGCCATTCATCGGAAAGCTCTCATTTAGAGCTTTCCGATGAATGGCAACAAGCCATATTTCCGACTAAATCCTGAAAAGTTACCCATAATTTTGCTGTGGTTAAGGAGTCAATTATTTAGGGCATTACTGTATATGGATCGCTTACAACAATACCTCAATCAAGTTCGAACAGAGACCAGCCTAGAGTTTTCAAATTGTGAGAAGACACTTGTGTTGTTCTCCTTTAACAAGCACTATTAGTGAAGCCAATACTTTGCACTTTAACCCTTTCAGTGCCAGGTCCGATTTTTGTATCAACCCATATACCCTGTGCCAATGCATTCTCTTATATATGCGAGTCGACCATAGGTCGCCTCGCATACCGTATATAAGAGAATGCATTGGCCTAACAATTTTTCATCATTTGTTATTATTTTTTACAATTTTGATACTTTTTTCTTGTATTCTTTAACAGACTTAATTTGTAGGTTTAGTGCCAGGGAATCTTACGTTTTTCATGGGCATCAAAATTATTACTATGAATACTTGGTGATAGTTTTGAGTTATAACATCTCCCTAAGGTTTTATCCAGTTTGTTTTTAAATTCGCTATAGCATGCTTAAGCATACCCAAAAAAGGGCCGATTTTACAGACTGTAAATTAGGGCCGATGAGATCGGGCCCCTGGCACTGAAAGGGTTAAACAAAGACACATACCATGACTGGATTTTTATTGTAAAGGTTAAGCATAACGAATATTCCAGAAAAAATATACCCCTTTGTCTGACATGCAATTCCATTGAAGCCTGCATGGTGCTTACAATGCAGAATCGTTACATAAGTTATTGAAGCAAGAGCTCTCTTAAGTATTACTTTAAACCCAGCTCCTTTGTTCTACCTCGACTTTCTATTTCTCCAAATAGACACTTTATAGATGCCATGTTATATTTAAAGCGAAAACAAATATTTTATTATATGTTTGCATATATTGATGTTTAGTTTCAAACAAAGCTCTACTGGGCAGCTGTATAACGCCTACATCAAGTGAAGAGGAGATATCTGTTTAAGAGCCAGTAATAACGTTTACAATGAAAGATGATTCATTGAACCTGGTCGCTTTTCTAAGGCACAATACCAGAGAGAGAACTCTATGTAGAATAATAGCATATACATTTAACGGAATGTCTACAGTAATGCTCTAAGTAATCCACTTCTTAACCACAGCAGAATTATGAGAGCTTTCGGATGAATGGCAACAAGCCATATTTCTGACTAAATCCTGAAAAGTTACCCATAATTCTGCTGTGGTTGTTAAGAAGTCGATTACTTAGAGCATTACTGTATATAACAAAAATGAGGAAAAAGTTTAATAAACAAGGATATGACATATTACATAGTATTTTGGCAGCTATGCTATGCTCACTGACTATATGGTCAATTTTGGACCATCAACCCAAGTGCTCGATTATCACAACACTATCAGAAATGGGTAATACCATCCATTCAAAGCTGTTCCTTTACAATGTGCAAAACAAGCCGTGAAATAGAGTGCCTGTCATTTGCAGAATGAGGTCCCCAGAGGGTGAATTTAGTGATGCTACCCCACATATCGGGCTAGCATCACCAAATTCACCCTCAGGGAACCTCATTCTGCTGAGGTGTAAGCAGAATGAGGTCCCCAGAGGGTGAATTTGGTGATGCTAGCCCGCTATGCGGGGTAGCATCACTAAATTCACCCTCTGGGGACCTCATTCTGCAAATGACAGGCACTCTATTTCAAGGCTTGGTGCAAAAAGAAAAAAACCTAGAGAGAAATCCGTTGAGTGTTTTCATATTGGATGCCATATACAATGTGCTGGTATTACACATTGTCCTTGTCTGCTTGACTGTTGTACATAGCTTGCAGAACAGTTGTTGAATCCAGCACGGAGTATAGTGGGTACATGTATAATTATGCACTTACATTGATTATGTGATAATTAATTTACCACAAAAATGACAGCCTACATTTTATATGGACCAATAATTATATCATTTGTATTATAGAGAGCAAACTATGGAAGTTAGTGAACCAGTGATGTATAGATTCCTGTGACGGGACCTCTGCATATTTTCCGCTATCATACTATGCATGGGTTCATACTTATCTTTATTGCACACCAAGATGACTTAGTGTATACAGATAGGCCACATGTATGCATGACAATAATTATGTTTGATATGAAAACATAATACAGTGCAGCAGCCAATCAATAACATAACTAATTTACCTTCCATGTTCATTGCGCATTAAGTTACAATAGAGTCTAAACTCCCTGTGAACTAAATGATAGCTGTGTGATACCTATGTTACCATATACAGTAATGCCCTAAATAATCGACTCCTTAACCACAGCAGAAATAAGGATAAATTTTTCAGGATTTAGTCGGAAATATGGCTTGTTGCCATTCATCGGAAAGCTCTCAGTGTTGCCGGAAATAATTGCTCTTGCTTTAATATGAACTTGTTTTTTCTCTGATACCGTCACAATAGTGTAAATTCTCACAGAATTTGGTCATTGATCACACATCGATCTTAACATTAATCTTAAGATTATATTTCACGAAGGATTAACATGCAGATAGTATTTCACGAAGGATTAACATGCAGATAGTATTTCATGAAGGATTAGTCTGCAGAAAAATTTAATACGATTGATGCACGAGTCCCCAGGGGGATCGAAGATCTCATGTTTCAGAATGATACAGCATAGTGAATTAACTGCTGGGTGGTTCTAATAACATGCATTGTGCAGTTCTTCACATGAAACAAGCGTGCAGTTGTACCCACAATTTAAAATTTTAGAAATACTGATGCTGATGTGGTCGTTGTCATAACACTTTATTCATAAACGCACTCCCGTTGGCATGAGATTGAAATGTTAACGGAAATAATAGATTTCTGCTTCAATTTGAAAATATTTTGTTTTTATACTGGCTAAAAACTTATTTTATCATAATGGTGAAAATGCTCTAAAGTTTGTCAAACATCGATGTTAATATTAGATGAGTTCGGAATTTTGTGTTCGGTCAGACTCATTCTGGCAGAGTTATTGTCATTTCTCGACATGGACTCGCACATCCTGGGATTCATCTTTTGTCCGAGTCTGTATTCCGTCATTTTCCAGTCAATTTTAAAAAAACTTAGCACAGATGTCAACCAGCATGGGAACCTGCTCATCTGCGATTTTGAGTTCATGAACAGTTGGAGTCATTTTGGTGGAGTTATTGCCATTTTCGACATAGAAATGTTTTATGTTTTTTATTTTAGAGTTACTGACCCTTTCTCGACACATTAAAGATGTGCAACAAATTTATTGAATATGCACTTTGTATCAATGGGTGTAATCAATTCCTCCTAAAGTTTTTAGTACAGGAAACGTGCCACCTTCGTCGGGGGGCATTTTGGTAAGCGACATTTTATTTATAACTGTCAAGTGCACCCGCCTGATAATTTATAACTCTCTGAGTTGTTGACGACAAAATCGCTTCTATGAAGTGATAATAACGCTATCCACCTGGTTCTAAGGGAACTTAACAACTGACGTAAATGGAAATTTCCTTACTACAATCCTTGACAGACGTATAATTTTTGTCGGCTTTTCTTTCATGGTTATTTCTTAGTTTCTATTTTGCGCTCATAACATTGGATTCTCATGATGGGGGATTGGAGATATTGAATAATTATAAGTATATTGTTATGACACAAAGAGCCCGGTGTCGGAATTCTGTCACTTTTCCTTTTATGTCGCTTATTTATATGGATTTTGTATCATAATTTCTTGGATGACCTATCACAAAATATGAGGATCATATATTCATGCATATTCATTAGATAGATTCTATAGAACAGAATGACATTGTGCCTCATGTTGGAAATGGAATCCATTTTTATCTTGTGAATGGTAAAACTGATGGTCCATTAGATAATGAATTGAGATTGGCCAATGTTATCCGAGAGAATGAGACTTATTCTCTTCCTTTTCAAGGAATTTCTTTCTAACTAATGTCAAGGTGCCTCATGAATAGCATGCTAGACTTGTGACGTCAAGATATGAAACCGTCATGGGTTCGAATCCCTCTTTCTGTCATTTGACATTACATTGCATTTGTCACCTTTGACAAATTACTTCTTACCACGATTGTCTAGGGATTTCGCCCATAAATTGTGTACTTTGGAGCAGAATTGCTCGATCGGAAGATGTTCTGTAATAGCTGGCTGCATGTCAGGTAATAATTGTTCAAATCGTGATTGTCTTGACAATCACACAGTTGTCACTAATAAATTTAATACTTCTAATAAGAAAGCATGTGATCATTACCTGCCTTAGTTCAAACCCGACTTATAATAAAGAATGTTTAATTATAATATGCATTTTTACTTTCAAAATTACATTGTCAACATTTTTTGTCGCTTTTGAATATTTGTTGGCCTTTTTGGTATTGCCCAAACTCACAACTCCAAGCATATGAACATTAGGACAATCCAACTAAAAGAAAAGAATAGCGAAAAGCACATATTTTATTCTTTCAAAATGTCGTCGGTAAAACAATAGTTCAATCAGTGACATCATGTTGAAAGCACAACATTTATTCACTTTGTTAAATTCTGAGAATTGCCGTTGTTTGAGAAAGTTGGCACTGAAAGTTTATATCAACACCTAAACCAGTATTGACAAGTCTAGAGTTTAGTGTGCCTGTCATTTGCAGAATGAGATCCCCAGAGGGTGAATTTAGTGACTCTGTCCTGCATAGTGGGCTAGCATCACTAAATTCACCTTCTGGATAACTCATTCTGCTTAGGCCTCATTTTCTTTATTATAAAATTTCTATAGAAACTTCTTCACATAGATTCTATTTCTTTTTTAGTTTAATTTCTAGAAGTAGCTATATCCCCAAATTGGCAGATGACACATTGCATAATCAAGGTTCCCAGTGGGTGCACATCACAATATTCACCATTTGAGAACTTCAATCTGAGTCTGTCTCTCATAGCAGATGAGGCCATGCAGAATGAGGTCCCCAGAGGGTGAATTGGGTGATGCTAGCCTGCTTCACTGAATTCACCCTCTGGGGACCTCACTCTGCAAATGACAGGTACACTAAACTCAGGCTTAGTATCGACAATTGATTAATAAAGGGCATACATGTGTATACAACAATACCAACTAATTATCACTGTTTTGATTAGTAGGTACAGCGATTTGTTGCATTCAGATGCAAGGTTGTTCCCACTAAGCCTAAAATGTTATTGAAACACGCATTGATTAAATAAATGAATATTGGTAACACAACTTTCAAGCCTCAAGATTGACCTAGTATAGTGCATTGCATTTGTGAAATTCTGGTTATCAAAATATGTCCAACAAACTGAGAAGCAGACTTTATAAACCATTAACAGTACCGAATTCATAAAGTCACAGCAGTGTGACAAACGCTCTTTATGGTTGTTATATAAGGAAACAACTTTCAAGCCTCAAGATTGACCTAGTATAGTGCATTGCATTTGTGAAATTCTGGTTATCAAAATATGTCCAACAAACTGAGAAGCAGACTTTATAAACCATTAACAGTACCGAATTCATAAAGTCACAGCAGTGTGACAAACGCTCTTTATGGTTGTCATATAAGGAAACAACTAACAATGAACATTCTTTATTGATCCATTTATTAGTAAGAGTTATATCTTTCAGTCATAATGATGTATTATAATCTAACATTTATGTTTAATTATGCACAGAATATGCCTCTTAATTAGGAGTTGACTCATATTTGATCTGTGTTTGTTTACGTTTAACCCTTTCACATTATTATAATCAATAAATTTGAAAAATGATCAAGGAAATGTGGGTTGATACAAAAATCGGACTTGGCACTGAAAGGGTTAAAGAAGACCCAAACTCAGTGTTCATGCTGGGCGGAAAAATATTTTGGCCAAAAGTTGGCAAATGAAAGTTTATTGCTAAATTAAAAAATCTTTGGCTAAATTTATTTCAGCCAATTAAAAAAAAACTTAGTCAAAATCCTCATTTTCTGGGCTCACAATGAGTAAATTTTTTATTTTTTATTTGTTACTCAAGATAAAACATAGGTATGCATTATGTTATAAATCCACTTAACCAAGTGCAATTTAGCTCTATATTGCTGGTCACCGTGTTCGCCAACTAATTAGCTGTGTTAGTTGTCACTGCTATTTTCGCCAAGATAAATAACCTGTTGCTAATGCTCTTGAGGTGATAACTGTCAATATCGATGTGTTGGATTAAGACCCTTACGATGTGAAGCCAGGTTTTCTTTTTTTATTGTTAATCCCTATCTAGACGGGAGGCCATTTATAGCACACTAGTTGATGTGCCCGACTTCGTCCGGGCTATTTAGTGATTTCTTTGTGATCGTCTCCATCTGGGCAGAATATGCAGCATCTGGACAAACTAAACATGCTTATATGAACGTATTTGAGTGAGTCAAGGACTTGTGAAATTGTACCTGCCCATATTGTTCCCGGGATCAAAGTAGGCCTATATACCATATTTGAGTCGGATTGGTCAAGATCCAGAAACATGCCTATATGAGTGTATATGAGCGAGGTCAAGGTCAAGGACACGGTCGCACATGAAATTGACCCGAACATATTGTTCCTGGGATCAAAGTAGGCCTACAGTCAAGCAGTTTTCGAGTCTATAACACACACAGAAGTTCCAAAATATATAATAGATTATGCAACTGACATGCCATTGAGTACTGCTGTTCGCTGGTATACATCCATATTGTGGGACAATGCATTAATGTTGCGCAATCAACAAAAAATGACATAACCAGTGGACAGATTAAATATTTTTTATGAAGTGTTTTAAATGAATAGACTTGTTAAATTTTCCCCAGAATATTGGAAATCAGACTACAAAAATAACTCAAAGACCTGGAAAGATGGCGTTCAAAATGGTGCATCAAGCTGAACGCCAAAAAACACAATTAATCCTCTTTAGCAAAAAACAAACCAAATACAAACTTGAACTGTCCATTTACAGGGAAACTTTCAAACAAACCCAAGAGGCAACGCTAGGGGCTGAACTTTGGGTTCTATTGAGGACTTGCTTAGCTACACCTGGGTGGCATGGTCAATCCACTGTGTTTGCCTGCCCAGACCAATACGCGCCTAGAGCTCTTTTGAAAATTACCTGTAGGGATGTCTGGTGGAAATTACCTGTGTTGTTCCATGGGAAGCTTAAATGAATATTTGATTATTAGACTTACCATCCGTTTGTTTGGACTGTGTTAGTAGCCTGATCAATCTCAATGCTTATTAAGAAGGTGTAGGCCTGTTTGTTAATGTTTGTTAATTGCTAAACGTGTGTTGTATTTGGAGTGTAAATGGTACATGTACATCCATTGTATGGGGTATTGTTCCATGGGAAGCTTAAATGAATATTTGATTATTAGACTTACCATCCGTTTGTTTGGACTGTGTTAGTAGCCTGTCAACCTCAATGCTTATTAAGAAGGTGTAGGCCTGTTTGTTAATGTTTGTTAGTTGCTATAAACGTGTATTGTTTTTGGAGTGTAATGGTACATGAACATCCATTGAGAGGGATTATCCCTCCGGAGCACAGAAAGCAAGCCTTGAAATAGGGTGTCTGTCATTTGCAGAATGAGGTCCCCAGAGGGTGAATTTAGTGATGCTACCCCGCATAGCTTGACAGAAAGATCCCAAAGCTCGCTGTCCTGGTGTTCATGTTTTAGTTCTGAACAGTAGTGTTTTCCCGAGTTTGAGTTCTTCTATTTATGTAGTCTAATGAAGTCTGCCTTGTAGTCTAATTAGAGTGTTGGCCGCTAGAGTTTTCCATCTAACATGAAGCAGGGGTATGTCAGCTGTATTGACATTGTCCTGATGGGGGTTCATATGTTTTCATGGAGTGCCATTCGCAAGGTTTTGTTTTGGATTACTTGAATTATTTTGAGTGTAGATTTGGGTAAATCATTGATAATGACGTATTCCATGATTTGGCGTATAAATTGCTTCTAAAGCTTAATTCGAGTTTCTGGATTAAGTTCCCATGATGTGCCCCTGAGCATCCTTAATAGCCCAATTCTCTGGTTGGCCCTGGTTGTAATGTTTTTAATGTGATTGTGAAAAGATAGTTTTTGTCGAGAGTTATGCCCAGGAGTATAAATAAGTCACGGCATACTAACCCGACAAACATGGCAAAATCTAAAATGTCGACCACCTAACAAGACTAATTTATGCTCTAGATTGAGAAGTAACAATGGCTGAAGATCAATTTACGCTCCCAAATAAGCCTTCAATGATCCAATAAGTATTAGGCAAAACCAGAGCCTATTTATAAAACCACTATAGTGAGTAAGAACACCATTATAATTGGTAAATACTTTAAATATGATATTGAGACATATTCATACTGGTATATGAGAGAGAACTCACTTCTCCCTGGAACAAAAATGGGGAGATGTGGCACATTTTAGGAAGAATATATCTGTCTCCCATGTTGCTCTCTAGGCTGGTCCCTGATACACAAGCCTGAGTGTAGTGTGCCTGTCATTTGCAGAATGAGGTCCCAGAGGGTGAATTTGGTGACGCTATCCTACACAGCAGGCTAGCATCAGCAAATTCACCCTCTGGGGACCATCATTCTGCATGGCATCATATGCTATGGGAGACATTGACTCAGATTGAATTTCTCAAATGGTGAATATTGTGATGTACACCCATTGGGAACCTCGATTATGCAATGTGTCATCTGCCAATTTGGGGATACAGAGAAACTAAACTAAAAAAGAATAGAATCTACACTAATGCCCCAATAATCAACTCCTTAACCACAGCAGCAGAATTATGGGTAATTTTTCAGGATTTAGTCGGAAATATGGCTTGTTGCCATTCATTGGAAAGCTCTCAGTGAGAGCTTCCATTGAATGGCAACAAGCCATATTTCCAACTAAATCCTGAAAAATTACCCATAATTCTGCTGTGGTTAAGGAGTCGATTATTTAGGGTATTACCGTGTGTGAAAAAGTTTCTATAGAAATTTTATAATAAAGAAACTTTACAGAGAAAATGAGGCTTAAGCAGAATGAGGTCCCCAGAGGGTGAATTTAGTGATGCTAGCCCGCTATGCGAGATACCATCACTAAATTCACCCTCTGGGGACCTCATTCTGCAAATGACAGGCACACTAAACTCAGGCTTGGACCAGCCTAGAGGTTGCAAACTGGGAGAAGTCACTTTACCCTGTTTGGTTATTGGGGAGAAGTGGACTCTTATCAGGGAGGAGTAACAATGGCCGAAGTTAAATTTACACTCCCAAATCAGCCTTCTATGATCCAATAAGTATTAGGCAACACCAGAGCCTATTTATAAACCCACTATAGTGAGTAAGAACACCATTATAATTGGTAAATACTTTAAGTATGCTATTGAGACATTTTCTTACTGGAATATGGGAGAGAACTCACTTCTCCCTGGGACAAAAATAGGGAGATGTGGCACATTTTAGGGAGAAGATAACTCCCAAATCGCCCTATAGTCTGGTTCCTATACAGTGTAATATGTCAGGGGGGAAACTTACTTATTTTGAGGTATTTATTTAATTTTTGGAATATCATGTGAACCTTCCTAATTTAAAGGGATTCAAGTTCTTTGAAGTGGTGCATACATAATAACTTATAAGTCGTAAGGCCTGTTACAGACGTCATTCCATCATCGCATCAAATACAATTCAATATGCCTTAACACTAACTCTGGCCATTTTGAATCCACCGGGTCCGTTTCCGTGGTTTCATAGATTCATCCAGCCCCGGTTCCGTGGTTGCAGTGCTATAGGTCAAAGTTTTGGAGTAGCATTTCCATATATGGAGCTTTTGAATTATTCATGACTTCCATAAAGTTAAGTAAAACCACGGAACCGGACCTGGTGGATCGAAAATGGCCGCGAGTTAGTGATAGGGCATATTAGATCTGATGAAAGTTTGATAAACCAACTTTTGATACAGACGGTCGTATTTTTATCGCATCGAATACAAATACGTAGTTGTATTGACGTGTGATTCGTCACATGAAATGACTTATTTAAAAAACTAGACTCCCCAATGTGCTTCTGATGTCATGTTGGCGGCAAATTGTGGTGCTAACTCTATTTAAATGTTTGTGGCAGATTTATTTCTACTAATGCTTTACTATTCCCCTACCTTGAATCTCACTACTCAAGTGTACATATATTTCCTGTTCATCATTTAGATCTACACATGTACGACTCTAAATTAATTAGCCTAATGTTTCTGTTCTACATGATTAGGCCTAACTTATATTATGCCCCCGATCTCCGATGGAGATTTGGGGGTATATAGTGGAGCCCTCCGTCCTTCCGTACTTCCGTCCGTACGAACGTTTCAACTCATAACTTTGGTTTCGCTAACTCAATTCAGTTGATCTTTGGTATGCTAATAGACCAGCCGGGGGGACAAGATTTCCCCATAACAGCGTTTCGTCCGCCCATTTTTTCTAGAGTTACGCCCCTTTTTTTACTTAGAAAATTCAGTTTTCTGCTACTTTTTTTGGTTTCCAGATGATAACTTGATTTTGGATTGTTTATTTGCAAAACCCGCAATACAGGTCAAGGTAAAATTTAGGTTCAATCGGATAATTTTTGTGAGAGTTATGACCCTTTTTCGACTTAAAAAATTCATTTTTTTTTTAGAAAATTCAGTTTTCCTTCTATTTTTGTGGCACCAGACCAAATTTGAAGCTAATATAGAACAACATGTGGCATTTTTATAGCGCTTAACCAGAAAGTTTCTCTGATTGTACAGTTGGGGGCGTTACCTCCGCCTAGCGGTGCACTTGTTAATTTCTAATACGCTATTTCCGAGATACCAGAATTTGATAGCACCAATTACCAGCGGGATGCAAGGGAGTGCTGCTAATTACTTCTAAGAGATGCTGGAAGGTGGGTTGGATTATGTTATCATTTATACAGCAGTCAGTGATATAGTAGCTCTGTGTAACTCACATTTTCATACTCGTAATAATGCCTCAATATTGGTGCAATGTGAATGGATGTACAGCTTCCATCAGTAAATTCAAAAACCATTCTCGATCATATTTGATCTCGTATCGTTGTCACCAATGTGCATCCTCCCGTATCTAATCTAGGTAATTCATGTTTGGCTTCGCTGTGTACCAAGCCTTTAAGGTAAAGAATGGATTGACGTGCATTGTAAAGTTTCTCTATGTCGTCTGTCAGACATTTGAGGCATGTCTCGACATCTCTCAGTGGTTGCGCACATGGCGTGATGATTGTCCAACTTTTTCAGAGTCCACTGATATGTCACTGTGGTTAAGGTCAGTAGGATTCAATGTCTCTGAGTCAAACATAAAATCATCCTTACCCGGTATATAGATGAATCAAATTCGGTAGCATATTCACTCTCAGCCATGATTGAGTCATTTGTTCTGATAAAACTGAGAACTGGGCTAACCGTGTCGATTTATAGCTTTCTATATGAGCCTAATGGTACATGTATATAGAAAAGCCAGTCAGGGTTAGATCACGCTTACAGTAATCCCCTAAATAATCAACTCCTGAACCACAGCAGAATTATGGGTAATTTTTCAGGATTTAGTCGGAAATATGGATTGTTGCCATTCATCGGAAAACTCTCATGGTTAATGAGTTGATTATTTAGGGCATTACTGTATTTTATGGAGGTGCGTGGCACCTGATATTGGCCTAACATATACAGCCCAGATGGCCGGATTTTCCATTCATAAATGAAGTATAATTGGTAAGAATGCCATGCAAGAAAGTACCGGTAATTTAAATTAAAAGTCTTTCATAACAGGAGTTAGATTTAATTTCACTATGGTGATTTATACTAGGAAAAATATTAAGAGTTGGGATAGATATCGCATTAAAATGCAAACTATTGTTTCCCATTAGCAGGAGGAAACCGTGGTACACCGGTTTATAAATTCTGTTTCAATAGTAACTAATGCATGATCATATGTGATGCATGTTTTATCGATAAATCCTGTTTAAATTATCTATACTCAGGAATATTTCAGGAATTGAGTAGATATCGCATGGAGTATTTACCCTGCACACCTAAGAGTGCACAGATGCATGTTGACATTGGTGTACTCCAATGGGAGGAGGGAATAAAGACATATACAGGAGTTACAGTAATGCCCTAAATAATCGATGCCTTAACCACAGCAGAATTATGGGTAACTTTTCAGATTTAGTAGGAAATATGGCTTGTTGCTATTCATCGGAAAGCTCTCAGTGAGAGCTTTCCGATGAATTGCACAAGCCATATTTCCGACTAAATCCTGAAAAGTTACCCAAAATTCTGCTGTGGTTAAGGAGTCAATTATTTAGGGCATTACTATAAATGTATATGCACTACACTGTGGTGATTTTCACAGGCATGTTTGTAGTGCATGTGGTGCCACAGAGACCCTCGCCCAAAGTCGAAGATGCAACAAGATGGATCTACATGTATATTCTACATGCATAAGATACCCCTTTAATATTCAAGAACAGTCATATTATATAAGAATACATAAGAACATCCCCTTCGACATAATGGCAGGGCATTCAAGGTAGCACTCTATACATTAATATTCATGTTATATATAAACTAGAATAGATAAGAACATCCCCTTCGACCTAATGGTGGGGCATTCAAAGTAGCACTGGACATTAATATTCATATTATATATGAATAAGAATACATCAGACTGTATCAAATATTTAAAAAATGTTACATGCATACTTGTCCCAGAAATTAATTAATTTGATTCTATAGTCAGCGGGTGTCTGAATATTTAACCCTTTGAGTGCCATAAGAGTCGACCATAGGTCGCCTCGCATATATAAGAGAATGCATTGGCCTAACAATTTTTTTTGTTTTTTGTTTTTTTGTTTTTTTACAATTTTAATAATTTATTCTTATATTCTTTAACAGACTTATATTGTAGGTTTAGGGCTGATGAGATCGGCCCCTGACACTCAAAGGGTTAAATATACTTTAAATATGCTATTGAGACATATCCATACTGGTATATATGAGAGAGAATTCACTTCTCCCTGGGACAAAAATAGGGAGATGTGGCACATTTGAGGGAGAAGATAACTCCAAGTCGCCCTCTAGTCTGGTTCCTATACAGTGTAATATGTCAGGGGGGAACTTACTTATTTTCAGGTGTTTATTTTATTTTTTGGAATATCATGTGAACCTTCCTAATTTAAAGGGATTCAAGGTCTTTGAAGAGGTGCGTACATGATAACTTATAAGTCGTAAGTCCTGTTACAGACGTCGTTCCATCATCGCATCAAATACAATTCAATTAGATCTGATGAAAGTTCGATAAACCAACTTTTGATACAGACGGTCGTACTTTCGCCACATCGAATACAAATGCGAAATTGTATTGACATGTGATTCGTCGCGTGAAATTACTTGACTAAATCAAGTGCGCATATATTTCCCGGTCCGTCGTTTTGTTCTGCACAGGCACGACTCTTAATTAATTAGCCTAATGTTTGCGTTCTACACGATTAGGCCAATCTTATTAATTTCTAATTGATATTAGGGTATCGTATAGTCTGTAATACCCCCATATACCTGCAAAAACTTTGCGCCTTCATCGATTGGAAGACAATAGAATTAGAATTATTACGTCATCAGCGTATTTCAGCTTGGCAATGAGGATTTCCAAACCCAATTTACGGAAAGCCGATGACAACTTTGTGTGTATTGTATTCCACCGTGTGAAACCAACACAGATTTAATTCAAAGTTTATCGGAGTTTCAACAAAGTCGGATCTTCGATGGTGGCATGATACATCGGATATAATTGATTGAGACGTTGTACTTTCATTGCGGTGGTCTAAATTATATACGATGCGATGGAAGTGCGACGTCTGTAACAGGCCTACAACAACTATTATCAATAAGTTCATGAAAAAACAGATCAACTAAATTGGAGGTATTCTAAATGACTTATATGATATGAAAATATTTTAAATCTTTTAGAAATGAAGATATGCTTTCAATCTCAAAAACATGCTGAAACTATAAGCTCTTACCTACCAAAAACATTGGTTTAGTTCAAGGGATAAGACACTGTATTACTTTTTTTTTCCAAAATTAAACCTGGTTTTCATTTACAGACTCTGTTAAATAAACACTATAAAATGAGAGTTCAATGCCATTTATCACTTATAACTATTCTTATCACAAACAAACAAAAAGTGTCAAATCTCATTAAATAATGAGCAGCTAGAAGTCGAAGATAAAATTAGAATTGTGGAAAATAACACTTTGATTTTAATTGTTTGAGCAGCAATGGAAAAAATAACAACATATATATAAATTTAAAAATACATTTTCATAATCTACTGCCTAAATGGTTTTCTTTTTCTAAATACTTTCTTCTAATATTCCTTGTTGACTAAAATATGATTAGAATACTTTGAAATTAAATTTGCAAACTATTTATATAATCTTGACTGAAAAAAAAGAGGTTTATTTTGACACAAGTGCAATAATAGATTTTTTGTTTTTCTATCTAATATGTTGTGAAATTATAAAAAATAAATTGGTTGATTGGAAGAAAAACGTATCCAGAAATTGATTATTAAATTTCATTTTTTAAATTTGGCTTTCATAAATTTTATTATCTGCAGTGAAGTTCGGAGTAGTTCATGAAATGAGTATACTGGTAAACAGGTTTGAATTATTTAAAATTGAAAAACATAAGTGGAAGAAATAGGAAAAGAAACTTGACTTACTTTTAATATTGCTAAAAGTTTAGTGTAACCTTAACCCTTTGAGTGCCAGGTCGATTTTTGTATCAACCCATATACCCTGTGCCAATGCATTCTCTTATATATGCGAGTCGACCATAGGTCGCCTCGCATATATAAGAGAATGCATTGGCCTAACAATTTATTAATTTTTTTTTTACAATTTTTTACAAATTTAATAATTTATTCTTATATTCTTTAACAGACTTATTTTGTAGGTTTAGGGCCAATGAGATCGGCCCCTGGCACTCAAAGGGTTAACTGTGCAGATATAAAAAAATTAAAAATATTAGATAAAAACTTAGAAAAGATACTCACATAGCTGGTCTCGTGTGATAGTGGACTCCTTCCTGCAACTCAGTTGTAGCGATAAAACCAGTGTAATGATTGGGCGTCTCCAATATATAGGAAATATTCTCATGAAACAATAGTAATGACGTCTTGGTTACTATTTGAGGCAGTAGGTGTGGGCTCTTAGCTTAGTTTCATTACAATGGGATAATTGAGTAGCATTTATGTTCCAGCGCTGCCTATTACAATCCCTACAGATGAGAGCCAATAGGAACGTCTCCTCATCAGAAGGCCCATGCCGCTGCATCAAATGTGGGTGGAGAAAATCATTATTAGAGTCCTGAGTTTCAGCTCTCATATTTAAACATGTTTCAAAGGCTCCCGACTTTGTCTATATCGTCTTCAATATTTAAAATCAAATTTATTCTCCAATGTCCCATGGCCACAAATCTATTTGTCAATCATTGCAGTTATATATCTTATTTATTATCCCCTGCAAACTGACATATAGAAATTGATTCCATCCATAACAACTTTGGACCTCTTTATCCGATCTGATATATATATTCATTAACCACACTGGTGGTATTCTTATGGCGCAGAGTTATGGGCCTTTTTAGGCGTAGTAATTTTGGTTTTCTTGTTATATCGATATGAAACAGGTTTTATCTACGCAGTCATCACAGTGAAAAGTAACACTTTGGGTGGGGGGGGGGGGGGGGGGGCTCAAAACAATTTAATTACTTACAGTAATCCCCTAAATAATCGACTCCCTAACCACACCTATGGTCGACTCGCATATATAAGAGAATGCATTGGCACAGGGCATAACTGTAACTATCACAATGTGGTCAAGGAGCCGGTTCCAATGATATCCATATTTGTATGGTTCTATTGAGACAGACCGAAGATATTTTAGGCTGTTGAAGCTTTATTTGGCCGGTTTTGGCCGGTTTGTTGGGTAAAGGGTTAAGCATTTTATCTTCTGAAAATGCTGGGACATAGCAACTGAACAGAATGGAAAGAGTAACTAAAACACTGTTAATTTGAGGCTATAGATACTTCCCAGATGATGAGGCATAAGCAAATAACAGACAGACTATTTGCAGGTTTTGAATGAAGCAATGCAAATGTTGAATTATTGATTCAAAATGTTTTTTTATGCTACACAACTGTTGATTATAGGTAGATGTAACAGTAGAGAGATTGCATAAGAAGAGAGGTGACTTAAAGGCATAGATGGCCTTTACGGTATTTCTGTTAAAATAGTCACATCTGCTAAAACCGCCATAAACAGAAAGAATATTAAAATATTGACAAATTTTTTTCTTATAGCAATCATAATTATCGCGTAAATAGTATGTTATTGTAAAGTTCATATGCTTTGTTATGTAAACAAAAGCCAAAAATGTTACAGAACCTGGCTTTTGTTTACATAACACAGCGTACAAACTTGACAATAACATACTATTTACGTGGTATTTATGATTGTTATAAGAACAAAATATGTCTATTTCAATATTCTTTATGTTTATGGTAGTTTTAACGGATGTGACAATTTTAACAGCAATATCAACTGCGAAGGCGATCCGTATCTTTGAAAAGCCCTTCCTATTCATATCCATAAGTAATAGTATTCTGTGTTCAAATATAAAGTATGTTTCCCTATTAATGTCAACTTTGTTGTTCACGTCATTATGCGGTACCCCATCGGAGTAGTAAAAGTATATCGTTAATTTGGTATGTAAAGTTGGATATACTATGGCCAAGTAGTTGTAGTGAAATGCGACAAGTGTGTCCATGTTTGTAGCGGATATATAATGGAGTCTATGATGACAGTGACAATCTCCTTACCACAATCGTACAGGATCTTGTTGAGGTATTCTTCGGTTATGTCTGGGGTAGGGCTTTCCTTGGCGGTATATTGGCGGTTATCCATTTAGGACTTACTCCATTGGAAGCGCATGATTCTAGGAAGCTGACTGAATAGGAAGCTAGCTGAAGAGAGAAGTAGAGCTATTCTGCTTCTAGCGATTGTGCGTGTGCAGGTGATTGTAACTCTTATGTCACAGGTTTTGTGATTCTACATGCTTGTTGTCTATAAGCGACTGACTTGTCCGAGTACAACTTTCTCTACTTGTAAACACGGGGTATAATTATATTTTTGAAACAATTTGTTCTAACTCTATGATTCTGCATAGATGGATTATTTATCAAAAACCTCATTTAGTAGTTCGACATGACCAAATGGGGCTTATTTCATAGCCAATTTTTTTATTTATACAGTAATGCCCTAAATAATCGACTCCTTAACCACAGCAGAATTATGGGTTACTTTTCAGGATTTAGTCGGAAATATGGCTTGTTGCCATTCATCGGAAAGCTCTCACTGGCAACAAGCCATATTTCCGGCTAAATGCCTGTAAAATTACCCATAATTCTGCTGTGGTTAAGGAGTTGATTATTTAGGGCATAACTGTATCTGCATTGAATGGATAGAAACCCAACAGTATCTTCTGTATAGCATAGCATTTCAATTCTCATCAACTGTTTTTGTATTATATTTAAGTGGTGCATCAGTGATACCTTCGACATGCAATATCATTTTCAGAGATAAAACATTCGGTGACATTCACATTGATTGGGGCAATTTGTGCAAATTGTGCTCTGTGTTAAGGGTTTTATTCTTGCTTGAGTGCATCGTGTGCAACGTGCTGCATTGATGCACCACCAATAACGCACAATCTGTAACCATTATCAGCGGAGTGGTCTCTCAGTTTTATCTGACAGGTCGCGTTGCATATCCACTCTCTTCCATTTTAGATAATTTGATTTCACTCCTCAATAAATCGGCCACTCATTCTCACCTTATAATATTCAACTCTACCATATGGGCTCGTAATTATTAAACCCAACTTGAAGATTGGGGGGGGGGGTGGGGTATACTGTATTACAATCATATATCTGTCCTTCCGTCCATCATTTGTTACGGAGGTTAGCCATCAAGATGACTTCAAAAAGAGAGGCCTTTGACATGGGTTGTGTTTTCTGTTTTAGAGTTATTCTTCGTTTATCTGGAAATCATGGTTTTTTTTATGAGTCCATGCAGATATCATTGTCCTTGTTTGTGTCATAGAATTAAACATTCTTAGTTATTTCCACTTTCTTGATCATGGTCAAGCCTGAGTTTAATGTGCCTGTCATTTGCAGAATGAGATCCCCAGAGGGTGAATTTAATGACGCTATCCAACATAGCAGGCTAGCATTACGAAATTCACCCTCTTGGGAAAACGACGTCGCAGTGTTCGTATATTTGTACTCTGTTCAAATTATTGAGTGCTGTTTGGTCTCGATCAATTTGCAATGCACAAAGGCCAAAGAATCCCGATTTCTATACACCCTAATAGGTCGGCCTCCAAGAAAAACTTGCCTCTGCTTTGTCTTCGAGCAATTTATTCACTTCAAATGGTTTTTTCCTGATGACTGCCCCGAACTTCCAAAAGGATGAGACAATATTTGTTAACAATGGCGACCTTATATGGTGAACCTTGGAGATTAGCAGAAGCTATCCGCAAAAAATAATTTGTTTGATACAAAGTGATTGTTGGTTCCTTTACAAGTTTCAAGAAAAATAAATTTCTGATGTTTCTGTTGTATTGCTTTTCATAATCTTCTTTGATGTTTCCAAGAATATCTAAACAAGCAAAACATACCTCAATCAATTATTCCTGAAGGTTTTCGTTAGTATTTTTGAAGTCCTTAAAGACATATTATGGACTTGAATAACCGATAAGTTACTATCAAAACACTATCTTCACTGGAAGAATGAGGCAATCAACTAAGAGATTAGAAAATTACAACCGCATCGACGGTACCATTTCAGAAAACACAACATTTGAACAACACACAAACATATATATATTCTACTTTAATTTGCATAAATATTATGGCAATGATTCCATCAACAATAGTCAACTGTATGCAATTTGTTTATAACATTATGCTATTTTCTGCCAAGCCTTGAAATAGGGTGTCTGTCATTTGCAGAATGAGGTCCCCAGAGGGTGAATTTAGTGATGCTACCCCGCATAGAGGGTGAATTTGGTGATGCTAGCCCATTATGCGGGATAGCATCACTAAATTCACCCTCTGGGGACCTCATTCTGCTTACACCTCAGCAGAATGAGGTTCCCAGAGGGTGAATCTGGTGATGCTAGCCCGCTATGCGGGGTAGCATCACTAAATTCACCCTCTGGGGACCTCATTCTGCAAATGACAGACACCCTATTTCAAGGCTTGTTTTCTGCCTATTTTGTTATTAATTTTTTTTGAAAATAATTTTGGCATGATTGAGCACCTCAGTGAAGTGTTTCACGTCACTTTAATTTACGTCATACTTTTACTCTCTTCTCTAAGTTGAACATCGGATATTAAACAGGTTTAGATTCTAGTTCAGACACCAGTCACTGTTAGCTACCTATCGTCACCTGATTCAGATTGTCGGCAGACTTATTCATATATGTATCAAAAATTATGATCCATCTTTATCAAAATGTGAGAATGTCTTGCGATCACATACATCATCTGATAATTGGTACATGTACAGTAATGCTCTAAATAATCGACTCCTTAACCACAGCAGAATTATGGGTAACTTTTCAGGATTTAGTCAGAAATATGGCTTGTTGCCATTCATCGGCTTTCCGATGAATGGCAACAAGCCATATTTCTGACTAAATCCTGAAAAGTTACCCATAATTCTGGTGTACTTAAGGAGTCGATTATTTAGAGCATTACTGTAGCTGACAGAATCTGATGTTTGAAGTTAGAATTTCTTAATCTACACCTGTCTCTTGAGTAGTTTTCATATATCCAAATTTAAACTAAACCTTCTTTAGCATCAACCTGCAAATAGTGTGTCTGTCATTTGCAGAATGAGGTCCCCAGAAGGTGAATTTGGTGATGCTATCCCGCACATTTGCCACCAATGAATATGAATCCTTCAGCACTCGTATTATCTTTTCATCAGACTGTCATCTGCTAATTATACCCCCATCCCAAAAAGCTGTATACCCTCATCCCAATAGATGGAGGGGGGGGGGGGGGGGGGTTCTAGACAAGCCTTGAAATAGGGTGTCTGTCATTTGCAGAATGAGGTCCCCAGAGGGTGAATTTAGTGATGCTACCCCGCATAGCGGGCTAGCATCACCAAATTCACCCTCTGGGAACCTCATTCTGCTGAGGTGTAAGCAAATGACAGACACCCTATTTCAAGGCTTGGTTCTAGATTGCATGTGTCCATCTATCCGTCCGTCCGCTCATATATTTCAACCATGGGTTATCAGATATCGAAGAAATTTGGTTTGCAGGTTTGACGTCATGATGGTTTCAAAAGAGGGTTCATTGATGTTCACATTTTCCATTCAAGAGTTATTCCTCTTTGTTTATCTGAAAATGTTTGAGTTCTGTCCTTCCGCTATTTTATTTCAACCATGGGTTATCGGATCTCAATGAAATTTGGTATGCAGGTTTGGCATCATGATCGAGGGCTTTCAAAAGAGGGTTCATTGACGTTCTCATTTTCCGTTCAAGAGTTATCCCTCTTTCTTTGTTCCATAAAAGAAAATAACTCTCATATATATAAGCTTAAATTACACTTTGATAAGTTTTTCGAGATTTGGATATATATTGTGTGACAGGGTGCATGCATGAAAATTATAGTTAAATTAAAATATAAACAGCTTCACTGCCAAAATTTCTGATGGGAACCCTGCTGATTTTTACTATTACTCTGTAAAAGTGAGAGTGGCTAAAATGCAAGCTTGGCGCCAAGCTTGGCAGTTTTTAAGGCAGGTGACTAAAAGACAAGCTTGGCGTTTTCAAATTTTTAAAAAGCCTTTTAAACGCTGTTTTCGGGTGAATTATGCGGGAATAGCACCAGTTAATTACTTATATGGCCCATTTTCGTAAATTAATCGACAATAGTGGCAGTAATGTCCCCGATTGGTTGGTTAATAGGGGGCGTGGTCACAAAATCAAAACATCGTCTTTTTACGCAGATTTCTTGTCGGTTTTTGGTCGATTTCTCTTTTTAAACATCAGTTGGACTAAGTTTTTTATTCGAATAATGTTGAATGGTTATCATTTATCACTCTCATAGTCGAGCTTGGCGGTTTTGAACATTATATGCGAAGAATTTTTGACTTTTAGATGACCGACCACCGAACCGCCAAGCTCGAATAAAAAATCAAAATATTAAGCTGAATTTTCGCCGATTTCTCGTTTCTAAAACACGTTCCATCTAGTTTTTATGTAAAAACGTGTAAAATAATTATCATTCTTCACAAATATAATCGGGCTTGGCGATTTTGAACATTATATACAAAGAATTTTTGACTTTTAGATGACCGACCACCGAACCGCCAAGCTCGAATAAAAAATAAAAATATTAAGCTGAATTTTCGCCGATTTCTCGTTTCTAAAACACGTTCCATCTAGTTTTTATGTAAAAACGTGTAAAATTATTATCATTCTTCACAAATATAATCGGGCTTGGCGGTTTTGAACATTATATACAAAGAAGTTTTGACATTTTGATGACCGACCACCGAACCGCCAAGCTCGAATTAAAAATAAAAATATAAAGCTGAATTTCGGCCGATTTCTCGTTTCTAAAACACGTTCCAGCTAGTTTTCATGTAAAAACATGTAAAATGATTATCATTCTTCACAAATATAATCGAGCTTGGCGGTTTTTAATATTTTATATTAAGAATTTTGGACATTTGATGACCGACCACCGAACCGCCAAGCTCGAATTTTAAATCAAAATATGAAGCTGAATTTCCTGAGATTTCTCGTTTCTAAAACATGTCCCAGCTATTTTTCATGTAAAATGATTATCGTGCTTCACATATATACTCGAGCTTGGCGGTTTTTAAAATTGTGTACTTAGAATTTTCGACTTTTATATGACCGCTCACCGAACCGCCAAGCCAATGCAAAATGATACCCAGACCAAACCGAGGCAAAATGATACCCACCGAATATTGTCAACGTGTACCCATTAATGATCGTCCATGCAACTAATCAAACTTGTTCAATTATGTTATATTCTTGTTTCGATGTAGCATTGTGATTTAAATGGCACGTATATATAAGATAAGTTAGTCGTGTGTGGAACGGTCACAATGATAATATACATGAATTCCAGAGGGCAAACTGTAATATAATTTAATTCTCCATCCACATTAAATTATTATTATTATTATTTGTTTTTTGGGGGGGATTTGACCCAGGAGGATTTGAAAGAGCCTGAGACGTCATTTTTTCTTTCTTTTTAGTGTAAACATATTTTTATTTCCAACATAACATAATATACAGATGATACAAAATTAATATGCAAACTAGAAGAGAATCAGAATCAGAATTCAATTAATCTCATATCGTCGTACATGTTGACATAGCAGAGACATATATATGTCACTCACATCAGTGCTATAATAAATAATATTTAGTAAAATGTCCAAAATGTGATCTCGTAAAGTATAGCAAAATAAACCGACTTGGCACATATTTTTGGTTTAGTGCCATCACAAATGCGGTCAAAACGCATATGCCAAATTTAACAATTCTATTTTGTTGGAATCACATCAAGAGGGATTTCAGATTTCATATCAAACATCATTTAGGGGCTCAACCGAAAGAGATCACCGTGTATTTGAATGACCTTGCAGTCATACTTAAATGTAACAATGTTGAGGAATCTACAGAGAGTACAAACAGCGATCTGAAAAATGGAGTGGTGCAGCAAAATCATATTTCGATAAAAATTAAAATTCTTATCTTAAAATATCAGTAAAAACGTAGCATTTTCGGTCGCCCCTTTTTTGGCGACCATCTTGGGCATAGAAAGGTGGCTTTGCTTCATTTATGACAAGATAACACCAAAATTGCATCAAACTGACTTAACAGAAAATGGCAGCCATCTTGAATTACCAAAAATGCTCAAAGCGGATTTTAGCGAAATTTTTGATATTTTATATATAAATTATTGGACTTAAGTCCAATTCATTTGAACTTAAGTCAAATTAGTGAATTGATTTGGACTCAAGTCCAATTCATTTGGACTTAAGTCCAATTCATCTGGTTTAAAACGATAGTCCCCTTCTTTGTCACGGTATATATTCCTGCAAGTCTTGATTAACAGTCAAACTCCATACAATTGCGTCCCTTTTGCCACGTGGCTTGTTTTCGGCATCGTTGAAATGGTTCGAACCCGAATTGGCATCTTATCGGGGAAGTGGCATGTCGCCAAAGAGGAAAAGACTTCATATAAGCCATCGGGCTTGTTGTCTGGTCCTCATTTCCATACATTATCTCTTCTATTTTGCATATTAATTTTGTATCACCTGTACACGTGCATATTATGTTATGTTGGAAATAAAAATATGTTTACACTAAAAAGAAAGAAAAAATGACGTCTCAGGTCCTTTCAAATCCTCCTGGGTCAAATCCCCCCCTCCCCCAAAACAAATAATAATAATAATAATTTAATGTGAATGGAGAATTAAATTATATTACAGTTTGCCCTCTGGAATTAATGTATATTATCATTGTGACCGTTCCACACACGACTAACTTATCTTATATATACGTGCCATTTAAATCACAATGCTACATCGAAACAAGAATATAACATAATTGAACAAGTTAGATTAGTTGCATGGACGATCATTAATGGGTACATGTTGACAATATTTGGTGGGTATCATTTTGCCTCGGTTTGGTCTGGGTATCATTTTGCATTGGCTTGGCGGTTCGGTGAGCGGTCATATAAAAGTCGAAAATTCTAAGTACACAATGTTAAAAACCGCCAAGCTCGAGTATATATGTGAAGAACGATAATTATTTTACATATTTTTACATGAAAAATAGCTGGGACATGTTTTAGAAACGAGAAATCTCAGGAAATTCAGCTTCATATTTTGATTTAAAATTCGAGCTTGGCGGTTCGGTGGTCGGTCATCAAATGTCCAAAATTCTTAATATAAAATATTCAAAACCGCCAAGCTCGAGTATATTTGTGACGAATGATAATCATTTTACATGATTTTACATAAAAACTAGCTGGAACGTGTTTTAGAAACGAGAAATCTCAGGAAATTCAGCTTCATATTTTGATTTAAAATTCGAGCTTGGCGGTTCGGTGGTCGGTCATCAAATGTCCAAAATTCTTAATATAAAATATTAAAAACCGCCAAGCTCGATTATATTTGTGAAGAATGATAATCATTTTACATGTTTTTACATGAAAACTAGCTGGAACGTGTTTTAGAAACGAGAAATCGGCCGAAATTCAGCTTTATATTTTTATTTTTAATTCGAGCTTGGCGGTTCGGTGGTCGGTCATCAAAATGTCAAAACTTCTTTGTATATAATGTTCAAAACCGCCAAGCCCGATTATATTTGTGAAGAATGATAATAATTTTACACGTTTTTACATAAAAACTAGATGGAACGTGTTTTAGAAACGAGAAATCGGCGAAAATTCAGCTTAATATTTTTATTTTTTATTCGAGCTTGGCGGTTCGGTGGTCGGTCATCTAAAAGTCAAAAATTCTTTGTATATAATGTTCAAAACCGCCAAGCCCGATTATATTTGTGAAGAATGATAATCATTTTACACGTTTTTACATAAAAACTAGATGGAACGTGTTTTAGAATCGAGAAATCGGCGAAAATTCAGCTTAATATTTTGATTTTTTATTCGAGCTTGGCGGTTCGGTGGTCGGTCATCTAAAAGTCAAAAATTCTTCGCATATAATGTTCAAAACCGCCAAGCTCGACTATGAGAGTGATAAATGATAACAATTCAACATGTTTCGAATAAAAAACTTAGTCCAACTGATGTTTAAAAAGAGAAATCGACCAAAAACCGACAAGAAATCTGCGTAAAAAGACGATGTTTTGATTTTGTGACCACGCCCCCTATTAACCAACCAATCGGGGACATTACTGCCACTATTGTCGATTAATTTACGAAAATGGGCCATATAAGTAATTAACTGGTGCTATTCCCGCATAATTTACCCGAAAACAGCGTTTAAAAGGCTTTTTAAAAATTTGAAAACGCCAAGCTTGTCTTTTAGTCACCTGCCTTAAAAACTGCCAAGCTTGGCGCCAAGCTTGCATTTTAGCCACTCTCTGTAAAAGTCTCGTTAATGAACCCTTTCTATACTAAATGGATTCTCCCAGTTCAAAAAGTGTATATCGGAATGGTCTTTTAATGATCTGGAAGGATGTTAAGGTGATAAATAAAACCAGACCCAAGATAAATAAAAGTGCAGAAGGAGCTCTATTTATTGAGGGAAATGATTAGATAATAAGTTCAACAAATGACCATACACTTCTATGGTCGTTTGTTGAACTTATTATCTGAACATTTCCTATGTGAAAACTACTCATCAGTGATGCTTTAGTATAGAAAGGGTTATGTGTTGGGTATAAAAAGAATAATTATTATATTCTTATAGCTTGTCAATTTCAGTGGCTCTTTCATGTTTGTGAACACTGACAGGTGCGCTCTTTAATTAAGTACAATTAATGATTTAATTAATTAAGACTTAACTTAGCAACTTTGAGCCTAAATAAACTGCAAATAATAAAAAGAATACCTACAGTTTTTAGCTCACCTGAGCTATAGTCATCACTCCTCGTCCGTCGTCCGGCCGTCCATCTGTATGTCCGTCGTACCATCTGTCCGTCCGTCAAGAATCATCTTCTTCTCAAGAACCGTAAGACTGAACAGGTTCATATTTGGTGTGGATGTTCCCTAGGTGATTCACATTCAGATTTGTTCAAATGAGGTCATCCGGTCAATTAGTTCAGAAAGCAGGGCCACAACTCTATTCCTTCATAGTAATTCTTAGAACGACTTCTTTTCTAGAACTATAAGGCCCAATGGGTTCATATTTGGTGTGGATGTTCCCCAGGTGACTCACATTCAGATTTGTTAAAATGAGGTCACCAGGTTGATTAGTTGAGAAACCAGGGCCATAACTCTATTCCTCCATAGTAATTCTTAGAATGACTTCTTCTTTTGAACCATTTAAACGATTTAGCTTATATTTGGTATGGAGAGTCCTTGGGTGACTGGGGTTCAGATTTGTTCAAATGGGGTCACTGGGTCAAATAGGGGCAGAGCCAGGGCCCAGGGACATAACTCTTCAAACAAACAAAAATTAATTTAAATCCTTGTTTTAAATCCTTTAGTATTAGTATTAACCATTTCATTACCAGAGCTATGCTGGTACAGCAATAAAGACCCTGCACCAGTGTATTCTCCGGTATATAAGAGAATACACTGGGGTTCAAGATCAAGGAAATATTGTTAGGCCAATATAGTCAGACATCCAAATAAATCACACATGTCCTATTCTCGCAGGGATGTCCCCACATATGTTTGGGGAGGGGCAAATTTCTCAGATTTGTTCATTGAGATGTAATTTTTTTTCCAAAACCAATTACATATACTAAAATAAAATGAATATAAAATAATAGACCATTGATCAAGAGAAAGGAGCTCCTAGTTTTAATATTTGTCCAATATTTATTATTTTATAACAAGGTACTAGTGTGATGCCAGTGCATTGTCTTATATATGTGAGTGTCCCATAGGTAGCCTCACCTAAGAGAATGCACTGGCTTTCAAGGTTAAGGAAATATTGTTAGGCAAATGTAGACAAGCATCCAAATAAATCATAGATGTCCTATTCTTGCAGGGATGGACCCATGGGTTGAGGGGGTGGAATTAGCAGATTTGTTCAATGAGATGTAATTTGTTTTCTCAAAATTAATTATTTAGACTAAAATGAACATAAAATAATAAACTACATGTACTTAATTTTTTAACCCCCAGATTACATTATATAAAATATATGCCATTTTATATACCAATTGAAAGAGGAAGCTCCAAAACATTGTATTATCAACTTATCCAGTATAATAAACTGTGGACATGTTGTTTTTATTGAGTTGCCAAAGAGTTTTGTCATCTAGATTGCAGTAAAAAGCAATATTATTTTCAATGCAGGGGGAATAACTCTATATATTAAAGATGCAGTTCTTCCCCTTCCATTAAAAAAGTTTTAATTCTGTTGCATTCTGGGATCCAAAGGGGGGGGGAGTCATTCTATAATTTCAGTAGTTTTTGGCTCACCTGAGACAAAGTCTCCGGTGGAGCTATAGTCATCACTCCTCGTCCGTCCGTCCTTCAACAATTATTTAAACTTCTCCTCAGGAACCATAAGACTGTATGGGTTCATATTTGGTGTGGATATTGCCTAGGTGACTCACATTCAGATTTGTTCAAATGAGGTCACTGAGTCAAATGTGGGCAGGGCCAGGGACATAACTCCAAAAAATATTAAAAATTGCAAGTGAAATCTGACATTTTTATAAACATTTCCTGGAGATCTGCTAGAGGTAATTAATTCCCTATTACAACATCAATCTATCATATGTATTGTTCAAATCTTTCAACAGGACATTTAACTCTCCCACATCCACTACTTCACCAGAACATATTTGGCAAACTTGAAAAGTGTTCTTTGAAAGAACCACAGCTCTATTTAGCTCACATTTAATATTGAGGCTCCTTTGGTGATGTGTGATTCAGATTTGTTTAATGAGGGTCACCAGGTCAAGTAGGTGCAAGGCCAGCTACATTACTATTTCTCTCCATAGTAATTCATGATACGTCTTCTATGCAAGAATGAAATGGCCTATTTTGCTTATATTTGGTATGAAATTACCTTGGGTGACAGATTTGTGAAAATGGCATCACAAAGTCGAATAAGGGCATTGCCAGAGACATAACTATTTCACAACATAGTAATTCTTAAAATATGTTTGGAAGAGCCAAGAACTAGTTGGCTTATTTAGCATGGAATGTTCTTGTTTGACTGCAATACAGATTTTTTTAATGGGGTAACCTGGAAAAATAGGGGCCAAGCGAAGGACAATTTCCCTCTTAATATGCTTCCTTCACAAGGACCATCACGTCTATTTTATTGATATTTAGTATGTTTTGGGTCCATGGATAATTGGCGCTTGTGAGATTGGAAATTTCCAACAATTGGGAAAGTTTGAGATGTCAATTGTGTAAATCCTACCTAAGACTTGGGAGTCTGGAGCCCAGTCGGGAGGGGACTTGTTGGGGGGGGGGGGGGGGGTGTGATCAGTAGTGTACAGTTGGTAATTTGGCCACATATCCTGTTTATATCTACTTCTTTTAAAGTGATTATGAAAAGTTCTCCAGAGTCCCAGTCTTATCAGTCTTTGCTGTCTGGTGAGCGACCCCACAGTCATTGACTGTTTTGTTTGAATACCTGAAACATCTCATTGTATCTGGAAAAAAATGTTGAATTTTCACTCGTGGCTTGTGTAGCCATTCATGAAATTTTTATATTTCTTTCCAGACATTCATGAGATATTTCGGTATTCAAACAAACACTGGAGGTATTCTCTATGTTTTGCATTGTATTATAATCAGGCGCGACAGGTGCGTACCTGAACTTCCTGAGTGGCTCTAGTTAACTAAGCTTCGTGTGAGGCTATACTCACTTGCACCGTCATACAGGCGTGCATTATTGGAATGAAGTGAATTCCATAAAGCGAAGAAAAAAAATAACGTGGCCAGATATGGCTGGACCCCTATAAATGGATATATAATTGGTCTCCAATGATAGAATTGTGAGGAGATATTTTAAATTGTAATTATCAGTTAGGGAATAAATCTATCACAGGATATTAGACCTGTCGGACAGGATAATAAATCTGCACATAAGATCCGGACCTCATCAATTTCATTCCTATCTCAGTATTAATTAATCAGTTCCGTACATTAGAACAGTTGTTGAGATAATGTACTATGTCTTTATATGAATTCTCTGACAATAATAACACTTCGCAGTTACTCAATCATTATCGGGTTCATGTTCGGCATACAACACATATGTCTGCAATATTAGGGGGATGGGCATCAAATGTGGTGCGTTATATAGATATCATGTTGAAGTTGTGAGATTGAGATTGAGACTTAACCCCGGTGAAATTTGAAAGACCCAGCTGTGCTGGTGCATCATTAAAGATCCTGTGCCAGTGCATTCTCTTACATATATGAGTCTCCCATAGGGAACTGCACATATATAAGAGAATGCACTGGTTGCAAGGTCAGGTAAATATTGTTAGGCCAAAGTATTATCTTATATATGCGAGGCTCCCTATGGCAGACTTGCATATATAAGAGAACGCATTGGCACAGTGTATTCACAAAATTTCATATCTCAGTATTAATTAATCAGTTCCGTACATTAGAACAGTTGTTGAGATAATGTACTATGTCTTTATATGAATTCTCTGACAATAATAAGAAATCACAGAGTTACTCAAACATTATCGGGTTCATGTTCGGCATACAACACATATGTCTGCAATATTAGGGGGATGGGCATCAAATGTGGTGCGTTATATAGATATCATGTTGAAGGAATGAGATTGAGGTAATATTCACACTTAACCCAGGTGAAATTTTAAAGACTCCACAGTGCTGGTGCATCATTAAATATCCTGTGCCAGTGTATTCTCTTACATATATGAGTCTCCCATAGGGAACCGCGCATATATAAAAGAATGCACTGGCTTGCAAGGTAAATATTGTTGGGCCAATGTAATTTCTGATATATGCGAGGCTCCCTATGGGAGACTTGCAAAGACGAGAGAATGCCTTGGGACTGTGTATTCACAAAATTTCCTATCTCAGTGTTAATTAATTAGTGCTGTACATTAGAACAGTTGTTGAGATAATGTATGAATTCTCTGACAATAATAAGAAATCACAGAGTTACTCAAACATTATCGGGTTCATGTTCGGCATACAGCACATATGTCTGCAATATTAGGGGGATGGGCATCAAATGTGGTGCGTTAGATACAGATCATGTTGAATGTGTGAGTTCAGACAGGGGTCAAAATGTTCACCTGTCCACCTGTGTGTCTATCTGTGTGACTAGTATATTCTAATGCTACCTGTCACCTAAAGACAGGTGAGCTTAACCCTTTCATGACCGGAGCAGGGCTGGTGCAGTATTAGAGCCCCTGTGCCAGTGCATTCTCTTATATATGCAATTTTCCCATAGGGAACCTCGCATATATCAGAGAATGCACTGGCTTACAAGATGAAGCTAAATATTGTTAGGCTAATGCATTCTCTTATATATATGCGAGGCACCCCGGTATGGGCAACTCACATATATAAGAGAATGCATTGGCACAGGGTTTTCTAAAAATATCAGGAAGCTCCAGTCATAAAGGGTTTAATTATCTGGTCCATTTACGGTGTGCCAGTTTGTGACCTATCTTAGTCTGAGTTTGTTATATTACATCAATTTGCTGGGATTTATCTAGACTATCTTGACCCATCATTATCCCTATTCACTGTTTGGGGGGGGATTTAAAATTCAACATTCACATTATAGTTATAATGGTTGTAGTATTAAAGATATGGAATGATATCATAAAATCATCTGAACTTTCCTCTCCTCCAAGACATGGATGTTATCAGTGCCGTACATTAGAACAAGATGTTTGATACCTCCGTTATATTTTGTTTTATCATTTACAGTAATGCCATAAATAATCGACTCCTTAACCACAGCAGAATTATTGGTAATTTTTCAGGATTTAGTCAGAAAATATGGCTTGTTGCCATTCATCGGAAAGCTCTTGGTGAGAGCTCTCCCCGAGAGCTTTCCGATGAATGGCAACAAGCCATATTTCCGACTAAATCCTGAAAAATTTCCCATAATTCTGTTGTGGTTAAAGGGTCATATACTTTGGGCTTTACTGTAGTCACTTTGATTGTGAGGCTTGTGAGGCTAGTTTAATATATATTAATTTATTAGTTCAACATTAGTTTGTAATGTTTGAGCTTTTGCAGTGGGTTGGTGTCCATCGTCCTTGCATCTATCCATCCATCCATCCATCCATCCATCAACAATTTCCTTTGGCTCACCCTACAGGCCGCATCCCTCAGCCGATCGTCATATGGATCTTCAGGGTGTCCTCTAGATTGGAGCCATCAATTATTTCCAAAATTCGTTATAAAACCTGGCTGCCAGCAGCCATCTTGGATTTCAGATTTGAATCCATCTGCACACCCTGCAGCCCAGATTTATTGGTGAAATGTTTCAAATGAAAATAATTTCATCTACACAATTCAAGATCTTTACTGTAACTTTTTGGCTTTCCTTCTTTATCATTCTATTCATTGCTCAGCAAAAAATAAACTCCTTCCCAAGTTCAGCTACGTACAGTGTCATTGACACTTTCATATACCATTCCTTGCTGGTAGCTCTGAGCAGGCCATTTGATGGGTTCCTGTTGTTTTATTGTGTGATATACTGTTACCTTCTGGATGTACAGTAATGCTCTAAATAATCGACTCCTTAACCACAGCAGAATTATGTGTAACTTTTCAGGATTTAGTCGGAAATATGGCTTTCCGATGAATGGCAACAAGCCATATTTCCGACTAAATCCTGAAAAGTTACCCATAATTTTGCTGTGGTTAAGGAGTCGATTATTTAGAGCATTAGTGTATACTAAGTGAACGTTCAGATAACCACGATTCAATCGTAAGTGGGAAGTTTACCATCGTGGGTAGTAACCTGTAGGCGGACTGCATATGCTCACGACAAGATCGTTAGTATAAAATGAATATCAAGCACTGTTCGATTTCATCTGTGAAATCGTGGAGTAATCCTTGTTTACCTCCACTTGAGACGGAAGCGCAGTTGTATGTACGTAAAAATCGTATATGGAAAGATCGTAGAGTAGTCAATCACAGTGTTAACCATGGCTTACGATATCCTCATATGTGATGACATCGCAATCATGTGAAAAGACATTCCATGATTTTATCGGGCCTGATTCCTCCACTTATGATTGAATCGTTTGTCATCTGAACATTCACTAAAGCACATGAATTGAATATGCGCATGTATCTGCCATTTATATTACCCATATAATAAAAGGAATGTGACATGAAAATACACAACACATGGCTTAAAAAGAATTTGACTTGTTGGCCTGTAATCATATAAAAAATACACAGGCTATATACATCATTGTACATATTAAATTATATTGTGTGGGTGCCACTGATGTTGTTCCATTCATTGAATAATAATTATGTATTTTTTTTCAATAGATGTTTGATGCCTTAATTTATTGTATTTTCTGGCAGTGAGTCACTTTGATTGTGAGTCCTGTGAAGTTAGCTCAAAGTATCCAATTCAAGCCTTGAAATAGTGTGTCTGTCATTTGCAGAAAGAGGCCCCCCAGAGTGTGAATTTAGTGATGATACCCTGCACAGTGAGTTAGCATCACTAAATTCACCCGCTTTGGACCTCATTCTGCTTAGGCCTCATCTTCACAGAAGTATCTATAGTCTCAAATAAAAAAATTTAGTTACTTTTTACCTTCTGTTGAGTTCCTATATCCCCTAATTTGCAGAAAATAAAATGCACAATCGAGGTGACTAATGGGTGAACATCACCAACTTCAACTGGGGGAACTTCAATCTGATCCAAGGTCTCCAATAGCCTAAACAGCATGAGGTCCCCAGAGGGTGAATTTAGTGATGCTAACCGGCCATGCAGGATAGCGTCACTAATTCTCCCTCTGGGACCTCATTCTGCAAATAACAGGCACACTATTTCAAGGCTCGACTATTCCTTGCTATTCGAACATTCCATTTAATGGGCGTCCTGTTGTGGTATTGTGTGATATTCCGCCATATGTCATCTATCTCATCAGTTATTTTATTTGATTAAAGCAGTTAACGCAGCCATTGATGATTAGCTCAAAGCTCCTTTTTATGCACTTGTCAATTTATGTTAGCTCTCATGTGGGGTCCGATGCCTCCTGATCTGTGATCTAACTACATGTACTTTTACCTCAGGCCACAACAAGAAAATAGCCAGTCCCTGTGAAAAGCTGACGAAATTCCTATCGGATTTATGTCTCTAGATGTGTCATTATATTTCATTTCTATGACGACGTGTCATTCCCAACATGATGTAATAAACCGTTTCCAAATATGGAGTGAATTCCTGGCATAGTATATGTTTGTGAGAATCATAGTATTTAGAAATAGTTATAAACACAACAAGATGCGAAAGAATAATCAGTCATGAATATCGTTGTCTGATAAAGACTCGAAGATGATGTCTCCTATATTGCAATGAGTAAAATGAATTATGGATATATCGCCTGTACCGGGTATTCAGTTTTCCAACAATAGTTCAGTTTGACAATGCGCGGGAAAATTGTCAACACGTCATTGACCTCTGATCTGTGAAGTGATCTGTTATGCCATAAACCAATGAAATCGCGCATAGTTTGTGCCACTCGCCAATGAAATGGAGGGAATCCCTTCAATACAGAAACTAATTTTAATAGAGACATCCAGAGACGTACATCCGATAGGAGTTTCATTGGCTTTGCAAAGAGACTGTAAAACAGCCTGGTTTGCGAACATTTGGGTTGAGAAAAAGTAGATGCAGGAAGTATATGATTTATGCATCACCACCACAATACAGTAATGCCCTAAGTAATCGACCCCTTAACCACAGCATGCTGCCATTCATCGGAAAGCTCTCGGGGAGAGCTTTCCGATGAATGGCTACAAGTCATATTACCGACTAAATCCTGAAAAGTTACCCATAATTCTGCTCTGGTTAAGGAGTCGATTACTTAGGGCATTACTATACTTGACAAATAGCAGAATTGTGCATGCATTTCACAATTTTTTTTATTATGTTTAGTTTCACTCAAATTATAAAATTAAATTGAGGTATTTCTTCCTATAAAATTGTACAAATAATGGAAAAAAAGGGGAAGGAAAAAAGAGACTCTGCCATCAACTATTCTTCACCACTGTGACCACATGCTTCCTATTTTAAAGGTACTCAATCTGATCAGGCGGTCCCCATATCATCAAGTTACAACAACAACAAAATTTCTTCAAAATACGCTTTTGTTATCAGAATTGATTAATTACAACAAAATAATGCTAACTGCTGTCAACTATGGTATAAAATTTCCCAAAAAAAGATATTTATCAACATGTTGTTCAACGAAATATGGCTGTATTATCACTTTCATACCACTTATTTTTAGAGATATCCATCTTCATCTTCAATCGGTTTGACGACTTGTTTCTGGGCACAAATATTTAAACATTTCGAGAAATATCAAATTTCAAAAATCAATATCTGATCACTCTGAGCTTTGATGGGTGCATGGGTTCCTTGACTCGATTCAAATATTTTTTACCCCTGAAGCCAAAGAAATAGTCATTTGGCAGCAATAATTCGGATTATGCATCTTTAATCAGAGTGACCATAAAAAGGTTTTTTTTTACAATATTGAGGAAAAAGTTGTAGGAGGGGTTCATAAACCAATCTTATAAATTACTGTTGCCTTATTTGTTCTTAAATGGTGATTGTTACGAGAGCATCTGTATTGTAGTTAGTCCCAAGTTTCCTTTGACGTAAACCAGCTATAAAGCTATATGAGGGGGACCACCTCACCCCCTCTGGCATCCGGCATCCGGCCTAAAATGGGGGGTGGCATCTGGAAAACTCTATAACAGAGGGTGGCATCCGGAATACTATTTATACCAATTTAACCCATTGTTGCCAAACGTTGCAACACATTGGTAGTATAAAATGTACAATTCATTCTATATATGACCATTATACTCAAAGAAAAAATGAGACGTGGGAGTGCTATGCAACTATCCCTTTACGTTGCTGCATTCCGTCTCCGTGTCACAGCATAAAAACCTTCCATGGGGGGATTCTGGATCAGGTTTTAGCCTCTTCAATGATATTTTTGTTTTGAAATTCGCCATACCCAACAATGCGGCCCACTGAGTAACACCGTACTCTTTGATTGGGAGGGTTTTTAGCTCCGATAATGAAATATTGGTTCCATTTGATAGAGACAAACAAAAACTCCGCTGGATTCCTCTTATACCTGAGTTGAGGAATATTAGCCCAATCCAAGATGGCGGCCAAAATAGCCACAGAAATAGAAAAATTCACCGAAAATCGCTGATTTTAACACCATTGAGCGTTATTGTCACGACAACTCCATACCTGCATGCTATTGTGAGTTGGGAACACTTAGGCCAAGAACTGTACCATATCCAAATAAAAGTCTCCCAAATACAAAATGACGCCCACAATGGCAGACAGATTTTGAAAAATCACCGAAATCCGTCATATTCACATCATTGAGCATTATTGTCGAGACAACTCACCGATTCTTACAGTTGTGTTGGAAATACTGAGGTGAAGTAATTACCTTACATCTCATACAAGAAATTGTTTTCCAAATCGAAGATGGCGGCCAAAATGCCGACAGAAATTTTAAAACACGCCTACATTCATTTACTTTCTTACGATGGGCGTTATTGTTTCGCGATTTCTACCCACCATTACATGTTGATATGGAATATTGATATGAAGTATGTATTCATTTGAGTTTGGCAATTGATACTCACACTCAAGTAGGCGGTCAAGAAGTGTGGGTATATTATGCATTATGGTCTTCTACGCCTTAGCAGAAAGGCATCCGTCAAATGTCAGGCTTTCAACATTCAAAGCCATATACAGAAGTTTTCCGGGTATGTCAGTGCATTAGATGAGAATGTGAATTGATTAACCATATATTGAGAAGTGGCTGTTTGGGAAGATCACCAGGTGTACATGTTTTATCCCCATTAGGTCACCAAAGCTGAAAATACGCAGATAGAGACCGGCACCAGCATATGCATTGTTTGAAACATTCCAATTAGTGGGACCTTTCTATATAGAAGTTTAGAAAACTGTGTTGGTGTGAGCGAGATAGATTAATCTGACGAAGAGACGGAAACTGGTCCAGATAATGCTGAATGTGGCAAATCAGAATAAACTCAGGTACTGTTGTTTTGATTATTTGAAGTCAAAATATGACTATTCGGCGCGCCTATATACGGTTACGGCCATTATGGGCGCTTAGTGGAGAATGGATTTCGAATGCCACATCGCGATTATTAATTGTGGGTTTTCATCCTTCCAGAAGGCTACGACTTATGTTGGAACTAATAGATGGCTTATTATGCCCCCGATCTCCGATGGAGATTTGGGGGTATATAGTGGAGCCCTCCGTCCGTCCGTCCTTCCGTCCGTCCTTCCGTCCTTCCGTCCGTCCTTCCGTCCGTACGAACGTTTCAACTCGTAACTTTGGTTTCGCTAACTCAATTCAGTTGATCTTTGGTATGCTAATAGACCAGCCGGGGGGACAAGATTTCCCCATAACTGCGGTTTCGTCCGCCCATTTTTTCCAGAGTTATGCCCCTTTTGGACTTAGAAAATTCAGGTTTTCTGCTACTTTTTTTGGTTTCCAGATGATAACTTGATTTTGGATTGTTTATTTGCAAAACCCGTATTTTTGTGTATTACCAATATCGCAATACAGGTCAAGGTAAAATTTCGGTTCAATCGGATAATTTTTGTGAGAGTTATGACCCTTTTTCGACTTAAAAAATTCAGTTTTTTTTTTAGAAAATTCAGTTTTCCTTCTATTTTTGTGGCACCAGACCAAATTTGAAGCTAATATAGAACAACATCTGGCATTTTTATAGCGCTTAACCAGAAAGTTTCTCTGATTGTACAGTCGGGGGCGTTACCTCCGCCCAGCGGTGCACTTGTATTATGTACCGTTTTGTCCATCAAAATAATGACAAAAAGTTGAAATTAGTATGTGATAATATCGACTTCTTTTCAATTTGTGGCCGCCAGTTTGATCGCCATCTTGACTGTGAGAATTTGCCAAACACAATTGAGTACTTCATATCAATTTTCCATATGAACATGTAATTGTGGGCATAAATCGCGTAACAATAAGGCCCATTGTAAGAAAGTAAAGGAATGTGAGCTTGTTTTCAAATTTCGGTCGCCATTTTGGCCGCCATCTTCAATTTGGAAAACAATTTCTTGCATGAGATGCAAGGTAATTACTTCACCTCAGTCTTTCCAACTCAACTGTCAGCATGTGTCCAGTTGTCTCGAAAATAATGCCCAATGATGTGGAAATGAGGGAATTTCGGTGATTTTTCAAAAATATTTCGGCCACTGTGGGCGCCATTTTAGATTTTGGAGGACTTTTATTTGGATATGATATAAGGACAGTTCTTCGCCTAAGTGTTCCCAACTCACACTAGTAAACAGGTGTGGATTTGTCGTGACAATACGCTCACTGATGTTAAAATCGGCGATTTTTCTATTTCCAGTGCTATTTTGGCCGCCATCTTGGATTTGGGTTAATATTCCTCAACTCAGGTATAAGAGGAATCCTAGCTCGAGTATCTACTGCACATATATATGCATGGGTGTTGTTATAATATCAATAGCATTCATTGATTCGAAACATTAGATCGCGTTCTTAGCGTCGATTCGGCTTTGACCTATTATACCGGCATTTGGGAAAATGTGATATCGGACAAAAGAATCCCACAATGAATGTATATTATGGTCGCCTTGTGTTTGCTAATGACTCTTCTATACGATAAATGTATAAATTCACACCATAATGCCAATATGTTCCCACAGAGACAAACGAAAGGTGATGAAATGTCAGAAAAATAGCATATTTTCACATTTCGGTGGCCATCTTTGTCGCCATATTGGATTCTGGTATCGGATTTGTGGCTAATTTGTAAGGGTTGTATATTAGCATAACGAATCGAGCTGAAAACAAGACCGCATGTGGTATCATCTTTACTCTAACGGTGATCAAAGAGACCTGGATCATATAAACAAAAATGGCCGTCATGATGGACGCCATTTTGTCTGGAGTCTCTGCCCACTTTTTTTTCTGGTTAACAACCGAAAAAAATTAGAGGAGACATTAAGAAAGAAAATTAGTGGGGTGAAGTTGAGTCCTGAGGGTGCAGAGGTCGACCAATATCTAAATTTGAGCGCCATGTTTACTAAGTTAGATGTTCAAGGTCGCATGTCGAAGTCTCGAAAGTGATCGAGTTATCTCTCGTACTATACATTTTACGTTCACCGTCTACACTATTGTTGTCATTGTTTCTATTGACGCGGGACTATTGTGAAATGCCGTCGTTCGACGGGTAGGAAAATGAAATATGTGACAACCATAGTTAATGATGAATGCAAAAATCAACACTAAATAATATCTGTCATTGTAATTTCGGCATCCGGAATACGAAATATACAGGTTTCGGCATCCGGCGTACTGACACACGGCATCCGGAATACTCTATATTAACCCCGGAATTCGGCGTACGAAAAGGGGGTGGTCCCCCTCCTACATGTATATCGGTTGGGATAATGCCATTTTACGTCAAAGTCCCTTGTATATATCTTTCTATATCAGGGTTTAGTGTTCTTGATCTACTCACCTAAAATTCCTAATAACTGCACTAAGATGTCACAAGTGTGACAGTAAACTGGTTTATTCCATAGAAAGTACAGTAATGCTCTAATTAATCGACTTCTTAACCACAGCAGAATTATGGGTAACTTTTCAGGATTTAGTCGGAAATATGGCTTGTTGCCATTCATCGGAAAGCACTCAGGGAGAGCTTTCCATTGAATGGCAACAAGCCATATTTCCGACTAAATCTTGAAAAGTTACCCATAATTCTGCTGTGGTTAAGCAGTCGATTAATTAGAGCATTACTGTATTTGTTCTGAACTCCACAAGAGTTGTCATCTGAAAGTGGTAATGTAATGTGAATATATATATTTGATCACAATGTTTACAAGAATACAAACTCATTTGACCTTGCGAAGTGACAGTGTGTATTAAATGTAAACAAACTAATTACCAGCATACAGCAATGCCCTAAATAATTGACTCTTTAACCACAGCAGAATTATGGGTAATTTTTCAGGATTTAGTCGGAAATATGGCTTGTTGCCATTCATCGGAAAGCTCTCAGTGAGAGCTTTCCGAACAATGGCAACAATTTTTCAGGATTTAGTGAGAGCTTTCCGATGAATGGCAACAAGCCATATTTCCGACTAAATCCTGAAAAATTACCCATAATTTTGCTGTGGTTAAGGAGTCTATTATTTAGGGCATTACTGTATTCAACATGCAATTTAACATGAAAGTCAGATTGTAATATATCATTATGACTGTAAGATGTCACTCTTTCTGATATTTATAGCATCATGTATTGATTTGTAGGGTAACATCGATTAAAATTGATGAAACATCCCGCCACTGGATCTGGGCCACAGGGGGCAGGAATCTTTTATTAAGGATAATTACATAATTCTTGGGAAAGGCTTCTAAAAATGTTAACTTCAGGATAACAATTTCCTTTAAAAAAATAAAAATATTATTCACCATTCGTCATAATCCATCACTCCCCAAGAGGCTACCCTACACGTAGAAACAAACCCCATCCCGACGGACGTATAATTCCAGAGATATTCGTCATAAAATCCAGATCAATTCCAAAAATGTTCATCGAAAGACTTCAGTTGTCACAAACAGAATTTCAGAAAGACGAAATTTGAAGAAAAAAAAGTGCCATTCCACTACGATAAAAAAAAAAATTCAACACACCATTTTGTTTACTAAGATCTAACATTGGTTGAATCACGTCTGCGCTTTGACAATGATTGACATGCTCAAATTCGGTTTTTATTTGACTGTTCAAATTTTTATCCAGTCTGACCATTTCTGTCTGAGTTATGCCTCAATTCGATTTAGAATTTGCTGATTTTCTTGTTGTCTGGATGATACTAGTAACTCAAGTTATGATTATCTGATAGCTTTTTAATTTAGTATGTGGAATTAATCACATGAAAATACAGGTAAAGTTCAAATTTGGGTTCAACATAAACAGTTGGAAGAAATTTTTTATTGCCAGAATCAAATTTTTCATTTCTAAAAAAGCCATCGGTCAAATAAAGCGACTTTATTCCGGCGATGCCTGGCCTGGCGGCCTTTCATTGGATATAGAATTTACCCGATTTCATAACATTTTATTTTTCCGACCGATAAGTTTGGATTGTTTGATAAAGTTGATATCTGTATTTATCTGCCAAAATTACAGCCAAATTTTTAATAGTGGTTCTGTCCAATTATTTTTACGTGAGTTTCGGTCCTTTTTCGACTTAGAATTTACTTGATTCAAACATTTTGGTTTCCAACCAATAACTCCAGTTTTGATTATTTGATCAGAACAAAAGTCAGTACGTGTATTTGAAATAACCCGATTTCAAGGTCACGTCGCACGAACAAATTAATATGCCTATGCCACTTCCCGGCCGAAAATACCCCCACATACCAAGTTTCATCGAAATCGTATCCGGGGCAAGATACATTCACATATCATAGCACATCTGCGCATGCGCTGCACGACCTCTGTTTGTCTGTCTGTCTGTCTGTATGTCATTGATACAAATCTACGATTCTCGACCGATCGGGACGAAACTTGGTACGTGTGTGTAGTTTGACCAGGCGGTCGTCGTTGTCATATTAGCGATCCTGTGCGGCGCCCGCTTCGTGCATGCGCAGACGAGATCTCGGAAACGGGTGGAGCTATCGACTTGAAATTTTCTATGTGAATGTATCTTGCCCCAGATACGAATTTTATCGGGTCACCGAGCCCGTGCGACGCCAGCTTCGCGCATGCGCAGACGAGATCTCGGAAACGGGTGGAGCTATCGACTTGAAATTTGCTATGTGAATGTATCTTGCCCCGGATACGAATTTTATCGGGTCGCGGAGCACGTGCGACGCCAGCTTCGCGCATGCGCAGACGAGATCTCGGAAACGGGTGGAGCTATCGACTTGAAATTTGCTATGTGAATGTATCTTGCCCCTGATACAAATTTTATCGGGTCGCCGAGCACGTGCGACGCCAGCTTCGCGCATGCGCAGACCAGATCTCGGAAACGGGTAGAGCTATCGACTTGAAATTTGGTTTTTGAATAGCCAGGACAACGTCGGGCTCATCGGCTAGTCTATTATATATTTTGGAAGATCTGTCTGTGTGTGTGTGTGGTGTGTCTGTCTGTGTGTGTGTTCGCGATGAACTCGAAAACGGCCGACCCGATTTCGATGAAACTTCGTATGTGAGGGTACTATCGGTCGGGAAGTGGCATAGGCATATTAATTTTCAGATCCGAGGTCAATTTTTCACGTGCCGAGGTCAAATCTGTTTTTACGCTGTGTTACAGGACTTTCATTTGAGTTCGGTGCTTACAAATCGATTCGAAACAGCGCGAATAATAAAATGCCAGTCATAATAATGACACTGTGAGAATCTTTCGTGTTTCCTCTTTCCAACGATATATAATGCGTATGTATCTGTTTTAGTTATCTGCCTCAATTATCAAGAAGAAGTGGTACTATCTTCCATCAGGATAAAAACAATGCGTAACTTCTATGACGTCGTTAGAGGTCATAACGTTAGATCACGTTAACGCTTAACCGGCCGATGCATTTGACTGTTTCAGACGTCTTGGCGATATCTCGGGCACCGATGGTAATTTATCTTTACATTGAAACTTGATAATTAATGAGCGTGTGTATATGAGGCGCGTTTATATACTTGAGTGGAAATCAAATCGGGTTAAACTGGCAGATTTTTACGGACGAAATTTGATGCATAGGGTATCTCAGTATCCGCTGGGCCGATTTCCCGGTATCCGCTGGGCCGATTTCCACCATTTTTGGGGTGTTGGTGTTTGACCCCACCTGACCTTGACCTTCAAAATGGTCAATTCAAGGTCAAAGCCCGGACGAAGTCGGGTCACCTTCTAGTATATATATATATACGGAGTTCTCAAAGTATATAGTAGAAGATAATGCAGTTCTTGTTGTCATTTGGCTCATGTAATAATATCTATTTCACAGCCACAAGAAACAACCACATCAGCTAAAAAGACAGATGGCTCACAGAAATCCAACAAAGACAAATTACGACAGACAGGTTGGTGTCAGTAGTGGGTTTTTCTTTGGGCTGTGTCGCTCAAGACAATGGTCCCAAGTCGCAAAAACAAGGAAATATTATTTGAATATTCACTAAACAAACAGCATCAATGTTACAATGGTTGCGTTATTTCAATAGCCTCAGTGGAAACAGTTTAGCATGTACAGTAATGTCCTAAATAATCGACCCCTAAACCACAGCAGAATTATGGGAAATTTTTCAGGATTTAGTAGAAATATTGCTTTCTGCCATTTCTTCGGAAAGCTCTCGGGGAGAGCTTTCCGATGAATGGCAACAAGCCATATTTCTGACTAAATCCTGAAAAATTTCCCATAATTCTGCTGTGGTTAAGGGTCATATCCTTCGGGCATTACTTTACAACATTTGTTATAATGCTCAGGTCCAGAATTTTCTTAAAATGTGACAGATTTGAATTTGGTCTCTATCTATCTCTGTATACTGGTTCACCCCCATTTGGGTATTATCACCAGGCACGACAGTGCAAGTGAGTCGGAAATTGAGTGGATAGTAGTGACAAGTTTGTCAGTTAAAAGAATATGTAGAGATAAAAGCATGATAAAAACAAAGGTTGCTGTTGGGTTTATGGTTGAAGGTGATAAGTACTCCCCCTGAACTGGTCAGGGTCAGAGAGCTCGATCAGATCAGACCGGAGATGATTCCAAAGTATAGCTGTGCTTGAGAAGAATGAATGTCTTAACTCTTTCAGTGCCAAGTCCGATTTTTGTATCAACCCATATTTCCTTGATCATTTTTCAAATTTATTGATTATAATAATGTGATACATTGATGGAAAGAGCTCAATCGTTCAATTTTAGTTATGTTTTATAAGGTATGATGGGACCAAATTGCAGCAGCATACAGTAATGCTCTAAATAATCGACTCCTTAACCACAGCAGAATTATGGGTAATTTTTCAGGATTTAGCTGGATTTAGTCGGAAATATGGCTTGTTGCCATTCATCGGAAAGCTCTCACTGTACTCTATGGCTAACCATGGCCTGATAAGCTGCTTTCTTGAGTGCCTTATTTTGTGTTTTAATATTCCTTTTTAGGAATCCCAGGGACTGATTTGCACTGATTTGCACTTGTTCGCTGTATATTGTACATGACGTAGTACAATTGCTAGAGTTAGGTCTCAGTGGGGTTCATTGTGCATACATTGTGTAGACATGATCATTATCGTAAAAAGGTCCCATTTGGAAAAATAATGTAGAAGACAATGGAAGATAGAACAAAGGGACTGGGTTTTAATGAGGTACAAAAGGAAGTGGATAGCTGGAGTACAGTAATGCCCGAAGTATACAACCCTTTAACCACAGCAGAAATATGGGAAATTTTCAGGATTTAGTCGGAAATATGGCTTGTTGCCATTCATCTGAAAGCTCTCACTGAAAAATTTCCCATAATTCTGTTGTGGTTTAGGGGTCGATTATTTAGGACATTACTGTAGTTTATGTCATCACAAAGAATTTCCAGCTTGTCATATTCAATATATATTCAATGGCTGAGAATCCCTTGAATACATGTACTTCACACCAACGTGGGTGGAATAGAAGTCAATATATAAAGTATAAAGTATTGAACTTTGGAATTCCTTGAACAGCAGTGACTTCCTCCTCGGAATTCATAAATCAATGGACTTCAAGGTGGCTCCGAGGTGATAATTTTTTTCGCCCTTAACCCTTTCATGACGGGAGCCATGCTGGTGCAGCATTAAAGACACTGTGACAGTGCATTCTCTTATATATGCGGGTCTCCCATTGGTAGCCTCGCATATATTAGAGAATTGACTGGCTTACAAGGTCATGGTAAACATTGTTAGGCCAATGTATTCTCTTATATATGCAAGGCTCTTTATGAGAGACTCACATATATAAGAGAATGTATTGGCACAGAGTTTTCGCAAAATTTCAGGAAGCTCCCGTCATGGAAGGGTTAAATAAATACACAGAATGCCTCTCGTTCCATCCTTCCGCGCTAGCACCCATGCCTTATCATCAAATCCATTAACACATGTGTCGTTCTGTGTTTATTACACCGTCCTGGAATTTGTGAATTAAAAAAACAGACTTACAATGTTTATTCAGGCATAAACAGGGCTTGATTTGTGTTGAGTTGTGATGCTTTCTGTTTATGCCTCAACTGCTATAGGAGACCTAGGATCAGATTGAAGTTCCTCTTTTCACCCAGTAGTCACCTCGATTATGCATTTTATCTTCTGCAAATTAGGGGATATAGAAACCCAACAGAAGTGAAAAAGTAACTAAAAACAATGTTAATTTGAGACTAGATACTTCCCAGAAGATGAGGCCTAAGTAGAATGAGATCGACAGAGGATGAATTTGGTGACACTAGCCCACCGTGCGGGATAAGCCTCACTAAATTCACCCTCTGGGGACCTAATTCTGCACTTAATTCAGACTTGTAGCCGTTTCTGCACCGCCTTAATATACAATGACGTCATGTCACAACAAATTGAAGGTGGGGATCAGATGAAAACCTTCCGACTATAGATCTGTCTTTTACCTTCTCACAAACAAGCCTTGAAATAGTGTTCCTGACATTTGAAGAATGAGGTCCCCAGAGGGTGAATTTAGTTATGCTACTCCGCACAGTGGACTAGCATCACTAAATTCACCCTCTGGGGACCTCGTTCTGCTTAGGCCACATCTTCTGGGAAGTATCTATAGTCTCAAATGAACATTGTTTTTAGTTACTTATTCCCTCTTCGTCAGATTCTGTATCCCCTAATTTGCAGAAGACAAAATGCATAATCGAGGTGACTAATGGTTGAACATCACCAACTTCAACTGGGGAATGTCAATCTGATCCTAGCTCACCCATAGGAGTTGAGGACTAAGCAGAATGAGGTTCCCAGAGGGTGAAGCTGGCCCGCTGTGTGTGATAGCATCACTAAATTCACCCACTGGGGACCTCATTCTGCAAATGACAGACACACTATTTCCAGGCTTGCTCACAACAAGTGACTTGCTAACAGAGACAACATAAGAGCGCTCTGGCCTCGCCTGCCAACCAAGCATCTATGAAGACACATATTGTCAAGGAAAGAAGTACCTTTATGAAGGATGTTCCTATACCTTGTCCTTCATTGCTTCGGATGAGACGAACATCTATGAATGCATAGATTGTCCAGTGTATTGTCAAGAAAAAACGAGCTATCTGAAGGATGTGCCCAGCTTGCCCTTCACTGCTTCCTGATTTGTAGTCATTAGAACATAAGAACTCTCTTTTCATCCCTGGGGACTTCATAGACCCCAAAGCCACGACCAATAGTTTTTGGGGCTGGCTCAACCAATTTCGTGGCTGGTTGGCTAGCTTAACCGGCTCAGTCGCGACGTTCGTGGCTAACGAAATATGGCGGCTCAGCCGGCTGAGACGTTATCATTCAGCGTATTTTCGGTTTCGAAATTGTCCTAATCCCCAGTTATAGACCACACTGGGAGGCCTGGGTGTTCTGATAAAATAACAACCAAGTTCTCAGTGTACATGCGTGTATACCGATATTATAGGCAATGCGGTTTAATAGTTCTTTGCGATTCACAGTACAGAACTTTGTGCTTGACATTTAAGCTCAGCCATTTTACAGTTCCGATGGCGGAGTTTTTTGTTTTGTTTGGCTGACGTTAGGATAATACATTTATGGCTGGCAGCTACTTGTGGCCAATACGGCTGCCGGCAGCGGCGTGCGATGGCGGCTTCGGGCTCTAGGACTTCACCCTATTTTGGTGGATGGAGGATTTTCAATTCTGTTAACCCTTCCATGACTGGAGCTTCATGAAATTTTGCAAAAACCCTGTGCCAAAACATTCTCTAATATATTTGCGGGTCTCCCATATGGTCAGGGAGCTGAAATGATGAAATGTAATTTTCGCGGGTAGAGCTTGACGACCACCCTTATTACACTGAGATAGTAATAAGTAATCAACTCAGTTAGGTCGTCAATTCTGAATATAATGTTTTTCTATGTTTTATACCAGTTAAAAATGAGTGAAATTATCCAGGAAATGTGATACAATAGTAACGAGAACCGTGTTCCATATGGTTAAAATTGCGCGTAGTATGATATCATCTGTCATTGGGAGCAAAATGCTAGTGTCTATATTATCATCAAGACAGTATCAGACTTTTTTTACAGAAATTATGTTTTAATGCAAGCACCTACAAAATAATATTAACCTGATGTATTTAACCCTTTCAGTGCCAAGTCCGATTTTTGTATCAACCAATATTTCCTTGATCATTTTTCAAATTTATTGATTATAATAATGTGATACATTGATGGAAAGAGCTCTAAAGGCACTGAAAGGGTTAATCGCTGAATATTGAAGGCAGATGAGAATCAGGCAGTCACATGTTTGAGGTTTCATTCTAGTTTTGAACTAGAGGTGTGACTGTCCCAATGGGACTAAGGATACCCCCCACCCTGTGTTTTTAAAATACTAAGATGTTTCACATGTCAGTAAACATTTAGTTAAAATAATAAAATAACAGTTCCCATTGCAGGTGCACAACCCTAACCCTAATCTTAAACCTATTGACCGAAAAATGTAGGAATAAAAGTTCGGACAAAATTATGCATGTTGCGAAACTGTTCTAAGTCGAAAAAGGGGAATAACTCCACAAAAAAATGTCGGACAGACATCATAATCGCAGGTGCACAGGTTCCCATGGTACTAAATATCAGTGCCAAGATTAAAAAACATTGACCTAAAAATGTAGGAATAAAAGCTCGGACAAAATTATGCATGTTGCAAAAAAATATACCTCAATATGAAATATACAATTTAAGAATTGTACATGCAAGAGTCTCAAACGACAATTTGTTGTACAAAAATTGTCAGTTACCGGCAATAGTTTTGGTGGTAAAGCTGACAACGTGGCATTATTTGTGTGGATTGAGGCATATTTTGTCGGATCTTTTGCATGTACCTGACTTCAGATATGATATATATTTGCGAATGTCTGTCTGTCCATCATAGACAATAGCGGGGGACCATCTATAGGGCTACAAAATGGTCTAACAGGGGTAACATGGGATGGAAAATGGGTAAGACACCAAATTCGATGGAAATATTTTTGTAGCTGATTTCCTAAAAAAATATACAGTTTTCGCCATAACATGGAGAATCTTATGATTTAGTTTAAAGATACCTACTGGTGCGACCGAGTCAGGGATAGGGTAGGGAGAGGGGCACCAATATTAATAACATTTTGTTGCTGATTTCTACCAATCTTATATATAGTCATGCATCTCCATGACCTGGGGATTCAAATTGTGTGGTACTAGTATAAAGATACCCGATATTGGTTCCATCCATGCCAGGAATGGGGGTCTGAGGAGTGGTATATACATTGGAAAAACATTTTTATAGTGATTTCCTACAAATTTATATACAGAATTTCCGTGATATAAGATGCCCAACAGTGTAGTTGAAATTTTCAAAAGTGTACCAGCAACAACACGTATTTATATGCTTTGCCATCACACGACGAATCGACAATGTACCAGAACACGACATGGGAATGGTAGTTTGACTGCACAACAAAAAAATTTCATGCTTCTATTCACAAGTATACAATTGTACGTCCTATATATAAGTGAATAATTTAATAACGTATAAATGGTCCAGGAGATCAGGGACCCTGTAGGTTGAAAAACAAAAGTATTTGCTCTCCAAAGGTTTCGGCCTTAGGCTGCCTAGGGCTTAAATCGTTTTTGAAGAGTGATTTCTGTTAAATGAATAATTTAAGTTTGCTCATAATATAAAGAGGACAATGGAATTTAGTGTAGTTCTTTGTGTGATACAGTAGCCTAATCAGAATGCACCAATTGACCAGTTCCTGGAACTAACCATATGTATTGCTTTTCCGAAGAGATAGTGCTGATTTTTTCATTGTTGCACTTTCAGCATATCTATATATTTGTCTTAAAGATGTATTATCCAAATTAATGCTCCTAAATCACTATTTCTTTGGCTTCGGGGTAAAAAATATTTGATTGAAGTTGAGGAACCCACCCATCAATGCTCAGTGATCAGATATATATTTTTGAAGTTTGTTATTTCTCGAGATGTGCAATTATTTGTGGCCCAAAAACACTGAAGGTCTCAGACAAAAATTTGGATAAAAATGGATAACTCTAAAAACAAGTGGTAATACGGCCAAATTTCGTGAATACTCAAGTGATAATACGGCCATATTTCGTTGAACAAAATGTTGATAAATAACACGTATTGGGAAATTTGATACCATAGTTGACAGTGGTTTTGTTGCAATTAATCTTTCAAGAAATGTTGTTGTTGTTGTATCTTGATGGTATGGGGACCCTCTGATCGGATGGAATACCTTTAATATACATGTAGTCAAATCCATATGTGGCTCTACATAAAAGCATTAGCACATAACCCCAGATGGTTTCCGGATGATATGTTCAGTAAAGAAATGAATTTAAATAATATTTGTTATGTAAGCTTATTGGTTAGGGGGGCACAGGTCAAGTCGATTTGGGTTCCGTCTGCACATTTATATTGGATTTATGACCCTTATCGATTTATAATTTGCCGACTATTTTGGTTTCCGGATGATAACTAGTTATTTAGGTACAATGTATCCGATTGTGTTCAATTTTTTTTAATGGATTACTCGCATGAGAATACAGGTCAGGTTAGAATCTGTGTTCAGTCTGCCCATTTTTACTAGAGTTATGACCCTTTAGTTCCTCGACTCAAATAAATATACTCAGAAATAATACAAAGCTAAATAATATGTACAATGAATGCTTGATGAGTGTGCAGCAACATTATAAGTAGTTTCCAGGCAGCTGACTCTTAGATGTATATTGCTACTTTGATATTATTAATAATGCTAACTTTCTTTTCTAGCAGCTCATTTTACCTGTTTCTGTGATTAGTATTTACAGTATATAACAAAGATAAAAACACGATAATTTGCTCGACTATAAATTTGGCAAATAATTTTTTTAATTGGCAAAAAATAATTTCATTTGGCGAAAATTTTGGTCCAGCGCCAACCATGAGGATATCTTTATAGTTGTTTAATTGAGCATTTTGTATTTTTCTTGTAGATTTTAGTCCACTGATGGGAGCAGGACAAAGTACATATCGTCCCGGTGGAAGTCGAGGCAACACAGGAGGAGGATGAGGTTAATGAAAGTGTGCAATTGTGTCTCATACCAACAAATCAAGAGTAGTGCTTAAAGGGACTCAAGGCCTTTGAAGTTGATTCATGTGAAACAACAGAAAAATCTGTAAAACAAATATCATTTTGTTCTTATTTTCATTATTAAGAACTCTCAATAACATGATTTCCCAAATCAAATAATAGTTATCTAGACATTACTGTTACAGTGGCATTGCCGATCAAAGGCCAATTAGATAAACAAGATACCAAATTTATCATCAAAACTTGACGGTATTAAAACATTGGAAAAGGTCAAAGGATTGAAAATATGATGACCAAAATTCAGACCAAAATATATGAACTTACTATGCGATTAGCATGGTTGTTGACAAATCACTGTTTTAGTTTTGTTTACATAACAGTGATTTCAACACACAAAATTTCATTATTTGAGAACAATCAATAATAAATACGAGAAGAAAGTTTATCTATTTCTTCATGCTCTTCTTCGTGGTGATGTTTTACAGACTTTTTTTTGTTTTTGTTTTTTTTTGCATATTTATCAACAGCGAGCACCTTGTGTTCCTTTAAACCTAATCTTGATGCAAATTGTTGGTGTTGAGAAAATCGCACACAAACTTGTTGACCTTTCGTATGGATATGTCATTGATAGGTGAATAACATTCCAGTAGTGAACATACAGTTCAGACACTTGTGTCATTCTAACTATGTACTAATTTACGTGCAATATATTACTGACATTTCCATATGGTGGGGACAGATAACTCCATAACCAAGTTGTGTTCATGAGACACAATGAGAGCGTGATCTAACATAAATCTGTAAATATTGATTATATATAATCGCCCAATATCGACTTCATTGTGATAACACTGAATACTAGTACACTACTAACTTTCTGAGATTTGTGACTTAACTTTAAATGGACATGGCTTGTTTGAACCTGATAATTATGTATACATACTTTGAGATATACCTATATGGTATATTGCTGACTGAACTCATCAGTATTTCACATATTTATCAATATTTATGGACATATTTTGATCCCAGGAGGGGCAGGACTAAATGGATAATTAAGCAATATAACCTCCAAACCACCGCAAACAGTTAACTAAAGAGTATAACCATAGTTATCGCATTTGAACCAGCCTTACAAAATTAGCTTATTATTTATGGACCTAATGATCATGCCATGTTAATCGTAATCATATTTGTTGTGTAGGTTGTCACATCAGGGAATACAGCGTTACTTCGGGCTCTCATTGTATATAACATGACACAACTTTTAATGAAACACATTCTGACAAGAGACCTGCTCTCACAGAATGTGCTGATGTGGTTGTGTTGGTGTCTGTTATACTATGATGTTAATTGTATTGGAATTTAGGCCTCAAAAATACGGTGCCAGACATTTACAGAATGAGGTCCCCAGAGGATGAGTTTAGTGATGCTACCCCGCACAGCGGGCTATTGTCACTAAATTCATCCTATGGGGACCTCATTCTGCATGGCCTCATCTGCTATGGGTGACACAGACTCAGATTTAAGATCCCTGATTGTGAAGATGGTGATGTGCACCTCGATTATGCATTGTGTTGTCTGCCAATTGGGGAATATAGAGAAACTAAACTAAAAAAGAAAATTTGTAAAGAAGTTTCTTAACCATTTGAGTGCCAGGGGCCGATATTATCGGCCCTAAACCTACACAATAAGTCTGTTAAAGAATATAATAAAATATATTAAAATTGTAAAAAATAGTAAAAAAAAAAACAAAACAAACTGTTAAGCCAATGCATTCTCTTATATATGCGAGGCGACCTATGGTCGACTCGCATATATAAGAGAATGCATTGGCACAGGGTATATGGGTTGATACAAAAATCGGACCTGGCACTCAAAGGGTTAAGAAACTACAACATTTGTTAATTTGATAATAAATACACTTTCCAGAGAAGATGAGGCCTAAGCAGAATGAGGTCCCCAGAGGGTGAATTATTGATGATAGCCCATGGTGCGGGGTAGCTTCACTAAATTCACCCTCTACAGACCTCATTCTGCAAATGTCCAGCACCATATTTTGAGGTCTGTTTGTATGTTATACAGTAATGCCCTAAATAATGGACTCCTTAACCACATCAGAATTATGGGTAACTTTTCAGGATTTAGTCGGAAATATGGCTTGTTGCAACAAGCCATATTTCTGACTAAATCCTGAAAAGTTACCCATAATTCTGCTATAGTCGATTATTTAGGTGTTAATTGTATTGTATCTGTTATTTATTTTTGTGAGTGACTTTCATACAATAGTGTTTGTAGTCACAGTTCACTGCTATTGGACACCATTCGCATAATGAACTACTACCGATAAGAACTACGAATAGGGTACTACGTCACTAGCATTTGTGTTCTTTCTATCAGTTGGCGTTTTACCGTATCCGTAGTTACGATTACGATTTTGAGAAGGCCAAGAATGATCAAGCCAACCACCAACTATGAGCTGATAACAAAATAATCATGGAAAACAGAACCATATCACCTTGCTGTGAGTGGCCTGATATTTTGAGCCGTACTTTGTTCTCAAAACAGACTCGCATTAAATTTTGTCAATTCTACTAAACCGTCCGAAAAATTTATGACTACTATTTGCTATTATCAGTAGTGTTTGATTATGCGAGAGGTGTCCATATTAATCTTGTAATAATCAGAAATACCCTGAAATCCATTATACATGTAGATGGCATCACGGGCAGTTTTCGCATTTTTGGCATCAATAAAAAAAAAATTTGTCGCTATACACGTCTTCTGTTTCATTCAAATATGTAATCCGGTTGGACAATGCACAATCTTTTTAGAAGCTAGTTTGAAGCAATCACAATATTTACAGACACAGTCTTGATAGGATTGGACCATATCCGATATCTTCCTCGGTCTCCATAGTTACGAAATATGCCCAGTAAAAGCAACACATGAGATGCCAAAAATTTGACCAAACTGCTCAATGCTCCCAACATGTTTGACATGCACCATTTGAAAGCCCTCATTATATTAGTTTGTTCCAATTCAGAAATAGCAGATTTTGCTGCTCATAATGCCATCTGCAAGGAATATGTGTAAATACCTTCAAATTTTTATATAATGCATTTATCTTTTCAATGCCAGTTCAAATATCTTCTGAGCGCAAATGACTGGGTATGCCATAGCTATGATGAACATGGACTCTCAAGCCGTGGTTAGCATTATCATTTGATTCTTTTTTCCACCATTAAACCCAATGAATATTGCAGGACATTCTACCTACAAAGTGGACCTGATTACAGCAGGGATCAGTCATGTGACCTCTTGCAATAAAATGCTTAGGGATGACAATCATGACACCAAGATCAAAGCTTGAAATTTTATTCACTGTCAACAAAAAAGTATGGCCACGGTTTTAATATTAGACCTAACATGTGTTCCATATTTTAGTCTCTCGAACTTTGAAACATGTGATATAACTGTCAATATTAATCCTTTATATACTAAATGGATTCTTCCATTCAGTTATAAAAGTATGCATTGGAATGGTCTATCATTCATTTGGAGGGGTGTTCCGATAATATAAGCAGATGACAGACAGATGAAAAGATAAAACAAGTACAGAAGAATTCATATTCATTGGTGGGAACTTATTATCTGAATATTTCCTAAGGGAACTACTCGTCAATGAGTATTTAGTATAGAAAGGGTTAAAATGCTTGGTAAATTTTAATGCTCTGCATATGGTCATGATATTTTTTAAACTTTATATTTTATTGCATATTTAACCCTTGGGAGCTGCGCTGGTGCAGCATTAAATATCATGTGCCAGTGCATTCTCTTATATTTGTGAGTCTCCCATAGATGATAGGATTTTCGCAAAATTTCAGGAAGCTCCAGTCATGGAAGAATTACCTGGTCTTCAAATGTGAGCTAGTAATAGAAGCACTGGATTCCTGTATTTTATTTGTGCATCAATAATTTAAGGCTTTACAGTGTTTTACTAATCTCAGCTTGAGCTTCAGTGTCATTGTCAATTCAATACTGCCAATGGATATTTCAGCTGGCATTTCATCTTTTTAGCTCATCTTGATTGACCAAGTCAAGTTTGAGCTATTGCCATGGGTTGGCATCCATCCAGCATGTGTGTGCATCCATAAACAATTTCCTTTGGCATGCCTTACAGGCGATATCCCTCATCCAATCGTTAACAAATTTCATCTGGATCCTCAATTTAATCTAGATGAGAGCTTACCATATTTTTTTATTTTGTTAAAAAACATGGCCGATAGCAGCCATCTTGGATTTCACATTTGAATCAATTGGCACACCCTTAGCCATAATTTAATAATAATAATATAAGAACAGTTTATTTATTTCTCCATGTTCTTTTTTTAGTGGTGATGTTTTACAGACTTTTATACTTTTTGCACATTTACCCACTGTGAGTGCCCTGGGTCCCTTTAACTGTTTTGCGGGTATCACCCCTCCCTGTTACTAGTATTCAGGGAGTGACACCCTCAGGTTTAATTGAGGGTTTTTGAGGTATTGCCATTGGTATTAGGCACTGAATATTAAAATGGTGAACTGTGTTTATTTAATAATATATTTTTACAATGTGTTCTCAGTTCTTTGTCTCATTGTATTGTGGTAAAAATAAAATATGATCGTGTCATATTGATGTGCGCTTGTGTTTCCCTCATTTTACACACCACCACGGTCAACACCTGATTAATACACAATCACACAAAAATTAAGATCAAGCTTGATTATGGTTTTGGTTCGGTGAATTTTATCTTAGTTTAACCCTTTGAGTGCCAGGGGCCGATATTATCGGCCCTAAACCTACACAATAAGTCTGTTAAAGAATATAATAAAATATATTAAAATTGTAAAAAATTGTAAAAAAAACAAATTGTTAGGCCAATGCATTCTCTTATATATGCGAGGCGACCTATGGTCGACTCGCATATATAAGAGAATGCATTGGCACAGGGTATATGGGTTGATACAAAAATCGGACCTGGCACTCAAAGGGTTAATACCCTTTTCACTTTGAATTTGTGGTTTATTTTGTTGCCTGGATGATATTATAAACTTCTACTGAGTTATCCAATTTCATTCAAATTGAGAGTTCTCCCCAATTTTGAATTTGCTGAACGTTTTGGTTTCCAAATAAAAACCTGTATAGTTCTACTAAGTTATCTGATTGCATTCATCAAATAAAACTAGGTGTGATAACAATATATACAGTTCAAATTCGAATCATAAGTTTGATTTAATGATCTTTGTCAGAATATAATTTTCTTTCTTCTAAGCTTATACACCTGTGGCCTACTATTTCATACAGAAACCAACAATGACAAAAATGTGTAACACGTTGACTGCCGACTGCCATTCAGTTACATGCAAAAAGTACGAGATAACTCATAGTCGGCAGTCAGCATGTTAACCCTTTACCCAACAAACCGGCCAAAAACGCCCAAATAAAGCTTCAACAGCCTAAAATATCTTCGGTCTGTCTCAATAACACCATACAAATATGGATATCATTGGAACCGGTTCATTGACCACATTGTGATGGTTACAGTTATGCCCTGTGCCAATGCATTCTCTTATATATGCGAGTCGACCATAGGTCGCCTCGCATATATAAGAGAATGCATTGGCCTAAAATAAATCTTTTTTTAACACTTTTTACCATTTTTTCTTACATTCTTTAACAATTTTATAATTTTTAATGTGTTAAGCCAATGCATTCTCTTATATATGCGAGGCGACCTATGGTCGACTCGCATATATAAGAGAATGCATTGGCACAGGGCCCTTCTGTTGGGTAAAGGGTTAAGAAGGAATGCAAACAAAAGGTTGACAACTATATATAAACATTGGACAAATCCAGATTCAAGCTTTACCTATATTTTGAGACGATTCAGATACAAACTGTCTGGTGGTGATCAAGCACCCCAATATGGAGATATCAGCTGGGAACTCACGAAGAAAGTGCATGTTTAAAAAGGCCCATAACTTAAGACGTTGATATGGCTCTACTGAAATGAATATTCAAATATTTCGATATTCAGTTGGAATGGACAGTATTTGAATATATCAAAACTTTATTGGAATATTGCTCTCTCTCTCTCTCTCATGTCAGTGCATATGTTGGGCATTTTGTACAATTCTATTTGTGTTGCATCCAAATGGTCATGTGTTTACAAACCGTTGCTCAACTATTTTCCACCATGGTAAGATGACGGTGCAGCAAATTTCATCACTGACTGTAAATATGTTGCCGAACTGCATGTGTGTGGTGGCTCAAAGCATGATTTACCCCATCAGCCCTGTTAATATACCAATAACATGATTTTTTAGGGCGTTATGGTTTATTAACGGCCCTCCAGGAATGATTAACAGCCCGAGAGCCTATTAGGCCTGAGGGCTGTTGATCATTCCTGGAGGGCCGTTAATAAACCATGGCGCCCGACAAAATCATGTTATTACTATTATTCCACTCCGTCCTCGTGTGATCACGTGATTGGTGACTTAACCAGAAGCAGGCAGCTGGCGTTAATTTAAACAAAGCTTCATTAACACTCGCTTCTGGTCAACTTCGCCTCAAAATTATGGAATCTTATCGTGCAGGTAAAATACTGTTAATCTACTAGAGAACGCCCTCTAACTGTCTAAAGTGGTAATAATTAACGGCTGAGTCGAGGCTAATGTCTGGGCAAAGAAAGAATTTTTTTTGGCTATATTTCAGCAGAGGCAAATTTCAGAATATGCCAAATTGTAACAAATTGCTGCAGGTATAGTGTTTGAGTCACAATCAATTGATGTTAATTGTGGAAGTCTGCAGACAGTAAAAGTTTATTGTAGGACCACCGGTATTTTGATGATCAGCAATTTTAAAGATACAGGTGGCCTCTCTCGTGGGTATAGCTGTTAAAATAGTCACATCTGCTAAAACCGCCATAAACAGAAAGAATATTATTTATTGTAATTCAATTGAGTATTTGTCACTAAAAACAAGCATTCTGATTGGCCGAGAGCGGCTAACTTTAGTTTTCGATTCAACAACATCGGCCCTTTCAGCGTGCATCAAATCTGAATGTAGCACGGTAAAATTTCATCGGCGAACAATGGAGTAGCGAAATGAGCACACCCGCGCATTTTTGTCTATAGATACCATTCATCGGCCGCTTCAGTGTGCATCAAATCTGAATGCAGCACGGTAAAATTTCATCTGCGCAGAACGGAGTAGCGAAACGAGCCAACCAGCCTCACAGGAAATTTGTTACAGAGCAGTGTTCCGAGTGACGCAATGAACAAACCCAACGATTTGTGCACGGTGACAACGGCAAAATGAAAGTCTCGATTCGTGTCATGAAAATGACTAAATGATACTTTTTATACAGTTTTTTTTGCAAATTCCTTGCTAGAATGAATTACAATGGAGATAAACGTACCCTGTTTCATTGTACATTCTGGGAATCGAGCATGAAAACAGTTTGTGAACTCGCCAGCAAGCCAGCTCGTTCACAAACTGTTTTCATGCTCAAATCCCAGAATGTACAACGAAACAGGGTACGTTTATCTCCTAAATAATTATATAATAGACATATGTTGTTCTTATACCAACCATAAATATTGCGTACATTGCATGTTATTATCATGTTTGTACACTTTGTTATGTAAACAAACATCAAAAACGTTACAGAACCGTTTGTTTATAGACAAACACTTGGAACTACCGGACTGTCCAATGAAAATGCACTGTAGTATTTTATCCTAACCAGTAGGCTATATATCGTAATACATACCAAATAAGGAGTTTACTATGAGTAGTATTGTGAGTTGTAGACGCACCAAATTAGGGGTTTTACAACCGACGTATAATGTGCGTGAATCTAAATAAGGAAATGATGCAATATCGTGACTCTGTTTATAAACAATCCACTGCGCTTTTGTGAGAAACTGAACAACACTCGACCTGTATTTTATCGGACACGAAGCGTGTTTTGTGAATAATATCACATTCATATTATCAGTATGCTATACAATTTGTATATTCTTGAGGAAATTATCATAATTTGATCAATGTTATTTCTAAATTATAAACTACAACGAAGGCCACCCGTCTCTTTAGGACAGACCCAACCAAGTCTGTCATGATAATATGGACCAAGTTTCAATTATAAACTGACGTTATCCAAGGAAAATTTCTGGCCTTGGCATTTTTTTTAGCCTAGACTAATTGCTGCTAGTTAACAGGGCTGCACCATTCTGATAAAATGTGGGTATTTCTTTTCCCCAGGATTTTCTCGACTTTGGTGTAAATCGGATATCCTGGTGAAAACTACTCTCAGTGCTCAAATCTCACAGAAATGAATGTACAGTAATGCCCTAAGTAATCGACTCCTTAACCACAACAGAATTATGGGTAACTTTTCAGGATTTAGTCAGAACTAGAGGTGTGACCTGTCCCAATGGGACTACGGATACCCCCCCTGTTTTTAAAATACTAAGATGTTTCACATGTCAGTAAACATTTAGTTAAAATAATAAAATAACAGTTCCCATTGCAGGTGTACAACCATAACCCTAATCTTATACCTATTGACCGAAAAATGTAGGAATAAAAGCTTGGACAAAATTATGCATGTTGCAAAAAACATTTCTAAGTCAAATGAAAGTGTCAATGACACTGTAGCTCAACTTAGGTAGGGGAATAATTTAATGGTTGACAGTAAATGGAGGAATAGGAAAGGTGCTAATTGAAATGTCTAACATGCGCCAAAGGATTTAGTGATGCAAAGAGTAAAATACAAGATGGCTGCTGGTGGCCATTTTTTTTGGCCAATTGACCCCAAAAGAACTCGTTCCCATCTACGTATAATTGTTAACATCCATGACAAATTTTATGAAGATCTGACCAAAGCTACGACATACAAATTTCATGATGATCAGACGAACAGTACGACCTGTAGACCGCGCCAATGGATTGAATTTTAAAATCCAAGATGGCCGCTGGCAGCCATGTTTTTTGGCCGAATGACCCCACAATGATTCGTTCCCATCTACATGTCAATGTCAACATTCATGACAAATTTAATAAATATCAGACCAAAGGTATGACCTGTAGCCCACGCCAAAGGATTTAGTCATGCAAAAAGTAAAATGCTGGTGGCAATGTTTTTTGACCGAATGACCCCAAAACGACTCGTTCCCATCTACATGTCATTGTTATAATTAATGACAAATTTCATGACCATTTGACCAAAGCTACGACCTGTAGCCCGCACCAAAGGATTTAGTCATGCAAAGAGTAAAATCCAAGATGGCTGCTGGCGGCCATGTTTTTTGACCAAATGACCCCATAACGACTCGATCCCATCTACATGTCATTGTTATCATTCATGACAAATTTCATGATGATCAGACGAACAGTACGACCTGTAGCCCGCGCCAATGGATTGAATTTTGAAATCCAAGATGGCCGCCAGCAGCCATGTTTTTTGGCCGAATGACCCGACAATGATTCGTTCCCATCTACATGTCAATGTCAACGTTCATGACAAATTTTATAAAGATTAGACCAAAGGCAACCTATAGCCCGCGCCAAAGGATTTAGTCATGCAAAGAGTAAAATCCAAGATGGCGGCCATGTTTTTTGGCCGAACGACTCCAAAATCACTCGTTCCCATCTACATGTCAGTGTTAACATCCATGACAAATTTCATAAACTTCCAACCAACACAACGACCTGTAGCCCGCGCCAAAGGATTTAGTCATGCAAAGAGTAAAATCCAAGATGGCTGCTGGCGGCCATGTTTTTTGGCCGAACGACCCCAAAATCACTCGTTCCCATCTACATGTCATTATTAACATCAATGACAAATTTCATGATGATCAGACGAACAGTACGACCTGTAGCCTGCGCCAATGGATTGAATCTTGAAATCCAAGATGGCTGCCAGCGGCCATGTTTTTTGGCCGAATGACCCCAAAATGACTCGTTCCCATCTACATGTCAATGTCAACATTCATGACAAATTTCATAAAGATCAGACCAAAGGTACGACCTGTAGCCCGGGCCAAAGGATTTAGTCATGCAAAGAGTAAAATCCAAGATGGCTGCTGGCGGCCATGTTTTTCGGCCGAACGACCCCAAAATCACTCGTTCCCATCTACATGTCATTGTTAACATCCATGACAAATTTCATGATGTTCCGATCGAAGCTACGACCTGTAGCCCGCGCCAAAGGATTTAGTCATGCAAAGAGTAAAATCCAAGATGTCTGCTGGTGGCCATGTTTATTGGCCGAACAACCCCAAAATGACTCGTTCCCATCTACATGTCAATATTAACATCCATGACAAATTTCATGATGATCAGACGAACAGTACGACCTGTAGCCCGCGCCAATGGATTGAATCTTGAAATCCAAGATGGCTGCCAGCGGCCATGTTTTTTGGCAGAATGACCCCAAAATGACTCGTTCCCATCTACATGTCAATGTCAACATTCATGACAAATTTCATAAAGATCAGACCAAAGGTACGACCTGTAGCCCGGGCCAAAGGATTTAGTCATGCAAAGAGTAAAATCCAAGATGGCTGCTGGCGGCCATGTTTTTCGGCCGAACGACCCCAAAATCACTCGTTCCCATCTACATGTCATTGTTAACATCCATGACCAATTTCATGATGTTCCGATCGAAGCTACGACCTGTAGCCCGCGCCAAAGGATTTAGTCATGCAAAGAGTAAAATCCAAGATGGCTGCTGGTGGCCATGTTTATTGGCCGAACAACCCCAAAATGACTCGTTCCCATCTACATGTCAATATTAACATCCATGACAAATTTCATGATGATCAGACGAACAGTACGACCTGTAGCCCGCGCCAATGGATTGAATTTTGAAATCTAAGATGGCCACCAGCGGCCATGTTTTTTGGCAGAATGACCCCACATTGATTCGTTCCCATCTACATGTCAATGTCAACATTCATGACAAATTTCATAAATATTAGACCAAAGGTACAACCTGTAGCCCGCGCCAAAGGATTTAGTCATGCAAAGAGTAAAATCCAAGATGGCTGCTGGCAGCCATGTTTTTTGGCCGAACGACCCCAAAATCACTCGTTCCCATCTACATGACAGTGTTAACATCCATGACAAATTTCATAAACTTCCGACCAAAACAACGACCTGTAGCCCGCGCCAAAGGATTTAGTCATGCAAAGAGTAAAATCCAAGATGGCTACTGGCAGCCATGTTTTTTGGCCGAACGACCCCAAAATCACTCGTTCCCATCTACATGTCATTATTAACATCAATGACAAATTTCATGATGATCAGATGAACAGTACGACCTGTAGGCCGCGCCAATGGATTGAATCTTGAAATCCAAGATGGCTGCCAGCGGCCATGTTTTTTGGCCGAATGACCCAAAAATGACTCGTTCCCATCTACATGTCAATGTCAACATTCATGACAAATTTCACGAAGATCAGACCAAAGGTACAACCTGTAGCCCGCGCCAAAGGAAATTGTTGACGGACACACGCACACACGGACGACGGACGCCAAACCATGGCAATAGCTCAAACTTACAAGTAAGTTGAGCTAAAAAGGGGGATAACTCCACCAAAAAATGTCGGACAGACGTCATAATCGCAGGTGCACAAGTTCCCATGGTACTAAATATCTGTGCCATGTTTTAAAAAAATTGACAGAAAATGTAGGAATAAAAGCTCGGACAAAAGTATAAAAGTAAAAAAAGGGGGGATAACTCCACCAAAAAAAGTCCAACAGAAGTCATAATCACAGGTGCACAGTAGGCCTGTAACGATACGCTTGGTCACGATACGATACGTATCGCGATACGGGGCCTACGATACGTATCGCGATACGCAAAATTTGATCCCACGAGTAAATAGCTATTCAAGTTCAACACTCCAAATTTGCACAACTCTCAGGTGTTATCGTAGAATGATGAACTATACTAAATTTAGTGAACAGTATATCATTTCACAGTTGGCAGTCAGTTGCTGGAGTTTCTGACTGAAAATGAGCTTCTCTGACAATATACTCAGATATAACTATTGACAAGTAGTGTAAGCACCCAGCGACAGTTCGCCATGCACCATTGAACTATATGCCTAATAATGGCACATGACAAAATGTCGCTGGGCAGCTGGGCTCTTATACACTACTTTGTATTATGCTCATAGTTATATCTGAGTATATTGTCAGAAAAGCTAATTTTCAATCCGAAACTCATGCAACAGTGATTCAAGTCTTATTTTTTAAATTCATTTCATATTTTAATCAACAGTAATTCAACAAAACAATGTGACATTAGTCACAACTCACAACATGTAACAGATAACACTGTCACTGTCAGAACCGAACTGAAGTGGCGAGCATGATGGAGCATCAAACATTAACTGAGTGTTTGTAAGTAAGTTCACCCGAAGTTGATGTTCTTATTCATGAGGCATTGAAGTTATGCTAGGTTTTTACATGTTGGTCGTAACACCAGTTTTGTAAGAGGTTGCCGTCGAACATAATTTGCAGATCGTTTTAGTTCTGTCTGCCTTAATGCGTCCATCCTCTTCAAGTTCAACGGTGTACGTCCCAAAACCGAAATATTGCCAGACTTTCGACCTGTAGGCCGCTGGCGGATTGACAAGTTTTAAGCTTTGAGCAGACATCTTTCCACGGCCCACGTGTTGTTGTTTTGCCGCAGACGATATATCCAATATACTAGTATTTGATTGGTTGAAATCACAGCAGTTCATCAAATTAAACCAATCAGAGCATGGCTTACAGTCTGAGGCTAGGTTACGGAGGTCAGTCATTTCACTTCTGCCAACGTTTGTGTCAAAGGTCAAAGTGCGAGCTCACGGAAACAAACGAAATTTACAGATTCACTTCCGATAACACTTTGTAAGCATTCACAGCTTACGGAAACGAACGAACGAGGGGATCCGATTGACTTTGTATGGTAACTATCGTAGTGTATAGAAATTACAGTCAAATGAATCGCGTATAGAATCGTGAATGACGAATCGCGATGCATCGAAATCGCGATGAATCGTTACAGGCCTAGTGCACAGGTTCCCATGGTGGTTGATGTCTGTGCCAAGTGTCACGGAAATTGATCAAAAAACGACTGAGAAAAACTTTGGACAAATTGGTGTCGACGGACGGACAAGCTGACTCCAGTATACCCCCCCTAACTTCGTTGTGGGGGGTATAAATATGGCTTGTTGCCATTCATCGGAAAGCTCTCCCTGAGAGCTTTCCGATGAATGGCAACAAGCCTTATTTCCGACACAGCTTTCCGATGAATGGCAACAAGCCATATTTCCGACTAAATCCTGAAAAGTTACCCATAATTCTGCTGTGGTTAAGGAGTCGATTATTTAGGGCATTACTGTAGCTTGATCAATTTCCATTACCTATCATGGGATATTGATTACTGATTCTGTCATGTCACACTATTCATGTGAATTGACACTTGAGAACTTTAACAATACTCTCCAATCATCAGAATTAAGATTAAAGAGAGACAACTCTATCGGCATCTGATTCATCTTGACCACTACTTTAGATAACACGAGAGAGTCATATTCATTTATGAAACCTATAAAATAAGTAACCTCTAGTCTTGGAAATCAATGTGTTATATTTAAAAATGTAAGGGTGGTTACTAAACCGTTTCTATAACCCTTTGAACATGAGGTACATAACTTGTTTGTATAAATATGTAAGTCGCGTTTCTGCACCTTGTGTTCGGATCCGACTGTCTGCACATTGAGCAACCGCGCTGACCTTGGTATATTAATGGACTTAATACTGGTTGTACTTACTAATTGTATTTAGATTATTGATACGCACTACCAGTATAATAGTGATCCTAATATATATTTAGCTTCATGTATCATCTCTCCGGAGTGCCGAGACGTATTTGGGGTCTAATTCCGTTTCTATATTGGACATTACACCATGATTTAAAACCATAATGTAAAATTCAGATTATGACTGAGGCATTATTGTATACACCATTTATCACACTTCTTTCCTACCTACATGTACTTCATTATCTTTCCTACGTATTTCATTATCTTCTCCCTTCTATCACTCCTCCATCTTTCTTATCCCTGCACTCGCTTAACTAACTTCCCAACATTTATTTGAAAACACAGAACAATATTCAATTTCCCGTCCTCTTTACCCTGTAGCTGTCTGTATTGACACTCGGGGTAACATTTCTGGAGGAAAAGATTTTTATTAAAGCCATAGGCTCATGGCTTGTTATCCAATCCTCATTTGAACAATGTGATGTTCTGTTCTTTCGTTCAAATAAATATTGTTTAAACTAAACCCTTTCTATAATTAATATTCATTGTTGAGTAATTCCATTAGAGAATGTTCAGATAATAAGTTCAACAAACGACCATAGGTTGTTTGTTGAACTTATTATCTGAACATTTCCCACCAATTAAATTAATAATCCTTCTGCGCACTTGTATTATCTTTTCGTATGTCTGTCATCTGCTCATTTTCATGAACAATCCTCTAAATTAATAATAGACCATTCCAAAATATTCTTTTATAACTGGGTGGGAGAATCCATTTAGTATAGAAAGGGTAAAAACAGAAAAATGTATCAAAATTAGGTCATTTGACCTCGGCCAGTTCGTCTAGAAACAGAATGGCTTTTGTGGGCCCAAAGTGTTAATTTAATGCTCTGCTATCTCAAAAGTATTGTCATTAGAGGCTATAACTGCACTCATTTTTTATGTATACCCATACCATAGTATGGTACACATAGGGTCGACGTCCTGATTGCCCACTCGTCGTTAGTCTGTCCATCTGTCAGTCGACACTTTACGCATAATGCGATAACTCAAACATTTTCTATTTGATCGGATCCAAATTTTGAATATGTGTTTCTCAGCCCAAAATACAGATCGAGTTCGAATATGGGTTTACAGAATTATGGCCCTTTTTCAAATTCAAGCATGCTGCCATAACTCAAACATTTTTTTATCCGATTGGAACCAAATTTGGTATGTGATTTTCTCAGCACAAAATACAGATCGAGTTTTAATTTGGGTTTGATCCGATGTTCTTTTACAGAGTTATGGCCCTTTGACATAGAATGCACACGTTTTGATAAATCAACCATTTTTCATCTGCTCAGAACCAAATTAGGTATATGAGTTTCTAAACTCAAAATACAGATCAAGTTCGAATATGGGTGTGATCCGATTTGTTATGCCAGAGTTATGGCCCTTTTTCAACTAACAATTATCCAGATTATAACCCAAGTAACTTACAATTAATTTATACCTGCTTCTCTGTGAGAGAGACAAGAGACAATGTGGTTTATTGTAATGAGAGTTATTTATAGCCCTCATGTTAGCCTTATTTATTTTCAAAAAAATTAAGAATTTAAGACTTACCCATGCAGCACATTAAGTCAGTCAATATAAGATTTCTAAGCACTTAGCAATTATAATATCGATATAAATAACTCGGTTCAGATGGAATTCGGTTGCACTTTGAAAAGCACGCCCAATTATACTGCTGACTGCTTTTAGTGATTAGGTCAGATTAGGGCAACAATTAGTGATGTCGTGTTCGTGTTACGGTCTGTGTGTTATTGGGGAATGAAACAGGTGACACAATTGGCAGTTGACCGATCACCGAACAGGATTTTGTGTAACACAGATGGGCTATGCAAACATAACTATATGAACACATCGACTCAGGGATCTTAACTATCTTAACCCTGCAAGCGGAATATTAGTTCTATATAAATATGGAACGAGAGGCCGATCACGATCGGCAGATGTTAACCCGTCCCTTGGCGATAGCAAATTACTACGATCGTATCATAATTGAGAGTTTTGATGTTGAATTATAGAGTATACTGTTATGTACTATTATAGACAATGTACATAACACAAATTATTGGAATTTATGGGTCACTCACATTTATATAAGAGAATGCACTGGAACAGGATCTGTAATGCTACACCACCACAGCCTTGGGTTAAATGTGAAAAGGTGACCTGGACATGGTATACTTGGTCAAGAGATTCCAATTTAAGTTTACCATGTCTACAGACAGATGGGCGGATGGACTAACGACGAGTGGTCAATCCAGACGTTGACACTATGTTTACCATACTATGGTATGGGTAAACATAAAAATGACTGAATATTGCATACCTACCATAGTCTGTATAATTCACATTATTAACCCTTTACCCAACAGAAGGGCCCTGTGCCAATGCATTCTCTTATATATGCGAGTCGACCATAGGTCGCCTCGCATATATAAGAGAATGCATTGGCTTAACACATTAAAAATTATAAAATTGTTAAAGAATGTAAGAAAAAATGGTAAAAAGTGTTAAAAAAAGATTTTTTTTAGGCCAATGCATTCTCTTATATATGCGAGGCGACCTATGGTCGACTCGCATATATAAGAGAATGCATTGGCACAGGGCATAACTGTAACCATCACAATGTGGTCAATGAGCCGGTTCCAATGATATCCATATTTGTATGGTTTTATTGAGACAGACCCAAGATATTTTAGGCTGTTGAAGCTTTATTTGGCCGGTTTTGGCCGGTTTGTTGGGTAAAGGGTTAAAATTAAATTCTGAGTTGGGCTGCGGAGTCAGGGAATATTTGACACATATTTTTTCAGCACTAATATATTGTATAATTATTTTTTCAAATGAGGAATCCAAGCTGATTTTAAATATTCTCTTGAAATCCTATTTGAAATTTCAGTTCAATAACAAATTCTTGTAAATAATGCATTTTTTTCCACTCAATGTGAGAGGACAATCAAACCTCAATTTAGTGTGTCTGACATTTGCAGAATGAGGTCTCCAGAGGATGAATTTAGTGATGCCATCCCGCACAGCAGGCTAGTATCGCCAAATTCACCCTCTGTGGACCTCATTCTGCTTACGCCTCAACTGCTGTGGGAGACATAGGATCAGATTGAAGTTCCCCAGTCAAGGTTGGTGATGATCATCTATTAGTCACCTCGATTATGCATTTTATCTTCTGCAAATTAGGGGATATAGAGACTCAACAGATGGGAAAACGTAACTAAAAACAATGTTAATTTGATACTATAGATACTTCCCAAAAGATGAGGCCTAAGTGGAATGAGGTCCCCAAAGGGTGAATTTGGTGATGCTATCAGGATAGCATCACTAAATTCACCCTCTGGGGACCTCAATCTGCAAATGTCAGACACATTAAATTCAAGCTTGACTGGACAATGTCATGATTTTCCATTGTGTTCTTCATCCCGGTGAATTTGGTGATGCTATCAGGATAGCATCACTAAATTCACCCTCTGGGGACCTCAATCTGCAAATGTCAGACACATTAAATTCAAGCTTGACTGGACAATGTCATGATTTTCCATTGTGTTCTTCATCCCGGTGATTTAGAATCAGAATGTCGTCTGTCTGTTGATAAGTCCATGGGTTCAGAAGTGGAACACTCAACTTCACAATCCATGATTAAACTCGGTGGTGAATCTGGACTCTGTAATATAAATATAAACTATGCAATTAGCATGGATTCTGTAATATGAAATACAAACAGTGTAGTTAACCGTTTCATGATGGGGAATTGCGATGGTGCAGCATTAACCCTTTCAGTGCCAGGGGCCGATCGGCCCTAAAAAAATAAAAACCCTTTTTTTTTTTTTTAGATTTAAAATTTTTTATTAAAATTGTTAGGCCAATGCATTCTCTTATGTATGCGAGGCGACCTATGGCCGACTCGCATATATAAGAGAATGCATTGGCACAGGGTATATGGGTTGATACAAAAATCGGACATGGCACTCAAAGGGTTAAAGATCATGTACCAATGCATTAGGGTCCTGCGAATATTCGATATTCGATTCGAGATTCGATTCGAAAGTCAAATTCGATTCGAATTCGAGTTGAAATTGCCAACTCGAAATTTCGAATATACACTGATGGAAAAGTAGGCTGTTTACGGACAAGTTCACACGTCGATCTTAGCTGTTTTTGTGCCATTTAATTACAGAAAACGATGTATATATGCACCTTATAATTCTTATTGTACATCGCGATTATATATATTAAATATAAGTATAGCCAGCAATTAGCCACTATAGGACTACTAAATACGCCTGAATTCTAGCTTTGAACATGGTAGCCAAAAGCTCGGAGATCACTGATGGACCGACAACACGCGAGAATAATAATAGCTATGAGACTGAGCAACCGCTAGCGTTATCCGCCGTCTATCCTTCTCAGATTCTGCATTATGTAGTATAGCTGAGAATTTAAACATAACGTGTTCCCGGCATTGAAAGTGCATTTTGGCGGTGTTTTCTTTTGAAGTTTACTTTCAATTTCGGAGCGTTCTTTGACACTTGACAAAATGTCGTCGTTATTCATGTTTATTTTAAACATGATAAAGCTGCAGGTAGTGCAGGGAATTACACGTGAGATGAATGCAACCTGGTGTATAAATCGCAGGCATCTGGGACAATGACCCATCTATGGAATCATCTGTCCAAGAAGCATCCAGCACTACATAATCAGGCTGCCATGCGACTGTTGTTGCATCTTCAAGTTTATAACAGCGGGTGATTCCGAATGTCGATTTGCAATTTTGCATGTACATGCAAACTGTACAAATTTCGCGTGATTTTAGTTCTGATAATCCGTTTAGTATAGGGGTTATATATTAATCGTCGTGACGGCAGCATGGACGTTTTTTTTAAATCTGCCTTTTTTTCTCGACAATTATCATTTGAAGTTAATAGTATTGCAAACGACGGTTCATCGCCACATAAGTTATGACGGAACTTCGTGCATGAAATTGATAGAACGTTTCACAAATCGTCTAATCGTTGACAAAACATGCCCAACTGAGAATGCAACACACTAGTGATGTAACGATACGGGGGTTATCGGTAAAAGCCGATAGCCGATATTTTCAGTAGAATTATCGGCCGATCCGATACAGATACCGATAAGTCTTGTACGTGAACCAAACTCCATATCAATTTGTCTTTTAAATTACAAAATATTGTCGGCAAAGAACCGATATTGCGATAACCTGGTTGCAAAAAAGTTTAGTTTACGTTCCCCAAAAACCCTGGCAAAACGATTTAATATTTCGTTGCATTCATAAGATTTCCTCAATATTTGTTTGATTCCGTTACCGTGCCTTACGGAATCAGTCCATACTAGTAATCCAATTGAGTCAATGACGGCAATTTCAATTTCAATTTGCCAAACTCAACCTTTTTCAGAAGTTGAACTTGCGTTTAATAACACCAACAATGTCCCGCATAAATTGTTGATATTTTCTCTGCCCATGACAGCAGATACAAATCCCGCCCATAGAGCACTCTGATTGGTTCGGATGGTTCTATCAAACAAGTTAGTCACCTCCTCCATCTTCAGTCATCGTATACCAGAATGTCAATCAATTTGAATCAAAAGCACTTTAAACACAAACACTTAACTGTTGTTAACACGTGATGTTTCTATTGAGGAATAGCGAGTCACGACTGCGGCGACTTTAATGCAAACTGGTCAAGTGTGACTCGTCTATTTATAAACACTGTGATTTTTAGTTTACTGTGTCATCTGTCAACACGTGGCTTGTTAGTGATTCCTACTCGATGACATCAAATGCATGCAAATAATCGTTTGATCTTACCGCCCGGCATCCGCCTTGGGAAGATCATAACAATGTGACAACTTACTGTCGCACGTGGTGCAGAATTAATTCCACACCCCCATGAATACATCACTAAATGATACCGGTACATCAGTCTGATTCACTCACAGGAAGATTCCATTCTCACGCTAATGCCAGGGGCGTCAGTTATTCGCTTTCAACATGTGCTACTCGGCACTCACAAGTAATTTTAATTGTATACAGTTTATGTTTTAACTTTAATTATTGAGCGTACCGAACTACGGTACCTTTGGAAATGTTTATTTGGGTCATGAGTGTACCAACAGTCACATGTCGATGTTGTCATCATGATCATGGTATATCACTGTATGTGATGGAGGGCTGACCAGTGCGTAAAATAGTCGCTATTTTTTCTGGAAATTCCCGTCATTTATTTAATATTAAAGTCGGAATTGGTGTAACAACGTTCACAAAGGACGCGACATGTATCGGTTAACGATATCGGTCGGGAGACTAAATTTTACCGATACCGATATCTTGCCGATACCACATATATCGGCCCGATCCGATAGCCGATACCGATAATCGGTACATCACTACAACACACAGATATGATTCGATTCGATATTCGATTCGATATTAGATTCGATTTCCAGAATTCGATTCGATCAAAATCTCCAATTCGCAGGACCCTACAATGCATTCTCTTATATATGCGAGTCTCCCATAGGAAGCCTTGCATATATAAGAGAAAGCACTGGCTTACAAGGTCAAGGTAAATATTGTTACGCCAATGTATTCTCTTATTTATGCGAGGCTCACTATGGAAGACTTGCATATATAAGAGAATGCATTGGCACAAGGTTTTCGTAAAATTTCAGGAAGCTACAGTCATGAAAGGGTTAAAAGCTGGTCTAATCTACAAGCAAGCTCCTCTGAAAACAACTGAGATGTGTCAACACACTATGCTGCAATACTAGTTATGAATAACGCAATTGTTCGCAAAATATCAGCAAGATAAACCAAAATCATTATTGTCAGCAAAATAAATGAATGTTTTACAGAGATTGGTAACATTTTCACCAATCCTTCGATTTTGAAAAAATGTAGATTGCCCTGCGCGTCTGATTTTGGATCCAGGCACACAACTATAACCAATAAGAAAACCCACATTTCATATAAGGAATGCATTTAATTGTATGTATTTTCCTTTGGATGCACTCGTGAGTGATTGTTCATTCACTATGATCTGACATTTTTAACATATGACTTTACCCACACCCCGCTAACTATTGATAGAAATGCAAAACACAACCTTGACCACAAAAAAAAACCCATCAAATGATGCCACCATCTCATACCATGCCATGCACAGGGTCCGCGCTGGACTGAAATTTACTTTTGCCAAATGAAAATATTTTTTGCCAAATTCTATTAGAATTTGCCCAATGTTATCCCTGATAGTATCATTTTCTGCAACTTGATTAAGTTTTATGTTTCGACACTCGTGGTTTGAACGACGTTTCATATCGATAGGAAAGCAGTTAGTTAATAATTATACTGGCATATCTATTGTGGTTTATCATACAACAATAAACCAATCACCGAACAATAAAATGGTAGAAGAGTTGCTTCACCAGAAGGGAACATCATAAGAGGATTAGCTATGTAAACACCACCATCACACTAAATATTGTTAATCACTCCACCCATCGATAATAATGTTTCCAGATTAACTGCATCTTAATGGAGGTGATAATATTTCCGAAACCATATAAACACCACTAATATAGTTATATTGTGTAATATATTCCTAAAATGAATGGTATTGATTGACCGATATTTTTCAACTTTATTGAGGAATTACAAAGTGACTTGCCAAAACTTTTGCGTGACTTGCCAAAACTTTTGCCAAATGAAAATATTTTTTGCCAAATGTGAATTATTTTTGCCATTGGCAAATTTGGCAAGTGGCAGCGCGAACCCTGGCCATGCATGTGCCGCACCTGTCCGGACGACTGCCCGCCTACCGACCTCGCCAAGGCGTATGTTGCGTTTTTGAAAAAACTCGACTAAAAATAACACCTACAGTTTTTTGTTTGAATACCTGAAACATATCATTCCGTGAAAATTTTATATTTCTTTTCCGACACTCTTAAGATATTTCGGCATTCAAACAAACTTTGTAGTTATTCTCTTATCAACTCACCTGCGATCTCTCAGCCTTTACAGCCAGGAAATTAGACAGGTGTTCCTTAGCACCCTTCATTTCCACAACGTTCTTGCTGATGATCTCTGATAAACCGCGAGACATGATGGATGATATCTCCGTCAAGTTTCTTGATTGTGCCGCTGCGAGCGGCGTCACACCTGCATAGTTAGCAACATCGGGGTTTGCTTGGCAGCGTACTAATAGGTTCACCATCTGGGCATGCCGCCTCTCAGCTGCATGAAATAGAGGCGTCCTTCCACTTTTCCCATCCTGGAATGTTAGTTTGAACAGTGTTAGGCCTGGTTAGGCCAATGCAAAGCCAATTTCCTGTTTCTCAGGCCAAATTGTTTTGAAAGCATGAACATGTGAGGTTCTATATTATTTTTGTTTATTTCTGGGGGACATGACGTTGAACCACTCAACATCACATCGGCTGGGTCAGGGTCTAATTTCATTTGCAAGTGGCCAACATTTTCCCTAAAAGATGTGCATAATAAGTTTATTGATGGGTTCCGTGCAATTTGTTTTGTCGAAAATCACCTAATCAAGCATCACTGACACATTTTTTTTAATGAGATTGAAGTCGTAATCGACACCTTTCTAACACATGATAATTATAGTTACCAATTACAATAACGAAATCGGAATTCTGAACATGGAAACAGGTATGTTTTATCTCAGTTCTGCACAATTACCGATTATAATATTTTCACGACATATCAAACACAAATAAAAAGGTTGGATGTGCGATTATTCGGGACCATCCACGAGGACCTGAGAAATGAGAAATTGACTTTGCGTAGCCTTCCAAACTCCAAAGAGAAGCCCTGGTCACCAAGATATAATTCCTGGTTACTAAGAGAGGTTCTGGTTACTAAGATTTAATTCCTGGTTACTAAGATATAATTCTGGTTACTAAGAGAGGTTCTGGTTACTAAGAGAGGTTCTGGTTACTAAGATTTAATTCCTGGTTACTAAGATATAACTCCTGGTTACTAAGAGAGATTCTGGTTACTAAGAGAGGTTCTGGTTACTAAGATTTAATTCCTGGTTACTAAGATATAATTCCTGGTTACTAAGAGAGGTTCTGGTTACTAAGATTTAATTCCTGGTTACTAAGATATAATTCTGGTTACTAAGATATAATTCTGGTTACTTAGAGAGAGGTTCTGGTTACTAAGATTTAATTCCTGGTTACTAAGATATAATTCCTGGTTACTAAGAGAGGTTCTGGTTACTAAGATTTAATTCCTGGTTACTAAGATATAATTCTGGTTACTAAGATATAATTCTGGTTACTAAGAGAGGTTCTGGTTACTATGATTTAATTCCTGGTTACTAAGATATAATTCTGGTTACTAAGATATAATTCTGGTTACTTAGAGAGAGGTTCTGGTTACTAAGATTTAATTCCTGGTTACTAAGATATAATTCCTGGTTACTAAGATTTAATTCCTGGTTACTAAGATTTAATTCCTGGTTACTAAGATATAATTCTGGTTACTAAGATATAATTCCTGGTTACTAAGATATAATTCCTGGTTACTAAGATATAATTCCTGGTTACTAAGATATAATTCCTGGTTACTAAGATTTAATTCCTGGTTACTAAGATATAATTCTGGTTACTTAGAGAGATATTCTGGTTACTATGATTTAATTCCTGGTTACTAAGATATAATTCTGGTTACTAAGAGACATTCTGGTTACTAAGAGAGGTTCTGGTTACTAAGATTTAATTCCTGGTTACTAAGATATAATTCCTGGTTACTAAGAGAGGTTCTGGTTACTATGATTTAATTCCTGGTTACTAAGATATAATTCTGGTTACTAAGATATAATTCTGGTTACTTAGAGAGAGGTTCTGGTTACTAAGATTTAATTCCTGGTTACTAAGATATAATTCCTGGTTACTAAGAGAGGTTCTGGTTACTAAGATTTAATTCCTGGTTACTAAGATATAATTCCTGGTTACTAAGAGAGGTTCTGGTTACTAAGATTTAATTCCTGGTTACTAAGATATAATTCTGGTTACTAAGATATAATTCTGGTTACTTAGAGAGAGGTTCTGGTTACTAAGATTTAATTCCTGGTTACTAAGATATAATTCCTGGTTACTAAGAGAGGTTCTGGTTACTAAGATTTAATTCCTGGTTACTAAGATATAATTCCTGGTTACTAAGAGAGGTTCTGGTTACTAAGATTTAATTCCTGGTTACTAAGATATAATTCCTGGTTACTAAGAGAGGTTCTGGTTACTAAGATTTAATTCCTGGTTACTAAGATATAATTCTGGTTACTAAGATATAATTCTGGTTACTTAGAGAGAGGTTCTGGTTACTAAGATTTAATTCCTGGTTACTAAGATATAATTCCTGGTTACTAAGAGAGGTTCTGGTTACTAAGATTTAATTCCTGGTTACTAAGATTTAATTCCTGGTTACTAAGATATAATTCTGGTTACTTAGAGAGATATTCTGGTTACTATGATTTAATTCCTGGTTACTAAGATATAATTCTGGTTACTAAGAGAGGTTCTGGTTACTAAGATTTAATTCCTGGTTACTAAGATATAATTCCTGGTTACTAAGAGAGGTTCTGGTTACTAAGATTTAATTCCTGGTTACTAAGATATAATTCTGGTTACTAAGATATAATTCTGGTTACTTAGAGAGATATTCTGGTTACTATGATTTAATTCCTGGTTACTAAGATATAATTCTGGTTACTAAGATATAATTCTGGTTACTAAGATATAATTCCTGGTTACTAAGAGAGGTTCTGGTTACTATGATTTAATTCCTGGTTACTAAGATATAATTCTGGTTACTAAGAGAGATTCTGGTTACTAAGAGAGGTTCTGGTTACTATGATTTAATTCCTGGTTACTAAGATATAATTTTGGTTACTAAGATATAATTCTGGTTACTAAGATATAATTCTGGTTACTAAGAGAGGTTCTGGTTACTATGATTTAATTCCTGGTTACTAAGATATAATTTTGGTTACTAAGATATAATTCTGGTCACTAAGATATAATTCTGGTTACTAAGAGATATTCTGGTTACTATGATTTAATTCCTGGTTACTAAGATATAATTCTGGTTACTAAGAGACATTCTGGTTACTAAGAGAGGTTCTGGTTACTATGATTTAATTCCTGGTTACTAAGATATAATTCTGGTTACTAAGAGAGATTCTGGTTACTAAGAGAGGTTCTGGTTACTATGATTTAATTCCTGGTTACTAAGATATAATTTTGGTTACTAAGATATAATTCTGGTCACTAAGATATAATTCTGGTTACTAAGAGATATTCTGGTTACTATGATTTAATTCCTGGTTACTAAGATATAATTCTGGTTACTAAGAGACATTCTGGTTACTAAGAGAGGTTCTGGTTACTATGATTTAATTCCTGGTTACTAAGATATAATTCTGGTTACTAAGAGACATTCTGGTTACTATGATTTAATTCCTGGTTACTAAGATATAATTCTGGTTACTAAGAGACATTCTGGTTACTAAGATATAATTCTGGTTACTAAGAGAGGTTCTGGTTACTATGATTTAATTCCTGGTTACTAAGATATAATTCCTGGTTACTAAGAGAGATTCTGGTTACTATGATTTAATTCCTGGTTACTAAGATATAATTCTGGTTACTAAGAGAGATTCTGGTTACTAAGAGAGGTTCTGGTTACTATGATTTAATTCCTGGTTACTAAGATATAATTCTGGTTACTAAGACTAAGAGACATTCTGGTTACTAAGAGAGGTTCTGGTTACTATGCTTTAATTCCTGGTTACTAAGATATAATTATGGTTACTAAGATATAATTCTGGTTACTAAGAGAGGTTCTGGTTACTATGATTTAATGCCTGGTTACTAAGATATAATTCTGGTTACTAAGAGACATTCTGGTTACTAAGAGAGGTTCTGGTTACTATGCTTTAATTCCTGGTTACTAAGATATAATTCTGGTTACTAAGATATAATTCTGGTTACTAAGAGACATTCTGGTTACTAAGAGAGGTTCTGGTTACTATGATTTAATTTCTGGTTACTAAGATATAATTCTGGTTACTAAGAGAGATTCTGGTTACTATGCTTTAATTCCTGGTTACTCAGATATAATTCTGGTTACTAAGATATAATTCTGGTTACTTAGAGAGAGGTTCTGGTTACTATGCTTTAATTCCTGGTTACTAAGATATAATTCTGGTTACTAAGAGAGGTTCTGGTTACTATGATTTAATTCCTGGTTACTAAGATATAATTCTGGTTACTAAGAGACATTCTGGTTACTAAGAGAGGTTCTGGTTACTATGATTTAATTCCTGGTTACTAAGATATAATTCTGGTTACTAAGATTCTGGTTACTAAGAGAGGTTCTGGTTACTATGATTTAATTCCTGGTTACTAAGATATAATTCTGGTCACTAAGATATAATTCTGGTTACTAAGAGATATTCTGGTTACTATGATTTAATTCCTGGTTACTAAGATATAATTCTGGTTACTAAGAGAGGTTCTGGTTACTATGATTTAATTCCTGGTTACTAAGATATAATTATGGTTACTAAGAGAGGTTCTGGTTACTAAGATTTAATTCCTGGTTACTAAGATATAATTCTGGTTACTAAGAGAGGTTCTGGTTACTAAGATATAATTCTGGTTACTAAGATATAATTCCTGGTTACTAAGATATAATTCCTGGTTACTAAGAGAGATTCTGGTCACTGAGAGAGATCATGATATGATCAAATTTAAACTCACCATGTTGTCGATGTTGATGTCTCTTGACAAGAGTGCAGCAGCTATACCAAGATTATTATTCAGAACAGCCGTATGTAGAGGAGCCATTCCTGTTAAAAAATTATCAACAGTATTACAAGAGCAATGAAGGAATTAAGATTATTATTCAGAACAGCCGTATGTAGAGGAGCCATTCAATGTGTATTACAAGAGCAATGAAGGAATTAAGATTATTATTCAGAACAGCCGTATGCAGAGGAGCCATTCAATGTGTATTACAAGAGCAATGAAGGAATTAAGATTATTATTCAGAACAGCCGTATGCAGAGGAGCCATTCAATGTGTATTACAAGAGCAATGAAGGAATTAAGATTATTATTCAGAACAGCCGTATGCAGAGGAGCCATTCAATGTGTATTACAAGAGCAATGAAGGAATTAAGATTATTATTCAGAACAGCCGTATGCAGAGGAGCCATTCAATGTGTATTACAAGAGCAATGAAGGAATTAAGATTATTATTCAGAACAGCCGTATGTAGAGAAGCCATTCAATGTGTATTACAAGAGCAATGAAGGAATTAAGATTATTATTCAGAACAGCCGTATGCAGAGGAGCCATTCCTGTTAAAACAAAAATTTCAATGTGTATTACAAGAGCAATGAAGGAATTAAGATTATTATTCAGAACAGCCGTATGTAGAGGAGCCATTCAATGTGTATTACAAGAGTAATGAAGGAATTAAGATTATTATTCAGAACAGCCGTATGTAGAGGAGCCATTCAATGTGTATTACAAGAGCAATGAAGGAATTAAGATTATTATTCAGAACAGCCGTATGTAGAGAAGCCATTCAATGTGTATTACAAGAGCAATGAAGGAATTAAGATTATTATTCAGAACAGCCGTATGTAGAGGAGCCATTCAATGTGTATTACAAGAGCAATGAAGGAATTAAGATTATTATTCAGAACAGCCGTATGCAGAGGAGCCATTCCTGTTAAAAAAAAAATTTCAATGTGTATTACAAGAGCAATGAAGCAATTAAGATTATTATTCAGAACAGCCGTATGCAGAGGAGCCATTCAATGTGTATTACAAGAGCAATGAAGGAATTAAGATTATTATTCAGAACAGCCGTATGTAGAGGAGCCATTCAATGTGTATTACAAGAGCAATGAAGGAATTAAGATTATTATTCAGAACAGCCGTATGCAGAGGAGCCATTCCTGTTAAAAAAAAAAATTCAATGTGTATTACAAGAGCAATGAAGCAATTAAGATTATTATTCAGAACAGCCGTATGCAGAGGAGCCATTCAATGTGTATTACAAGAGCAATGAAGGAATTAAGATTATTATTCAGAACAGCCGTATGCAGAGGAGCCATTCCTGTTAAAAAAAAAATTTCAATGTGTATTACAAGAGCAATGAAGCAATTAAGATTATTATTCAGAACAGCCGTATGCAGAGGAGCCATTCAATGTGTATTACAAGAGCAATGAAGGAATTAAGATTATTATTCAGAACAGCCGTATGCAGAGGAGCCATTCAATGTGTATTACAAGAGCAATGAAGGAATTAAGATAATTATTGTGATTTTATCCAGCTTGCTTTTGCAAAAAGGCAGATCCCAAGTATCAGCCATCTTGGTGGGTATTTTGTCTTGAACATTCATTGTTGTACTCAGTAAATGAGCTTGTTGTCTTATATTCCATATTGGAGAGCTTATCTACCAATGTCACATATTTGATTCACTATAGTCTGACAATATCCATGCAAATGAATGGGAAAGAGACATCCAAATTGTTCACATACTTCCACCTTCTATAACTAATGTCACTCAAGGACATAATCTAAAACGCTACAAACAAAGTGCCGAATGTAAATTCAGAGATAACACATTCACAAATAGAGATGTTGAGGTATGGAACCATCTACCTGACTTCATCATTGAAGATCCAGATCCCATCTATTTCAAGAACAGTCTCGACTCAATTTGGTACCCGTCCAATTCCACAACTGACCACATACAGCTCGAAAACGCATTAACGCACATGAAGAATGTAAAAGACGATAACAATAAAGAAGACGATAAAGACCAGCCAAAAGGCTTTTAGACTACAACGACTGTAGAGAATGGTAAATGTTAAAAGTAGCCTGCGATGCTTTATCCATATTAATACTGTGTTTTGAATATTCACTCAACCCCTGCCCCATATAGCTGAAGGTACTATTAAGTACAGTCAATTTCAGTTAATTGCATATCGTTTAAATGCATATTTCGGATATCTTCATAAAATATGCATGCACCAAACCATTTTCTCATAAAAACACTATTTTTTAATCGTTATATGCATAAGGGTCACACTGTATTCCGTTTTTATGCATAAGAATATCACCAAAAATGTTGCTGACAAGGGGTTAAAAGTCTCTTTATGGTGTCGAATTTATAGCAATTTAAAATAAAAGTTAGTTTGAAATACGTATTTTATGGAATAGTTAATACAAAATTGTTGACGATGACCAATCGAACGGAAATTTTCAATTTCAATTTATCTTCTAACATGCTTCTATTCACACACATTTCCTGTGTATAAAGGAATTTAATTAGATTAGGTAGGAAGGTATATTACCTTTTGGTTCATGACATAACTTGTATGTTATAGCGATGTTACATGTATATCTGATCCTATGTTTTTCATACAACACTTTTATGTTCTAGATGAGCCATATTGACCACATGTATACATGTAAATATTGTACACACATCATTATATCCGTACCTTTATTTAAGGGAATGAGAAATAAATTAATTGAATTACAATTGAATTGGAGAAATTGTTTGTGCAATGTCAACAAGCCTCCAAATAGAGTGTCTGTCATTTGCAGAATGAGGTCCCAGAGGGTGAATTTAGTGATTCTATTTAGCACAGCGGGCTAGCATCACTAAATTCTCCTTCTGGGGACCTCATTCTCCTTAGGCCTTATCTTCTGGAAAGTATCAATAATCTCAAATTAACATTGTTTTCAGTTACTTTTTCCTTCTGGGAAGTTTCTATATCCCCTAATTTGCAGAAGATAAAATGCATAATCGAGGCGACTCTTGGGTGAACATCACCAACATCAACGGGGGAACTTCAATCTGATCCTAGGTCTCCCATAGCAGTTGCGGCCTAAGCAGAATGAGGTTCCCAGAGGGTGAATTTGGTGATGCTAGCCCGAGCTAGCATCACTAAATTCACCCTGTGGGGGCCTCATTCTGCATATGACAGACACACTATTTGCAGACTTGAATGTCAATCAAATTTGAATATGAATATTTCATAAGGCGACACAAGCTGAAGAAACACCTTTGTTCTTGAAAAATATAATCATGGAATGTCGCGTTGCAGCCTTATTTTTAGTATCATTATTCTCACAAATTTTTATACAATTTCTTCTGCACTGAGGTATCTGTGTTGGATAATAGGAGACATGTGTTCAGAGAGGATGCGACAACACATCTCTCTGAATCAGGGTTGCCAATAGGTATTGGTACCGGAACAGGCAGTAATCAGGAATTAATCGGTACCGGTTCTGATGTCAAGTACCGACAGTTCTCGGTACTGATTGTTGATTTCTATTAATATACCTCTTAACGAATATAAAGGGTTAATTAAGCAGCTCAACATAACGCCAACACAACTGCGATGGGTTAACGTGATATCGTCAGCACATTCAAACATCAAAGGCACAGTATGCCGCTCTACGACGAAATTGACAGAATGCATGCATTGTGTGGGCGCTTGTGATAACTGTATTTCTTAAACCGGCCCAGTAGTCAAACATATATGTCTACATTCGTTCCACTCTGTATTCTGTCTTTAAAAAAATCCTCCCTTTGCGACTTGCCGAAAACCGCTGCTGACAACAACTTAATCGTAAATATCGTTGTGATTTTTATTTTCGTTGTTTGACTAAACCTCGAACTTAACGAGTAATTGATTATGGAACCCCACGAAACCAAAGTTATTTGCAGTGTAAAAGTCCACTCAATGAGTACCGATACCGACCCGGTTTGCGATACTGAACATCAGTACGGAACCGGTACCGAAATTTGTGGTACCGTCGGTACTTTGGCAACCCTGCTCTGAATGCCTCAGTGGCATATTACGTTTATTCCATTTCCCAAAGTATAGTTCACAACAAGTGTGTCTCAACATCCATACAAATGAATAGACTATTCCAATGTATACTTTTAGAATTGAATGGAAGAGTCCATTCAGTAACCAAAGGGGTAACTGTACCTTCAAAGTCCTTGCTATTGACTTCTAGTTCATGCTGGGACTCGTCCATTATCACTCTGAGGCAGTCGAGTGAGTTCTCTTTCACAGCTAAGTGCAGAGCTGATGACCCGGTCTTGTCGACTAAGTTGGCATTGGCGTTTGCATCTAGAAGCACTTTTATCCCTTCCACAAATTCTAGCTTCACAGCCAAGTGTAGTGGAGTCTGCAAAACATACACAAATTTGAGTTAACCCTTTCAGTGTCAAGTCCGATTTTTGTATCAATAAATTTGAATGAAAGTGTCAATGACACTGTAGCTCAACTTGGAAAGGGAATAATTTAATGTATTACAGTCAATGGAGCGATTAGGAATGTGGAAAGTTGAATGTCTAATACTAGTTTATAGACATGAAGAGAAAAGTAAAATCCAAGATGGCTGCTGGCGGCCATGTTTTCGGCCGAATGACCCCAAAATGATTGTATCCTATCTACATGTACATGTCATCATTAACATCCATGACAAATTTTATGACGATCAGACTAAAGGTACGACCTGTAGCCTATGCTAAAGAATTTAGTCATACAAAGAGTAAAATCAAAGATGGCTGCTGGCGGCCATGTTTTTTGGCCGAATGACACCAAAATGACTCGTTCCCATCTACATGTCATTATTAACATCTATGACAAATTTTATGACGATCAGACTAAAGGTACGACCTGTAGCCCATGCTAAAGAATTTAGTCATACAAAGAGTAAAATCCAATATTAACAACCATGACAAATTTCATGATGATCAGACGAACAGTACGACCTGTGGCCCATGCTAATGGATTAAATTTTGAAATCCAAGATGGCCACTGGCGGCCATGTTTTTTGTCCGAATGACCCCAAAATGACCCGTTCCCATTTACATTCCAATTTCAACAGCCATGACAAATTTTATGATGATCAGACTAAATGTACGACCTGTAGCCCGTGCTAAAGGATTTAGTCATACAAAGAGTAAAATCAAAGATGGCTGCTGGCGGCCATGTTTTTCTGCCGAATGACCCCAAAATTACTCATTCCCATTTACATTCCAATTTCAACAGCCATGACAAATTTTATGATGATCAGACTAAAGGTACGACCTGTAGCCCGTGCTAAAGGATTTAGTCATACAAAGAGTAAAATCAAAGATGGCTGCTGGCGGCCATGTTTTTCTGCCGAATGACCCCACAATGACTCGTTCCCATCTACATGTCATTATTAACATTCACGACAAATTTTATGATGATCAGACTAAAGGTACAACCTGTAGCCCGTGCTAAAGGATTTAGTCATACAAAGAGTAAAATCCAAGATGGCTGCTGGCGACCATGTTTTTTGGCCGAATGACCCCAAAATTACTCGTTCCCATAATCCCATCTACATGTCATTGTTAACATCCATGACAAATTTTATGATGATCAGACGAACAGTACGACCTGTGGCCCGTGCTAATGGATTAAATTTTGAAATCCAAGATGGCCACTGGCGGCCATGTTTATTGGCCGAATGACCCCAAAATTACTCGTTCCCATCTACATTCCAATTTCAACAGCCATGACAAATTTTATGATGATCAGACTAAAGGTACGGCCTGTAGCCAGTGCTAAAGGATTTAGTCATACAAAGAGTAAAATCCAAGATGGCTGCTGGCGGCCATGTTTTTTGGCCGATTGACCCCAAAATGACTCGTTCCCATCTACATGTCATTATTAACATTCTTGACAAATTTTATGATGATCAGACTAAAAGTAGGACCTGTAGCCCGTGCTAAAGGATTTAGTCATACAAAGAGTAAAATCAAAGATGGCTGCTGGCGGCCATGTTTTTTGGCCGAATGACCCCAAAATTACTGGTTCCCATCTACATGTCAAATTTAACATCCATGACAAATTTGATGATGATCAGACTAAAGGTACGACCTGTAGTCCGTGCTAAAGAATTTAGTCATACAAAGAGTAAAATCCAAGAAGGCTGCTGGCCGCCATGTTTTTTGGCCGAATGACCCCAAAATTACTCGTTCCCATCTACATGTCAATATTAACATCCATGACAAAGTAAAGTTGAGCTAAAAATGATCAAGGAAATATGGGTTGATACAAAAATCGGACTTTGCACTGAAATGGTTAAGACAATATGTTTGATAAATCTGTGTCAGAGTTCTGTGTTTAAGTACCATACAATTTTATGAAATTTGTGTAAAAAGGAAACTCTTTCTATAAATGTTACAAATACCAGGGCACTTTTTTACCTTTCTGCACCCACACCCTTAAATGAAAGACAGGGACCAAATCAAGCTGCAAAATAGAGTTCAGTCCCCTTGCTATGCGATGTCTGAACGCTGCCGGCATGTGTATATTCTTAATTAAATCTTAACATTTGTTAATGAAGTGTTTTGTCAGTTACAATTCATTCTGGCATGATCTAGAAATTTTCAAATGAATATGGTCTGTTCAGTTTCTCAGAATAATGCAGAATAAATTGTAACCTACAAAAGTCTCAAATAAATAAATGTTACATTTCTTCACATTACGTGTAGGTGTGGGCAGCGGTAGGTCCTGCATAGGGGACAAAACTGTGCAGATATGGGCCCCTTTCACAATTAGAAATGGTTAGGTCTTTCCTAATGTCTGAGCAAGAGATCCCAAACTTATAGAAGCTTTATCTAGTTTAAGTCCAAGTGTCCTTCGATGTAAATTACTACTCAAATCTGTTGGAATATTGCTGTTTTACGTTGACGTATCTTAGCTAATGAAATCGGTTGGGATAATGCTGTTTTACATCGACGCAAACTAGCTGGTGAAATCGGTTCGAATAATGTTTTACGTCAAAACTTGGACCACTCCGGTTTATGAACAAAATAATAGTATTTCCCTTTATGTGATGAACAAGCTTGCAAATAGTGATGTCATTTGCAATGTGTTACCCAGAGGCCAAATTAACCCTTTGGAAACCTCATTCTGCTTAGGCATCAACACTGCTATGGGAGACCTAGGATCAGATTGAAACAATGTTAATTGAAACAATAGATACTTCCCTGAAGATGAGGCCTAAGCAGAATGAGGTCCCCAGATGGTGAATTTGGTGATGCTAGCCAACTGTGTGGGAAAGCATCACTAAATTCACCCTCTGATGACCTCATTCTGCAAATAACAGACACACTATAATCAGGCTTGGTAATGACATACAATATGAACAATAATTTAAGAAATGCATTCAACTGTTTAATTCAACTAATTGTTCATTACGATGATGCTTGGTCCGTAGACCCAAGTCTGAGTTTAATGTGCCTGTCATTTGCAGAATGGGGTCCCCAAAGGGTGAATTTAGTGACATATCCCGCATGGCAGGCTAGCATAAAAAATTCACCCTCTGGGGACCTCATTCTGCTTAGGCCTTCTCTCCTCTGGAAAGTTTCTTTATTGTCAAATTTCTATAGAAACTTCTTCACATAGATTCTATTTCTTTTTTAGTTTGGTTTCTCTATATCCCGAACGACACACGGCACATACATACATGTACACCCTCTGGGAACCTCATTCTGCATGGCCTCATCTGCTATGGGAGACATAGCGACTCAGACTGAAGTTCCCAAATGGCATAATATTGTGATGTGCACCCATTGGGAACCTCGATTATGTACTGTGTCATCTGCCAATTTGGAGATATAGAGAAACTAAACTAAAAAAATAGAATCTACGTGAAGAAATTTCCATAGAAATTTGATAATAAAGAAACTTTGCAGAGAAGATGAGGCCTAAGCAGAATGAGGTCCCCAGAGGGTGAAATTAGTGATGCCAGCCCACTATGCAGGATAGCGTCACTAAATTAACCCTCTGGGGACCTCATTCTGCAAATGACAGGCTCACTAAACTCAAGCTTGACCAGAGACAAGGCTCACAACTCCAATTTTGGTTAAAACACACCATTTGTCATATTCCTCATCGATTACCAAAACTTGTCATTTCAGTAATAATATATTTCATTGTGTCTTAAAGGGAGACTGTATGCCAATTTCAATAAATTCCCAGTAATAACAACAATCTAATATCGATAATATATAGAAAAATATGTAATTTGATGTCAATAACTTAAATGAGTATCGAGGACTATTATGCATACCGGTATAATATAACATTTATTTGATGCATTCGCTTGAAAACTGTAAAAATAAATTACTCAACGACGATAGTTCTATTTTCACAATCCCGGCTAATCTGCCATCTGTAATATTACTTCATACTCAACATACTTTCAAATAATGGAAATCTGGTTACCTTATTTTACAAAGCAGAGACTATAGAAACCAACACCAACATTTGAGTACAGTACTCCTTTAATGGTTATGAAATTTCTATTCTTTTGATATATAACTCGACATCAACAAATCTAGGGGTCGAAATAATGTATAGTAAACATGCAAATTCTACCACCAAAAGTGGTCGTAAGCTTGGGGGTCTGGTAGTAAAAACTAGTCATAAAACACATATCAATTCAATTAATATGATTAAAATGGTGAATTTGAAAATTCCCGTTATGATATGTCAACTTCTTTTAGATTGATTCCGTCAAGTTACATATCAAACAAAATGAAATATTATGGCCTATAAGGTATGCTCAGGCATATTTTGGCTGCTTTGACCAATTTTTAGAATTAATGAAGCTATTAGGTGGACACCCAAGTTGACAATCACTTTTCCCCCAAAATTTTTGGCAGATTTTGCAAGATTTCGGTTCGATTTCTCGAAAACTCTACCTTTGATTCTGTCGAGTTGTATGTCAAAAGATAGGGTGTTTTATGGCCAGTTAGACAAACTGGGTAATATCTTGGACGAGATGACCAATTTTGTGAATTATTGATGGATATGGCAGTTAGTGGGTTTTTTGTCAAGAATCAGACTTATGAGCCTTGTCTCTGGTATAGTATATATTGATATATAATAGATTTTGTGCACAGCTGCATGATAAATGTACCTGAGACAACGAGGCATTAATTTTTAGAAGCAAGACAATGCACATTTTTGGATTGGTGGGAATCGATTCCGGCCTGTGATGACGAGCATACCTTGTGACGCAAAGTCTGACTCGGCCACTGAAGCGACCCCAAAACAGGAAGCTCAAATGGTCGCTGAATTCAGACATTCACACTTAGAACACTATATGCACATTAATTTTTTTTATAAGTTTTCTGTGTTAGGTATATGGTAGATTCAGGCAAGCCTCTCAGAGCCGCTCATGGAAAATCGGTATTTGCTTGTACCCACTCATAATTCTCGTATTCAGTCAAAAGTCGTAGGTATCCTCTATGTATCATCCCTTCATCATCCAGCTAAATCTACTTAAATCAGGGGAAAACACCGTAAATTTGACCTACCACTATCAGGGTTCGCGATGCCACTTGCCAAATTTGCCAATGGCAAAAATAATTCACATTTGGCAAAAAATATTTTTGGCAAGTCACTTTTTAATTCTTCAACCAATTTGAAAAATATTGCTCAATCAACACCATTAATTTCAGGAAACTCTTATATCATAATTATATTAGTGGTGTTTTATAAGGTTTAGGGAAAGTTAACACCTCTATTAGGATGCAGTTAATTTCATAGCATTCGTACTGATGGTTGGAGGGATTACCCGTCTTTAGTGTGGTTGGTGGTGTTTACATAGCTAATCCTCCTGTGATGTGCCCTTCTGATGAAGCAACCCTTCTGCCATTGTATTATTCGGTGATTGGCTTATTGTTGTATGATAAACCACAAGAGAGATGCGAGTATAACTAATTAGTAACTAACTGCTTTTCTATCGATATCAAAAGTCGTTCAAACCGCCAGTGTCGAAACATAAGACTTATGTTTGCAGAAAATGATACTATCAGGGGTAATATTTGGCAATTGCAAAAATAATTTGGCAAAAAATACTTTCATTTGGCAAATTATTTGGCAAAGGTAAATTTCTGTCCAGCGCGGACCCTGACCACTATCCTCAAAGTAATTGACTAGAAAAACGGGGTAATACCCCGGTAAAAGCCTGTGGTATTACCGGTAGTATACGGTATCCACAGCGGTAATGAGATGGTCACTGCAGTCTATTAGCGGATTGCCACAACTTAAGTTGAAAAAAAAAAATATGTCCATGACGATCTCGTTCAGTTACACAGATATAAGGAGAATCACTGCACTTGATGTTCATTCCTGCATGTGTAATGCCAATTAATGTGGCCTGACACCAGGCGATGGGTGGAGTATATAATTTGACAGCTGAAACAATGTCAGCAACTTCAAAGTCACGTAAAGTTCATGGCATGCCCCAGTGTGGGATACCGGGCTACTCAGCTGGAAGATTACAATGAAAACCAATCATGTCGCATGAACAACAAGACAGTCAATGACTGTGGAGTCGCTCACCGGACTGCAAAGACTAAGAAGACTGGGATTCTGAAGACTACAGCAGTCAGTACTTTCAAAATCACTTAAAACACGTACTTCTAACCAGGGACATAGCTAGAGCAAGGAGTTAAATCTAATAACATTAAAAACATTCAATTTAAAAAAATGTATAATTTAAAATAATGTTTTTTTTAAATCAAAATGGTTAAATGTTCAAAATTCTATATTTACATACACCTAATATCTCATCCGATTTCACCATAGCGTTACGGTAGACACGCCCCCGTATTCAATGCGTTCATAAACCTATGAACGCAACGTGACGTCACTTCCAATGTCGTTCATAGGTTTATGAACACATTGGTCCCGGAAATGACCGGGGATTGTCGGACATTGCCGACTGCTTGAGTATCTACATAGTACGTCCGGATTTGGCAAGAATTTGTTTTTGGTCTATAATCAGTGTTGTTGCCCGGTGTTACTGAACGTTGATGTTCGAAAATCCCGCTAATTAATAATGTTTTATCATATTCCTTACCGCTACAAATATCCCCCGAACCTCACAAATATATCATTATGGTAGAACGGCGTGTTGTCGAATTCTTATCCACAGCCGAAACTTAATTGTTAGTTTCAGTTATCATTCTTGAAATCAACACGTCTACATTAGTTACTAGCTAAACAAGACAGTTTGTCATATGTGTATATTAAACTGTGAAATTGCGTTTTTTTCCGTTCTTCAAGAATGGATTCTCAAAATGTTTGGCTTTCCAAAAAAACGAGGATTCGCACTTTCTGAACTGAACTCCATGCGTTCATTTAAATAGATGAATAAATAGTGGGAAAGACAGACAATCCTAGTTCATAATGAATTTAAGTATATAAATATAAATAATAAACGGCGGATTCAACGTGGTCATGGGTTTTGACCGCGATAAAAAATCAGCAAACTCCGCATGAACCCCTTCGAGGTTCATGCAGTTTGCTGATTTTTTCTCGCGGTCAAAATCCCATGACCACATTGAAACCGCCGTTTATTTCTTATATGACCTAAACCTCTTATGATCAATGGTCATGAGAAGAAGTTGTTTTAAGAATTACTATCGCAGGGAAGATATATGTCCCTGGCTCCGCCCATAATTGACCCAGTGACCCAATTTGAACAAATTTGAATCCCAGTCACACAAGGAACCTCCATACCAAATATAAGCTAAATCGGCCTAATGGATCTTGAGAAGAAGTTGTTTTCAGAATTGCTGTTGTGGGAAAGACTTATGTTCCAGGCCCCGCCCATATTTCACTTGGTGACCCCATTTGAACAAATCGGAATCCCAGTCACCTAGCTACTATCCCCATAAAATATGACCCCATTGAGTCTTGCAGTTCTGGAGAAAATGTTTTGAGAATTACTATGGTAAGAAAAAGTCATGACCCTGGCTCAGCCCCAAATCTGAATCCCAGTCACCCAGAAACCTCCATTCCAAATAAAAGCTAAATAGGCCTGATGGTTCTTGAGTAGAAGTCGTTTTAAGAGTTACTATGGAGGGAAAGAGTATTCACCTTTAAGCTTCACACCTGTTTTGGCCTGGTGTCCTCATTTGAACAAATCTGAATATGAATCACCTAGATCCACACCAGATATGAACCCAATCGGTCTTATGGATCTGGAGAAGACGACAGTTATTGACGGATGGAGAGAAGGACACCCTGACAGATGGATGGAGAGAAGGACACCCTGACAGATGGACGGACAGAAGGAAACCCCAACAGAAAAATTCAATCCAGCGTACCTCTCATTTTTCTTTCACAAACCATGGTATAATGTATATAGGAGATATCACACAGTAGCAATGTTATATTTGTATGCCTCCGAAACATGCCGAGCATTGCCCATTGTCATGGTATAATGAGTTCAACAGAGTGGGGGGTTAACAAAATAATATTAGAGCAGCACATTTTATTCAATTTGATTTTAATTACAACACAAACACATCAGCGCTATGTGATTGTTTATATTATAGTATGTCAGATGAGATTAAATCTCAATTAATGACATGTGTCGGCTAGCTGGCCAAAGCTATTATCAATGACTGCACCTTATTTATAAAAAAAAAATATTAAATTTTCGTTAAATTGAGCAAGGAGTTCAATATGAACTTTTATTTTTTATTAGAGAGTTATGGATGGCCCTGTATTCACAACTATCTGACCTGGTGACCTCATTTGAACAAATCTGAATATGAGTCACCTAGGGAACATCCACACCAAATATGAACCCATTCGGTATTATGGTTTTGGAGAAGAAGATGATTCTTGAAGAACGGGCGGACGATGGACGAGGAGTGATGACTATAGCCCCACCGGAGACTTCATCTTTGGTGAGCTAAAAAGTGCACTTGATTATTTAGTAACGTGTTTACTGTTGTAATTGTGATATTTCTGTTTTAAATTTTGCTTTTAATTTTAAATCCCGGATGCATCACGGTTGTGAAGCTGTAACTGTAACATGATGTTGGTGGTTACCACGGCATGTGACCGCGGTATTAAAATCAAACGAGTATCTGACCTATGCCTTATAATAAAGCTTTTATACTCTCCCAGCTATATAGAGTTCTGACCTATGCCTTATACTAAAGCTTTTATACCCTCCCAGCTATATAGAGTTCCGACATATGCCATTTTTTGTGTGATTTTAGCCTATGTATCATGTATGTATGGTAAGTCGCAAACCTGTTGGTCTTTGTTGTATCGATCAACACTTTTCCTGGAGATCTGCATCAGCTGAACAAACTTCTTAACCAGGGGTAAATGTTCCTGTACAACAGCGATGTGCAGCGGCCTGTGAAAAGTGAAAAACAAATACATGTACACAACACAACAAAAGTGTACCAATTCACTGCACAACTTGTAAAATAAGAAAAAGCTCATGTTTCCACAATCCAGGACTAGGAACTCACACCCCAAATATAAACAAACTGCACTGTAGACCTGACATTTCAGAATAGGAGGTGTTTTAGTCCTGAGTTTCATTGTATTCATCAGAAGAACAATGGGCTAGCATCACTAAATTCACCCTCTGGGAACCTCATTTAGCTTAGGCTTGAACTGCTATGGAAGACCTAGGATCAGATTGAAGTTCCCCAGTTTAAGTTGGTGATATTCACCCAATAGTCACCTTGATTATTCATTTTATCTTCTGCAAAATTAGGGGATATACATGTAGAAAACAGGCATTGTTAACAAAAGAAGCGCATAGTGGATTTTATATAATGAGGCAAATCCCAAGTATCAGCCATTTTGGTGGGCATTTTGTCTTGTTGTACATTCCTTCTTATCAAGCCTGCAAATAGTGTGTCTGTCATTTGCAGAATGAGGTCCCCGGAGAGTGAATTAAATTCACCCTCTGCTGACGTCATACTGCTCAGGCCTCATCTTCTGAGTTACACATATATACTAGCATGCGAGTCTCCCTTAGGGACAGGGTGCATTGGCTCAGGGCTTTCGTAAAAATTTAGGAAGCTCCTGTCATGGAATGGTTAAAAAACAAAGGACTCCCTGGATTTCATCTACTTACAAGTCTCCATCCTCATCTGGAGTGAGGGCTGCGTGTATCTCAGACAATATTTTCACACTCATTTCTGGATCAACCTTCACTGAAGCATCATCCTTCCCCGAAGACCTCACTAAAAGAGAATAATATACAGTAATGCCCTAAGTTATCGACTTCTTAACCACAGCATAATTATGGGTAACATTTCAGGATTTAGTCGGAAATACGGCTTGTTGCCATTCATCGGAAAGCTTTCGGCGAGAGCTTTCCGATGAATGGCAACAAGCCATATTTCCGACTAAATCCTGAAAAGTTGCCCATAATTCTGCTGTGGTTAAGAAGTTGATTACTTAGGGCATTACTGTAGTTCAGCAATGATTGTCATTAAGGGGGAGGTAAAGTGATCAATTTTGAATGGGGATTTCCATGCAAATCGCTGCAGCAAAAGTTATATATGAAGCAGTTGTCTGGGAACTAAAGCAGCCATATTATAAATAGACATAGCATGTAACTGGTGGCCGGCTTGGTAAATTGTAAATTTTTGCTATAAATTTATTTTCTGGAATTACAACACTTGACCTACCGGTAGTTGTACACTCTGCACATACAAGTATAATTTCAGTTCAAAATTATAATTTGGCCGATTACCATCCATAGCTTTACCATGGTTGGGTCTGACTTTAATAAAATTGCTGATTATCAGGACACATGTGTAATCATTGATATCTCAGTAGTCCTTGGCATTCAACAATAAATTTTTGCCATTTGCAGACTGACACTATTAAAAGCTGAAGGGGTCACTCTCACCAAACAAGACAGTCAATGACTGTGGGGTCGCTCACCAGACTGCAAAGACTGGGACTCTGGAGATCATAACAGTCAGAACTTTTCATAATCACTTTAAAAGAAGTAGATCTAAACAGGATATGTGGCTAGAGAGGCTTCATGTATGTAGATCGGTGAATATCTACTTTTAAATTACCAACTGTACACTACTGATCACCCCCCCCCCCCCTCCAGCTCAACATATTCCCTCCCAACCGGGCTCCAGACTCCCAAAGTCTTAGGTTGGAATTTCACAACCGACATCTCAAACTTTCTCAATTGTTGGAAATTTCCAATTTTGTATTTTAATGATTTTATTATGTTAAGTCCCCATAGCCCCTGATAGACCCGTCATATCTTGACAGGTTGACCTCATGTTAACAAATCTGAATCTCAGTCACTAAAGGATCCTCCATACTATATGTAAGCTAAATAGTCCAACCTCTCTGAGAAGACATTTGAAGTATTACTATAGAGACATACAGTTATGTCCCTGGTCCCACCCTATTTAATCTGGGTCCCACCCTATTTAATCTGGTGACACCATCTGAATAAATTTGAATCCCAGGCACCAAAGAACCCTTCAAACTAAATATCAGTAAAATAGACCTGATGGTCCGTGTGAAGGAAGCATATTAAGAGGAAAACTTTCCTTTGCTTGGCCCCTAGCTGACCAGGTGACCCCATTTAAAACAAATGACCCCCATTTGAACAAATCTGAACTCCGGTCACCCAAGGACCCTTTATAACAAATATGAACCCAATCAACCTGATGGTATATGAGAAGAAGTCGTTTTTAAGAATTACTATGGAGGGCAAGAGTTATGGCCCTGGCTTCATAACCATTTGACAGAGTGACGTCATTTGAACAAATCTGAATGTGAGTCACCTAGAGAACATCCACACCAAATATGAACCCATTCAGTCTTATGATCTAGAGAAGATGTTCAAAGAATTGTTGACAGATGGATGGGCGGACAGACAGATGAACAGGTGACAGATGAGAAGTGATGACTGTAGCTTCGTCTCAGGCGAGTTTAAAAATTACATTTCATTGAACAAATCTGTAAATCACCCCCCCCCCCAACACTGTGGGGACATCCCTGCAAGAATATGACATACATGATTTATTTGAATGCCTGACTATATTGGCTTAACAAAATTTCCATGACCTTGAAAGCCAGTGCATTCTCTTTTATATGGGAGGCTCCCCATGGGAGACTCGCATATATAAGAGAATGCACAAGCACAGGGTCTTCATTGCTCTCACCAGCACAACTCTGGTCATGAAATGGTTAATATTAATAGTAAAAATAAACTTTATCTGTCAAACAGGTAATTTGTATCTGAGATAAACATGGGATAAAATTCCATTCATAAAGCCACTATCAGCTACCTGTATGTCTTGGAGAGCTGTTGACACTGAGATAATTAATGACTGCAAACATTTTGCAGAGCAATACCAATGTATTGTGTTACTCCTACAGCTGTGATCAAAACAAGGATTTTAATGGGGTGAAGTAGGCAGAGCTAATATGGTATGGTACAGAATGGTGTGGCAGGGACAGGAGGTGGGGTGGGGGGGGGGGGGGTAGCTGTGATGTGTCTAAAAAAAATCAAAGATCAAAATGCAAAAATGTAATTTTTTGTTTTTAGAGTTAATATGGCTCTGTCCCTATTTGACCCAGTGACCCAATTTGAAAAAATCTGAACCACAGTCACCCAAGGTCCCTCTGTACCAAATATAAGCTAAATCGGCCCAATGTTTCTTGAGAAGATGTCATTCTAAGAATTACTATGGAGGAATAGAGTTATGGCCCTGGTTTCTCAACTAATCAACCTGGTGACCTCATTTGAACAAATCTCAACTCCAGTCATTCAAGAACCCTTCATACCAAATATAAGCTAAATCGGACCAATGGTTCTAGACAAGAAGTCGTTTTAAGAAATACTATGGAGGGAAAGAGTTATGTCCCTGGCTTCGCAACTATTTGACCCAGTGACCTCATTTGAACAAATCTGAATGGGAGTCACCTAGGGAACATCCACACCAAATATGAACCCATTCCGTCCTATGGAATCAGAGGAGAAGATGTTTAAAGAATTGTTGACGGACGGATGGACGGACGAGGAGTGATGACTAGTGCTGGAGGGTACACAGGTTTTGAAAATGTAACAGCATGATATTCTATATTGGCTTTTATGGCTATCTATGGCTTTTTCTGCGACAATTCCTTTCCCATAGCATATTTCGAGGGCTGTTTATTAGCAACTCACTGTAACGTTTTGTTTACATAACGTTCTATGATTTGATTTTTGGAGAACTATCAATAATGATATACCCCGCTGGACAAAACAAGTGCCCATTGGCACCGCCGTGTATTTGCCGTTCGGCTGCGGTGTCAGAGTTTGTAACTGCAGTTGAGCACCGCGGCCGAACGGCAAGTACATTGCGGCCAAACGGCAAGTTCACTGCGGCCGAAAGGCTACTATCCTCGAGGTCGAATGGCATGTACACTGTGGTTAGATTTCTGGTTTGTATTGTCTTTTTTCAGTTTGATGAAAGTACACCGTGGCAACTACACCATGGCCGAATGACAAGTACATGTACACTGCGACCCAACTGTAGTTAGCCGGTGGAGCCGCGGTGTAGTTGCATTTCGGCCGTGGTGGCAACGCTAACCGCACCGCAGTTAAGTGGACACTTGTCTTGTCCAGCAGGGTAAGAACAAAGATTTCAAGTATCTATTTCTCCATATTCTTCTCAGTGGTGATGTTTTTTTTTATATTTGAACTTTTATATTTTTTTAACATTTACCCACTGCAAGAGCCTTGGGACCCTTAAATTGGCTTAATATACAAAATAGATAGAAAGTTATTGAAATTAATCAGAATTTTGAAAACATAAGAACGTATAGTCCATGTTTCCTCGTACGTTAGTTATATGAACTTATATCCAGAGAGCATGATGCTACATGTAGTTTGCGTCCCGAGATCAATTGGTATAGCAACTATCAGAGTTTAAGAAAAATATAATCACAATTGTGACAATAAACGGGGTTATTCTGTAGAAAACATGATATTTGTTCTGAACTCCACAACAGTTGTCAAATTATGTCAATTGAAAGTGGTAATTTAATCAGATTTAATGTCAAAAATATATTTAATCACAATGTTTACATAATTTCAAAAGATTACGACCTCGTTTGACCTCACAAAGTGAACTCGGCTTATTTCTTCATTTCATTATGAAAAGTTTGTCTACATTAGGAAGCATGGTCACTAAATTGAAAACAAAATAGCATGCTAAACGGAAAATTAGTTTAAAAAAACATACAACGCGAGACGTCCAGTGTAAAAAGGTTTAACTAACCAGTTATGACGCTGCTTACCATACAAAAACCTTCTAACATTGATAGAATATTGGAATAAATCTTTATTCCATACGTTCACGTGTTCGTGTTTTGGGTGTGTTTTCGATCTGTCACCGAATCGAAATTATTGTCTGAATCAACTGAATGTTGCCGATTAGACTTCAGATGAAATTAGTTCTTTTTGAAAACATAAACAAAGCATGATAGAATGTACGGTTACTTCTAATCGCATGACATATTCTATGCTTATTTTAACATAGATGTTTTATTATAATACATTGTTGTGACCGTAAATTATGTTAATTATATTAGTCCATGCGGATATGTAGGATAAAGTAGATTATATTTTATGACAAATCCAGCCACTGGATCTGAGTGTAAAGTCCGCAATATAAAGGAGTAACGTTCGCAGTCTTCAGCATAAACTACCATCTCGCTCTAACGATATCACAAGCTGGTTTATGCCAAACAAAACTTGGGCTAAAGATAACTAAGAACATAAAGATCTCAGCTCATACTAGTACCGGTACTAACTTTGTGTAGATAATAGCTGCATAAACTGTAACATGTTGTAGGTTGAAGAGTGTTCGCCTGTTGATGTGTCTTTACTAGTTCTACTTTCCAGCTGATCTGAAGATTTTGGTACAGCATTATTCTTCTGTTCAACACAATCCACAACTGTACCGGGGATATATGATTGCAATGATGATGATGAGCCTACATCACATGAATCTGTTTCAAGATCATCACTCTGCAATGTTGGCCTTGAGTCGACCTTCATTTCTGAAAGCTTAACGGACAAATTCGTTGAACTCTTGGTGCCACCTCTAATTGGACTGTCGTTCATTTTTACAAAACGCCGTTTCTTAAGAGGTAGCGATGAATCTGTATTTTTAGTGTCAATAGGTGGAGCCAACCTTGAAGTTTCCTCATTTTTATCATCTACTTTTATGTGTTCATTATTGGAAACCTCAGAACTCATTGGGTAACTAAGGTTAATTACACCTCCTATTAAAGAATCACTTGGTAGTAACGATGACGAGTCATTTCCATTCGATTGTGAAATAAGGTTCTTGACTGATTTCTTCAAAGTTCTTGGAATTGTTCGTAGCCCATGGGCCTTGTTTAGTTTTTGCTTTGATGAACTACTGGAAATATTATTTGCTTGCTTTTCTATTCCACTGTCTCTTGGAAGAGATGTAACTTGAATAGTACGGTCTCTTTGCATATCAATATTCTTTGTAGTAATGATGTTACTACTGTTAAGAGTTAAACTTCCACCACTCAAAAGTCTTTCCCGAAGCTTAGTTTGTATTAAAGGGAAATTATCTGTGCCTTTAAACTTCCCTTGTGCTGGAGCCGATTCAGAATGTCCACCACTAATTGGAGCTGCCATTTTTACAACATTGCTAGCAATATTTTGCTGCTGAGCTGTGAACATCTGAGTTAATTTCTGGAGATTTAATGGTATGGGAACCACACTTGCTGGTCTAAGAGTGGATAGACTGGTAGTCGTCATATATGACATTGGCAAGAACTGAGCTGACACAGTGATGGGTGCCTTTGTTTTGTTCTCCTCTGGTGTAGTGCTATTTGAAATTTGTTCAGTTCTTGAAAATTCTTTATCCAAAACAACAGTTGGTAGCAGCATAGTAGATTTGCTATTACTGGTATTTCCAGTGGAAATTCCAGAATCTGGGCCACGTACATCGCCAGTTGTATTACCCCCATTTTCTTTTTGTTTGGTTACAGTTTTCTTCGATCTGCCGACACATTTTCTTGTTTCTGTAGAGTTGGTTTTACCCCTCTGTTTCTTTGACGAACCCCCGGGGATTTCCCTTATAACTATCCGCTTGGACAAGGCGGACATCGCCTCTGCTGCGGCCATTCTGTCTTGAAGTTCCTGGGCATCCATTATGAATTACCGAGAACTGGATCACTTGATTCTCTGTCGAAAATAGCCTAACGTTAATTATAATTACATTACATATAAGTTATTAACATTGATGTTGTTCGCTACAAACAAAGATTATTTTGTTGGACGTGGAATGAAGATTCCATTAGGTATTCATCACCATCCTGACACGACATTTTGTCACCTTCCGCTTCGATTCTGGAAAGTCCAATTGGCCACGTGATTAATTTGACCAACCAAAACGCCGTTTTCTTGCAAACGGGGAAATCCCCGCGGTAAATCGCACCACTTGGCTGATCACGTTTCCAGGACTGAATAATCCAGCGGCTTGTTTCACGAACTGTGTGCAAATTGTCGGTGTTGGGCGCATTTCAAAATAGAAATTGTGACTCAGTTATAAACTGTCATTCAGACTCCTCGGTACTTTCAAATATGTCAATATGTATTGGTTCCTGCACTGAAATATCTACAGATAGGCCTACAGTACCGACTTGAGCCGAGTCGACGATTGGTACACTGTGCGAAAGACTTCAAGTTCTTCCACGAACCTTAACAATAAACATTATAAAATATGCCGATGGTACTGGCGGCCTGAGGCTAATCGCTTAATATATATGTTAATTTCACATAATTATATTATGCCTATATATTATGTCGGGGGCCGTTTTCACATTTTAATAATTGGACATTATTATAATCGTAATTACGTGCAATTCAATTTTAAAAACTTAATTGCGCTTAATCGCAATAGCCATAACATGTTTTCACCCACCGAAGATAAAACGAGGTTCATAATCAGGTTAATTCATGGGCTGGTTGTTTGTGGGAGGCCAAATTAACTTTTAATAATTATTTGCGCTTAAAGGCACGTGCGGCCTTGGGGTGGGTATCCTGTGAAAATATATCCACCCGTCAAAAACCGCCACAAACAGAAAGAACATCAAAATATAGTTAGACTTTGTCCGTATACAAATAAGAAATATCGCATAAACAGTATGTTATGGTCATATGTTTGACCATTGTTATGTAAACAACGGCATAAAAAGTAACTTTTCTGGTGTTTGTTTATATTATGATGGTAAACATAAAGAGCGTTCTTTGTTGGTGAATACCTGATATGGTACTAATAAAGAGCGTTTATGTCATTTGTGTGTGATTAGCCAGTAGCATTGTGCTGTCTTCTGGAACACAACCAGGCTCTTGCTTAGGTAAAATATAGTAGGTCTTTATGATAACATGCTGTTTACGCGATGGTCATGGTATATATGAACGGAACTGTATGCGTTTTAATGTTTTTCTGTTTATGGTGTTTGGAACAAATATGAATATTATCGACAATTAAGGCCGCACGTGCCTTTAAGAACAATTGTTTGTGCTTTTAAAGCACAATTTCAAGCTGAATTATTTGCGTTTAAGCACAAATGATTGTGCTTAAGCGCCAACAATATAATTACCCTTAATTATAAATAATTTAAGCTATTTATGCATAAGCAGAATATAACTGTGCTTAAGCAAAATTATTTGCACTTAAGTGCACATGCATAAGGAAATTTAAAATCATTACCTAACACACCATGTCGATATTGGCAGAGTCCACCACAAAGTATCATGGAACATGGGGAAGCCTATTTTACATTTGAGGGAAGATCGTAAAAACATTTCGCTTAAGTGCAAATAATTGTGCTTAAGTGCAAATATTTGTACTTAAGCACAATGTTATTATTCTTAAGCGTAAATAATTGTACTTAAGCGCAAATAATTATTATAAGTGAATTTGGCCTCCCATAGTTTTATATTTTCTAAAATAATCTTACCGGATAGGCATCGTGGGGGGCTATTGCAAGGCTTGACTCGAAGACAATTGACACACATTAGAATACTAGACCCTATACCGGACTGCTTAATTTTCATGTATAAACTATGAATTGAAACACATTCACTCTTGGCCAATATTTTCCATTTTAAATGCATTTCAAATACAGTTACTCAAAATCATATTATCTTTGCACCTTTGCAAAATTACCCCAACTCCAGTAAATTACATTCTACCACAATATACGACCCACATTCCCACTCTATTTCCCGACTAATACGTACCTCAAAGTTTCTATCTGTTGTAGAATATTAAAATAGCTTTCAATCTGAAATTTCAACTTTATGGATATCCAATAATTATATTATAAAAGTTAGCTATTTTTTTGCTCTGGTGGCCATCATCATCACACATCGCACGCGTTGAACGGAGAATTGGGCGCGAGTTCTAGGAAATGGGGTGCCACTGGTGTGGTAACACCTCCGTAAAAATTTACTGGAATGGGCGATCTATTTTGGTTCTTATTGTCTTCTTGATGGTGGGCTTGAGGAATGCAAATCATGAAGGCATGCACAGCAAAACGAAGGAACATAACATATGATCTGTCGCAATTAATATTGAGGTAAAAGGAATAGCATAATGGAAATTATCTAGCCAACTACGCGCTTCAATTGTGTTTACTTGCGTAAACGGAAACCCCCCAGTATCTATTTATAGAATACGATCACGCATGCATATATTAAATATATTACCATAATGTGCAGTGTGCCTTAAAAAAAAAATAGAGTTATCTCGTTTGCGCCAGTGAATAGAGTATAGGAATCAGGGAGCTAAATGTGTTCTAGAGTCGGGGAGCGAGTACACCGTGGAATTGCTAAAGGTGAAGGTAACTGAAGAATGACCTTCACCTGATACATGCGACACGTTATTAAAGGATGACATCGCGTTTATTTGATTTGTACATAATATCTAAATAATTTAAACTGGTGAATGAATGGGGGAACGGATTTTTGTGAGCGGGAAATGTATTTAACTAGCTGTTGTAGATCTGGGTTTTTCCAGATCAAATTTGGCTGTGAGATAGCCCTGTCGTACACTTGGGGATTTATTTTTAAAAGTAAACACATGACCTATGATTTTTCTTGCATTTTCGTGATCAACTGGTGTCAATCTAGCTGGGTAAACATCACTGGTATGGCCTGCAGGCTTCAATTCAGCGAATTTGGCCGAAACGTTAACACTGTCGCCTATGGGAAACCATTTAGTTCCGTGATTCCTATAATAGGAGTTATTAAAGGTACTCAATCCGATCAGACGGTCCCCATACATCAAGATACAACAACAACCACTGTGAATTATGGTATCAAATTTCCCAAAACTTGTTATTTATCAACATTTTTTTAACAAAATATGTCCGTCTTATCACGAAATTTAACCGTATTACCACTTGATTTTAGAGTTATCCATCTTCATCCGCAATTTTTCCGAGACCGTCCGTTTGACCACGTGTTTCTGGGACACATATTATTACACATCTCGAGAAATAACAAACTTCAAAAAGTCGATATTTGATCAATCTGAGCATTGAAGGGTGTGTTCCTCGACTCGAATCATATATTTTTACCCCCCCCCCAAATAAATAGTAATTTAGGAGCGTCTGATCGGATTGAGTACCTTTAAGTAAAATACGCCCCTGGGTTGAGACAGGTTGCCATATATAGATATACTATGGACTGTGATATTTGAACACGCAACATACGAATAATAATAATAACACCAATCATGTAACTTAAATTTAACATATACCTTATATAATACTATTTATGTACTGCTTGATCTGCACTCGAAAAACCTCCTGACTACAACTTTTCGATGAACAAAGACAAGAAGGACCAGTCTATCGCGCGAAATTCGACAACAATTATAACTGTCTAAATTTCTAGTTCATGGACGTAAAAGTACATTTGGGACCCGCCATATCAAATCCAGTCGGAAGTCGGGATTTTGTTTACCCTGTGCCAATGCATTCTCTTATATATGCGAGTCGACCATAGGTCGCCTCGCATATATAAGAGAATGCATTGGTCTAACAATTTTTTACAATTTTAATAATTTTTTCTTGTATTCTTTAACAATTTTATAATTTCACCCATACATAGCCCCAGACAAACATGAGCAGACGACACTCTTATATATGCTTCTATATGTGTGGGGCTCCCTGCAGGGTAATGGATGTTTTTTATTTTATGTCCTAAAAATTGTAAGAAACATTTATTCAAAAAACATGATAAAAAATTGTTAGGCCAATGCATTCTCTTATATATGCGAGGCGACCTATGGTCGACTCGCATATATAAGAGAATGCATTGGCACAAGGTAAAAAAATCCCGACTTCCGACTGGATTTGATATGGCGGGTCACACATTTGAACTAAAGATTGTCTTCTCAAAGTTGGTATAACTGCTTAGTGAATGAAAATTGCCATCTAACTGCGACGCTCGTGTCTGTTTAGTTCAATGTCTCTTGTTGAATAGACTGGTTCCTGGTCGAAAGCTGCAAAAATCTGACAACGTAGTAACCTGACCCATCGAGCCTGACTACGTTGCAATTTTTCGCGCAGTTTTGTGTAAAGTCATTTTCTAATATATGCTTCAGTTGGTTCCATCTACTCATCAGTCGAAAATTAATAAAACGTCCCTTCGTTTGGTTTTAGTAATTCACTTCGTTGGGAGCAATAACGGAATTCACGCTGCTTAAAGGCACGTGCGGCCTTAATTGTCGAAAATATTCATATTTGTTCCAAACACCGTAAACAGAAAAACATTAAAACGCATACAGTTCCGTTCATATATACCATGACCATCGCGTAAACAGCATGTTATCATATGATAAATTTATTGGATTGAATGAAGGCCAACAATTCCAATACATAATGCAAAATAACGAGCCTCATACATGCAACATAATCTGCAACATGGTCCGGACATTTTTTCAAAGAAAGGTCAGATTCTGCTGATATAATAATGAAATAGTTACTGCAGTATATGTATTATGTTTGAATCATTGTTGACATCTATTATATATTTTGGAAGATCTGTGTGTGTGTGTGTGTGTGTGTGTGTGATCGCGATGAACTCGAAAACGGCCGACCCGATTTCGATGAAACTTGGTATGTGGGGGTATTTTCGGCCAAGAAGTGGCATAGGCCTATTAATTTTCAGATCCGAGGTCAAATTTTCACGTGCCGAGGTCAAATCTGTTTTTACGGGACTTTCATTTGAGTTCGGTGCTTACAAATCGATTCGAAACAGCGCGAATAATAAAATGCCAGTCATAATAATGACACTGTGAGAATCTTTCGTGTTTCCTCTTTCCAACGATATATAATGCGTATGTATCCGTTTTAGTTATCTGCCTCAATTATCAAGAAGAAGTGGTACTATCTTCCTTCAGGATAAAAACAATGCGTAACTTCTATGACGTGGTTAGAGGTCATAACGTTAGATCACGTTAGTTAACGCTTAACCGGCCGATGCATTTGACTGTTTCAGACGTCATGGCGATATCTCGGGCACCGATGGTAATTTATCTTTACGTTGAAACTTGATAATTAATGAGCGTGTGTATATGAGGCGCGTTTATATACTTTAGTGGAAATCAAATCGGGTTAAACTGGCGGATTTTTACGGACGAAATTTGATGCATAGGGTATCTCGGTATCCGCCGGGCCGATTTCCCGGTATCCGCTGGGCCGATTTCCACCATTTTTGGGGTGTTGGTGTTTGACCCCACCTGACCTCGACCTTAAAAATGGTCAATTCAAGTTCAAAGCCCGGACGAAGTCGGGTCACCTTCTAGTTGTTATATATATTTGTTATTTTGACATCGGTCTCGTGTGGACGTTTTATGTCATTAAACTATAGTTCCATATCAGGTATTCACCAACAAAGAACGCTCTGTATGTTTACCATCATAATATAAACAAACACCAGAAAAGTAACTTTTTATGCTTTTGTTTACATAACAATGGTCAAACATATGACCATAACATACTGTTTATGCGATATTTCTTATTTGTACATACGTACAAAGTATATCTACATTTTGATGTTCTTTCTGTTTGTGGCGATTTTTGACGGGTGGATATATTTTCACAGGATACCCACCGCCAAGGCCAACCGTGTCTTTAATTAAGAAGTGTTATTCATCTTCGACGATGTTGTCTTCACAGAAAAAAACACACAGCCGTGGTTATCAAGAGGTCTTTTTCGGTTGCGTATATGTCTACTCTTACTAGTATGTCGAGATCTGTACACTAAATCTGGCCATTTTTGGGACCATCTCCTTTTATACTCAATATAATATATGCAACCAATGAATGAATTTGAGTCATGATTAGCGCTAAAAAAGACTTGTGTGCTCTATGAACGATGCAAACAAATGGTAATTATAATGAAAATGAATAAATGGCTGGAGTCATAAATTCATTTTCGTTATAATTACCATGTTGTTTACATCGTCCATAGAGCATATGAATGTATTTTTGCACTAATACATGGCTCAAATGCATTCATTTGTTGCATATATTCTGCGGAGTATAAAAGGCGATGGTCACATAAATGGTCGGATTTATTGTACAGTCCCCCTTTAAGGGAATGGTTACATCCTCTACATCTCAGTCTCGTTAATATTGGTTAATATTGGTCAGCTTGGGAAGCTGTGTGGATAAGGTAGCATTCTAACTCGAAATTTCGTTTGAAACGCATGTAAGTCCTTATAGTTTGTTTTGCCAGATTTCGAAGCGCTGCATGTCAAGCATATACATGTATACTGATTCGAAAATCTTCAACATCGTTTGTCTGGAGCTGTCGTTTGAACGAAATGAGACTACTCAGAAGGACGCTATACTACGATCACCTCTGTTTATAGTAAACCAATATAATTCTAGGCTTTTGAAGATTGAGCTACCAGTTTTCCCGCTAAGTTGTTCAAAGACCGCGTCTTGTATATAATAAACTGCATGCTCGCGCAACATGCATGCGGACATTTTAACCGCGTATGAAGCCATTCTCTACAACGCGTCAATATATAACGGATATATACTTCCTAGTTCAGCTCGGACAGCATTATAGAGCTGGAGGGGTCAGGTTACTACGTTTTCAGATTTTTGCAGCTTTCGACCAGGAACCAGTCTATTCAACTAGAGACAGTGACTGCGCGAAAATAAACATAGCAATTTTCATTCACTGAACTCTGAGACGAAAATCATTATTTAAAATGTACTTTTACTTTCATGAACTAGAATGTGGAATTTCGCGCGATTATTATAGACTGGTCCTTGTCTGTGTTTACCGAAAAGTTGAAAATGTAGTACATTGACCATTTCTGCATTATACTAGATTCATAATTTCCATATAGGTATAGCCTCGCATATATAAGAGACTGCCCTGGCTTACAATGTCAATGTACGCGAGGCGCCTTATATATATATGAGCGAATCGCATGCATAAATATATAAGAGAATGCACTGGCACATGACAGGGTTAATATAAACCATGTCCATTTGAACCATATATGTCCGTTCGTGTTGAATCTATTCCATGTCGTCACACTGTATCCGTAGCCGATGTGGTCATGTGCCGTGGATACGACCATCACAGTCTGGGCTGGACGAGATTGGCGCGGGTTCGAACCCGACATGCGCGAAAATCGGGACCTATTTTCAAGCTTTATCTGAGTTGAGGGACATCTCAATATGCATGCCATGCCGAGCGATACATGGCCATTTCGATAAGAAATATGCATGTGCTCACTCTCACTGAATTAGGCACATACTTATGAAGCAATGGACACTCTTACTGAGTCTGTACCTCCATATAACTCTGACATATATAGTACAGGATAGGCTGCTCGGAACACGGATATTACATTCAAAATTTAATATATTATATACGTTGCCCGAGGCCAACTCTCGTCGGCCGAGCATGCAGGTTAAAGTCATGACATTTTTCATCATGTACATGTGAATTTATCATTCTAACAGTTACAGTTAAGTTAACACCCTTTTTTCATTACACTGATTGATATGTCGCCTTCCTATATATATACACATATAATGCTATATATTCTGGCCGCCAGCCTATACGTCTTTGCAACAGCGAGACAACACTGACTAAGAAGAATTTTCTTTGTTTGAATCGCCTGACGTTGCTGTCCGTCCTTATCTGTGGAATTATCAACTGGTGTGAGGTTAGTTAGTGTTAATGTTATACAAGTCTGAACGAAAAGTTGGAAAGTTAGCAACGGTTTAAAGTTAGTTACGAACGAACGGGAATTTGGTTGCTGTATTCCACATGAGGGGTTCCAAACCTATACAGTTACTATATATACATCTAATATATAACATGAAAAATTTAATTCAACAGTTTTAATTTTGTTTTGCTTTCAAGTTTTGTTCTCAGTGTTTTTCCGGTGAAAAGGCGTTGAAAACCAAATATGACACACTCACACTGGACATATATATACACCAGCTCGAGGTAGCTAGACCATGTGATTTTGTTATTTGAACGAACAATTACAATTTACAAGTATACTCAATCCGATCAGACGGTCCCAATATCATCAAGATCCAACAACAACAACAACAACAACAACATTTCTTCATAATATCCTTTAGTTATAATTATCAGAATCGATTAATTGCAACAAAATAATGTTAACAAATGTCAACTATGGTATAAAATTTCTGTTCAACGAAATATGGCCGTATATTATCACTTGAGTATCACGAAATTTGGCCGTATAATATTGCCACTTGATTTTAGAGTTATTCATCTTCATCCGTAAATTTGCCCGAGACCGTCCGTTTGACAACGTTTTCCTGGGCTACAAATAATTGCACATCTCGAAAATAACAAACTTCAAAAATCGATATCTGACCACTCTGAGCTTTGATGTGTGGTTTGTCGACTCGAATCAAATAGGTTTTACTCCCGAAGCCAAAGAGAAATAGTCATTTAGGAGCGTTAATTCTGATTATGTATCTTTAACAAAATAAGTAATGCTGTCTCTCTTAATCGTTAAAACTAAATGAAATAAATCGATATAAATTTCACTATATGAATTTTAAACATTGTCCAATAAATTCTTATTTTTGACAATTGAAACTACGTTTTTACATTCTATACAATATATAAATTAGCACTTGCAATTGTGACCGTGATGGCCCGCCATATTATGTAAGTCCTATAATAAACCTTATTTCTGAGTCGCGGCCATATTGGATCCACATTCCACACAGCCCCGTTCCACGCATTCTTGAACGGCGCTAGCTACAGGTCAAAGTACTGGAGGTGAATTCCATATATGGAGCTTTTGAATATTCAGAATATTCATGAATATTCAAAAGCTCCATATATGGAATGCACCCCCAGAATTAGACATGTAGCACTGAATGTGCGAAACGGGACTGGATGGATCCAATATGGCCGCGACTTATAGAAATAAGACTTATAAAGAAATTCGATGAACGTTCTACTATATAACAAATCTAAATTAAAATTAAAATCGGAATGTTGATGACATAGTCTGAATAATCTTACTTTGTGTCATATATATACATTTTATATGAATTAGTATGCGGTCTTCCTATATTGACCTATATATTTACTGGAATCACAAAACGTTATCCAGCAAGAGCTATACACTGAAGTCCTATTAATCAGTAACCAGATTAAACTGCATCGGCCATACCGTCCATCTGCTCAATAATCACGTATTAGAATGTGCGTCATGCGTCTAGCAAAATTGCATGCACCAAGACTAGTAGATCTCTATCATATTTTGTGTGACGTTTGTGAACCCCAAATAGATGGTGTTTATTATTATGTATAATATAAAGCTTGAGCTCACAAAGGGTCATACTGGCTTTTGATTGGATGAAGCACCATCACGTGTCAGTGAGTAGGCCTACGGTTTTGATCATGATTGGCTGGCGATCGAACTATTTCCCGCTAACGTCACAATCTGCGCGAGGCCAGAATTTGGTGCGATACTAGAATTGTCATAATTCTGGCGCGAGACCAGATATTGCGAACTATATCTCCGGGTTATGGACTTCGAACTATTTATCAGTCTGTTGGCGTCACTGTTGGTGCGAAGCGAGAATTTTGCCATACGGTGTGTAATAAAACACCTATTGACTGCATTTGGTTGGAATAGCGAGCGCTGTTTCACACTGTGTCTTCTGAACAGCAAGAATGACTATTGACCGAGGCCTGCCCTCGGTCAATAGTCCTGTTTGCTGTTCAAAATACATGCATGTTCAACCTGGTGAAAATAGTATACAGGGGCTTAGACACTATATCTATTATATATTTTGAAAGATCTGTGTATGTGTTTGTTTGTGTGTGTGTGTGTGTGTGTGTGTGTTTGAAATCGATGGACTCCAAAACGACTAAGCCAATTTCGATGAAATTTGGTATTTTAGGGTATTTTCGGCCGGAGACGAACATAGGCATATTTATTTGTCCGTGCGAGGTCAACTTTTCACGTGCGGAGGTCAAATCTATTTTTACGCCGTTTTTGCGCTAATATATTTCAGTTCGGTGCTCACAAATCGATTCGATATAGCGCGAATAATAAATTGCCAGTCATATAATTTGCATGGTTAGAATCTGTGTGGCTTCATCTTTCGAACGATATATAATATGTATGTATCCGTTTTAGTTATCTGCCTCAATTATTAGGTACAAGTGGTCCGATGCTTTTATCAGGATAAAATCAATGCGTAAATTCTATGACGTCGTCAGAGGTCATAAAGTTAGATTACGTTAACTCTCACCCTGCCGATGCATTTGACTGTGTCGCGTTAACTCATCACCGGCCGAGGTATCCGCAAATGACATTGGGCTATATATCTCGGTAACGGGTGTAGCTATCGACTTGAAATTTGGTATGTGAATGTATCTTGCCCCGGATACGAATTTTATCGGGTCGCCGAGCACGTGCGACGCCAGCTTCGCGCATGCGCAGACGAGATCTCGAAAACGGGTTGAGATATTGACTTTAAATTTGGTATGTGAATGTATCTTGCCCCGGATACGAATTTTATCGGGTCGCCGAGCACGTGCGACACCAGCTTCGCGCATGCGCAGACCAGATCTAGGAAACGGGTGGAGCAATCGACTTGAAATTTGGTTTTTTAATAGCCCGGACGAAGTCGGGTCACCTTCTAGTCTATTATATATTTTGAAAGATCTGTGTGTGTATGTATGTGTTTGTTTGTGTGTGTGTGTGTGTGTTTGAAATCGATGGACTCGAAAACGACTAAGCCAATTTCGATGAAATTTGGTATTTTAGGGTATTTTCGGCCGGAGACGAACATAGGCATATTTATTTGTCCGTGCGAGGTCAACTTTTCACGTGCGGAGGTCAAATCTATTTTTACACCGTTTTGCGCTAATATATTTCAGTTCGGTGCTCACAAATCGATTCGATATAGCGCGAATAATAAATTGCCAGTCATATAATTTGCACGGTTAGAATCTGTGGCGTTTCCTCTTTCCAACGATATATAATATGTATGTCTCCGTTTTAGTTATCTGCCTCAATTATTAGGTACAAGTGGTACGATGCTTTTATCAGGATAAAATCAATGCGTAATTTCTATGACGTCGTCAGAGGTCATAAAGTTAGATTACGTTAACTCTCACCCTGCCGATGCATTTGACTGTGTCGCGTTAACTCATCACCGGCCGAGGTATCCGCAAATGACATTGGGCTATATATCTCGGAAACGGGTGTAGCTATCGACTTGAAATTTGGTATGTGAATGTATCTTGCCCCGGATACGAATTTTATCGGGTCGCCGAGCACGTGCGACGCCAGCTTCGCGCATGCGCAGACGAGATCTCGGAAACGGGTTGAGATATTGACTTTAAATTTGGTATGTGAATGTATCTTGCCCCGGATACGAATTTTATCGGGTCGCCGAGCACGTGCGACACCAGCTTCGCGCATGCGCAGACCAGATCTAGGAAACGGGTGGAGCAATCGACTTGAAATTTGGTTTTTGAATAGCCCGGACGAAGTCGGGTCACCTTCTAGTCTATTATATATTTTGGAAGATCTGTTTGTTTGTGTGTAATCGATGAACTCGAAAACGGCCGACCCGATTTCGATGAAACTTGGTATGTGGGGGTATTTTCGGGCCAGGAGTAACATAGGCCTATTGATTTTCAGATCCGAGGTCAACTTTTCACGTGCCGAGGTCAAATCTGTTTTTACGCTGTGTTTCTGGACTTTCATTTGAGTTCGGTGCTTACAAATCGATTCGAAACAGCGCGAATAATAAAATGCCAGTCATAATAATGACACTGTGAGAATCTTTCGTGTTTCCTCTTTCCAACGATATATAATGCGCATGTATCCGTTTTTGTTATCTGCCTCAATTATCAAGAAGAAGTGGTACTATCTTCCATCAGGATAAAAACAATGCGTAACTTCTATGACGTCGTTAGAGGTCATAACGTTAGATCACGTTAACGCTTAACCGGCCGATGCATTTGACTGTTTCAGACGTCTTGGCGATATCTCGGGCACCGATGGTAATTTATCGTTACGTTGAAACTTGATAATTAATGAGCGTGTGTATGAGGCGCGTTTATATACTTGAGTGGAAATCAAATCGGGTTAAACTGGCGGATTTTTACGGACGAAATTTGATGCATAGGGTATCCGCTGGGCCGATTTCCCGGTATCCGTTGGGCCGATTTCCACCATTTTTGGGGTGTTGGTGTTTGACCCCACCTGACCTTGACCTTCAAAATGGTCAATTCAAGGTCAAAGCCCGGACGAAGTCGGGTCACCTTCTACAAGGTCAAATCGGGTAAAACCGGATGGATTTCGACGGGTACTTTTGTCGGGTACTTTTGTTCGGGCAGTGTTTTGGACGGGTCAAATCGTGACCCCACTTGACCTTGGCCTTCAAAATGGACAATTCAAGGTCAAAGCCCGGACGAAGTCGGGTCACCTTCTAGTTATATATAAACACATATATATGACTGCCTTGGGTGGATTTATATAGCGAGAAATATGTTTTCCTTCGATTGTCTTTTAAACATCAAGCAGGACTATTGACAGATGCCGCAGGACGAGGTCACTATTTAGTCCGTTTTGCTGTTCAGAAGACACCATCGAGGGAGATTAGCGCTCTTCGCGTCAACCGCGACGTTAGCAGGCGGATAAATAATTCGACATTATTCGTGAAAATTCTCATGATTCTGGCATCGCGCCAAAACTTTGGCCTCGCGCCAAATTGTTACGCCAGCAGCCCTATAGCTGGTGCGTTACTTCAAGACTATACAGCCCGCGGTAGATATAGATCGTGACAATTCTGGCATCGCGCCGAATTCTGGTATCGTGCCAGTTTGTGACGTCAGGTCGTCAGCTGGGCGCGATATATATAGTTCGAGGACCATACTGCATGGACTCCTCGACCTATGACATCTTAAGACATAATCTGACCTGGTTTGCCGAATGGTTCGAGGACTATTATTATATAGCCCGGGGAATATTTATCTCGCCAGGCAATGGTCAAAACTACTCCCTGGCACGTGATGACGCTTCGATCGTCCAATCAAAAGGCATATGTGAACTCAAGGTACATAATAAATCTCGTTGTTCCACCCCATGCAAGGCAGTCAATAGGTGCAGACCTATGTTATGTAATCCTTGGAGTATTGCATGGAAGGACGCACCTACGAAATAGCTTCTTATCGGGTAGGGTTCACTGTTCCGAAGGTTCATTATTCCGAATGTTCGCTATTCCGAAGGTTCATTATTCCGAGGGTAGAAGAATAGATGTCTCGTTGGATTCACATCTAAAAATAGAATCTTTGGGGTCTAAAATTGGTTGTGGGTGTCTCGTTACCTTCACATCTAAAAATAGAATCTTTGGGTCTAAAAATTGTTTGAGGGTAAAATTGTTTGAGGGTAAAATTGGTTGTACTAAAATATTCCCAAAATATCAAAACCCAAAAAAAAAATTTCAAAACTTCCAAAAATTATTTTTTCCAAAAAATTTCAAAACTTCCAAAAAATTTTAAAACCCGAAAATTTCAAAAGAAAAAATTTCAAAACCCCTCAAAATTATTTCTCCAAAAAAAGTTTAAATAAAAAATTTATAACGAGTTTACGGTTTCTGATAATCTCGATATTAAAAAAATGTCGAATGATAAATTATTTGCGTGTAATATCTTTCGTTATTTTTTTTGTTCAAATATTTGTCATGAAATTATTAATCGATGTGTATGGACAGTCGCTGTAATGTTGGACATTGTGACCATCGATATGAATGCATACATTCCAGTGTTTTATCGGACGCAGTTCATATAATTGTCATACCTGAAAATAGACACTATTACTTTTACATAAATAATAAAGAGTGTTTATTCTTTACTTCTCTCTATCCCAGATGAAGTTATTGAGTATATGACAGTCGTGTATTATCATGAATTATTGGAAGTATTCATATTTTGGAAGTTTTGGAAAATGGTAATGTGAAATTACAACCCTCCAGAATGAATTGTTCGCTGTACACGCAATCACACACGCGACATTGGTCGTGTGTCACACCTTTGCTTTACCAAATGAATTATATTATTTCCCCCGTTCACAGTTATATGGTATTCAGAAAACATATCGATTTAATGTCTGAACAAAACGGGTTAGTATCAATTAAGGTTGATAAACTGTGTCATTCACACGATAATTAGTTAGCCAAAAACATGCATACATATTAAGTCAGGTCGTGAGACACTCAATTATAGAAATTGCTTTGATGACATTGTTATAACAACATTACGTAATAACCACTTATCACTCCAGTCACACTTACGATCATATACCGAAACTACAGGTAGCACCGATGATGTAACATTATATCACTGCTATTGTACCAATGATAGGTTCAGACATGTTCCATGTTTAGAAAAATAGATAATCTGCAGGTGTTCACTTGACAAGAGATTTTGTACACTCAATCACAGACCAACGTGATAATACCAGCCCACACCCAACCCACAACATCCACCAAACACCTTCACATCACTTACCAAAACCAAAAGCGCACGAATGAAGAGCGTTGAACATATACGAAATTACTACACGAATGAATTGAACCTTGAAATTTATATTTCACATCTTACCAACAACAGCTACAGACATAATCATAGTATTATACTGTCTTGCATGTACACACGCTATGACATCATTAAAGGCGGACAATCCACTCACGGTGTGACAACAGATACGGACATAGGCATAGTGTTATACAGTCTTCTATGTACCCACGCTATGACACCATTAACGTACATTGGATGTTAGGTCTATGACTCTTGAGTATGCACCAATCAATGAGCAAATGAGCAAAAAAATGAGCAAATGAGCAAAAAAATGAGCAAATGAGCAAGAAAATGAGCAAATGAGCAAGAAAATGAGCAAATGAGCAATAAAAATGAGCAAATGAGCAAAAAAATGAGTAAATGAGCAAGAAAATGAGCAAATGAGCAAGAAAATGAGTAAATGAGCAATAAAAATGAGCAAATGAGCAAAAAAATGAGCAAATGAGCAAGAAAATGAGCAAATGAGCAAGAAAATGAGCAAATGAGCAAGAAAATGAGCAAAAAAATGAGCAAATGAGCCAAAAAATGAGCGAATGAGCAAAAAAATGAGCAAATGAGCAAAAAAATGAGCAAATGAGCAACAAAATGAGCAAATGAGCAAGAAAATGAGTAAACGAGCAAGAAAATGAGCAAATGAGCAATAAAAATGAGCAAATGAGCAAAAAAATGAGCAAATGAGCAAAAAAAATGAGCAAATGAGCAAGAAAATGAGCAAATAAGCAATAAAAATGAGCAAATGAGCAAAAAAAATGAGCAAATGAGCAAGAAAATGAGCAAATGAGCAATAAAAATGAGCAAATGAGCAAAAAAATGAGCAAATGAGCAAGAAAATGAGCAAATGAGCAAGAAAATGAGCAAATGAGCAATAAAAATGAGCAAATGAGCAAGAAAATGAGCAAAAAAATGAGCAAATGAGCAAAAAAAATGAGCAAATGAGCAAAAAAATGTAATTCTGCTGTGGTTAAGCAGTCCATTATTTAGGGCATACCTGTATGTAGGCCTATCAGTGGATCAATAGTCTGCCGGAGAAGTACTGTGTAGACAGGTCTTGCCGGTAAGAGAGTCAGACGAGAAGTGAAGGCTCGGCTATTAAAACATAGTAATGCGATAGCGAACATCAAACGAGTCTGCGCACGCATATCTGTCAAAAGGATACAATAGCAGCCATTGGTCAATTTATCCCCGGTGTCAGCTCAGTAACCAATCGGGACGAAGCCGAAGGTCAACTCATTTTTTTTTGCTCAATATAGTACGTCACTTGGACATTTTATCAGTTTATCACGTGATCACTAAATGTGGCAATCGGGTATCCACCGATGCCTGCAATTTATTATTTATAATAATTGGACGCATTGATCTCACGTAAATAATACTCTTAGTTGTTCCAATAAAATAGTTATCAAATTCGATCACCAATAGATTTGACTGTGGAATATAATGACCTTTAACTTATTTATCCATCTATGTTAGAACATGGTCTTAACAAAAAACTTGACCCTAACAAAAATTACCTTACATTTATGCATGAATCTAATTAGACCATACGTAAATATTGTCAGCTTATCGTCTGATGAGCAAATCCGATGTTTATCAAAAATAGTACAACTTCCATTTGGTAATTACTCTTACGAATGAAGAGCGTTGAACATATACGAAATTACTACACGAATGAACTGAAATTTATATTTTCACATCTTACCAACAACAGATACAGACATAGTCATAGTGTTATACTATCTTACATGTACCCATGCTATGACATCATTCGAAGGGGCAATACACTCAAGGAGTTAAAGTGACACGAAACAAGGGACGTGTTGTAATATTGGTGTTTGAATCTTAAAGGAACACAAGACACTCTAAAGGGACACTCATTATGAATAAATGTTAACAATACAAGCGCACGAATGAAGAGCGTTGAACATATACAAAATTACTACACGAATGAATTGAACCTTGACATTTATATTTCACATCTTACCAACAACAGCTACATGCATTATCATAGGGTTATACTGTCTTGCATATACACACGCTATGACATCATTAAAGGCGGACAATCCACTCACGGTGTGACAACAGATACAGACATAGGCATAGTGTTATACAGTCTTCTATGTACCAATGCTATGACATAATTAAAGGGGGATAATACACGCACGGTGTGGAATGTTAAAGTGACACGCGGTAAGGGACGTGATGTAATATTGGTGAAACCCCCTCCCCACTTATAGATATATAACGAAGACGAGAATAACATGTTGATGAAGTTTATTGAAATTTAATCATTGTCTGAATCTTCGACCGTTAGATTTACTTCTAAGAGTTTCTTGAATTTTCTCATCGCTTCATCTGCAGCCCATTCATTATTATATCCGTGTTTGGTCAGTTTGACCATTTTCTTCATGATCATGGTATGTATGCGTGATGTTTTCAATCGATACTGGTATTCTATTAATCGTCTATAACTTTTGAGAAACAGAGCAAACTCTGTGTCGATGGTATCCTCTTTTCCCGACATGCTCTCATCTCCCGAAATGCTCTCTTCTTCTTTCACATCATTGGTGACGCGTTTCATCATACTTTTGAATGTGTCCATCTCGTTGACACATCGCGCAGCTTTCTTAAGACCGAATACCGTTCTACTACCGACGCCATTACCATCTTCTGAATCTGATAGCGTTCCACGTTCATCTTCATCTTCATCTAGAACCGCTTCGTCAGATTCATCGGTATCTTCTCCGAAGAGAGTTGGTTTTGTCTCGGACATAACTCCGTGTTTAATCTGTTTATGTCTTTGTAGATTGTAGTTCGTCGATAAAATAATGCCACATAAATCACACCCGTGCATTATCGCGAATTATTGGAAGAACCATCACTCTTATAAGTAGCGATAAAAAGAGAGAATAAGGTGCGGTATACAACCGTCGCTCTAAGAGTACGTTCGTCCCGGGGCTAGGGTATAGATATTTGACCGCCGGTGATTCAATTAATGCCAATTTATCAGTATGGTACTCTATGTATTCATTCATGATTTGGCTAATCGTATGACACTGATCTTTTCATTTTCTTCTTATTATTAGACAAACCTCCATCAGACACTCTCTTGTTGGTTTGTTTGGACGCTTTACGTGTGTTTGTCAACTTATTTGCTGCAACTTCAGCCTTAGCCATTTCAATCGCTTGAGCGATGGGTGTCACCACGTTAATAAGTGGTTTTAGAACGTCTTCTTCACTATCACTAGTTTTAGTTCTGTCAATAAAGTATCGACCCTGATTATCTGGCATTAACTTCCCATCAACCATATCTCTGAAATGTTTTCTCCACATTTCAAGATCTGCTGGAATATACGGGATCGACATGTTTCTTCAAAATGTACAAGTCACTCTTTTTTCTGCATTTTATTTTAGAAAGTTTATCGCCTCTTATAAAAAGCGATTATTGGCCATGAATGCCAAATGCACCATGATAGTTATCGATGTCAATAATGCGTTTCGTTGAGATCTTGATTGAGTATGCACCAATCAATGAGCAAATAAATGAGCAAGCAGGATGTTATGTCGCTTGGTGGCGGAGGTAGCATCACCAAATTACCCTCGGGGGACCTCATTCTGCCATCTAAAAATAGAATCTTTGGGTCTAAAATTGGTTGTACTAAAATATTCCCAAAAACCCAAAACTTCAAAAACTTCAAAAATTTCAAAAATTTCAAAAACTTCAAAAATTTCAAAAAACTTCAAAAATTTCAAAAAATGCAAAAATAAGACCCCGGCGGCGGCGGCGGCGCCGGTATTTTACTGCGGCGGCGGTGCCTCCGCCGCCGCCGCCGGGGTCCGCCGCCGGCGGACCCCGCAGTAAAATACCGGCGGCGGCGGCGCCGCCGCCGCCGCCGCCGCCGCCGGGGTCTTATTTTTGCAGTTTTTGAAATTTTTGAAGTTTTTTGAAATTTTTGAAGTTTTTGAAATTTTTGAAATTTTTGAAGTTTTTGAAATTTTTTGAAATTTTTGAAGTTTTTTTAAATTTTTGAAGTTTTGGGTTTTTGGGAATATTTTAGTACAACCAATTTTAGACCCAAAGATTCTATTTTTAGATGGCAGAATGAGGTCCCCCGAGGGTAATTTGGTGATGCTACCTCCGCCACCAAGCGACATAACATCCTGCTTGCTCATTTATTTGCTCATTGATTGGTGCATACTCAATCAAGATCTCAACGAAACGCATTATTGACATCGATAACTATCATGGTGCATTTGGCATTCATGGCCAATAATCGCTTTTTATAAGAGGCGATAAACTTTCTAAAATAAAATGCAGAAAAAAGAGTGACTTGTACATTTTGAAGAAACATGCCGATCCCGTATATTCCAGCAGATCTTGAAATGTGGAGAAAACATTTCAGAGATATGGTTGATGGGAAGTTAATGCCAGATAATCAGGGTCGATACTTTATTGACAGAACTAAAACTAGTGATAGTGAAGAAGACGTTCTAAAACCACTTATTAACGTGGTGACACCCATCGCTCAAGCGATTGAAATGGCTAAGGCTGAAGTTGCAGCAAATAAGTTGACAAACACACGTAAAGCGTCCAAACAAACCAACAAGAGAGTGTCTGATGGAGGTTTGTCTAATAATAAGAAGAAAATGAAAAGATCAGTGTCATACGATTAGCCAAATCATGAATGAATACATAGAGTACCATACTGATAAATTGGCATTAATTGAATCACCGGCGGTCAAATATCTATACCCTAGCCCCGGGACGAACGTACTCTTAGAGCGACGGTTGTATACCGCACCTTATTCTCTCTTTTTATCGCTACTTATAAGAGTGATGGTTCTTCCAATAATTCGCGATAATGCACGGGTGTGATTTATGTGGCATTATTTTATCGACGAACTACAATCTACAAAGACATAAACAGATTAAACACGGAGTTATGTCCGAGACAAAACCAACTCTCTTCGGAGAAGATACCGATGAATCTGACGAAGCGGTTCTAGATGAAGATGAAGATGAACGTGGAACGCTATCAGATTCAGAAGATGGTAATGGCGTCGGTAGTAGAACGGTATTCGGTCTTAAGAAAGCTGCGCGATGTGTCAACGAGATGGACACATTCAAAAGTATGATGAAACGCGTCACCAATGATGTGAAAGAAGAAGAGAGCATTTCGGGAGATGAGAGCATGTCGGGAAAAGAGGATACCATCGACACAGAGTTTGCTCTGTTTCTCAAAAGTTATAGACGATTAATAGAATACCAGTATCGATTGAAAACATCACGCATACATACCATGATCATGAAGAAAATGGTCAAACTGACCAAACACGGATATAATAATGAATGGGCTGCAGATGAAGCGATGAGAAAATTCAAGAAACTCTTAGAAGTAAATCTAACGGTCGAAGATTCAGACAATGATTAAATTTCAATAAACTTCATCAACATGTTATTCTCGTCTTCGTTATATATCTATAAGTGGGGAGGGGGTTTCACCAATATTACATCACGTCCCTTACCGCGTGTCACTTTAACATTCCACACCGTGCGTGTATTATCCCCCTTTAATTATGTCATAGCATTGGTACATAGAAGACTGTATAACACTATGCCTATGTCTGTATCTGTTGTCACACCGTGAGTGGATTGTCCGCCTTTAATGATGTCATAGCGTGTGTATATGCAAGACAGTATAACCCTATGATAATGCATGTAGCTGTTGTTGGTAAGATGTGAAATATAAATTTCAAGGTTCAATTCATTCGTGTAGTAATTTTGTATATGTTCAACGCTCTTCATTCGTGCGCTTGTATTGTTAACATTCATTCATAATGAGTGTCCCTTTAGAGTGTCTTGTGTTCCTTTAAGATTCAAACACCAATATTACAACACGTCCCTTGTTTCGTGTCACTTTAACTCCTTGAGTGTATTGCCCCTTCGAATGATGTCATAGCATGGGTACATGTAAGATAGTATAACACGATGACTATGTCTGTATCTGTTGTTGGTAAGATGTGAAAATATAAATTTCAGTTCATTCGTGTAGTAATTTCGTATATGTTCAACGCTCTTCATTCGTAAGAGTAATTACCAAATGGAAGTTGTACTATTTTTGATAAACATCGGATTTGCTCATCAGACGATAAGCTGACAATATTTACGTATGGTCTAATTAGATTCATGCATAAATGTAAGGTAATTTTTGTTAGGGTCAAGTTTTTTGTTAAGACCATGTTCTAACATAGATGGATAAATAAGTTAAAGGTCATTATATTCCACAGTCAAATCTATTGGTGATCGAATTTGATAACTATTTTATTGGAACAACTAAGAGTATTATTTACGTGAGATCAATGCGTCCAATTATTATAAATAATAAATTGCAGGCATCGGTGGATACCCGATTGCCACATTTAGTGATCACGTGATAAACTGATAAAATGTCCAAGTGACGTACTATATTGAGCAAAAAAAAATGAGTTGACCTTCGGCTTCGTCCCGATTGGTTACTGAGCTGACACCGGGGATAAATTGACCAATGGCTGCTATTGTATCCTTTTGACAGATATGCGTGCGCAGACTCGTTTGATGTTCGCTATCGCATTACTATGTTTTAATAGCCGAGCCTTCACTTCTCGTCTGACTCTCTTACCGGCAAGACCTGTCTACACAGTACTTCTCCGGCAGACTATTGATCCACTGATAGGCCTACATACAGGTATGCCCTAAATAATGGACTGCTTAACCACAGCAGAATTACATTTTTTTGCTTATTTGCTCATTTTTTTTGCTCATTTGCTCATTTTTTTGCTCATTTTCTTGCTCATTTGCTCATTTTTATTGCTCATTTGCTCATTTTCTTGCTCATTTGCTCATTTTCTTGCTCATTTGCTCATTTTTTTGCTCATTTGCTCATTTTTATTGCTCATTTGCTCATTTTCTTGCTCATTTGCTCATTTTTTTTGCTCATTTGCTCATTTTTTTGCTCATTTGCTCATTTTCTTGCTCATTTGCTCATTTTTTTGCTCATTTGCTCATTTTTATTGCTTATTTGCTCATTTTCTTGCTCATTTGCTCATTTTTTTTGCTCATTTGCTCATTTTTTTGCTCATTTGCTCATTTTTATTGCTCATTTGCTCATTTTCTTGCTCATTTACTCATTTTCTTGCTCATTTGCTCATTTTGTTGCTCATTTGCTCATTTTTTTGCTCATTTGCTCATTTTTTTGCTCATTTGCTCATTTTTTGGCTCATTTGCTCATTTTTTTGCTCATTTTCTTGCTCATTTGCTCATTTTCTTGCTCATTTGCTCATTTTTTTGCTCATTTGCTCATTTTTATTGCTCATTTACTCATTTTCTTGCTCATTTGCTCATTTTCTTGCTCATTTACTCATTTTTTTGCTCATTTGCTCATTTTTATTGCTCATTTGCTCATTTTCTTGCTCATTTGCTCATTTTCTTGCTCATTTGCTCATTTTTTTGCTCATTTGCTCATTTTTTTGCTCATTTGCTCATTGATTGGTGCATACTCAAGAGTCATAGACCTAACATCCAATGTACGTTAATGGTGTCATAGCGTGGGTACATAGAAGACTGTATAACACTATGCCTATGTCCGTATCTGTTGTCACACCGTGAGTGGATTGTCCGCCTTTAATGATGTCATAGCGTGTGTACATGCAAGACAGTATAATACTATGATTATGTCTGTAGCTGTTGTTGGTAAGATGTGAAATATAAATTTCAAGGTTCAATTCATTCGTGTAGTAATTTCGTATATGTTCAACGCTCTTCATTCGTGCGCTTTTGGTTTTGGTAAGTGATGTGAAGGTGTTTGGTGGATGTTGTGGGTTGGGTGTGGGCTGGTATTATCACGTTGGTCTGTGATTGAGTGTACAAAATCTCTTGTCAAGTGAACACCTGCAGATTATCTATTTTTCTAAACATGGAACATGTCTGAACCTATCATTGGTACAATAGCAGTGATATAATGTTACATCATCGGTGCTACCTGTAGTTTCGGTATATGATCGTAAGTGTGACTGGAGTGATAAGTGGTTATTACGTAATGTTGTTATAACAATGTCATCAAAGCAATTTCTATAATTGAGTGTCTCACGACCTGACTTAATATGTATGCATGTTTTTGGCTAACTAATTATCGTGTGAATGACACAGTTTATCAACCTTAATTGATACTAACCCGTTTTGTTCAGACATTAAATCGATATGTTTTCTGAATACCATATAACTGTGAACGGGGGAAATAATATAATTCATTTGGTAAAGCAAAGGTGTGACACACGACCAATGTCGCGTGTGTGATTGCGTGTACAGCGAACAATTCATTCTGGAGGGTTGTAATTTCACATTACCATTTTCCAAAACTTCCAAAATATGAATACTTCCAATAATTCATGATAATACACGACTGTCATATACTCAATAACTTCATCTGGGATAGAGAGAAGTAAAGAATAAACACTCTTTATTATTTATGTAAAAGTAATAGTGTCTATTTTCAGGTATGACAATTATATGAACTGCGTCCGATAAAACACTGGAATGTATGCATTCATATCGATGGTCACAATGTCCAACATTACAGCGACTGTCCATACACATCGATTAATAATTTCATGACAAATATTTGAACAAAAAAAATAACGAAAGATATTACACGCAAATAATTTATCATTCGACATTTTTTTAATATCGAGATTATCAGAAACCGTAAACTCGTTATAAATTTTTTATTTAAACTTTTTTTGGAGAAATAATTTTGAGGGGTTTTGAAATTTTTTCTTTTGAAATTTTGGGGTTTTAAAATTTTTTGGAAGTTTTGAAATTTTTTGGAAAAAATAATTTTTGGAAGTTTTGAAATTTTTTTTTTGGGTTTTGATATTTTGGGAATATTTTAGTACAACCAATTTTACCCTCAAACAATTTTACCCTCAAACAATTTTTAGACCCAAAGATTCTATTTTTAGATGTGAAGGTAACGAGACACCCACAACCAATTTTAGACCCCAAAGATTCTATTTTTAGATGTGAATCCAACGAGACATCTATTCTTCTGAGGGTTCCCTGTGCCGAAGGTTCATTATTCCGAAGGTTCGATATCCCGAAGGTTCACTATTCCAAAGGTTCGCTATTCCGAAGGTTTCTATTCTGGGCGTATATTTTACCAGAATTGAATCAAAATTTGCGTGACATGAATATGTATTGATAGCGTCATACGTAACGTCATTAAATCTCAAGGAAACCCGCGAAAACAAACAAAAATTACATTTATTGTTTTAATGTTTTAAGTTATTTCCTTCATAAAAAGAGTCTTCGTGATAAAGAACCCTCTCAATACTTTAGAATATATATAATTAACCTTAAAATAAAAAAAAACCTTCGGAATAACGAACCTTCGGAATAGAGAACCTTCGGAATGGCGAACCTTCGGAATAGCGAACCTTCGGAATAGATAACCTTCGGAATAGTGAACCTTCGGAATAGTGAACCTTCGTAACACAGACATGTCCCCCTTCTGATCTATAGTTCTAGTCATTAAACGTATATTTTTCAGTGAATTGAAGTCAGCAAATACATATTTTCAGCGAATTGAATCGAGGTGATGATATTGAAGAAAAGAGTATTGATGCTGTTGTTAATTCCAGCGAGTTCCTTGCTTACTCTAGGATTTCTGTTTCACAGTGAGTACAAGAAAACAAATGTCAGAAATGGTAACGCGCTCAAGATCATATATTATATACCCATGATTGTAATTATAGAATATAAAATATATTGGTTTCACAAATGACCAACTCATAGAATCAATCACCTTGCACTTATTGGCATCCCAAGTACACCTTTTACCGGACTCGGCCGCCGGGTCGCAGTTCGACTTTTAGTCCGTCCAAAAATTCCCATACTATAACTAAAACGCCCATATATATATAACATTTTTTTTTATAAAAGTCCATGTATTTAAAGATGCATTATCGGAATTAACGCTCCCATATTACTATAATTTTTTGGAGAAATATTTGAATCGAATCGAGGATTGACGAGGAACCCATCCATCAAAGCTCAGATTGATCAGATATCGATTTTTTAAATTTGTTTTTTCTCGAAATTATTTGTGGCCCAGAAGAAGTCGTCAAACCGACCGTGTCTCGGACAAAATTGCGGATGAAGATGGATAACTCTAAAATCAAGTGTTAATACGGCCATAGTTCGTGATATTCAAGTGATAATACGGCCATATTTCGTTGAATAACATGTTGATAAATAACACATTTTGGAAAATTTTATACCATAGTTGACATCCGCGGTTAGCATTATTTTGTTGTAATTAATCGATTCTGATAACTAAAGCGTATTTTGAAGAAATGTTGCTGTTGTTGTAACTTGATGATATGGGGACCGTCTGATCGGATTGAGTACCTTTAAAACATGAAACAGTAGATTGACTTTGTTCTTATTTTCATTATTAAAAGTGATGTGAAACACCCCACTATAGTGTGTTCAGAATGGAAAAACAAAGAATCATGCCAAAAGAACTTATTTTCATAAATTTATATAAAAATAGGTAGAACACACCGACACCGCCATTGTTCATACAAACAAGTTACATGCAGTGACTATATATTGTTTGCGGAATAATTACCGTAATGTTTATGCCCAATAATTCGTCCCGAATAATGTAGTAAATATTTACATTTGTGCGTAGTTCTGAAATGGTACAGTCGATGTGGTTGGATTTTAGATAATCTTAGTTGATTGCCCCATTCTTTCAGTGGAGATAGTGTTTTTTTGTTTACTAACTTATCTGTTTTATTCACTGACGTGAGTCCATACTATATGTCTTTAATAACTCTCTATGGTTACAATATACCAAGTGATTTACATAGGCCTCAGTGCTACAGCGTCACACTACCCTTAAAATTGAGAAGAAAAAAATGACATCGAAAAAAACACAAACACCTCCCATAAATTATTCGCCATTTGCACAGCCATAACCGTTTACCATGTGGCTATATTTGATGTTTCTCGACGGGAAACACTTTTGTGCATTTTTTCGTGCACTTTTCACCCGCGTATCATTGACCATTCAGCTGCCATAATTTTGTTTATGCTGCATGATCCTAGCTTGGGGGGTCCCAGGGGAAATCACTCTACTAATTTGTATTTGGTGTATTGTAACCCTATGCAACACTGAGATTTGCATGTCAAAACAATTGATATGTACTGTTGTAGTGGAATTAGTTGACGGTATACATTGGGAAAAGTTTGAGTTTTGGCATATTTACCCACTGCGAGTGCATTGGGTCCCTGTAAAACGGATTCGAATCGGGAAGTTATGTGAGATGACATTTTTATTTGTTTTAACCATTTACACTGAATGGTTTCTCCCACCAGTCAGGAAAGTAGACATTCGAATAGTCCATTCTTCATCTGGAGAGAATCGAGAGAGGTTCGAAAAATATAAACGTCGACAGATAATACTGGTACAGAAGGATTCCTATCCGTGCATTAGTAGGAAATGTTTCGAAAATAGGTTCAAAGATCAACAAACGAACATTGACAGTTGAACCCTATGTAGCGGCCCATAAGACCGTTTATAATCCAAATATTGCAATTTTAGACCCAAATATAGACTAAATATCGAAAATATTCAACTTATATAATAGGTACTCCAGAGTACCTACGTAGGTACTGAACTTGTCCCACGGAGAGTACCAAATTGTTGGTACTCTGAAGAGTACCAAATTGTAAATACTTTGGGGTACCAAATATGGTACTCTGGAGTACCAGATATTGTTGGTACACTTGATTACCAAATATGGTACTCTGGAGTACCAAATATTGTTGGTACTCTAGAGTAGCAAATATCCAGGTACCCTGGAGTGCCTGACTATGTAATCTGGAGTACCAAATATCAAGACATGTACTCTGTTATACCTGTTCGGGTACTATGGAGTACCAAATATGTAGGTACTATATGGAGAACCTGCCCAGGTATCAAACTCTCGCAATTATAAAAAATGTCCGATGGCAAATTTAACAATGTGGCCTGTTATATTCCAAATGATGCCACGGCGTTTAAACATCGAATTAAGTATATGTTGTGTCAAATTTCCAATGAACGTTATGTGCTTGAGGAATGACGTATCTAAATGTTGAACATTTTGACCATGTACCCTATATGGTGGTTAGAAAGTTTCCGAATGCATGGGATAATTTCGGTGTAAAATTTGACTTAATGTAGGAAAATATTCGTTTCTTGGTCTTAAAGGTTTGAACTTACACTTACAAGAAGTCAAGAGCAATATAGTATAATACTAGTATTCTATTGTGCAGTCTCAGCCAGTCTGAAATTCCCAATTTTGTTTCAGGCATAATATTAGATAATGCCATGAATCTCTACTCTGGCTAACGCCCGTAGAGATCATATTCCACTAGTACGGTACAAAACTTGGGAACTTTTTGAAGTTTTGACAGGGAACATTATAAAGTCGAAAACATAGCGCATGGAATATATGTCTTAGTTATTACTTGTTCTTTTTTTCATTAATAATGTACTTCACTGCAGGTGAAGGTCACAACTCGAAATTTCACGATTTAAGTGAGTTTATGAGCGATTTTGCTGTGCGTCGCTTACAAATTATGGAATTTCTCCTGGGTAATTAATTCAATGTTTATTGCGATATCGGCTCACAAAAGTCACAGAAAAGCATGTAGTTTCGAGTTGGGATATTCATCTAGAGTGAAGTACATTATTAAAGTGATATGAAACACTCCAGTAGGGTGATCAAATAAAAATGGAGAATATCTTGCTCAAAGTAGTTATTTTTACAATTATCATATCCAAATTGACAACACACACCGTCATTCTTATATATTAATTAAATGCAGTGACTCTTGGTGGCGAAATCGTTTTCGTTAGTTTATCACCAATTATAGTTGCGTCCAGAATCGCGAAGTAAATATGTACAAGCGTAATTCGGACGATGTTTTTTTATGGAGTGGTACGGTCGATTTGCTTGAAATTTTCGGCGATGTTAGTAGAATGCTACATTCCTCCAGTTTGGCATAGCTCCTGAATACTAACACGCACGCACCCGATCAAGTCCATAATATGTATTTAAGGAACAGATAATAACTAAGAAATATATTCCCTGCGTTAATTTTCGACTTTATAAGGTTCCCTGTCAAAACTTCAAAAAGTTCCAATGTTTTGTACTGGTGGATTATTCATTTATTCAAGTGTTGCCAAAATTGTTCACAAGAATTGCACAACCATATTTTTTTTTGTTGCAGTGAAAGTGTTCGGTGCAAATTATTTGGCTGAGATGTCCGATGATTCATCTAAATTAAGAAGCCGAAACTCCTCCATTCTGATAGTAACGTACATGCGCAGTGGTTCGTCACTGCTGGGTGATCTCATGCAGCAAAATGCAGATGTGTTTTACGTCTACGAACCTTTACGGCGCTTGGATTTCTTCAGAGCAAATGGGAACAATCATCTTTGGTTACACGGAGGCGAGAAAAGGTAAATCACGATATACATATATATACAAGACCACGTGCCAATGCATTCTGTTCCAATGCATTCTCTTATATATGCGAGTCGACCATAGGTCGCCTCGCTTATATAAGAGAATGCATTGGCCTAACAATTGTTTATCATTTTTTTTTATCAATTTTTCTTACATTCTTTAACAATTTTTATAATTGTTTTCTTACATTCTGTAACATTTTTATATATTTTGTTTTTATAATTTCTTCTTACATTTTGTTACAATTTTTATCATTTTTTGTTATATTCTTTAACATTTTTATCATATTTATAATTTTTTCTCACATTCTTCAACAATTTTTGCATTTTTTATCATTTTTTCTTACATTCTCTATCAAATGTTATAATTTTTTGTTGAACTCACAACGTATCCTCGCTAGCGTTTACGACAGACTGTTGTCGACATGATTGACCCAACATATCATATTTGCCATTTATCAATCAACACCGCCTAATGACTAAATCGCGAACACTCACAGGATAACATCCATAAGTACATGTATATATAGAGGGAAAGACTCATCACTGAAACTTTCTATGGAATGAGTTTTGAGATATAATTTGGTTGGTGGATAAGCTCCGTCTCTTTATGTTCAAGAATGTGGATGTTACTACACAAAACGCTGAACGAAGCATGTATAATTCGATCAACAATAATTATGGCCAAACCAATATATGATAGCCGTCAAATATCACACCAATCATTCAATAGCTAGTGTAGCGGTCGCGGTGTAAATATACTATAGAAGGTCGATGACTTCTCTGCTCGAGAGGTCAAGATCTCTTGGTCACAGTCGTTAAACGCTATGTCTGATCACCGAAGTTGAGCAACGTGAAGCTTGATTAGTCCTTGGATGGGTGACCGGCATGGGATTCAACGTGCTGCCAACTTTCGGTGTGATTCCCGCACTTCTCGCTCTCGTTCTGTTACACTTATAGTGAAAGATTGAAGTGTGAAATTGCTGGTACTGTATTGATATATGTTTACAAATTGCAATCTTCGATGATTATTCATTGATTCATAAATAATCAACGATTTTACCATCAGGTTTTTTCCAAATAAAACCTGGTGGGTAATTCTGAAGTCCTATACGTTTTGCATGTAACGGATAATGTATATATACCTTAATTGTCATGTTTTATCTGCCAGGGAAATTGGAGAAAAATCGTCCGAATATTTGAGGAACATCGAGAGCTGGCTGCATTGTAATCTGACTGCGATTGATTTGTACAGCATGGCAGAAAGGGAGTTCATGAATTTCGGAAATAAAACCCGAAGATATTCAACATGTTTACAGACACAGCCCAATATAAACTGGATTCGTGATATAGAGACTTGTATCTCGAGTTTAAAATTGACTTGCGACGAATCAGCAATAAAATTGATAAAGACGATACGTCTGAATATGACTATGGTCAGTCTGCTGTTGGATCGAATACCTGACCTTCGTGTGATATATCTTGTCCGTGACCCCAGAGCTGTGCTGTATTCTAGGCGTAACTATGGAGCAGCCGGTTGGAACTTCTCAACGTTTGTTGGAGACGCCAGGGATTTTTGCCGCAGCTTGGACCAAGACCAAATAATTGCCCAAGCATTATTTGCAAAGCATCCAAAGAGAATTGTGAAAGTTTACTTCGAGGACATTGTCTCATTTCCTGAAGTTGTGCTGAAACAGTTGTATTCATTTGCGAAAATTGGGTTTAGTTTCAAAGTTTTGGACTACATTTCACATATCATGAGGTCGGGTCGGAGTTCACCTGAAAAGTGTTATCTATGCACAACCAAGAAAAACTCTTCTTCTGTTCTCTATACGTGGCGTGAAAAATTTCCTTTCAGTTTTGTCAGAGCTGTGGATGAATCGTGTCGGAATTTTTTGTCACAAAATAATTTCATCCCATTCAAAAATGAAGAGCATTTATTGGACATGTCAGCAGTGTCGCGGTTAAATCCCGACACAGCATGGTATAGTGCCATGGTAATTAAACCCGGTGTAGATAGCATGGTATAGTGCCATGGTAATTAAACCCGGTGTCGATAGCATGGTATATATAGTGCCATGGTAATTAAACCCGGTGTCGATAGCATGGTATAGTGCCATGGTAATTAACCGGTGTCGATCCAGATACAAATGCATATGCGTATGGAATGTGATGTCGTTGACTTACAATTATGACAGCGATGAAAACTGTTTTAAGTCGCGTGAAACACGCCATTTATTAATTAATATTATATATTTGTATAAATGTGCATATTATGTGAAACATAGACCCGATATGTTACATACAATCTAGCAATTATATATTAATAAGTTATAAATTCATTCATATCCCCATATTAATAAATTCATTTTGTTACCGATGTTATGGTGTGCAAACTCAGGTATAATGCGTGAGTAACATCCGACATGGGTCATCCTATACGTGACCACCATGTATATACTCTTATTCCGCAGTGTATGCGTGTTTGAATCCCAAGAGTAATGTATACATCACTAGCAGACGACAAAACATAATTAAAACTGATAGATTTTCTAACAAGTAATATATATGTACAGACCCTTCATATTGGTTGACAGTGCATGGTTTCCATTAATTTGTAATCGACCAGCGTGTTTTTGTAATTGATTGCTATTTCAGAACACAAAAGACGTAAACATTAAACTGAAATTGTTTGATAATTTATTAAGCATCGGTTCGGAAATATAGATATAATTTTGAAGACACTGTGACTATTGAAATTAAACATGTCATTGAAGTTGCATGCATGGTATATCTGAAACACCGTTATAAGAGTGGTTCACTAGCTTTTGCTTAATTGGTTACGAAACAATCTCGAGTATACCAAGACACATTTCCTACTGAAATAATGTAACTTTCAACTGATATTGACGACAATTCCGACCACACCATGTCTTAGAGTTCGTACGTGCTCACTGGTATAGGTTGCACCAAGCACTCGATACGTCATTCGGTTATCCTAAAATTGGGTTATTCCTCTTTGCTGTAAGTTTCGTATGCTACGCGTTGGATACAAAACTGTTTGACCGTGTATGTATAGGCGAAATGATCAAGTGAATCAGAGGCGTTATTTCGCTAAAATCCGATTCAGATTCTGGATTCAGATTACAGATTGGCCCCCGTACGACTTGGTTCGGCAAAAGAACAGACCAGAAATTGGCAGAATCAGTAAACGAACAGACCGTAATCTCAATTTCGTGGTAATCCGATTGGGATTCCGATTCCGATTACGGACTCAAATGTTCGTAATGTAAACAAACCGAGATTTCGCCACCTCAGAGTTTAAAAACACAATAAAACATAAGAATCCGTCTCTTGTGTACAAATTATTGCAGAATATAAACGATCTATATCAAAGAATTTTAAATGCGGAGACAAATTTGTTTTATTGAATGTAAACTGGGAGAATATTACTGAAATTAGCCAAATAATAACGCTATTGATAGTAACGCTGGGGGAGCACTTCGGTTGATGGCGAAGCAATAATTGCAAATCATTGTTGATTGTCACTTTCATATGTCCATTTCATAATTCCATCCTTAAAATACCGCCCGAACCCATGTCGATTTCGAATTCGGCGGATACGTCACTATTGACCGAATTCATATGAACCTGCATGGATATGTCTTCTGCTGTGTTCGTTATTATAATGTTTCTTCTTATTCAAGAAATAGTAGGATTATATGGTATCGATGGATTATCAGATACACGTATGTACTATCATCTAGTCTTAAAGTTATAGCAATTTCATGTTTAACATGTTTTGTTTCGTTAAATGCAGTCGTTTTGCACAATAGTCTCTGTATAGACAACAGACACATGTTCTAGCCAACTGCACCCCCCCCCCCCCATTGAACCAAACATCAATCTCACAGGTTCGCATAATTCAATTTGCTCCCCTTGGAAATATCCAATCTGACAAACACTAAGATTGGAAAATTACCAACTTTTACTGGTTGAAAAAAATAAAACAATGAGAACAATGCCAACCTATATATGGTGTCAAATTAATGTCCAACTAATGTTGTGTCATGCATGAAATTTCCGACTGCTGGAATGTACCAAAGTTTAGTTTAGATATATTTATTTCAAATATATGTCAAATTTAGATAACACATGATATATAACACATACATTTGTTTATACATACAAAGGAATTGGGGGACACGTACTGACTCACTTAAGGGTACCCCCTCTCCCATATGTTATTACACTGAAAAAATAAATAATTAGTAATGGCAAAGCAAAATGACTACCAAAACAAGTTGAACATATATACAGATCACTGGACACCCCCTCTCCCGAGTTAGTCAGAAGTTTGTATATGTATTTATTTAAAATCGGGTTTGTTTGTTGCGTTTGTTGGCTTGTACGTATCATTATTTGAAACAGTTAGTCACAATAATCCTGATTTTCCTCACGTATGAATGACTGCACAGCTTAGCAAATTGTACCAAAGTTCGGGTGGGGGTCGAGACACACAATCAACCCCTGTCGTCACGTCCCTGTTCAACTGACAAGTTTCGTGTGTTCTTCACAACATCTTCGGAATTTGATTCAGGAGGCCTAGAGCTGTCATGTTTAGATATGCTTGCCATCATCAATAAACACACTTTAACTTGAAAAAAAAAGATGCGATTAAGTCGGATTGGCAGCAAATTATGTGCCGTGTATATACACATAGAAGACATAGAAGAAAAGCATGACTTTCACAACAAACATGCACTTTATAAATATAAGATACAAATGATACTTGTGTCAAATACATGAGCCATGTTTGACGTTGGGAGAGAGTTTCGGAGACCACGTGGATTTCAAAATGTGACCTAGAATCGGGAATTAGCCCCGCCCCCGTAATCGGCTTCGGATTCTCAATCCGGATTTTAGCGAAATTACGACTCAGCGTCAACCTGCTCAAGATTGTTGTCATCTATATTTCGTTTCCGGTGAGCTGAGAAACGATTCTGGTCGATGGCCTCATCAGCCCATGTATGGTTGCGAGAAAACATTTCTGGTTCAAGCCCCACCATCAGCGATTCAGTAGACACAAGAAATTATGTCGTCTGATGCATTGGGACCAGATTTGTTATAAATGTCGGCGCAGGGAACAAAAATCCGATAATACTATAACGGAAGAAATAATGAGGGACGATAAAGAGACAGTAAACGTGTTTGTCGTCCGGGATTAATAACGGTCCCCGACAAGTAGGCTATAATTTCAGGTCGAATATAGAGCCAATCAGTGTTACTGCAATCGGGGAATTGGAAGTGATTTTATCGCGTGGTGTGGAATGATTCAGGATATTGTCACTTTGGGTCAGGAACGTGGCGATGGGGTAGGGGATGTGTCACAGCGGGGAATACAGCTCACAAATAGTCGTACCTATACACATCTTTATTTCCGATTATATACAAATGTGAAGTTAACAAACGCTAAGCACAGGTGGACTAACATGCCACACCTGGGCCAGCAAAATACAACCATAGATGGTTGCTACATATCAAAAGGTATCATTCGCAGATCACTCCTCTCCAATCCGCAAGTTCCCTCTCTCAAAATGCAAATCCCCTTCTGACCAATTTGGTTCGTCTTTTAAACCAATTGCTCAAAAGGTGTTTATACAGAATTGGTTATTAATTTCCAATTATAGACATGGATATTCGGATGACAAGTCAACTATCTCGATAGCATGCCATGTGTACCAAATATATTATCTCTTGTTTCATATTTAGATAATTGTCGTTGAGACAGAATATATATTCATGTGCAATTCTACATGCACGCATAATCCACTAAATGCATGCTAATAATCATGGCAGTCAACAAACGTGCTTCTGTTATGCAGAGTTGATATATGCTGGCACGCTTGACATTACACAAGCTGTTTATTAGTTGGAATTTATAATAAAATGACCACTGGGTGTCAATCTGACTTTGTGTATCTCAATGCGCAATTCTACTCTGCATTCATAATCCACTAAATGCAAATGTTCCCTGACAACCCACACCTGGCTTTTTCTATACGCATGTGGCAGATGTCTCACCCCAACTTCGGCCAAAAGTTTCAATATATATACATGTAGTTGGACTTCTTTTCTTGAGTGACATAACGTTTGTTTGAAATTTCAGAACAAAAGTAGGTTGAATTGCTTCTGATTTCGTCGAACAACATGTTGATAAATAACACGTTTCGCAGCGTTTCGGGCAAATTTATACTATAGTTAGTTTAAACATAGTTTATTCTCCACCACAATTCATTACATGTTAATTTACAAATTTTATATACATAGTAAATAAATTTCACTCTGTTCCAGTTGCATATATATATAATTATGTATAGATATATGTATTTGGTTGGAAAAGGAACGACAGTATAAGCGTGAGCTTTTTGTAGTCGTCCCACAGTATACGTGTTCATTGATTATAAATCGTTTATCACAATAGTAGTCAGTTGGCACGACAGTGGGTGTATATAGTAGTTTGGTGGAAATAAATTATGTTTAGCGTAGAGCAGAACAGACGAAAAATAGCGCGTGGTTGTGCGTTATGTGCATTTGGGCAGAATGTCACAAGAAAACCATAGTCAGAAATGGTAACGCCACCAAGATCATATTATTAGCCATAAATATAAATCATAATATAAAATATATTGGTTACATGAATGGACCGCCTCCGAATTCCGTTAAGACAAGTAATTCTTCAAATTATTACAATGAACTATACGGCTTATAAATTACTGCAGGTTTCTCATTCGCCACACCAGAATTCTTCTAAATGCGGATCAAAGCTAAGAGTGCATGGCACAGCCATTGTTCATAGACATTTTACAGATAGCGAGAATGATGCATGCTGGGAACGAAAGTATCCACAGCAAAGCCATGTGCTTACGGCCGCATGCGTTTATTATAGGGGATTTATGGTGGGCCTATAAAACTAATTATAACTTTGTTATCTGTCATAGTTTATGCGTGAAATTTTAAACATATATACCATGGACATATACCCCTTCCAGAATGTTGAAAAACATTTTCAGTTGCTCATCGTATTTTTATAGACGAAATAGTCCGAAATTTCAGAAAATTGCGCTAACTGCTCAATGTTTTAATGTGTTACAAAACGTCTGATAAAAATAGTTCTATCGGGAATATTCACACCATTTTTTTTCAGAGAACATAGAGTAAACATAGTCCTATCGGGATATCGTAAAGGAGATTAATTAAAACCCTCAGACTGCCGAAACTGACGACATTAAATTCGCTTTTTTCGTGTCACACGGAAATGAAACTTGTCTGTCCATTGATCACGTTATTTATTTGACATAGTATTTTTTTTCTGTTGTATTTGAACACTTGTTGCACGTGCAGGCTGCACGATCATAATAACTTCAACCGATAAGCGCCGACTGATACCCGCGCAACAGTTTGTCTCAAATAAATTGTTATCAAAACGCAGGTTTATGGCCGCGGACATAAGCCGATTAAGTGTAATGTAATTTATCCATGAACTTGACTGAAAAATTGTGATTCTATCACCATTAGCCACGAAAATGGGACCTCTAAACAGGCAAGTTTTATTTTCGGGGGACACGAACAAGCGAATTTATTGTCGGCAGTTTCGGCAGTCTGAGGGTTAATTAATCCCGAATTAAACGGAACTACTTTACGATAGTCCGATAGGACTATGTTTACTCTATGCATGTTCTCTGAAAAAATAGTGTGAATATTCCAGATAGAACTATTTTTATCAGACATTGTGTAACACCTTAAAACATTGAGCATTTATGATAGCGCAAACCGAAATGTGTTGTCTTGCAAGATATCCCACCGCTTTAGCTAAATTTACCTTCCTACAATATCCATAAAGAGGATCATATATTATATACCCACGGTTTTAATTATAGAATATAAAATATATTGGTTTCGCGAATGACCAACTCAGAATTCCGTTAAAATAACAATAACAACCAGCACCTATAACGAACCGTTTTACTGGACTTGGCCTACTGGTCGCGTAGTTCCGACTTTTAAATAAACGGAATTTCCAACTCTATAAATAAAAGGCCGTGGCTAAAGAACGGTATACCGCTCTTTAGTACCAAACGCTAAAGAGCGGTATACCGCGCTTTAGCTATATGGGCCTGATACTCTAATTAACGGTATACCGCTCTTTAGCGTTTGGTGCTAAAGAACGGTATACTGCTCTTAAGTGACAAACGCAAAAGAGCGGTATACCGCGCTTTAGCTATATGGGCCTGATTCGCTAATGAACGGTATACCACTCTTTAGCGTTTGGTGCTAAAGAACGGTATACTGCTCTTTAGCCCTCGGTGCTAAAGAGCGGTCCAGGTTGGATGAGCGGCACGTGCGTTGCCAAGATATTTTGCGCATTGCGCCAACACATAACGTTATAATCCGTACCGCTCTTTAGCCCTCATCACTAAAGAGCGGTATACCGTTCTTTAGCCCTCAGTACTAAAGAGCGGTATACCGTTCTTTAGCCACTTCGTAAATAAAAGCCCCACAAGAATTAATTACGCCACCTGCCAGTGTGGTGTTTCTAGCTTCTGAGATTTTGATATTGCGTGGTGGACAGGGCGAATGTATTCTTGGAGATTGTTTGTACCTTACTTAATCGTACCGATAGAATCACGTAGATGCCGAAATTGTAAAGTTAACGCCACCGGTGTATAATACGTTTATGAAAATATGATAAATCGTATCGATAGAGTCAGGACAGGCTCAAATTGTAAACTTAAAGTCACCGGTGTAATAATATGTTGTTGAAAATATAAATAATTTGATAGACTGAAAATAATATATAACCCATTGGGAGCCCCTGATGTTTTCTTGTTTGTACCTTACTCAATCGTACCGATAGAATCACGTAGATGCTTAAATTGTAAAGTTAACGCCACCGGTGTATAATACGTTTTTGAAAATGTGTTAAATCGTATCGATAGAGTCGGGACAGGCTGAAATTGTAAACTTAAAGTCACTTGTTGTTAAAAATATAAATAATCTGATAGACTGAAAATAATGTGTAACCCATTGAGAACCCCTGGTTTAGTGAAGTGCATTGTGGGAAGTTTAATTATGATTCACCTCCATCTTTATTTTCTGGAATTATCACCAAGATTTCTCCACCCTATTCTCTTAAAATGTACCCTGATCGGTCATATTCTTTTGATAATTCTATCTAAATACATATTAGCTACTATTCGGATCTGCTGTCCCGGTCGAAGAAGGTTTAGTTTGACCAAAACGGCTATTGACAAAAGTTTGTTTACAAAAATTGAGCATACTCAATGACCCGTAGGCCGTACACGCTGTAAATTTTTTATCGAAAACAAATTCAATTTCTTCCATCTAAAACATAATTACGCGCTGAACTCTGTCATTTTTAGAATATAGTAGTATTATACACATACACACCAAGTTTCAGCTCAAAATTTTGAAAAATGACAGTTTTATAGACATAAATCGATTTTAAATTTTATCATCGAAAAAAAAAATCATTTCTTCGATCTAGGAAATAATTACGTGCTGTACCCTGTCATATTTGACCGGTTCTACCTGATAATTGTGTGACAGTACAGTCGCGTTACTTTATACGTCAACATTGGTCATTATCACTCGACAAATTTATTTCGGTCTATCGTATCAGTATCAACCCCTATTTCCCCCGCGTAGCCTGACTAAGTGTCTTTATCGCTCCACTAATTTGTATCGTTTCATCGGTATGAATTCCATATCCAATTATCCACATATAACCAACCCAACCTCTAATCCCGGTCCAATTTATTTATTTCTTTCATCGGTATATAGTCATGTTACGTAATATTTTATCTCGTGATACTTGTACTTATATGTCTATGGTATTACTATAGTATACCGTATATGTATATCAATTGCTATTCCTTTCTATATAATCCTGGTGCCAACTATAGAGATAATTTCAGACCCCCCCCCCCAATTTTATATAATTGCTGCTTTAGTAGTCACGATGCATTACATGGCAACATCGATCCACTAATTTATGTCAGTTCATCAACTTCATCGGTACAATCCCCTGTTTTTCTCCGAGTCCATATAACCAACCCAACATCTTATAGAACTCCATAAATGACTATTCTGGCACTATATAGAGATGACTAAGATTCTGACACCCCCTATTTTATAGCCTTGTTGCAACAGTAGAGTTGATATGCATAATATGTCAACATTGGTCGTTATTGCTCTACAAATTTATATCGGTTCAACCCTTAGTTCCCTGTATCGCCCACCCCTCCCTCAATTTATTTTTTCATTTGTATTATAGTCTCGTCACATACACATTTTATCTTTTGTAACTTTTGCTTCAAAGCGTCGAGATCCGCTTTTTGAAATGTAAGCAGGCTTCAAACTCATCTTATCCAAGAAAAACTCTGGTTACATAAAAAATTTGTGTATACGGTGTACGGGCATTTGTTGCGTTAAAAACCAAAGGTCCCAATCAAGGTCCAAATCCCCAACACACTGATGTGAGGTTTAACTCCATCTACATACAGTAATGTCCAAAGTAATTCATCACTTAACCACAGCAAAATTGTGTGTATTTTTCATGATTCTAAATCCTGAAAAATTACCCATAATTATGCTGTGGTTAAAGGGTCAATTACTTTGGGCATTACTATAACCAATATAAGGATTTGAGGTTTAATGATAACTCAATCATCATACAGTAATGTTCAAAGCAATTGACCACTTAACCACAGCAGAATAATGGGTAATTTGAGGATTGTAAATGCTGAAAAAATACATAATTCTGCTGTGGTTAAGTGGTCAATTACTTTGGGCATTACTGTAACCAATATAAGGATTTGAGGTTTAATGATAACTCAATCCTCATACAGTAATGTCCAAAGTAATTGACCACAGCAAAATTATTGGTAAATTTTCAGGATTTCAAATCCTGAAAAATTACCAATAATTCTGATGTGGTTAAGTGGTCAATTACTTTGGGTATTACTGTAACCAATACAAGGATGTGAGGTTTAATGAGAACTCCATCCATATAACTAATAATTATGTGTGAAAATCAAAACAAAATAAATTCCATGATGGCGTCCAATATGGACTGCCTAATTCTGCTCCAAAACATGTATATTCAATATATGGATGTTTATTGGGGGAAACCGATTATTTCAATGATATTTTCATTAACTGTGATCCAAAACCCGACTTACGGGAGCGTGCGACTGTATCTTAAGCATATGTGCCTATTTAATGAGCCAACAATTGGAATCCCAACAGAGAAGATTGGCGTGGGTCCCTTGCGCGATCTGTCCATCGAAAACTATTTAGACATCTCAAGACACGTAAGACCCAATAAGTTAATATACAGAATAGATACATCTATTGCCTGAGTGACTAATATTTATATTTGTTACAATGAGGTCAAATAGTTGCGAAGCCAGCACCACAATTCTTTCCCTCCATAGTAAATCTTAAAACAACTTCTAAAGAATTAATAATTCACCTTATATTTGGTATGAAGCGTCCTTGGTTAACTGGAGTTCATATTTGTTAACATCACGTCACCAAGGTAATTACTTGCGAAGCCACAGCCACAACTATTTCCCTCCATAGTAATTATCAAAACAACTTCTTAAGAACAATTGACCAGGTCAGTCGCGCAATTATTGGAAGAGCCACGGTCAATAATTTTTTTAAAACCAAATGTTACATTTAAATTATTGCTTTATTTAACCAAAACAAAAATGAGAAAATTTAACTTTTACTACTTGCTAAATTTTATCTTTTAATTATTTCATTTAAATTTTAGTATTTACAGTATACTATGTCCAAGTCTTTATAATCTGTTGAGTGACCCCACAGTCGTTTACTTTGTTAGTAATAATTTGAAGGATTACTTGTTTAAACGCAATTGTTATCAAAATATTTTATGTATTTTTTATAATTTCTATTTATATGTAATACCATAATCTTGGTGGCGTTACCATTTCTGACTATGGTTTTCTTGTTCGCCCTGTCCACCACGCAATATCAAAATCTCAGCAGCTAGATACACCACAGGTGGCGTAATAAACCCCCGAATGATCCCGGCCGTTGCTAATAAATATGCATGCGGAGTATTGTAGTTATACCATAATTGACAGTGGTTAGCATTATTTTGGGGCAATTAATCGATTCTGATAACTGAAGCGGCATTTCTAAAAATGTTGTTGTTGTTGTTGGAATCTGATTATATGGGGACCATCGAATCGGATTGAGTACCTTTAACTCGGTGAGCGTGAATAAATTCTCAGCTTGATATTCCAACCTGTATTTAGTGTGGACTGAAATTGCACTGAATGCACTCGGTTGGAAATGTCCAACCATGGGAGGGGTTACATGTTATATAGGTTTGGAAATTTTTAATAGTTGGAAGGCTTGAGGTACCAGTTGGAAAATTCCAACCCGAGGGGTTGTTCGAACTTGAACATTTCGGCCAGCTTCAAAATGGTGAACAGCTCCCCTCGCGCCCCAACGGACATTGGCCAGGTATACGTCACTGACTGTGACAGAAGGGCGTGCATTCGTATGAAATCTCCTGTCTATGTGAAAGCCTGTTCTCCAAAACTAAGGAAATCGATGGAAATATTCCAGTGATTTTGTCTGGAAACACGCGGGTTCCAACACGAGAAACGCGAAAATCGAGACCGGTTTTCAAACATGATCTGAGTTGAGGGACATATCAATCAATGTGCCCTTTCGATAAGAAATGAAAATTATTTTGTTCATGGTCGCTGAAGCAAACACATTTGAAGCATTGAACAGTGAACACTCATATACTAAGTCCGTGCCTCCATAAATCTGATATATAATATATCGGATCATATTTATTTTCCCGCCACATGTATAGAGCGTATATATAGTTTGTACATGCATCGATCAATTCCGACGCTTGAAATTATAAATCTAAATTAACGTGACCTCGCAATAATCAGTCGATATGTGATAGTATCTCAATTCAAAGACGTATATGTGATATCTCAGTCCAAAGACGTATGTGATATTATCTCAGTCCAAAGACGTATATGTGATGTCTTAGTCCAAAGACGTATGTGATATTATCTCAGCCCAAAGACGTATATGTGATGTATCATTCCAAATACGTATGTGATGTATCATTCCAAAGACGTATGTGATATTATCTCTATACAAAGACGTGTATGTGATGTCTCAGTCCAAAAACGTATGTGATATTATCTCAGTCCAACGACATATATGTGATGTCTCAGTCCAAAGACGTATGTGATATTTTCTCTGCCCAAAGACGTATATGTGATGTATCAGTCCAAAGACGTATATGTGATGTCTCAGTCCAAAGACGTATGTGATATTATCTCTATACAAAGACGTGTATGTGATGTCTCAGTCCAAAAACGTATGTGATATTATCTCAGTCCAACGACATATATGTGATGTCTCAGTCCAATGACGTATGTGATATTTTCTCTGCCCAAAGACGAATATGTGATGTATCAGTCCAAAGACGTATATGTGATGTCTCAGTCCAAAGACGTATGTGGTATTATCTCAGTCCAAAGACGTATGTGGTATTATATCAGTTCAAAGACGTATGTGGTATTATCTCAGTCCAAAAGACGTATGTGGTATTATCTCAGTCCAAAAGACGTATGTGGTATTATCTCAGTCCAAAGACGTATGTGGTATTATCTCAGTCCAAAGACGTATGTGGTATTATCTCAGTCCAAAGACGTATGTGGTATTATCTCTGCCCAAAGAGGTATATGTGATGTATCAGTCCAAAGACGTATGTTATATTATCTCTGTACAAAGACGTATATGTGATGTCTCAGTCCAAAGACGTATGTGGTATAACGAGTCGAAACATGATATGCGCTTAGCATGGCATATAGTCAGCAATCTGCAACTGATGATGGTCTTATCAAAACATTTTGGCATCTTTTTAACTCATTGGGAGAATGTTTCAAAAAATTTTAAATTCTACTTTTGGCATTAAATGATTCTAATTTTGCAGGGTACGTTCTAAAACTATTTTCAAAATTCCAGTAAACCGCTCCGGGATCCAGCTTCCACCTCAAAATTCATGTCATCAGAACGAGGAGCAATTTGTCTGCGAGAAATTGGGACCTTGGTCATCATCACATTTAGCCTCGAATCTTTAATATGCCTATAGCAGACAACCTCCCCTTTCTTTTGACATCCATACATTTGTGCACCACCTTCATTATGTGGGAAAATTATGTGACGGATAGGTTGTGAGCTATTGTTTCTTTCACTATTCTTATTTTGATGGATAGAAAGGCTTTGTGGTTCGTTACGACCGTAGTAGTACAGGAGGCTCGTTGACTCCACATATAAAAATAGATTTTTTGGGAGGTAAAATTGTTTGTTTGCGGCGTTTTGCGGTATTTTACTGCGGCGGCGGCGGCGGCGGCGCCGCCGCAGTAAAATACCGCAAAATGCCGCAATTACGTCACTACCAATGACGAGGGAACCTCTCGGTGAAATTGATTTTGTAAATCGAAAAGTGATACCGAGGATAGATTGACCAATGACGGCTATTGTATCTTTTGACAGATATGCGTGCCCAGACTCGTTTGATGTTCGCTATCGCATTACTATGTTTTAATAGCCGAGACTTCACTTCTCGTCTGACTCTCTTACCGACAAGACCTGTTGATTCCCCGTCTACACAGTGCTTCTCCGGTAGACTATTTCATCTACATAAAGTTATCAAACATACGGACAGGACATATTTTAGGTTATAAGGAACATTTGTATAATGGAAATCTATATACCGAGACATTTTAGTCAAGTATAAATGAAGCACCAGTGTTCAATTTGCTCTAGTGAGTATGTGCGAACCATGATTTGATAAGACATGTACAATCTAAGCACACTGAGTTTGTTAACCGACACCCACAGCAGCAGCACCAAGCATCAGCAACAAACAGTAGCAGCAACAGGCAGCAGCATCATCAGCCACAACAACAGCCATTACAGCAACACCAGATACCACAACACCAGCAGGGGAAACAGCAACAAAGCGACATAACATCCTGCTTTGATGATCCAATGGCCAATGTCCAAGAAGATTTTATTTTCAAGCATTCATTCACGGCATGTGTAAGTGGACCGACATCTAGTGGGAAGACATACTTCGTGAAAACCTTGCTTCAAAAGTCTGCCTCAAAAATATCACCCGCACCTGACAGAATAATATGGTTTTATAAATATTGGCAGCCCCTATATGACGAAATAAAGTATACCGTCACCCCTCAGGTCAACTTTATACGAGGAATACCAGCAAACTTGGATTATCTTATCAACCCCCGGTATAAAAATCTAGTTATACTCGATGACTTGATGCAAACTTCATCAAAAGACCAAAGAGTTAATGATTTGCATTCCGAAGGAAGTCACCATTTGAACTTATCTTTGATAAGTTTGAACCAGAATTTCTACTACAACAAAGATCCAACGCAATGACGAAATTGTCAATATTTGGTATTGTTCAATAACCCAATCGACAAGGGATTAATTTCAACATTATCAAGACAGATGTATCCTGAATGTCCTCAGCGTATGGTTCGAGAGTTTTCAGAAGCGACGAGTGAACCGTACGGTTACCTACTGGTGGATTTAAAAGCCGCAACACCGGACACATTACGTCTGCGACAGAATGTACTAAAAGAGGACACGAACCAACATATGGGTGAATGGAATGGCATGAAATATAATCTCCAAAAAGACAGAGAACACCCAGATGAACAGAATGGGATGAAAAAACATACAAAAGACCCAGGGTCAACAGAATGCGATGAAATACGATGACAGAGAACTCCCTGGTCAACAGAAGGGCATAGCATATAATTATATTGTGCCCCAGGGTCAACATAATGACTATACTAACGACATAAGGCCACCTGGTGAGCTCGATGAAATTAATAAGAAGAACCGTCAAAACATAGACATTCGAGAAGACATGTCGTACCCTTGTAATGACTGCGGGCTTTTGTTCGAAGATCATTATGATGTTCAGAGACACGTAAAAAACTGGTGTCAAGAAAATAAGTTAAAACGAAAATTAACTGAGGACACGGATGATAGTCAGAATAAGAAAATTAAATTGAATGAAGATGAATACTTCAAAAGTTTGTGTGATGAGAGTAGAGATAAAACACGTGAGGAATGGAGTGATATAGTGGACACTTATAAGGAAAATGGCTCGAAAGAAACAGAAGCAAGAGTACAAGCTGACAAGGACCTTAAAAGTAAAGATATGAAGCAATTTATGACTGGTTATGTTATGACAATATTTGCGTATCTGCAGCTGCGCAATGGGACTCTGCACAACAGAGTCATGGATAAAGTCGACAAATATTTGAATAATGGTTATGGAGAATGTGATGCATTGAAAATGTCAATATTAAAGTACAAACCGATGCTAGAAAAATTCATGGACGAAACAAATGACACTTCTGACGAAAGTGATGACAATTCGGACGATTAAATTTCAATAAACTTCATCCACATGATATTCTCGTTTTCGTTATATATCTATAAGCGGGGAGAGAGTGAGTGGATTATTGGGAATTGTAGAGTGAGAAACAATACGTAATGATAAAAGGCGCATTAAGTGCCCGAAAATTTGAACTTTAAATATTGTTCTGTGTCATTTTAACTTTCAACCACTGCGCTTGTATTGTTAACATTCATTCATAATGAGTGTCTTGTGTCCCTTTAGAGTGTCTTGTGTTCCTTTAATATTCAAACATCAATATTGCATCACGTCCCTTGTTTCGTGTCACTTTAACTCCTTGAGTGTATTGCCCCTTCTAATGATGTCATAGCATGGGTACATGCAAGACAGTATAACACTCTGACTATGTCTGTATCTGTTGTTGGGAAGATGTGAAATATAAATTTCAGTTCATTCGTGTAGTAATTTCGTATCAGTTAAACGCTCTTCATTCGTGTATTACCAACAGGTAAGTTGCACTATTTTTGAAAGCAATCACGATGTGTAAAATTTTCATTAAATTACAATAAACCAATGGCTAAGGTGTAACAGGTATATATATATGGTCAAATAACACAGAGTGACTTAATTCACAATGAAGTACAATGCCACTCCACTACATATGTGAGATGTATTGTTTGTCCATAGCTTAAGTGTGTAAACATCACATTTTGCTCGTCATGCTATGACCATATATATATATATATATGTGTGCACACATGATACAATTCTAGTCATACCTGAGATTAAGTATAATGTAAACATCGGATTTGCTCATCAGACGATAATCTGACAGTATTTACGCATGGTAAATTTATATTCATGCGTAATGGTAAGGTAATGTTTTTTGTTATGGTCATGATTTTGTTGCGGCCATGTTCTAGCATATATCGATAAATAAGTTAAAGATTGTTATAAGTCATAGCTTAATTGAAAGCCTGTCTGTACATGCATAAAAGGAAGCTTCGTCATAGATATTTGTATACCATAACCCCCGAACATAGTTAGCACGGATGAGGTAACATTATATAAGATTATATATGAGCGTAAGTATGAATAGGTCTATAAGTGGTTATTACGTAATGTTGTTATAACAATGACACCGAAGTAACTTCTATTATTGAGCGTATTAGCACCTGTACGTATTATGTATACATATTTTTGATAACTAATTATCGCGTTCATGCTAACAATGACACAGCTTATCACCTTACGTGATCATATCCCGTTAAACAACTAATGATGTTCAGACACGCTATCGATAACTTAATTGAAAGCGTGTCTGAACATGCATAAAAGGAAGCTTCGTCATAGATATTTGTATACCATAACTACCTAACATAGTTAGCACAGATGAGGTAACATTATATAAGATTATATATGAGCGTAAGTATGAACAGGTCGATAAGTGGTTATTACGTAAGGTTGTTATAACAATAACACTGAAGTAACTTCTATTATTGAGTGTCTTATCACATGTACGCATTATGTATGCATATTTTTGATAACTAATTATCGCGTTAATGCTAACAATGACACAGCTTATCAACCTTACGTGATCATATCCCGTTAAACAGGTAATGATGTTCAGACACGCGAGTGAGAGCTAACATCAAACGAGTCGGAACACGCATAGCTGTCAACAGATATAATAGCAGTCATTTGGTAAATTTATCCATTTATGTCAGTTCATTCGGGGTAGTAATTTCGCATCACACTCTTCGTCCTAACGTGACTGCTTTCAAAATAGTACAACATCTCAATAATTCTTCCAATAATTCGCGATAATGCACACGTGTCATATACTCAATAACTTCATCGGGATAGAGAAGTAAAGAATAAACGCTCTTTATTATTTATGTAAGAGTAATGGCGTCAAATTATTTCAGGTATTGTGGAGACAATTATATGATGTAATAGACGAGACTGCGTCTGATGATAAACACTGGAATGTATGCATTCATACCTATAGTGTCAATGGCCAAGATTACAGCGACTCGGACCAGTCCATATACATATAATTGGTATAAAGCTATTTCTGAACATCGAATAATAAAATTAACAGAGTTTCATGAAAAATATTTAAAATTTGTTTGAACAAATAGTTGGCCAATAACAAAAGATATTACACGCAAATAATTTAAAAACATTCGACATTTAATACCGATATTATTTTCAGTAAGAGACCGAAAACTCGTTATAAATTTTTGAGATTTTTAAAAACTTTTTGTTGAAAATTTAGGAAAAAAAAATTATGTTTTGAAAAAACAAAAAATTGAAAATTTTAGTACAAACAATTTTACCCGCCAAAAAATCTATTTTTATATGTGGAGTCAACGAGCCTCCTGTACTACTGACCGTCAGTCCGTCCTCCGTTCTGACGATACTTATGTATTAACTCATGAAATAACACGGGGATATTTGCGGATTATACAGCGAAATGTTCCAGGTTCGACACCATAGGATAGGATAGGATATTTTATTTTCAATATACATATATCAATGCATAATACATTTAACAAATATTGTATTGTATATTCGATGGGTGGCATAGTCAGGCTAGACTGTCTTACTGCCACCATATGATATATACATAGGCGGCGACATAACAAACGGCACGGCACCGAAAGATATCGCGGGAATTCGGCCATTTTCGGAAAAGTTCGTTACTTCCCATTGATGACGGACATGCTACAATTATACAACGGGAACGCGGCCAATTTGAATTTTCGGACAGGTTCTATGCCTCCCAATTTTGACGGACATACCACAACTATGATTCTTCGGTCCAAGAGATCATTATTGATTGATATAACCTATATATAGTCCGGGGAATTTTGTGATATGCATATAATACTAACATATCAGCCACGGAGATATAAACGTAGCTGTTATGATAACGCGGGAATCTGTAAAATATAGTAATTCGTGCGGCCGCTGCGATCTCGGTGGATTCCGATACCTCTCGCTGACAACAACGGCACCTCCGATGATTATATAAACAAAAAAACCTTGCCACGACTGCGTGTGGGATTAAAAGTTGCACATTTTGTGCTTTTTGAGCAATTCATGAGATTCAGGGTTCTCTACAATTTTATTTATACTATTTTTATTTTTGACTGGCTAAAACTGCTCTGACGGCAGACTGTCTGTTCATCATTAGCGGAATGTAAGCTTCCGGCGAGAAAGGCAGGGTACCTTGTTTGTGGGCCCAGGACACTGTTGCATCACCCATTGCTCATTCTGAATATGGGCGACATAAAACAAAGAGGTATATGTGATGTCTCAGTCCAAAGACGTTCACCCATTGCTCATTCTGAATATGGGCACCATAAAACAAAGAGGTATATGTGATGTCTCAGTCCAAAGACGTATGTGGTATTATCTCAGTCCAAAGACGTATGTGGTATTATCTCAGTCCAAAGACGTATGTGGTATTATCTCAGTCCAAAGACGTATGTGGTATTATCTCAGTCCAAAGACGTATGTGGTGTTATCTCTGTACAAAGACGTATGTGGTATTATCTCAGCCCAAAGACGTATGTGGTATTATCTCAGTCCAAAAGACGTATGTGGTATTATCTCTGTACAAAGACGTATATGTGATGTCTCAGTCCTAAGACGTATATGTGATGTCTCAGTCCAAAGACGTATGTGGTATTATCTCAGTCCAAAGACGTATGTGGTATTATCTCAGTCCAAAGACGTATGTGGTATTATCTCAGTCCAAAGACGTATGTGGTATTATCTCAGTCCAAAGACGTATATGTGATGTCTCAGTCCAAAGACGTATGTGGTATTATCTCAGTCCAAAGACGTATGTGGTATTATCTCAGTCCAAAGACGTATGTGATATTATATCAGTCCAAAGACGTATGTGGTATTATCTCTGTACAAAGACGTATATGTGATGTCTCAGTCCAAAGACGTATGTGGTATTATCTCAGTCCAAAGACGTATGTGATATTATCTCAGTCCAAAGACGTATGTGATATTATCTCAGTCCAAAGACGTATGTGATATTATCTCTGTACAAATACGTATGTGGTATTATCTCAGTCAAAAGACGTATGTGGTATTATCTCAGTCCAAAGACGTATGTGGTATTATCTCTGTACAAAGACGTATATGTGATGTATCAGTCCAATGACGTATGTGGTATTATCTCTGTCCAAAGACGTATATGTGAAGTCTCAGTCCAAAGACGTATATGTGATGTCTCAGTCCAAAGACGTATATGGTATTATCTCAGTCCAAAGACGTATGTGGTATTATCTCAGTCCAAAAGACGTATGTGGTATTATCTCAGTCCAAAAGACGTATGTGGTATTATCTCAGTCCAAAGACGTATGTGGTATTATCTCTGTACAAAGACGTATATGTAATGTCTCAGTCCAAAGACGTATGTGGTATTATCTCAGTCCAAAGACGTATGTGATATTATCTCAGTCCAAAGACGTATGTGATATTATCTCTGTAAAAATACGTATGTGGTATTATCTCAGTCCAAAGACGTATGTGGTATTATCTCAGTCCAAAGACGTATGTGGTATTATCTCTGTACAAAGACGTATATGTGATGTATCAGTCCAAAGACGTATGTGGTATTATCTCTGTCCAAAGACGTATGTGTGATGTCTCAGTCCAAAGACGTATATGTGATGTCTCAGTCCAAAGACGTATATGGTATTATCTCAGTCCAAAGTCTGAAAGACGTATGTGGTATTATCTCAGTCCAAAAGACGTATATGGTATTATCTCAGTCCAAAAGACGTATGTGGTATTATCTCAGTCCAAAGACGGATGTGGTATTATCTCAGTCCAAAGACGTATGTGGTACTATCTCAGTCCAAAGACGTATGTGGTATTATCTCAGTCCAAAGACGTATGTGGTATTATCTCTGTACAAAGACGTATGTGGTATTATCTCAGTCCAAAGACGTGTGTGGTATTATCTCAGTCCAAAAGTCGTATGTGGTATTATCTCTGTACAAAGACGTATATGTGATGTCTCAGTCCAAAGACGTATATGTGATGTCTCAGTCCAAAGACGTATGTGGTATTATCTCAGTTCAAAGACGTATGTGGTATTATCTCTGTCCAAAGACGTGCGTACGTGTGTATATATGTCACTCGAAAATTGAAACGGCCATGCGCTTTTAAGTGTTTGAAAATCAGACACTTGAGTGGTGTTCGCGTCAGATAATGGGATCGAATGTAACTTGAATATTCTCCATTCAGATAGTGAGAGCTATAATGAATGAACATCTGGGTTCCAACTGATTCCTCCTCGAGTTGCTCTTGTCATCAATTCACATAGTTATTGGAGATATTAATTTTTAGACAGCTCTTCCATTAACTGTCCAATCGACATTGATTTCTCTATTATTCTCGTTACCGCGTTCGATTTGTAGGGACGGAACGGCGGTGAAACCAATCAGTGCGATTGAATGCCACTTAATTTTGCCTGATTAAGGTGTTTCCAATTTCGACAGAAGACTTCATATTTCAGTGTTAATATACGAGCTCATATAATAGACAATAACGACAGATAGGAAATTACGTTACTCTCCAGACACGGACCTATCATGGTATTCTTCTCGGCAATAGTATACGAGTGGCTTAAAACATAGTTTTCCTATACGTCGGGGGGGGGGGGGGGCCGAAATGTTCGGAGTTCAGTCATGCTACACACATTTTCATTCGTTCCGAAACGCGCGCCCATTACGATTGTTTCATATGTGTACTCAGGTAATCCGATCAGACCTCAATATAGTATTATTTTCCGATTATATATAGACCTCAATATTATTTTCGGCGATATCTGACTACCAAATCTAACACGTTATATATTAGTATACTATAACGCGTGCATGTGCCGTATAATGCTATACCGTGAAGTAGAGACTCTTAATTGATTCTGAGAGGATCTAACCTCGCCCACCAGAGCATTGAATTTTCACAAATTGTCCCGAGGAGCCTCCGGTACATGTAGCTGTATACGCAACAATGACACATTATCGCTTATATATATATAGAGCACTTTAAACTTATATATTTTTCCTGAGTTAGAAACTCGAAGTTGACGCTTCATATAGAGGGTCCGGAATCTCTGTTAGGGCATTGGATTTTTAAAATAAACATCCAAGGGATCTTTTTCGAAGAGGTTGAGGCTCGTGTTATGGATAGGGTTAGTGTTATCGATTGACTATGGTGAATGATCATTGATGTGTTTATACAAGGGATTAGGATTATGGAGTGGCCCGGGGTATGGGTTTGGATTCGATAGGACTTGTAGAGGGTTAAGATTAAATATGGGGATCGGGATGAGAAAATATATGCATGGAAGTATCAACATTCTGCAGACCAAAATTCTAACATCTAGTTATCTATCACACGGAAATATTCCACAGGCTTCTGGGCACACATTATGTTCATTTACGACAACAACGTAGGCCTACATATGTAAACAAACAGTCTACGAGGATCATGGCTCAGAATGCCTGAATCACTAACCTTGCTATACATATACATCTACAGTATACCCCATACCCTCAATGAACTGAGGATTATTAGGGGGCGCATGAATAAAAGATATTTACATGGGTAAAAGATTTGTTTAAATTTTTTTTTATTAAACCTTCTATTTTTTTATTTTAGTAAAAGATATGCATTAAATTATAATTTGTTTTCCGCTTAGGGTTCTTTGTCGACCTTGATGACTGGCCATTATGAAGCCCATTTAGAAATAGTATTCCGAAATTCGGTGTAGGCCTATTATATCCATTGTGACCTGAAACAGGTCTACTCATTTCCTAATAGAATGATTGAAAATATATTTAGTTCTCAGCTAAAATTTACTAAATTTAGTAGTAAATCTTTAAGCACAGGTCTACCTATCCAGATATCACAACATTGGAACTCACATGGATCTAGTGTAATATGCACACATAGAACATCTGTCATGATCTGAGAACAGTATTAATATTGTGATTATCGGCCGCTGACCATTTTTTTATATTGTTGACTTGTCTCGTTTTGGAAGGATCTTTCAAATGACGAATTGACGTATGTTTATCTGGAGCTTATTTGTTTTCGGCAGTGAAATCGAATTTTGTCAAAGCGAAGTTGAATTACTACATGTGCGCTGGAAGAACTTGCTCATCGTTCATCCGTTTACCGGACGACAAGCGGTTCCTCGTGGAACGTGCGTTTATGTTTACCGGAAGTCGTAAGGAGAACTTTGGAAAATCCGAAACAAGGAACTTAACAATAATTTAGAATTTTGTGAGTTATTAGTAATTTTGTAGTGTTTAAATAGTCAGTCTCACCAGAAAAAGGTAGAAAGGTACACAAGCTTCGTAGAAAATGGTGAAGGACACGTAGCCATTGGCAAAATTTGGATAAAGGGACACAAGATTGGATTTCGCGCTCAAAATTGACGTCTGCAGATTGCAGTCTGCTCTGTAATTTGTAAACAGTGTTGTGTAAGTTGTAACTGTATGGAATACTACTGTTTGGCCTATTTAGGTCAACTTCCTAATGCCTAGTAATGGCGCTTCTGGTGTTCACCAAAATCGCAAGAAGCGACAAAATGTGCCCATTAGGCATTACGCAATAGTGATTAGTGGCAATACTGCCAATAGTCGCGCCGAAAGTGACAAAACATGTGACAATGACATGCGCATGCAGAAAGCAAAATGTGCGACATTATGGCACACATTTTGGCATGCACGAAAGGGACACACTTGCCAAAATGTGTGACATTTACTCTCGGGCTCCAAATAAAAGTGCAGGCCCCAATAATAGTGCAGGAGGAAATTCCATTGAAAGTTAATAAAAGTGCAGACCCAAATAATAGTGCAGGGGAAACTCTGAGCAAGCAAAACATCAACTGTTAAACATATTATTTTTACAGTTCGTGTACCGGTAGGTCAAGTATAGGAATCAACATACCGGTAGTATGGTATGTATCATGTGGTGTTTTATTCAGTATTTAAATGTTCACATGTGTGTCATAAACTCATATATATTTGTTTATAAAAGATATAAACTCATCATTTTGGTATCGGAGTCATTATCAGTTATATAGAAATCTTGAGTTTGTGCTGATTTCAATTTTCATAGCCTCAAAATTAATAAACGTGCAGACCCAAATAAGCACTGTGCAGGGGGGAAATTTCCCAAGAAAATAATAAACGTGCATGCATGTTTATTTGGAGCCCAAGAGTAGTTGCTTCTGGTGCGCAACTAATGCCGTAATGATGCACTAATGCGCACCATTACAATACATGTATGATGTTGTTACTCATTAGGAAGTGGCCTTAATACTATATATTAATCTCCTATATATTTTGAGACTTCCGTAAATATATGTGTATATTTGTCCTCTATAGACTCAAAAACGGCTGCACCGATCGGGCTCAAACTTCCCATCTACTAGTAAGGGTAAAAACCCATGGGAATGGTCGTCGCGGCATTTTGGAGAAGCTCAGAGCACCCGTTCTCCACTCTCAGTCACAAAAAACGACACTTCGGGGTTAATCGCGTTGATAGTTAAAGAGCGTTCCTATCCGCAGTGTTATTGATAAAGAGCGTACCGTATGTGTGTAATGTGATTCTTACGCCTGGGTCTGGGCGTGTAAGACTGTATCCAGACATGAGCGTGTTGTGTGACGACTTTCCCAACACCTAGCAGGGACAAATATCTAGTGCTGAAACGGTTGACCTATTTCTGTAGCCGGTTAACTGCGAGGAGTAACCGGATGATAACCGGATATCCGTTGTTTTTCAACTGCGAACTGTTTCACTCATTGTGTACACTGTGAAATGTGCAAAGACCTTGCCATAATCTGGTCAAATAACTGTATGGCGAACTCCATGTTTACAGAGACAGAGCTTGTATTAAAAGAATGTGAATCACAAAACGCAAACGATAATAAGCCAGAGGAGCCACGTGTTGACACGAAGTAGTTAACTAAAACTCGCAGTGTTATAAATAGACGTGTCACACTTGACCTGTTTGTAGTCGCAACTCGCTAAACCTGATTTGTCACTTGTTCTCGTTCGCGTTTGGTGATTAACAAACTCACGCACAACCCAATTTCCGTGTGTGCTTTATGTATACACATAGGACAATATGGAACTCAGGTCCTAAAGAGTATTATTTGAATACAATGAAAGAATGGTTGATGAAAGTTAGACACACTTGATAAGCTTCAACTTTTATGAACTTTAATACGTATAATGAAAATAAAAATCAGTGTTTCTGTTCAACTGACGAACCATCAAGCGATGAGCACTTAGTCATAAACATTAACCACAACTCGATGCGATCAGTTCATTGGAACTTTACTATATCCATTGAGATTAATTATTACTCAAACCCGACAAGGGCTGGCCGCTAGTTGCAGGTTTGGTCTGTTGGTAATGGGGTGAACACCCTGCACTATTGGTAACATCGCCATGTAATGGGTTCACTGGGATGGCCGAAGTACATGTATGTTCAGTCACTTCAGTGTCCGTCTCCAATGCAATTTCTAGATTAGCCGAAAGCTCAGAACTGGGAGCATGTTCAGCATTCTTGCGAAGGTACTCATGTATGAATATCAGTTCATCCACTGTGTCAGAATCTAAACTAGCTCGTTTCTTAGTAACAGTATTGCCCGCGACCGAAAATTCTCGCTCGGAAGGAACAGATGTTCCGGGTATTCCCAAGTATTGGCGAGCTTGGTTGCAATCCCCCTCATCGTATTACTCCCCCAACAGAAATAGGATATGCTGCTTCATGTTTGAAGTAGACCCCGAGTAAGTCAACCGTGTACCACATAGTTTACATTCGGCGAATTTCTTGTTGTTTTCGTTGCGGAGAACGAAATTCACCCAGACATCAGATTTTCGTGTTTCTTGAGTATCCATGATATAGTATGGTACTGTTTAGTTAGTCTGACAATTGTCAAATGACCAGGCCGTATTGCATTGAAAACAATTGCATTGATCTTTGCCGACGACTCAGTGCACGTGTTCCCGACGCAGGGACATGAAATACGACGTCATAAAGCTTTGATGTTAAGCCGACAAAGCCAATCAAATTGAGTCAATGTAACTTTCAATTGATGGAGGACTTTTGATCTCGCACCCGATTCTTACTTCGAATACACATAATTTCGACTTTATACAGTAGAATACACGCTTGATTAATACAGTTACCGGTATACTGATGTTTAAAAGATACTACCGACACCCTCGCGTTGATTATGGGCATTTATACGTTAGTTGTTGTCATCGGCATCGCATGTGTGTATTATATAGCGGTTAACCGTTCACCACACTTCAACCGGTCGGCGACAGTAGCCGGTTATCAACCGGATAACCAGATATCCGTTTCAGCACTACAAATATCTATTAGCCAGCATCAAGGCGAGTCTTGTGACGTATTAATTCAAATGCTTTCGATCAAACAATATTCTCTGTCGCAATCATATTTCGTCATCTCTACAAATCCACCGCAATCGACCTATTTTTAGAATGCAACACATGGTACCAAAATTACGTCGCGTTGGTGATGGGGGTGCACGGCGGGATTAATTTAAATATGTCATGTTGGTAACAATATCTAGCCGAGAATTCGTCAGACCTACAGACGAATGCGACCAGCAAATTTCAAAATTGGTCACTTGACCTCCCCATGAATATCTTCTGGGAAATTCCAGGGAATGCGTGCCCATTATCGGGCCATTGTGTGTGTCGCGGTCTCGCAATTTTAACACTTTCGAGGTAAACACACGTGGTTGTGAATTACGTCACGCCACGTGGATCCAGGCGGAAGTTAACTTGACCCTTCCGATGTCGCGTACGTTAGTGATACCGGAGTTATATCGTGCGCGTTGCGGAGTTATATCGTGCTGTTGCAATTGCTTTTTCGAACAAAGCCATGAGACGAACCACGCCAGTGGCGGGCTAACCTGCTAGTACTATATATAATAATAGTATTCCATAGCACTGGACTTAATTCACAGCAAACTCAGTAGGCCTAGTCATTACATTCATATGGAAGCATGCAGTACTGTTTACTGTGAATTATTCTGGACTGGAATTTTGAAATAGAAATCACAGGATATTTTTTGGTATGGCCAAATTATTATACACTGTCACTGTGTGAGGTGCTGTGAATGACTGATCGAAGGAAAAATCGTTGTGGGTTGTGGATCCAACATCTATAATTAAAATGCTAAATAATTTGTCGATTACAAGTCAGTTTGAAAAAAATAGTCGACATTGACACAAATATTGATGACAATTGTAAATTGACCATCGACTAATGATGGACATAATGATAATCAACATTGTTCGCATATATAATAACGCAAACCAGTTGTCTGACTGCGATTAACACTATTTAAAAGCACGTCCCTGAATACAGTTAATGGCCTATGAATTGCATGAGCCTCCCCCCCCGCCCCCCTGAAGTTTGCTAGAAAGTACTGTCATCACACATAAAGCCGTTACCCGCCTTCCATAATTTAAAGCAACTCACTTCCGATGTCACAATTGGGGAGCAAATTGTCAAATAATCGTGCACAGTTTACGCACAGTCACACAATTGAGATGTCTTCATCGTGGTTCCAATGACACAAGGTCAGATCGATTCCAATAAATGTGACCACATACTCACTAACCCCTCGATGTGCGGTGGCTTAGATGTGACATTCAAATTTTAATACATAAGAAATAAACACATGGTCAATTCAACTCATCTACTCAATGGATGCACAGGAAGCTGGCTCTATCCCAGCTATCTGAAAGTCTGTTTATGTAACTAACATCGACGGAAGCGCATGTTAACATCATCTCACTGCTGAAGTTTATTCCAAAATTATTCTTCTCAGTCTTTGTCAAACAGAAAGCATAATACTGTCTCTTGCAATAATCTTTGCTATGTTTTCAGTACACCTTTGACAAATCTCGCATCCTATGATTCCTATCATATGGTGCATGGGTTGTCATCTTTAGACTTATTCCTGCCTCGTATTTGCTTTTTATCGGTGATATAACACCAAGAAAGGTGATAATTTATATAGGTACTAGGTAGGCAATTTTGTTTTTATATTTATTTTTTTAATCATCGGACGGGCCTTCAGTCCTGTGTTTTGTCATGTTAGGTACTGCTTTTGTCAAATTTATGAATGATATTGCTGTTTCCTAAGAATGGGGTTTCAGAAACTAGGGATTACTACTCAATAAGCCAATAAGGAAAATAGACACACCTTCTGGCATGCCCACACTTTTGCATGTTTGCTTCGACCACTCAGTATTTACTTCGACCAGCTGACTTGAATCTGTAGTCTTACTTGTAGTCCACAGACAGCTTCAGTTTTTATTTGAGGTAAACTTTCATCAGTATAACCTGATGTCAGGGTAAAAACTGGATGGTCATCAAATGGAATGTACATGCATTGTTATATTTGGAGTTGAAATATCTAGCTTAGTGGATGATAATGATGTTCTTCCATGAATTTGAACATTCATTTGAAAATTTCAATCAGAATTTTAACAGTTCAAAACAAATCAAATTCATGTCAGAGAGCACAGTATTACAGTTCTTGCAATTTAAACTAGAAAAATGAACAGTTCAACTGAAATAATCCAATTCAAACATCCCTGCGAGAGAACACCACATGACAGTCCTGAACAGTCAGGTTGGAATGTACATACATAGTAATGATATATGGCACTTGGTCTGCATTTAGAACCATATAGCTGCTAACAAACAACTGCTTTTCCAGTGGCTTTGCATTGAGAGTTAAAAGGAAGAACAGTCCTAAACTTCTTGAGGAGATCAGTGTCACATATACTCCGCTGGACAAAACAAGTGTCCATTGCCACCGCAGTGTATTTGCCGTTCGGCCCGCGGTGTCAGAGTTTCTAACTGCAGTTGAGCACCGCGGCCGAATGGCAAGTACACAGTTGCCGAATGGCAACTACACCGCGGCGCCGAACGGCATGTACACCATGGTTAGATTTCTGGTTTGTATCGTCTTTTTTCAGTTTAATGAACGTACACCAAGGCAACTACACCATGGCCGAACGGCAAGTACACCACTGTCGGTGGAACCGCGGTGTAGTTTCATTTCAGCATCAGTGGCATGCTAACCGCACGGCGGTTAAGTGGACACTTGTTTTGTCCAGCAGGGTACAATCTTCAATCCCACAATCATGGGCGTAGTCAGCTAGGGTTCGATGGGTTCGGACGAACCCGCCCTTGAAAACAGAAGTGCCCTCGTTGTCTGCCTTCCCGGATTCGACAGGTCGTTGGCTCGGGCAACTTCGGGGGTTCGTTAAGTTAATGCATGAACCCCCGAAGTTGCCCGAGCCAACGAAACCGTCACACCCTGGAAGTCAGGCGACGCGGGCACTTAAGCAGTCAGCAAAAGCATGATCGGCCGAAACTATATTATTTCACATTAAATTGAGGTCCGTATAATGTTTCAGTGAAATCCACATATACGCCGGGGTGAAAATTTGATTTTAATGTGAATCAAATCAATAGTCCCATGGCATGTCGGCATAAGACGTTGCTTTGTCTAAAGTGGACAGCATTGTGTTCAGTTTCAATTAAAGTGACGCTGTATGAATGTGTGCATATCAAACTTGTTTTCACAATCATTGCCAATTATGAACGAATAGACACAGTGTATGCAACACTATAACACCTTGTTATAGGTCGTGGGTTATAGATTACATGTATATAGAATAAGTCAAATACAGTTTGTTCATGTATATATTATAGAAAAATAAATACGCAGGACATTCCAAGCTTTACATATCATGTTCTGCATGCACATAGATCTAACGATAATGGGCTATATGCTATGAGTGATTGACTGTCGTTCAATTCCATATATAATATAAACATATTTACTCAAAATATGGGACAACCTGGGTCGCGTGGTCACGCTTCCCGAGAACAAACGAGCATAAGGGTACGTTCATACACTCGCAAATTTGCCAGGCATTCATTTGCCAGGTATTCATTTGCAGGAATTTCGGTACAGAAAGCTATACAATGTACCAGAAACAGAATGTATAAATGCTTATAAAATGCATCTATACCACAGCTTGTAAGAGAAGTAAAAACTATATAGTTCCACTAGTATCGAAATTTGCCAGCAAATATGATGCACTTATCTCGAAAGAATAAACCATACATGTATTTTGAAGCAATGTGTTAACAGCACTGTTACATGTGGAACTACATGTACCAAAATTTTACTCCACATGTCGTTAGCTTTGGTAAACATTCAATTAGCGAAATCGTTTGCGTTCGTTTATCGCCGATTGTTGCGTCCCGAATTGAGATGTAAATATTTACAATTGAGCTTAGTTCAGACGATGTTTTCTGTGGAGTGGTATGGTCGATTTCTTTGAAATTTTCGATGATGTTAGTAGAATGCTACATTTCCCAGGGTGGCATAGAGCCTGAAAACTAACGTGTAAGTTTATCGCACACGAACAAGTCCATAATATGTCTTTAAAACTTCACTTTCATCTTCGTTGTGCTTTGTTCACTATAAAAATTATTATGGCAGTATAATTACACTGAAATTTAGAAAATTTGTATTAATAGATTTCACAAGCATGGAGCACTCAGACTAATTAAAAGAAGACGAAGCATCTTCTTTAGAAATATACACACTCAAACGCAAAATTAATGCACAAGGTAAAACTATTTCTTTTTACAGACACTGGGCTGCATTAAGTAATTCCATAAAAAAGTTATTATATAATTCATTAGTCGTAGTCAAACGAGTAAGTGCAATTTGTCCAATTTCGTACATTTTATCGCCGAGATTATCAAATTCGGTATATAATATATTGTCCCAATTTAACCTATATTTCATCAAAATATGACACCGGGATGTTTAGCTGGAGGTTAAAGACATATTATGGACTTGTTCGTGTGCGATAAACTTACACTTTGAGCAAGATTGTTCTCCATTTCTATTTGTTCACCCTGCCGGAGTGTTTCACATCACTTTAAACTTACGGGGAATTATATACCGATAGCAGTCTACATCGCAAATAACATTTTTGAATGTTATCTCGAGTCTAGGTTGTTGCTTGTGGACTCATGGAATAATTCGGGAGATATTATATATATAGACGAGACACTGATAATTGCGTATATATATAGAATGCAGGCATTTCTTGGCAAATAAGCCAAACTTAAAGATGCAATGCCAAATTTGACACCATAAAACCATCCTCTGTGTGCTTTCCATACCACAACAAAAATTAAACCGGACACAAGATCCCATGGATGTGATGTTTTGATAGTCATATGCCGACTTTCGAAAGATGAAGTTTTAACTCGTTTGGATTTATTTGTCAGCCTGGCAAAAAAATCAATGATCGCCTCTTATAAAGAGCGTCCAATTTTCGCCAACCAAATGTGTTAGGTTATAAAGAGCGCTCTCAGTTGGAATCTTTTGTACTTATTTGCAGTGTAAAACTTATACCTTAATCGTATTTAAATTCGCGCAGTGCTATTTTTCACGCACTCATCGGTGTGCGAATTTAAAACCGAGCGAAAAATAGTACAACTCCTGAGTTTATAGCGAACCACAGGGGGAAAGCAGATGTATATGTTGATAAGTTATATACATTATGGAAGGCTGGACTGAATATAGGCAACTAGACCTGTTGTATACGGATATTTATTACATGATCCTACCTTTATTCCATTCAATAAACCCATTCTATAAATTGTGATATTAAACGTTCGTTTAATAACAGGAAATAGTGCCAGGTGACCTTTGACTTCCGGTTTGTGGTTTCTTTACATTCCGCACGCTACGTCTCAAAATACTATGGCTTCCAATATAATTTCAACAAACTATAATGAATGAAGATTTTGAAAAGTTATGTCATTAAATATACGCCATTAAGTACGCCAAACAGTCTTTATTTATCTGGGACTATTTCTTTGCGCGGGCAAACAACGTAGAGTTGTGAGAAACGTCATCGCATGCCTTATAGAAGTTGATGTTAGTTTCGCGTCCCATTTGTTGATTTAAGTATGTTTTGTCGAGGTTTTGGATCATGTAATAAATAGAATCTACAACTCGTCCCAAGTTTATAGCGGAATTTACAAAACTCGTCCAGTAAATTAGGTCTGTACCTCGCCAAAGGCTCGGTCCAGACCTAATTTACTGGACTCGTTTTGTAAATTCCGCTATAAACTGGGACTCGTTGTAGATCCTCTATATATTACATGCGGGTGACCAACATAAAAATCATTACTCATAATTATGCAAAGCAACAAATTATGGTAACACAGACGGTGTTGAAATATACATGTGTCAGGCCGAAGGCGCACAAATGTACGCTCCTTGTTATCAACGTTGCATGCAGTGACACCATGACAAAACAGACTGAATTATTTATGCCAACATAACCCTCAGCCAAGTGTTGCTTTTTTCTGAAATCAGCTGACTGGTATGTGGCTTTGGTTTTACTTCTTTCGAGTTTATTCCAATTATGTCTTTAACTATTTCAATTGAGTATCTCTGAGAATAAATCCAAATCTTTTAGGAAAATATTGTTGTCAGTTTTGAATTCCCACAGCTAGGTGCGCGAATTCAAAACCAAGTGAAATATAGTACCGCGAATTTAAATAGGAGTAAGGTAGATGTATTTGTTTATTTTCGAGATGCTGGTGCCGTGCGAATGGTGGTGATTGGCTGATTGCAGGGTTTTTTTTTCAGTTTTCAGTTTTCGTATGGTAAAATTCTCGAATAGATCTTGTATGGTATTAAGCAGAGAGTATGAAGATAACTAAACATTGGTTTGAAAATAATTATTCGAATTTAGAGAGCGTTATAGCGATTAAGCATGTGCCCACTATTTTTGCAGCTACACGTTACTCTGGATCATAAATGCGTAATTTCACATAAAGTATAAATAGAAGGTCGGGGGTTATAGATTACATATAGAATAAGTCAAATACAGTTTGTTAATGTATATAGTATAGGAAAATAAATACGCAGGACATTCCAAGCTTTACATATCATGTTCTACATGCATATAGATCTAACGATAATGGTGGCAATTAGTGATTGATTGACTGTCGTTCAATTCCATATATATATGGCCCACTTCAGCCAATAACATAACAATTTTGAGTGTAGGCCTTCATAAAATAACTTCATAATATCGCAAAGGGATATAATACGCAGATTATATATGGGGATGGTTGGGTTTTGTCATCGTTCTTTATTACCCGAGTCGATACTATACGCGGTCACGGTCCCATACATGGAGAAAACATCAGTACATAAAACTTGATCATGTATGAAGACAAACACTGCTATGTCATATATTCTCACATAATCCGGTAGAGCAAATCCAAAACATTATTACCTCTCTAATATACGTTCAGATATTACACAAATAATCGTCAAATATGCTCCAGATTTGCACTCGGTGGGTTCAATTAAAAAACAAATTCCGGGGTAGGCCCCTCGGACCCCGGACCTTCCTGCACCTTCACACGCGCCGCGGTCGGAGCTTTTCAACTCGGTCCTGTGCCCCACAAGTTAATATTCGAACCCGCCTTTTAAAAATTCTGGCTACGCCCATGCCCACAATAGCAGCAGATGTCCCTGCTAATATCAGCCGAGTAATAGGGGGACTTTATTATTTGGTTTAACATAAACCCACAAAGGTCAAGCTGAGTACCGATTCCCAAAGCTGGGTACCCAACACGCCAAAATACTGCGACAGTGACTCCATCAGCATAACTATATATCCTGGATGTCAGATATAAACTGGATTTTAGTTTGTATGTACAGGTATGATTGGTATCGACTACTAGTTATCTATATGCTGCCGACTGGTTGACTACAAAATCGGATTAATCCCTAGTTGTTTCAACACTATTACAAGTTAGTGTGAAGTCCATGAAGCTAAATTTAAATTACTGTTGATATGTCCTCTGTTTTCTTTTGATTAATTTAATTAGGCATTAATATTTGAACATGTGTGTTTTATACAATGTTTATGTATTCCGCATTAAGAATAACTCTATAATGTAGACATGTAGGTCAGAAAGATGCACCTCGTATTTCATCAGCTTTATTTGCAGCAGCATTGGGAACATGCAAGTCAATCTATATACATTATTTTGTTGGTATTAAAAACAAAAGAGAATTTATTTGCAGCAACATTGGCAACACGCAAGTCAATCTGAATTATTTTGTTGGTATTAACCCTTTGAGTGCCAGGTCTGATTTTTTTATCAACCCATATACCCTGTGCCAATGCATTCTCTTATATATGCGAGTCGACCATATTCTTATATTCTTTAACAGACTTATTTTGTAGGTTTAGGGCCGATGAGATCGGCCCCTGGCACTCAAAGGGTTAAAGGCCCATTTAATATTTGAGTCACAAATTATTTTTTTTATAGTGCCAGGTACATTGTATATACAATCTTAATAACAATCTATGCCATAAAATATGATTAAAATACTATAATGCATCACCATTTGAAACTTCTGTGTCTCAGAAGATACCCATACAGAAATAGAAAACATCTGAAATCATAGAAAGATTTCCCCCGTTATGGCTCCGAGAATGCAATTGAATTCAAACTAAAATTGTATTTTCAATGGAAGGGGCATAACTCTATATATTAAGATATAGAATTATTCCCCTTCCATTGAAATAATGAAAATTGACCGCATAACACAAGACTATATCTCAACAAAAACAACATGTTCACAGTTTATTGCAACGAATAAGTTGATAATACAAAGTTTTGGAGGTTCCTCTTTCAAATAATATTATCTGGGGGGGGGGGGGGGGGGTCAAAAATTAAGTAGGCCTTTAATTGCAAAAGAAAACATTATTTGTAACTGCATACATTTCTGTCAAACGTCGCAATTTTTTAACATGTTACATAATTTTGAGCTATTGCCATGGCTTGATATCCGTCGTCCGTGTGTGCATGTGTGAGGCATCAACAATTTCCTTTAGCACAGGCTACAGGTCGTACATTTGGTAGGATCATTATGAAATTTGTCATAGAGTTCTGTTGACATTGACATGTAGATGGGAACGAGTCATTTTGGGTTCATTCGGGAAAAAAAACGGTGGCCATCTTGGATTTCTAAATTTAATCCATTAGCATGGGCTACAGGTCGTACTGTTAATCTGATCATCATGAAATTTGTGATGGATGTTAATATTGACATGTAGATGGGAACGAGTATTGTTGGGGTCATTCATCCATAAAACATGGCCGCTGGCAGCCATCTTGGATTTTACTCTTTGCATGACTAAATCCTTTGGCATGGGCTACAGGTTATACCTTTGTTCAGATCATTATGAGAAAATTGTCATGGGCGAACAAGTCAGTTGGGGTCATTTGGCAAAAAAACATGGCCACCAGCGGCCATCTTGGATTTAAAAATTCAATCCATTAGCATGGGCTACAGGCTGAACTTTTCACCTAATCATTATGAAATTTGTATGGATGTTAATATTGACATGTAGATGGGAATGAGTCATTTTGGGGTCATTCAGCCATAAAACATGTCCGCTGGCAGCCATCATTGATTTTACTCTTTGCATGACTAAATACTTTGGCACACCCTACAGTCCACTTCCCTCAGCTGATCATCACCAAACTTCTTATTAATCTTGATATTGATCTACTGGATGGAAGCTATCAAATGTTTTTGAACTTCATTCAAAAACATAGCCACCAGCAAGCATCTTGGATTTTTCTTTATATATATATCTCTTCATGTTAATAATCTAGTATTACTTAGACATTTCAACTTTCCGCATTCCTAATCGCTCCAGTGACTATAACACATGAAATTATTCCCTTTCCAAGTTGAGCTACAGTGTCATTGACACTTTAATTTTGAACACCTTGAGACGCAAATATGTTTTTAGTTGATATACGCTAAACCATGGCACTCGGACATTTTGATATTTATTATTTGATCGGCAGAATTCAATAACATTCTATTCACCTATCATATTTTTTATATTGGTGTATTTTCATTTTGAACACCTTGAGACGCAAATATGTTTTTAGTTGATATACACTAAACCATAGCACTCGGACATGTTGATATTTATTATTTGATCTGCGGAATTCAATAGCATTCTATTCACCTATCATATTTTTTATATTGGTGTAATGTATTTTTAGGGGAGCTCGGAAGTCTGGTAGTTAGGTTGTTTGGCTTGTACTAGTAGCACTCTCAATGCACAATATTTGTTTGCTGTCCACTGGTGGACTGTTGACTTTCAGCACAACAGTGCTTGGTCAATTAATCGATGTGTGGGTCATACGCTGTTCATATCTCGCACCAATTTGTAACCATTGAGCAAGGTTACTTGTAGTACCGGTAGGTTCATTGGTTGTCTTGTACAAATGACTGGGATAATGGTATGACTGTGTAATGTCTAAAAAGCATCTTAGAGCAAGTAATTAGTTAAGCGCTGAATAAAAATGTCATTATGAGGTCAGATGTACATGTACTAGTATATAATATGCTAAAATTCTTACTCAAAACTGAGCACAACATTTCTTATTACAATACCTTTGTATTATGTTATTTTATGTTATTATTTCATGCTGCTATTACTTCAATGTCATTGACTCATTCTTTCCTCACCAACATGCTTTTGGACCACTCTCAACATCCCTTAAAAGTCCTACACAACAACTAATGTAAAAACAAACTGTCAGTGCTCTAATTCTCTGTGAAGCCACCATTTTTCATTCGATGTGTGAAATAAGCATACAGATATATAATCAGACACCTGTTGTTATAATTCAGTTCAAAACATTCGCCGAACAAAAGTCTGCCAATGTATTTGCTAACTTTTGGATTAACAAAGCTGTCCAATGTTCGGAATAGAGAGGTTCCTTTTTTATGTTTACCCATACCATAGTATGGTAAACATAGTGTCGTTGTCCGGATTGACCACTCGTCGTTAGTCCGTCCATCCGTCGTCTGTCTGTCCGTCTGTCCGTAGACACTTACGCATGGTGCGATAACTCAAACAATTTCTCTCCGACCGGAACCAAATTTTGTATATGGGTTTCTCAGCCCAAAATACAGATCGAGTTTGAATATGGGTTTGATCCGAGTTTTTTCTACAGAGTTATGGCCCTTTTTCGACTTCCAATTCATGCGTGCTGTCATAACTCAAACAATTTTCATCTGATCAGAACCAAATTTGGCATGCGAGTTTATCAGCTCAAAATACAGATCGAGTTCGAATATGGATTTGATCCGATATTTTTTAATGGAGTTATGGCCCTTTGACATAGAATTCATGCATGCTTCGATAAATCAACCATTTTTCAACTGATAGGAACCAAATTTAGTATGTGAGTTTCTCAACTCAAAATACAGATCGAGTTTGAATATGGGTTAGATCTGATTTGTTATACCAGAGTTATGGCCCTTTTTCAACTAAGAATTGAACAGATTTGAGTTTTTGATAACCCAGGTAGATTACAATTAACTACCAGTAATGCTGAGTAATGCAAGCTTAACTGCAATAGAGAGTGTTCTGAGAGACTAGCTGTAGTGATGTCTTATTGAAATATTAGTTATTTTTAGCCACTGTATATACCTCATAGCAGTGAAGCTGTAACCCATTCATGATTCATTGGACTGTCCCATTCAGTTCTAAAAGTATTAATTGGAATAGTCTATTATTCATTTGTAGGGATGTTCTCATTTTAATTTTCAATTAATCATTCTTCTGTTATATCTCCAGGTTTCTCCGCATTCACTTGCATGGATTTTTGTAGTTAAAGATTAACACGTCTCAACATTCCTGATACTTTCATCTGATACCATGTCTCATTTTATATTGGTTTATTTTGACACATTCTTTGCCCCTATTGATTGATTAATTTATTTTGATTTTTATGTGTACCTATACCATAGTATGGTACACATATTTTCGATGTCTGGATTGACTGTTGGTAGACACTTTACGCATGGTACGATAACACAAACATTTTTTTATTCGATTGAAACCATATTTTGTATATCTGTTTCTCAGCCCAAAATACAGATCGAGTTAAAATATGAGTTTGATCCAAGTTTTTTTTATTGAGTTATGGCCCTTCTTCAACTTAGAATTCATGCATGCTGCAATAACTCAAAAAGTATATATCTGAAATCAAATTTGGAATGTCAATTTCTCCGCCCAAAATACAGATAGTACATGTATTCGAATATGGGTTTGATCCGATTTTTTTAACAAGAGTTATGGGCCTATTTAAAAAAAAATTGTTCTAATCTTTGAAGATTAATAATGAATGTTATGGATTTTAGATTCCAAGCTGAAAATAGCTAATCACTATCGCCAAGGTATGGATTAAACATCTGCCGATCGTGATTGGCCTCTCGTTAATTTTTAGCTCAATTTTACTTTGTAAAGTTTAAGCTATTGCCATGGCTTGGTATCCGTCGTCTGTGTGTGCGTGTATGCGTGTGTGATTCATCAACAATTTCCTTTAGCACGGGCTACATGTCGTACCTTTGGTCTGATCAGTATGAAATTTGTCATAGCTGTTGACATTGACATGCAGATGGGAACGAGTCATTTTGGGGTAACATGGCCGCTGGTGGCCATCTTGGATTTCAAAATTCAATCCATTAGCACGGGCTACAGGTTGTACTTTTCGTCTGATCATCATGAAATTTGTCATGGATGTTAATATTGACATGTAGATGGGAAACAAGTAATTTTGGGGTCGTTCAGCCAAAAAATATGCCCGCCAGCAGCCATCTTGGATTTTACTCTTTGCATGACTAAATCCTTTGGCACGGGCTACAGATCGTACCTTTGTCGGATCATCATGAAATTTGTCATAGATGTTAACAATGACATATAGATGGGAATTAGTCATTGTGGGGTCATGTGGTCAAAAAACAAGGCTGCCAGCAGCCATCTTGGATTTTACTCTTTGTATGACTAAATCCTTCGGCACGGGCTACAGGTCGTACCTTTGGTCGGATCATTATGAAATTTGTTGTTGACATTGTCATGTAGCAGGGTTTCCGCTACTACGGCAGGCCAGCCGTCCAGCGGCCTCATTCCCCTCCCCAACCTTGACTTAATATTGGTCACAAACTAGCCACAGACCTAGCTCAGTCCGCTTTTTACACAGGACGAGCGATCACCGACGCTGACGATTAACAGATTGCAAGGAATCCTACACTTAGTGCCTGAATAAGACATGATCAGTAGCGCGGACCACTTGCACAGTTGTCTACAAAATTATGGGTAATGCTTTGTCGGGCGAATATTTAGTAGTAATCAGCCTCTCTGTCAGATTTCTGTCAATAAGTTTCTAACCCACTATTTCTGCTCAAAATGTGCAATATTAATCGGTATGTCATTGGGGTGGGTGTTATGAGCTACACCAATGAACACAGGTGAGTTTTGGCAGTCACTGCGACGAACAGTGCATAACTTTCCCCCCAAATTAAGATCTGTATCAAGGGAATGTTTAATTAAAAATAAAACAATTAAATTATTATTTGTTATTATCAGTGTATTTATTCCCTATCCAATTATTACAAAATTATCCATTTTACGAATCCAGCATGAGGTCATCTTCATCTGAGGAATGGCTTTTGATTTTACAACAACTAGTTTTGATCGGTACTGTGAACAAAATACAAAGAAAGCAGCGACGCAGAACGTGGTATAGCACGTGCTCATCTCCTTACGTAACACCTGTTACTGCTGGACTGTGTGACAATACAATGTGTCTTTTGCCAACCCCGGCAGTCTTTGATGTTGGTAGTCTTTGATGTCGGCTTTTAATATTGCTACTGTTTAAATAAAAGGTGTATCTATTTTATGCTGTTGTGCTTACATGCTTTTAGTTCATTGATCCTGCCTGTTGTCTCAAGTGCAAGAAAATGTCTACTTTCAGTGATAAACATCAAAATTTTTCTCTCGACAGGGTGCCTGGTATGTGCTTCCCAAATACGGCCACATTCCCCCAACCCCTAGTGGAAACCCTGCATTTAGATGGGAACGAGTCATTTTGGGGTCATTCGGCAACAAAACATGGCCGCCAGCAGCCATCTGGGATTTCAAAATTCAATCCTTTAGCACGGGCCGCAGGCAATACTTTTTGTCTGATCATCATGAAATTTGTCATGTATGTTAATATTGACATGTTGATGTGAACGAGTCCTTTTGGTGTCATTCGGCCTAAAAACATGGCCACCAGCAGCCATCTTGGATTTTACTCTTTGTATGACTAAATCCTTCATACAGGTCATACCTTTGGTCAGATCATTATGAAATTTGTCATGGCTGTTGACATTGACATGTAGATGGGAACGAGTCATTTTGGGGTCATTCGGCAAAAAAACATGGCCGCCAACGGCCATCTTGGATTTCAAAATTCAATCCAATAGCACAGACTACAGGCCGGAGTGTTCGTCTGATCATCATGAAATTTGTCGTGGAAGTTAATATTGACATGTAGATGGGGTCATTCGGTCATAAAACATGGCCGCCGGAAGCCATCTTGGATTTTACTCTTTGTATGACTAAATCCTTTGACAAAGGCTACAGGTTGTATCTTTTGTCGGACCATCATGAAATTTGTCATGGATGTTAACATTGACATGTAAATGGGAAACGAGTCATTTTGGGGTCAATCGGCAAAAAAACATGGCTGCCAGTGGCCATCTTGGATTTTACTCTTTGAATAACTAGACCTTTCAACTTTCCACATTCCTAATCACCCCATTGACTGTAACACATGAAATTATTCCCTTTCCAAGTTGAGCTACAGTGTCATTGACACTTTCATATTGAGAATGCACTTAGGTTAATTCGAGACCGGACAATTTGTTCGGTATTGCGAGGGATTTTGTTTATAGAGGGTCCGGTTTGGAGAGGTTTTTCCATATATTCAGAGAATCCAGAATGGAATAGAATATATTTATTTTACCAATAAAGGCCCTAAGTGGGTATAGGTTACAAAGTGATGTAACAAACATAATATAAAGTGAATAATATTAGACTTAGAGTAAATATGAACATATAAAGTTATAAATGAAAATGAAGACAAGTGAAATATTGTTTGTATATATGCATGCTGCATTGCAATTCATAGGCTTACATCAGGAAGTGGATCCACAAAAAAAATCTTAACAAGACCAAAAAAATAATTTAGGTAGGAGGCCAGTAGGTCAGGTTACTGCAAAAAAACTTATTTTTATTATGGCTTTTTACAAGTCAGATTATTTATCCCCGACACACATATGAAATTTTGATGTGCTGATCGGATCAAAGATCCAGGCTGTCAATAATTATAGTGGTAACTTCTTATCTTTTATTTTTTAGTGGAAGTGTTTAAATTTCTTTCTTTACTAAAACTCATAGACAAGTACAAGTAGAGGTAGCTCCTTTAAGAAATGTTCAGATAACAACATTTGTTGAACTTATTTTCGGAACATATTTCCCACTAATGAATATGAATCCTTCTGCACTCGTATTATCTCTTCATCAGTATGTCATCTGCTGAACATCCCTCCAGATTAATAAAATACCATTCCAATGTATAGTGTTATAACTGATTGTGGAATCCATTCAGTATAGAAAGGGTTATCTATAATTGCCGGTCAGTTAGTACCATGGTAGCCCTAGCATAGATGGATGGTGTGCTGTAATACCTATAATTAGTTGATTCACCAAATGATGAATAAATGCTCAGTATATAATTAAGATGCCCTGTCGGGACAGCCTCAGGGGAATTATACTACATTAGGGTGACATATAGGTACGTCTCTATTAAATGACGCTACTACTGTGTATAATTATCCTCAGCAACACAGGGATACTTCATATGAACTTAAATAAACCAATCGAATAAAATGTTATCAATGCTCGATATTTTAAAACATTTAATTAACATTTTGACTCATTAAGTGAGAATTTACTTCAGTGGGTTGAACCTTCATACTAGCAACTACTGCATGGGGAAATCAACAAAATCAGCCAGAATTATATTTATACTCCCGTTTGAAGAAAAAAAGGTTGTGTTATGTAATAGTCTATCCGTCGGTCCATCTGTCCGTCGGTCCATCCGTTATCATCTTTTATTTCCGAACGATAACTCCAGTTTAGATTATTTAATCTGAACCAAAGTTAGTATATGTGTTTCCCAGCTAAAAACACAGGCCAAGTGCAAATATGGGTTCTGTCAAATTATTCTTACATGAATTACGGCCCTGTTTAAACTTAAAATTTGCCTGATTCACCCTCTGGGGACCTCATTTTCCAAAATATCCAGCACCATATTTTTAGGCCTGTACTGGGCTCACTCAAGTTTCAGTCTGTTTCTCGACACGTCATTACATCCGTAAGCTTCAATTGCGTGCGATTTTCAACAATGATATTGATTAACTTTCTATCATAAGATGAAGATTAACTGAACAGGGACTTATAAGCAATAAATAATGAATCGACGGAATCACTATCCTGCTGACACGCTAACACGGAATCATATGGACGCTGACATATACCTTCTACACCCGTAAACAGTCGCACAAAGCAAATCCTCACAATAAACACGTCACACTCAGTCAGAAATAAATAGCCTGTCGCTTAGCTAAACACGATTTATGGTAAAAGTCAATATCAGATCTCCATTCAATAACGGAAGCTTGATTGGACCCTACTAAATTCATGGTCCGCATGCTTTCTCTTTCATTAAAATTGACATTCGTAATAGGATGCTTTATAGAAGTCTACAGATGGTTCAACTGTTCGACGGAACATCACAAATCTAACCTGATAGCAGACCGAAAATCACTCAATTGATTCACTGGCTTAGTAAGTGTTGTAATTGTTTCAAACCAACTGGTTTTCCTATGATATTAACACACGGTGTGATGCTTCCGTTGGTAACATGCATGTACAGTAATGCCCTAAATTATCGACTCCTTAACCACAGCAGAATTATGGGTAACTTTTCAGGATTTAGTCGAAAATTTGGCTTGTTGCCATTCATTGGAAAGCTCTCACTAAGAGCTTTCTGATGAATGGCAACAAGCCATATTTTTGACTAAATCCTGAAAAATTACATATAATTCTGCTGTGGTTAAGGAGTCAATTATTTAGGGCATTACTGTATATTCAATGTGCGATGAGTATTAAGATGTCAATCTGGGATGGTGGACAAGCCTTGAAATAGTGTGTCTGTCATTTGCAGAATGAGGTCCACAAATGGTGAATTTAGTGACGCTACCCTGCACAGCGGCCTGTGGCCTAGCATCAGTAAATTCACCCTCTAGGGACCTCATTATGCTTAGGCCTCATCTTCTGGGAAGTATCTATAGTATCAAATTAGATACTTTTACTGATTTCTAGTCCATAAGTGAACGAATACATTAATTTTAACCTCGGAAATCGACATCAACCGAACGCACATGCTGTAGATTTTACATACTTGATGCTGAGCTCTATTGGCTTTGGTGAAAACTGGGGATCCAAGTTAAATCTCGGGAGCTCTGGTCTACATTAAACTCTGAGCGGTCTTTTCATGATGGATCATTCATTGTGACAGGTTGATTAAACCTACATGTATATCAGTGACAATACACTGCCATCGTGTACTTTTAGCGAGCTTCATTATAGTGTTTAGTTTGGACAGTAGTCGTAAAAAATAAGAGTCCAGGCACCTCAGCGAGATGATTGATGTAAAAACATAGTGTCAGTGTTCTATTCACCATGCAGTCACCATTGTTCACTCAATGTGTGAAATAAGCAGTTATCTAATACAACACCTGCTCTTATTATCCAGTTCAAAGTGTTTGCCAAACAAATACAGCTAATTAAATCATTGCGCATATACTAGTACAACAGTATGAAACTACTATACATGCCCAACATTAATATTGAGGCATTTTCAAATCACTTTAAAATTTATCATTTCCATGTTTCCTGTCTTATCTATATACATGTATTGCGTCTTAATTACCATGTTTTAAATTCTTATTATACCATGTTTTATGTATGTTATTTATATTTTGGTCGGTACTTTTATTAATTAAGTTAAATTAATCAATAATGTGTTGGTTGTGCATGCTTCGACAACTTTTAGTAACGATCGACGTTAATACATTCGTTTGTAGGGATATTTTTTACAAACCAAACACCTCTTTAAAGCATTATATATTATCACAAATACCATTATTCAAACATATACTATATTCCGTTCAATTGTAGATGTGGGTATCACAGCTACAGTAATGCCCTAAATAATTGACTCCTTAACCACAGTAGAATTATGGGTAACTTTTCAGGATTTAGTCGGAAATATGGCTTGTTGCCATTCATTACTGAGAGCTTTCCAATGAATGGCAATAGTGTATCTATCCTCATGTTTTCCTATATATTTTATTCTTAATATTTTTTGAAAAGTTGAGAAAGTTATATTTTATTCTTAATTGGGTTGGAATGTCCCTGGGTTGGGTTGTCCCCGTCCGGGTTGCCCCGGGTTTGGTGGTCCCGTTCCCTTTGGTTTTTTTTTCAATCCAACTCATGAATTGAAGTTAATGCAAGACCCATGTGAACTATTGAAGAAAATATTTTTTTTTTACTTCGATAACACTTTATAATCATTGAATCTTGTAAAAATAAAATCATGAATATTATCTTTAAATACGAGCATTTTGGTCCTCTATGACTGGAGTATCCTAAATTTTTGCGCAAGCCCTGTACCAACCAATGCATTCTCTTTTATATGTTAGTCTCCCATAGGGAGCCTCATATATATAAGAGAATACAATGGCCTAACAATATTTACCTTGACCTTGTAAGCCAGTGCATTCTCTTACATGTATAATTGTGAGGCTCCGTATGGGACCCGATCATTATACAATGTTATGTGCTACCAGCGTAAACCTGTTTATATAAGAGAATGCACTGGCACAGGATATGTAATGCTTCATGAGCGTCATGAAAGGGCTAATTAAGTGGAGACTCCAATGATAAGGATTACATGTATAATTTTGGTTAAATATCCATGTAATCCAGTTACAAGGTCCTGGTCCTTGATGCTTTGATTTTCTTGATCAGTGGCTGGGAGGTCTAATCAAAGAGTAGGCAGTGTATGGATGTGAGTTGTAGTATTCTTTGTGATGCGCCTCTGATTGCATATTATCATGTCAACTCGTCATGCAATCCCACGAGCACATTCCTATCCCTTTTGATCTTTGTAATTGACTTTTTAGAGTCGACTCATTTTCTTATTTTGATCTATTGGATGGTGATTACACAGTCAGTATTACCATTATGCACGAGATTTCAAAGATGAATGAATGTGTCATTTCCATACTTGATACATTATAATCATGCAGGCCAATCGACCAAGCATTGAAATAGTGTGTCCGTCATTTGCAGAATGAGGTCCCGAGAGGGTGAAATTTAGTGACACTATCCCACACAATGGGCTAGCATCACCAAATATTCCCTCTGGGAGCCTCATTCTGCTGAGGCCTTTTCTGCTATGTGAGACCTATGATCAGATTGTAGTTCCCTAGTTGAAGTTGGTGATGTTCACCTATTAGTCACCTCAATTATGCATTTTATCTTCTGCGAATTATTGGATATAGAAATTGAACAGGGAAAAATTAACTAAAAAACAATGTTAATTTGAGATTATAGATAATTCCCAGAAGATGAGACCTAAGCAGAATGAGGTCCTGCTGTGCGGGATAGCATCACTAATAAATTCACCATCTGGGGACCTCATTCTGTAAATGACGGACACACTATTTCAAGGCTTGATTATAATCATACAGGCCCATCGACCTCGGGAGTATAATCCAGTTCAGTATTCAACATCTACATCATTTCGTAAGTTAACCCTGTCAAGGCTGGAGCTTCCTGAATTTTGCGAAAACCCTGTGCCAATGCATTCTCTTATATATGCGAGTCGCCCGTAGGGTGCCTCGTATATATAAGAGAATGCATTGGCCTAACAATATTTACCTTGACCTATGGGAGACTCAAATATATAAGAGAATGCACTGGAACAGGATCTTTAATGCTGCACCAGCGCATCTCCCATCATGACAGGGTTAAAGTCATATTGTTCATCACAGTGCTCAGTATGTGTATCTATGTTCAGTAGAGATGTTTCACGAAGTTGCAGTTACTGTTAGAGATATGTTAGCTTTCCTGAGCTAATAAAACATTCAAAGATATTGCACCAGCTTGATGCCATATACAATAATGCCCTAATTTCCATGCTGTCAACTACAGTAATGTCCTAAATAATTGACCCCTAAACCACAGCAGAATTATGGGAAAATTTTCAGGATTTAGTCAGTGATTTAGTCGGAAATATGGTGAGAGCTTTCCGATGAATGGAAACAAGCCATATTTCCGACTAAATCCTGAAAGAAAATCCTATATCGGATGTACGTCTCTAGAAGTGTCCATAATATTTTCATCTACGACGATGTGGCATTCCCAACATGACGTGATGAACTGTTTCCAAATATGGAGTGCATTCCTGGCATAATAAATGTTTGTGAGAATCGTAGTATTTAGAAATAGCTATAAATACAACTAGATGCGAAAGAGTAATCTGTCATGAATATCGTTGACTGATTAAAAACTCGAACAATATTTACCTTGGCCTTGTAAGCCAGTGCTTTCTCTTACATATGTGAGGCTCTCTATGGGAGACTCTCAAATAAATTTAATAAATGCATGGGCACAGGATCTTTAATGCTACACCACCGCAGCTCCCATCATGGAAGGGTTGGGTAATTTTTTTATTTGAGGCACACACCAACAAAGCGTTCCAACTCTGGATCAGCTAGCTCTGGATTTAACTTCAGTTGTCCATGGCCATTATTATTAGCTCAACTTACTTTTGTAAGTTTGAGCTATTGCCATGGTTTGGCGTCCGTCGTCCGTGTGTCCGTGTGTCTGTGTGTCCGTGTGTCCGTCAACAATTTCCTTTGGCGCGGGCTACAGGTTGTACCTTTGGTCTGATCTTCATGAAATTTGTCATGAATGTAGATGGGAACGAGTCATTTTGGGGTCATTCGGCCAAAAAACATGGCCGCTGGCAGCCATCTTGGATTTCAAGATTCAATCCATTGGCGCGGCCTACAGGTCGTACTGTTCATCTGATCATCATGAAATTTGTCATTGATGTTAATATTGACATGTAGATGGGAACGAGTGATTTTGGGGTCGTTCGGCCAAAAAATATGGCTGCCAGCAGCCATCTTGGATTTTACTCTTTGCATGACTAAATCCTTTGGCGCAGGCTACAGGTTGTAGCTTCGATCGGAACATCATGAAATTTGTCATGAATGTTGACATTGACATGTAGATGGGAACGAGTCATTTTGGGGTCATTCGGCCAAAAAACATGGCCGCTGGCAGCCATCTTGGATTTCAAGATTCAATCCATTGGCGCGGGCTACAGATCGTACTGTTCGTCTGATCATCATGAAATTTGTCATGGATGTTAATATTGACATGTAGATGGGAACGAGTCATTTTGGGGTCGTTCGGCCAATAAACATGGCCGCCAGCAGCCATCTTGGATTTTACTCTTTGCATGACTAAATCCTTTGGCGCGGGCTACAGGTCGTAGCTTTGATCGGAACATCATGAAAGTTGTCATGGATGTTAACAATGACATGTAGATGGGAACGAGGGATTTTGGGGTCGTTCGGCCGAAAAACATGGCCGCCAGCAGCCATCTTGGATTTTACTATTTGCATGACTAATCGTTTGGTGCGGGCTACAGGTCGTACCTTTGGTCTGATCTTGATGAAATTTGTCATGAATGTTGACATTGACATGTAGATGGGAACGAGTCATTTTGGGGTCATTCGGCCAAAAAACATGGCCGCTGGCAGCCATCTTGGATTTCAAGATTCAATCCATTGGCACGGGCTACAGGTCGTACTGTTCGTCTGATCATCATGAAATTTGTCATTGATGTTAATAATGACATGTAGATGGGATCGAGTCGTTTTGGGGTCATTCGGTCAAAAAACATGGCCACCAGCAGCCATCTTGGATTTTACTCTTTGCATGACTAAATCCTTTGGTGTGGGCTACAGGTCGTAGCTTTGGTCAGATGGTCATGAAATTTGTCATGAATTATAACAATGACATGTAGATGGGAACGAGTCGTTTTGGGGTCATTCGGTCAAAAAACATGGCCACCCGCATTTTACTCTTTGCATGACTAAATCCTTTGGCGTGGGCTACAGGTCATACCTTTGGTCTGATCTTTATTAAATTTGTCATGGATGTTAACACTGACATGTAGATGGGAACGAGTTGTACCTTTGGTCTAATCTTTATGAAATTTGTCATGAATGTTGACATGTAGATGGGAACGAATCATTGTGGGGTCATTCGGCCAAATAACATGGCTGCCAGCGGCCATCTTGGATTTCAAAATTCAATCAATTGGCGCGGTCTACAGGTCGTACTGTTCGTCTGATCATCATGAAATTTGTAGGTCGTAGCTTTGGTCAGATCTTCATAAAATTTGTCATGGATGTTAACAATTATACGTAGATGGGAACGAGTCCTTTTGGGGTCAATTGGTCAAAAAAAATGGCCACCAGCAGCCATCTTGTATTTTACTCTTTGCATCACTAAATCCTTTGGCGCAGGTTAGACATTTCAATTAGCACCTTTCCTATTCCTCCATTTACTGTCAACCATTAAATTATTCCCCTACCTAAGTTGAGCTACAGTGTCATTGACACTTTCATTCAATTATAATGTCCATAAAAGTTAGTTGATATATTTCATGTATTTTATTTCATTAAAAATCACCCAATAAGGTATCATTGACACACTTTTACCAAGTTTGCTGATGCAATTCATCATGACGGTCATGTATGAATCGACAATTTGAATCGGGAATCGGGTATATTCAATCTCAGTTTATAAAAACTGTCATCTGCTTTTGTTTCATGGTCATACCTCAAAATATGTAGTGGACCAATCCGATGTATACTTTTATAACTGGGTGGGAGAATCCATTTAGTGTAAGAAAGGGTTAAATCATTGTTGGGGGTTTATGTTTCCTGGGATTACATCTGGAATGAGGTGGATAAACACATTAATTCCGCAACAAACACAGAACCTTTTGAAATGTAAAATGAGTGATAGCCGTGAGATACAGGTGTGGGTGCAAAATAGGTACAGACAACCAACACACCCAGATAAATCTGTCCACAACATTAGTATTCAGTGAGTACGTCTGTGATCTGAGGAATTAGGCTGAACTAATCTCTGTGCTTGCAATATGTCTCCCATTTGTTTCAACTGAATCCGGGACATTAAAGTATTAAAGACGGTGTCTTTTTTTCCCTGAACTCAGGGACAGGGCAAGAAGGTCTTCGTTGGGGATGCCCCATTTACAATTTTCAATACTGCATCCCCATCTTTGGAGTAGACCGATAGTTTCAATCTCCTGTGGTATAATCAGACCCACTATTTACAGTGATGCCCTAATTAATCGACTCCTTAACTACAGCAGAGCCATATTTCCGATTAAATCCTGAAAAATTACCCATAATTCTGCTGCAGTTAACTGGTTCGCTGCTAAATATCCTACATACACGTAATAAAATGCGTATATATATTTCAACAAACAGAAAATTATTGAATTTTATGCTCGGAGTTGATAATTTGCACTCTTTTCTCAAATTTGACCCCCAAATATATGCATTTGTGATTATGTTGTGAGCCTGGATGTCTCACTAGGCTATGGTTATGAGCTTGGATGTCTCAATAGGCTATGGTTATGCGTCTGGATGTCTCATTAGGCTATGGCTATGCCTACGGGCCTGGATGTCTCATTAGGCTATGGTTATGAGCCTTGATGTCTCATTAGACTATGGTTATGGGTCTGGATGTCTCATTAGGCAATGATTATGAGTCTGGATGTCTCATTAGGCAATGGTTATGGGCCTGGATGTCTCATTAGGCTATGGTTATGAGCCTGGTTGTCTGTTTGTCAAAGTAGGTTATCGATATGAGCCTGGATGTCTGATTAGGTTATGGTTATGAGCTTGGTTGTCGGCCGCCCTTAGGGCAAAACATTTGTAATTTTCCTCAAACTTTTCGCGATGTAAGTACCTTTTCTGACAATTTTATTGGTCGGCATCCATTCAAACTTCACAATGTCCCAATTTAATTATATATGTAACAATATTTCTGAAATATTACCTGACAAACGCTATTTAAATGATTAAACTAAACAAGAGTTGACTAAACAAGACAGTGTCATTGCCAAAGCCCATATCTGGGCTTCCAGCACTCTTACATAGGGTCCAAATATGGGCTTTCAGCACTGAACCAGTTAAGGAGTTGTTTATTTAGGGCATTACTGTATATCCCCACTCTCGAAGAGAATGGGGGGTTATACTGGATTGATCTCCGTTCGTCGAGCCGTCCAGACATAAATCCTTCCATCCGTGCAGATATCTCAAACACTGGATGTCGGATTTGAATAAAATTTGGTATGGATGTTCACAACTACATGTATGAGGGCAATCAATTGAGTGTTCAATCGTTTTTTTTTTTTGCGGTTTTCCATTCTAGAGTTATTCATCTTTGTTTATATGGAAGTGTTGGTTTTTTGTCTATCTCTACCAACAGATGTTCACTACTATAATGGCAATCAATTGAGGGTTCATGTTTTCATTCTAGAGTTATTTATCTTTGTTTATATGAAAATATTGCATTGTTATTTTCAAATAAACATGAGAAATATCTGGTGTTACAAATGTTTCACTGTCCCTCCAGTTTTTAGCTCAACTTTACTTTGTAAAGTTTGAGCTATTGCCATGGTTTGGTATCCGTCGTACGTGTGTGCGAGTGTGCGTGATTTGTCAACAATTTCCTTTAGCACGGGCTACAGTTCGTACCTTTGGTCTGATTATTATGAAATTTGTCATGGATGTTGACATTGACATGTAGATGGGAACGAGTCATTTTGGGGTCATTCAGATAAAAAACATGGCCACCAGTGGCCATCTTGGATTTCAAAATTCAATCCATTAGCACGGGCTACAGGCCATACTGTTCGTCTTATTGTCATGAAATTTGTCATGGATGTTAATATTGACATGTAGATGTGAATGAGTAATTTTGGGGTCATTCTGCCAAAAAACATGGCCGCCGGCAGCCTTCTTAGATTTTACTCTTTGTATGACTAAATCCTTTAGCACGGGCTGTTGAAATTGGAATCTAGATGGGAACGAGTCATTTTGGGGTCATTTGGACAAAAAACATGGCCGCCAGCTGCCATCTTTGATTTCAAAATTTAATCCATTAGCACGAGCCACAGGTCGTACTGTTCGTCTGATCATCATGAAATTTGTCATGGATGTTAATATTGACATGTAGATGGGAACGAGTCATTTTGGGGTCATTCGGCATAAAAACATTGCCGCCAACGGCCATCTTGGATTTTACTCTTTGTAATACTAAATTCTTTAGCACGGGCTACAGGTCGTACCTTTTGTCTGATCATCATAAAATTTGTCATGGATGTTAACAATGACATGTAGATGGGAACGAGTCATTTTGGGGTCATTCGGCTGAAAAACATGGCCGCCAGCAGCTATCTTGGATTTTACTCTTTGTATGACTAAATCCTTTAGCACGGGCTACAGGTCGTACCTTTAGTCTGATCATCATAAAATTTGTCATGAATGTTAATAATGACATGTAGATGGGAACGAGTCATTTTGGGGTTATTCGGCCAAAAAACATGGCCGCCAGCAGCCATCTTGGATTTTACTCTTTGTATGACTAACTCCTTTAGCACGGACTACAGGTCGTACCTTGAGTCTGATCATCATGAAATTTTTCATGGCTGTTGAAATTGGAATGTAGATGGGAACGAGTCATTTTGGTGTCACTCGGACGAAAAACATGGCCGCCAGCGGCCATCTTTGATTTCAAAATTAAATCCATTAACACGGGCTACAGGTCGTACTGTTTGTCTGATCATCATGAAATTTGTCACAGATGTTAATATTGACATGTAGATGGGAACGATTAATTTTGGGGTCATTCGGCCAAAAAACATGGCCACAACAGCCATCTTGGATTTTACTCTTTGTATGACTAAATCCTTTTGCACAGGCTACAGGTCATACCTTTAGTCTGATCATCATAAAATTTGTCATGGATGTTAACAATGACATGTAGATGGGAACGAGTCATTTTGGGGTCATTCGGCCAAAAAACATGGCCACCAGCGGCCATCTTTGATTTCAAAATTCAATCCATTAGCACGGGCTACATGTCGTACTGTTCGTCTGATCATCATGAAATTTGTCTTGGATGTTAATATTGACATGTAGATGGGAACAATTCATTTTGGGGTCATTCGGCCAAAAAACATGGCCGCCAGCAGCCATCTTGGATTTTACTCTTTGTATGACTAAATCCTTTAGCACGGGCTACAGGTCATACCTTTAGTCTGATCATCATAAATTTGTCATGGATGTTAACAATGACATGTAGATGGGAACGAGTCATTTTGAGGTCATTCGGCCAAAAAACATGGCCACCAGCAGCCATCTTGGATTTTACTCTTTGTATGACTAGATCCTTTAGCACAGGCTACAGGTCGTACCTTTAGTCTGATCATCATAAAATTTGTCATGGATGTTAATAATGACATGTAGATGGGAATGAGTCATTTTGGGGTCATTCGGCCATAAGACATGGCCACCAGCAGCCATCTTGGATTTTACTCTTTGTATGACTAAATCCTTTAGCACGGGCTACAGGTCGTACCTTTAGTCTGATTATCATGAAATTGTTCATGGCTGTTGAAATTGGAATGTAGATGGGAAAGAGTCATTTTGGGGTCATTCGGACAAAAAACATGGCCGCCAGCAGCCATCTTGGATTTTACTCTTTGTATGACTAAATCCTTTAAGCTACAGGTCGTACCTTTAGTTGGATAATCATAAAATTTGTCATGGATGTTAATAATGACATGTACATGTAGATGGGAACGACTTATTTTGGGGTCATTCGGCCATAAATCATGGCCACCAGCAGCCATCTTGGAATTTATTCTTTGTATGACTAAATCCTTTAGCACGGGCTACAGGTCGTACCTTTAGTCTGATCATCATGAAATTTTTCATGGCTGTTGAAATTGGAATGTAGATGGGAAAGAGTCATTTTGGGGTCATTCGGACAAAAAACATTGCCGCCAGCTGCCATCTTGGATTTTACTCTGTGTATGGCTAAATCCTTTACTGCTCATTTTTTACACTCCTTTTTATTGAATTTTATTGGAAAACATAGCTGCCAGCAACCATCTTAGATTTTACTTTTATATATATATATCTCTTCATGTTGATAAACTAGTATTAGTTATTCAACTATCCACATTCCTAATCACTCCATTGACTGTAATACATTAAATTATTCCCTTTCCAAGTTGAGCTGCAGTGTCATTGACACTTTCATTGTGATTCACCTACACCTCGATTTAAAGTATTTTTTATAACTATTTTTTCTGTTAAAAAATGTGTCACCTAATGATGCCATATGAAATATCTCCACGCTGCGAACGATCGGTATATGGAAACTGTGCTCACAATTTCCGAAGGAAAAATTTGTATTCCTCCTGATTGGTCGCATAATCGCACATACAGCTTTCGGAGAAACTGACACATGCAAACACTGTTTAGCGACCTACCCATGTGTAGTACAACATATCTTGTTAGATTGCCCATCATTGCTACATATTCGGAATGACATGTGGTATCACGTCATTGACCAACATGGCATTGAATGTTTCCTTTACCTAGACCAATTACCCCGTTTGCAGCTACTGTCTGCCCTTCTGGGATCGCCACATAGAGATCTCGCTCTGCTCTCAGATAACCACCTTAATTTATCTCGGTTGCTCGTTAGGACTACAGCATTTATGTGGAAACAGTTTCATTTTGATGATGGTTAACTAAAGTGATCAGCGCTCTTTCGGAATATAATGGCGTTATTTTTTTTTTTATTTTTTTTTTTTTCCCTTTTTTTTTCTTATTTTTTTTTTCTTCTATTAATACATTTACAGTTAGTTGGTAAATTATCTCAGTCACAGCTTTGGTCAATTCAGTACCATGCACCGTTCCGCCAAACATGTATAATTATATATACTTCAAATTACCCATATCTTCCTGCATGTGTAGGCTGTTTAACAGTTTACGTACGATACATTTTACATAACCTGACTTCAACGGACATCCATGAATCTTAGTATTCTTCCGGATACATGATGGCACAAGCCATACCCATATCTACATGTGTGTGTGTGTGCATGTATATATATATATATATATATATATATATATATATATATATATGTGTGTGTGTATGTATATGTATGTATATGTATGTATATGTATGTATATGTATGTATATGTATGTATATGTATATATATATATGTATGTGTATGTATATATACATGTGTATGTGTATGTATATGTATATGTATGTGTGTATGTATGCGTATAGTCCGTATATGTATATGTATACATGCATGCGTATGTGTGTATACATATGTATGTGTATATAAATACCATACAACTTTTGCAATTATTCAAACCTTGGAGATATCTCGCTTGCACTTAAGATAACCCTTTTAATTAACATATTGTATAACCGTTTTAAACACAATTTAAAGTCCCGCTTCAGCTCGACGTGAATTATTTCATACTCCTTATTTCCTCATAATGTCCCACATAATATGCTTTGGTGTAGTTAATTCCATGTACATGCACATATACACTGCATATATAGGTGCATGACGTTACATAATGTATTCATATATATGCGTGGATGTGTGTGTGAGGGTGGGTGTGTGTGTGTGAGGGTGTGTGTGTGTGTGAGGGTGTGCACGTGCGTGTGAGAGGGTGGAGAGGGTGCGTTCGGGTGTGTTTGTGTGTGTGTGAGGGTGTGTGAGGGTGTGTGTGTGCGTGTGTGTGTGTGTGTGTGTGTGTGTGAAAGTGTCTATATATGTATAAGTGGATGTATGTGTATATGCATGAAGTGCATATGCAAGTGCGTGATCGAGCGTGTACTCGTGTACTCGTATGTTCGTATCTGCCTCTTTTGGCAGTCAAATTATATAACCATGTATATTGTATAGCCAAATTTTGATGTATTTTTGTTCTCAACTTATTTGTAATGATTTTTTTTTTCTTCTTTGTTTTGTTTATATATATGCTCTTCATTGTATGGAGGAATAAAGATATATATATACAAACTGCAGTAATGCTCTAATTAATCGACTTCTTAAATGGCTTGTTGCCATTCATCGGAAAGCTCTCAGAGCTTTCCGATGAATGGCAACAAGCCATTTTTCCGACTAAATCCTGAAAAGTTACCCATAATTCTGCTGTGTTTAAGGAGTCGATTAATTAGAGCATTACTGTATGTTTAATTACTCTGCCGGGCAAAACCAATGTCCCCACCCAATCGATCAGCAAGTCATTTCTTATAATCATATACCAGTACATTTTAACAGAACATTAATAATTTGCACAACTTTTCAAAACTGCCACAACAATTGTATAAAGTAACATATATTGTTCAAATTCCAACACAGTCTCACATAACACTCATCAAGCATGTGCACATGATCGGCTTGGAGTGACGTAGGTGGTTCATAGCTTTTTGTGAAGTGGACACCATGCAGCGCGAGCACACACAAGATCGGCTTGAAGTGACATACTAGTAGGTGTTCATCACTTTTTATGAAGTGTCGACTTCAGTTATTGCCTAATGAACTTTTGTAACATATGTATAACCATATCACGATTTATACTGATACTTACGGAAGCTACCTGTAATTGTGTGATTATGAAATTACCAAATTACTTCAAATGTAAATCAGTGGCATAAAATCTTTTGGTTATCGCTGTGAGCTACTGAGATTTCTCTCATCGCCACAATAATATATCTTTTCAGGAATAAAGAGAGAAGATCCTGACGGTGACAGTTCACTTTGAGGAGGTTTTCTAGACATTTCAGTATTATCCTTCACATGGCACAGTACGGATTTCATACCTATTTAACATGGCAGATTACGGATTTCGTCCCTATTTAACATGCCAGATTACAGATTTCGTACCTACATAACATGACAGATTACGGATTTCATAGCTATTTAACATGCCAGATTACGGATGTTACACCTGCTTCTACCTCTACAGGTATATCATATCTCTTTAATTTACGTTTTACACAATTAGGTTGATCTCCAAGTTAAAAAAATCTGAATATCTCATTTAGCAGATAAAATAGTGGAATTGTACTTTAATGATAGATTATCTCTTCTTAACCCTTTCTGCACTGATGAAGCATTAATGATCCTGTGCCAGTGCATTCTCTTATATATAGTCTCCCATAGAGCCTTGCATATATAAGAGAATGCACTGGCATAAAAGGTCAATGTAACTATTGTTAGGCCAATGTATTCTCTTATATCTGCGAGGCTCGCTATGGGAGACTTGAATATATAAGAGAATGCATTGACATAAGTTTTTTGCAAAATTTCAGTCATGAAAGGGTTAAATACATTTAATATAGATTCCTTGGTATAAAATAATAAATATGACTTGAAGATACTTGTCCAGAAACGCTTCTATTAATTAATATTGATTTATGTGAATTTTTTTTATATGATGCGATAATTAATTGGCACATTTTTTCGTTACAATATCAGACTTTGGTTGGGGTTTGGTTTAAAATTGCTGATTATCAAGATAGTTCTTGTAAAAAATCTTATCATCTTTGGCATTCGACAATGAATGTTTTATGTATGCAGACTTCGACAATGTGATACATTGGTTGGTTCTGAAATTTGACTTGTCTGAGGGCTCAAGCCCACCCTAATTAACAGGGCTGGGGGGTGCAAAAGTTATATTTGCATGCCACATAACGCAGGAACGGAACTATAATATCACTATTGAATTACGTCACTTTAACTACCTGTGGCGCGTTATGTATTCATTAAAACCCACCGGCGTGTTATCCCTTTGTCCTGACACGGCTCTTATCTGGCAGAAAGCTCAAGCGTTTTGATCGCATGAGCATTATTTTAACGCCAACAGTCATTCTTTTTTAAGAATGCCCGTGGGCATTATTTTTTAAGAATGCCCGTGGGCATTATTTTTTACGAATACGCGAGGGATTAAATCGACTGAGGGACGTCATAGAGTGGCTCCTCCCCCAATCATGTATGTTGAGTCAAGAGCCTATCGGCAAGCTTAAAGGTACTTAATCCGATCGGGCCCTCATAAGTTACTATTTCTTTGGCTTCGGGGATAAAATGGTTGATTCGAGACGAGTAAGCCTACCTATCAACGCTCATAGTGATCAGATTGTTTTTTGAAGTTTTGTTATTTCAATTGTTTCTGGCCCAGTACTTGATCGGATTACTTGATCGGATTGAATACCTCTAATTTGTCTGAGCTAATTAAAACTGACAAATATTTAGCGATTTTGATTTTATATTGCCAAAAAATAAAATAAAATTTCTTCAAACTTTGATACAAAAACACCAACAGCTATTTGGACTTACTATTTAGAAAAGTCCACAGGCAGGCTAAAACACACATATATAACATCTAAATACGTCCCTAAGTCGGTCAAATAAACACAAAACCGTTTAGCACAGATTTTAACTATATATACCTGTTCCGTAATAACATTGTATTTTATAGCAGGTAAAGGTCCCAACTCGAGTTTGCATGGTTTGGGGGACTTGAATTAATCGATTGTACTATAATGCGTCGCTTGGAATTTCATTGATGTTGGCTCACAAAGCTACACAAATCTTGCAACCTCGAGCTGGGGATTTATTTTCAAGGAACAGTATTAACACATAAATATATTCCCTGCGTGGTTTGTTCAATCTTCAACCCCGTCAGAAGATAATAGAAAAGGTTCACAGGGGTTGAACATATGGAAAATGATATATACAGGGGTATATAGCCAGAGTAAAGATTCATGGTATGATCAAACATGTGGGCCGAACTTGAACATTTTAGGGTGAACATACGTAAGGCGTTCGCATTGGTCTGTAAAATCATTATCACCAAGAGAAAATGTTGAACAATGGATTGGTTTTATTCTTGTGTTGATTGTCGATAAGACATGGATAAAGTGATCATGCGTTTTATTTTACTTTTCTTGAAGCACGAGTCGTTTTACAATCGATACAATCTATTTGGTAAATGGTCAACAGAACCGAGATTAAGCAATATTTGGCGATAAAATGACTACCAATGTTACAGTACTGTTCACATAAGTATGCAAAATGCATGGAAAGTGTCGTTGTTGAACATCAGCGATCCAGTTAAAACGAGGTTTTGGTGTTTGAAAAAAAATTGTGTGCACATTTACTCACTGCGAAAACCCCATGTTTAATGCTGGCATACAACATTCCATTATCAACTGAATTTAAAAACAAAACAAAACAAATCGAGGCCTGAGTTTTCATGGAGTTAGACTTTTTTTTATAGATGCTAGGATTTTACAGATTTCAGGCTCATGTCTCAAATTGTTTCATGATTCCTCCCCACAATTGGTACAGTTAATAAATTCCAAACCACGGGGTGGGAGCAAATGAAATTACACGACATTGCGAGCTCGGTCTGGTTAAAAGGGGCGGGATGCAGCCGAAAAATCACAGGAGCCCGCTAGCCACGTCGCTGATGACTAATCAACTATATATTGGAACGATATATAATCACTATTTACGCGATTGTATGCCGTTTCGAAGAAAAGATAATACATGCTATACATTTGCGCACTAACCATTTGTTAACTTCTGTGGGTGATACTTAAAGGTACATGTAAGTTCATCGTGGTGAGTGAATATTTGGAAATCACACGTTGGGAAATTGCTAACAACGGGGGTGGCCCATGTCGTGTAAGAATTGTCCAATAACTGGAAATGTTATGATACTTTTCAGGTTGAAACATCATGAAGGGGGTTGGTGTGCGAAATTTATTTGTCAAGTTGTTCTGAGTCACGTCTAGCCACGCCCCTGTGTATCAACCATAGGATGATACTTAAAATTCAAGCAAGTACATCATGGATAAAGTGATCATGCGTTTTTTTTTTACTTTTCTTGAAGCACGAGTCGTTTTACAATCGATACAATCTATTTGGTAAATGGTCAACAGAACCGAGATTAAGCAATATTTGGCGATAAAATAACTAGCAATGTTACAGTACTGTTCACATAAGTATGCAAAATGCATGGAAAGTATTGTTGTTGAACATCAGCGATCCAGTTAAAACGAGGTTTTGGCGTTTGAAAAAAAATTGTGTGCACATTTACTCACTGCGAAAACCCCATGTTTAATGCTGGCATACAACATTCCATTATCAACTGAATTTAAAAACAAAACAAAACAAATCGAGGCCTGAGTTTTCATGGAGTTAGACTTTTTTTTATAGATGCTAGGATTTTACAGATTTCAGGCTCATGTCTCAAATTATTTCATGATTCCTCCCCACAATTGGTACAGTTAATAAATTCCAAACCACGGGGTGTGAGCAAATGAAATTACACGACATTGCGAGCTCGGTCTGGTTAAAAGGGGCGGGATGCAGCCGAAAAATCACAGGAGCCCTCTAGCCACGTCGCTGGTGACTAATCAACTATATATTGGAACGATATATAATCACTATTTACGCGATTGTATGCTGTTTCGAAGAAAAGATAATACATATTATACATTTGCGCACTAACCATTTGTTAACTTCTGTGGGTGATACTTAAAGGTACATGTAAGGTCATCGTGGTGAGTGAATATTTGGAAATCACACGTTGGGAAATTGCTAACAACGGGGGTGGCCCATGTCATGTAAGAATTGTCCAATAACTGGAAATGTTATGATACTTTTCAGGTTGAAACATCAACAAGGGGGTTGGTGTGCGAAATTAAATTGTCATGTTGTTCTGAGTCACGTCTAGCCACGCCCATGTGTATAAACCACAGGATGATACTTAAAATTCAAGCAAGTACATCATGTAGGTTTCTTTCTGATAATAATTAGAAATTCAAAATACCCCATACAATTGAACACTATAATACTTCTATGCATGCATATTCCACACAAGACAACAATGAGAAAGAATCAGTAAACCCGTTTATGCAAGCTTCTTGTGTGCTTTCGATTTATTAATAATGAGACAGTTTTACCAGGTATCGTGTTGTTGGCGCCAGGATATTCGAAAAATCACATTGTATAAAGAGCGTTTTTACATCATTACCATTATTTTTCATGTTTTATTTCCTGATAAATTATTATGGAATGTTAACGTTATTTGATGTCGAATTAGATGAGGCATCTTTAAATCAAGAAAGAAAAAAAATAAACAAACACAATTGGATAGTAATATATTGCTCACATATACAGTGTCCGAATCCATGGCGCAACGACAAACTTCGGAAGAAACGTCCCTCAACTGGCGAGTCCTAATTCGAATTAAATAATAATTGAAATGTGTTGCTTTTCGGCGTGGACAACACGGACATCACAAACTGTCCGTGCTGAACTGTAGGCGTGTACTCTGGTAATCAAGGCAGAGATGTGGGTCAGACAAAATGGATAGTTGGCTCCAATGACAATTCAATGAGTGGGTTTTAAGTCAGATAATATTCTCAGCGTCGGGAATTCGGTAAAGAATAGACTCGGGCAAGCCCTCGTCTATTCTTTTACCGAATTCCCTCTGCTTCGAACATTATCCTTTACTGAGTGCTATAAAAATTTCTGTGTCATGAATACTTGCAGTACTGTTCGGATTTCTGGTAAATCAGATGTTTATAGTGGAATATAGTAAACAGAATAATCACTTGATTGAACTGGTGACAAGAAATAATTCAATCGAGGCAGGGACTATTTTGTAAAACACTCAAGCACAATGCGTTCTTGTGTTTGTAAATGTCCCCCTGCCTCTCATGAATTATTTCACATCACTATTTCAATCAAGTGATTACTCTCTAAAGCATAGACATCACTGCTACCCGCTGTAGATTCTCTTTGAAACTCCTAAGGGTTAATAGCTTCCAGACTGAATAGTCGATCACCAGTGACAAAAATTCTCATTTGCACGTGCCAGTTATTAATCTACATAATGAGCGGAGGAAGGAATTTATTATAAGGATATAAGGATATATAGTCGGTGTTAATATAGCATCACTAAATTCACCCTCTGGGAACCTCATTCTGCTTAGGCCCTCAACTGCTGTGGGAGACCTAGGATCAGATTGAAGTTCCCCAGTTGAAGTTTGTGATGTTCACCCATTAGTCACCTCGATTTTGCATTTTATCTTCTGCAAATTAGCGGACATAGAAACTTCCCAGAAAGTAAAAAGAAAAAATATCAATGTTAATTGAGACAATAGATACTTTCCGAAAGATGAGGCCTAAAGCAGAATGAGTTCCCCAGAGGGTGAAATTGGTGATTCTAGCCCACTGCGCGGGATTCTGCAAATGACAGACACACTATATGTAGTAGGCTTACTACAAGGGAAGGGTTTATAGCTTCCAGACTGAATAGTCGATCACTAGTGACAAAAATGCTCGTTTGCAGGTGCCAGACTGCCAGTTATTAATCTACAGTGTTAATCGGTGTTAATAGAGCATTTATTCATTAATGTAACACAGCTCAAAGAAGGATTTAATATTCCCTGCACCAGTTAAAATGCCAGTCATAATTTATGCAAATATACGCTCACTTATATGCTTGTTACACATAGGCATATAATACATTAAAATTATAATAATTGTGCACTCCCTTGTGTTCCAAACAAATCTGCAGTGAGTGCATTCCCAATTAGAAGTGCACAGCGGAAATCATAATAATAATTATTAACCCTTCATGACTGGAGCTTCCTAAAATTTGTCGAAAACCCTGTGCCAATACATTCTCTTATTTATGCTGGTCTCCCATAGGGAGCCTCACATATATAAGAGAATACATTGGTCTAATAATATTTACCATTACTCTGTGCATTCTCTTATATATGTGAGACTCCCTATAACAGAATGCACTGGCGCAGGATATTTAATAGTTCCCATCATGAAAGGGTTATTGTACCCCCTCCCGCAACAAAATTGTGGGGGGGTTATACTGGAATCAGTTCGGCCGTCCATCTTTCATCGTCTGTCCGTCCATCCGTGGACACAAATTTGTTCGTTGTTTTTTAATAAATTTTTTTGGTGCTCATTACACTATCGCATATGAGACAAGGGAGCCTCGCATTTATCAGTAAATATTTTGGCCCAACAATGTTTATCTTGACCGTGCAAGCCAGTGATTTCTCTTATATATGTGAGGCTGCCTATGGGTGACTTGTATATATAAGAGAATGCACTAGGACAGGATATTTAATGCTGCAATGATTTTCATAATGGCAGTTGAATCATGGATTTGCCCAATGATTTTTGTCAAGCCTTTTTTACTTAGAAAGTTGGAAGCTTAACCTCTTCGCTGCTAAATGACGTTATGACGTCGTGTGCTGGGCTGTTGACATTATTGCCATTTTCAAAGAGAATATATAACGGGAATATCACAAGAACCATAAAACTGACTCAGTTGAAAGGCCTTTATCATTCACAATCGTGGAAATTCATACAATGTTTGAAACGTCGAGATACAGTTATTCCGATGCACCAATCTCTGAGTTCCAGTTATTTATAATGGCCTACTGCTAATGTGCTGAAGTAGGACCGTAGTACCTACAGACCATATAGCACACGGCGTGCACTTTTACATCCGTAAGTAGTAAAGAGGTTAATTTAGTATGGTTTTAGGATGATATCTCCAGTTGTTTAGGCATCTTTATGAAATTCAATTAATAAAAAAGTCAAAATGTGTATTATGCCATGCCTGGCATGCTCTTGCTAATTATTAGATCATGCCATGAATCTCTCTGCTCTTGCTGTATAGGCCTATACAGATCATATTCCACCAGTACAAAACATGGGAACTTTTGAAGTGTATAACATTGAAAAACCAGTGCATGTTATTATTACCTGTTCCTGAATAATGTACTTCACTGTAGATGAAGGTTCCAACTCAAAATTGGACGATTTAAGTGACTTTGTGAGCGAGTTTTCTCTGTGTCGCTTACAATTATGGAATTGATCCTGGGTAATTATTGGGATATCGGCTCAAAAAAGTCACAAAAAACATGCAATCTTGAGCAGAGACCAGTCCCTAATATGAAGTACTGTAGATTATTATACAAATATTGACTAAGAAATATATTCCATGCTTTAATTGTTTGTTCAGTGTTATAAAGTTCCCTGTCAGAACAGGTCAGAACATCAAAAAGTTTCCAGGTTTTATACTGGTGGAATATGATCTCTACGGGCATAGCTATATAGTAGAATTTCATGCCATCATCTAGTTAATTATCAGAAACAATTTTCACAATCAGTTTTACTTTACTAAGAACACACTTGAAACAGAAAGTCCATAAATTATTCAAAGTGATGTGAAACACTCCGGCAGGGTGATCACACAGAAATTGAGAATAATCTTGCTCAAATTGCATGTAGTTATTTTTTACAAATATTAATCCAAATTTACAACAAACACCGTCATTCTTATATATTAATTAAATGCAATGACTCTCGATTGCAAAATCATTTGTGTTAGTTTATTGCATATAGTTGCATCCTGAATCGAGATATAAATATTTATAATTGAGCATAGTTCAGACCCTGTTTTATATGGAGTGGTATGGATGATTTCTTTGAAATTTTCGGCAATGTTAATGAAATGCTACATTCCCCAGCGCCTGAGTACTAACTTATCAATTTCACGCACCCGAACAAGTCCATAATATGTCTTTAACTGCATGTTAAGCAGAAGTGATGACTATGACTTCAGTGTACTTTTAGTTTAGGGTTAATTGTGACCACACCCCCAATGAGCTTGTGTTTTCTTACAAACTTTAACAGTGTAGACTATATGACTTCCTTCCTGAGATGTAGGTATAATGTTGGTGTATGATTACTGCCTGCCTGTATGAGAGCTATCTGGCCGCCTTCCCATTGGCACAGTGTAGCTGCTGGTGTGTTATTGGCTGTGGCTGTGACCCGCTGGCCTATTGTATGGTAAATCCATTGATCTTCACACACCTATACTCCACAACTGGCTTCATATATTACAGAAGCACGCACTCCACTCTCACTATTCTCTGATGTTTCCCTGATATAACAAGTTTGAAGAACTCTTGTTGTAGAATTGTGGATCTTGCTGTGAGAGAATTGTGGACCTGGAATTAACTTTCAACTAACAGGTAAAAATCAATTAATTTGTCATACCCTCACTTTTTCCATGTTGAAGAAGTTGAGGTTAAATGATGATATTGTCCAAAATCGGTTAGGAAAGACATAAAATGTTCTTTTTGCAATAAAGTTGAAGATGAGGAACATCTCATGATTTTTTTGTAAAATATGAAATATGCAGCATTCAGAGAGAAGTTTTTTTCAACAACATCGGTCTTTTACAAGAAATTTACAACCATTAATGAGGAAATCCTTAAACAACCTCAAAATGTTACTGGATACGGACACAGCATTAAAATACATTTAATATGTAATTTCATTAAGGAATTGTTCTACTGTGAGCTTCTAAAATGTTGTATCTTGCATTCTGTTTCGATTACATAAGTCCTGCAGATAACTTTTTCAAGTATAAATGCCATTTAAAAAAAAAGTAAAATGGTGTTCTAAAATGTTGTATGAGTGTGCTGCGAAATGTTATCATTAATTTTAAAATGTCATATTTCTATTCTCGAAACCATTCCTGGATGGATAGTTTTGATTGAATTGTTTAAAAGATGAATAGCCCGAAGGCACTTCCTGCTTATCCTAATGACTATGTTTTTCTCGTGTACTAGGAGAAATATTATATGAATATAAAAGTTTATCTTTTGTAACAACTTTGATGTAAAGGAGTATCATGTATTTAACCCTTTCAGTGCCAAGTCCGATTTTTGTATCAACCCATATTTCCTTGATAATTTTTCAAATTTATTGATTATAATAATGCGAGTATCACATTATTATTATCAATAAATTTGAAAAATTATCAAGGAAATATGGGTTGATACAAAAATCGGACTTGGCACTGAAAGGGTTAAAAGGTATTGGCAGATTCCAATTCTAATGCCATAGATAAATAGTTTTTTTGTGACTCCTGTACAATTTGATTTTTGGCAGATATAACATTTTAGAAGCCCACCAACGTTATGCTGTTTAACCCTTTCATGACGGGAGCTGTGCTAGTGCAGCATTACAGATCCTGTGCCAATGCATTTTATTATATATGTGAGTCTCCCACAGGTAGCCTCTTATAAATATGATATATATTATACTGGTTTACAAGGTCAAGGTAAATACTTACAGGCCAATATATTCTCTTATATATACGAAGCTCATATGGGAGACTCGCATATATAAGAGAATGCATTGGCCACAATGTTTCCACAAAATTTCAGGAAGCTCCAGTCATGGAATGGTTAACTCTCATATATATGTGTTATTTTTGCAAAATATACAGTTTATTTAGAATTATGACAACTGAGATATCGAAATTAGACCAATAATGTTATATATTAATCTGAAATTTGGATCAGAAATATTTCTGCAAAAGCTTTCTGAATCTTCTTTTGAAAAACTAATTACTATAGTTTCTACAAATAAACTTTTGGAGCTCATCAAAAACCTCTGACCTGGAAAGTTGATGCAAAATGGATATTATGAACCTGGCTATAAAATACTTAGGGTTACCAAATTACCAGTAGATGGTATTCTGAGGGAAATATTCAGGTTTGCTGTGGTTTGTGTGATTTTTCAAAATATACAGTCATTCAAAATTTTGACAGATAGTGAAATAATAACTAGACTAATGGTGTTATAAATCCAGTTTATAAAACTTGGATTGGAAATATTTATACAAAAGCATTCGTCAGTGCGGAGTCTCTTTGATTAATTACTACACATTATAGCTTCTCCAAATAATCTCTTGGTGTTTATAAAAAAACCTCTGGCCTGGACAGCTGATGCCAAATTGGAAGAGAGCCAATCTGCAAATGGCTGTTATAAACCTGGCAATAAAACAATTAGAGTTAAAGATGGTCTGTCTCTTCTGGCCACAATTACAACAACAATGTACTGGGTATAATTATTTCATAAATCTCTATTTCAAGACTACAAGTGTCCATTTTGTGAATAAAATACATATAAAACTGAAGATGGGGTATATTATTTGTCTATAAAAGCATAATAAAGCAGCTTATTTTGATTGTAATTCACAGTAAATTTCTTCGCTGATCTGTAATTTTCCTTGATTGAGGGTGCTGATAAGATTGGGTGCTCTCTTGACCAGTACACTCTGAACATTTTCACATGGATTTATATTAAAAAATATCTCCTAACACTGTCTCACGAATGTCACAAGAAATATATATATATAAAAAAGTAGGATCTGTATGTATGTCTGTTGAGATTTTTCTCCTAGACCCCTGGACCGATTTCAACTAAATTTGGTATGGCGTCTTAGGCTTAAAACAATTTAATTAAATAAAATAATTTATTTTTTTATTTTGTTTGTTAAATTAAACAAGGAGCTCAATCTAAAAAAAACAAAACAAAAAAAACATTTACTTTAGAATCTTTTTTTAAATCAAAATGTTTAAATGATCAAATGTATGCAAAGCCCACCGCTGAATAAAGGCTTTGTCTAAGATAAAAATATGCACAGTCACTCAAAGAGGCGCTGATTCATGAGTCTGTTTCAGCTTGTTCTAAATAAAATTGATATTTTAATTGATACTGGACAGGTGTCCTCAAATCATGTCTATTATTTTATACCCTGGAATCTATATAGAACTTGCTGGGAAGAGATAGACAATCTTTAACTAATTACCTGTAAACAGTGTTCCATGGGAAGTTTTTAAGCTGGACAAAGAACTTCTTTTATGAAGGCGGTCCATTCTGTCATTCCAATGTCAATTCTCATTGACAATATTTGCCTTGAAATGGAAAACTATAATGCACAAGTACTTTGAAGGAAAATATATTATCTTCTTACAATACTGATGCAGACAATAAACCTGTTCTGATATAATAACAATAGAGGACAATCTTGTGCCGTAAACTGATATATATAGGTACATATTACCACTTGATTCGGGGACCATATTTATATAAGTAAGATACATGGGATCTCATGGGAACCTCGCGGCTCACCCCCAACAGTGACCATCACACAATGATGTCAGCTCCCCAAATATGGTCATGGGGTTTTACCATAACAGCGGGGGCAATCCTGAAGTGTATTACCAAACTCCTCATTAAATGTTCAGATGAACACTATATAAGAAACTACACTTCCGAGATTCTCCAGCATAATGTTAGAGCCTTAGCTGATAGTCTTTTCTTCCACTCTCTTACCAAGTCTGGAAATAGTGTGTCTGTCATTTGCAAAATGAGGTCCCCAGAGGATGAATTTAGTGATTCTACCCAGCGGGATATCATAAACAAATTTACCCTCTAGAGACTGCATTTTGATTTAATAGGCCTCATCTTCTGGGAAGTATCTATAGTCTTAAATTAACATGTTTTTAGTTACTTTTTCTCTTCTGTTCAGTTTCTATATCCCCTAATTTGCATAATATACAATGCATAATCTAGGTGACTAATGGGTGAACATCACCAACTTCAACTGGGGAACTTCAATCTGATCCTAGGTGATGCTACCTGCCGTTTGTGATAGCGTCACTAAATTCACCCTCTGGGGACCTCATTCTTCAAATGTCAGACACACTATTTCCAGGCTTGCCCACTTTATCTCAGGCAGCCTATGTGAGATTTCCCTATCTCACACCCAGCATTACTGCTGTCTCACATGACCCAACTGGTTGATTTACATGCAACATTACAACAATGTCTCCAGCAATTTGTTTCTATTTTTGCACAAAACATTGGCAGGCTCTGAAATTTGCCTATGCTAAATAATATGAAAATGAAATTTCTTTTTGCCTAGGTATTTGCCTCAGCTCAACCGATAGCCGATGCTAATTAATAGGGCTGGAACATGTATCCTAGCATCAACAGGGCTGGAACATGTATCCGATGTACACTTTTATAACTGATGGGAGAATCATTTCAGTAAAGAATGGGTTAATTTATAAAGTCAGGGTATTGTGACATGCTCAATATGAAATAAGTTCTGGTGTCAGATGAGATTTTGTGTTATGTTGAGGTTCGATTTTATACTCATATGGAAACCTAAGCTTTTATACTTGTGTTGGAATGACATTAAACCCTCGTTCAATCAACCTAAGCTTTCTTAACATGTTTCTATACTGAATGGATTTTCCCACTCAGTTATAAAAGAATACATTGGAATGGTCTATTATTCATTTGGAGGGGTTTTCAGGAAAAATAAGCGGACAGATAATAAAAATTAAATATTTTGTTGAACTTATTATCTGAATATTTCCTAAGGATAACTACTCTTCAATGAGTAAGGATTAATGCAAATCAAATGTATTATGAAGCTGGGAAATCACCAGGCTGTGAGTTTGGAATATGGTACATAATTTGTTAACCCTTCTGTGCCTTGAGCTCCCTGAAATTTTATGAAAAGCCTGTGCCAATGTTTTCTCTTATTTATGTGAGTCTCCCATAGGGAGCTTCACATATATAAGAGAACACATTGGCCTAACAATATTTACTATGACCTTGTAAGCCAGTGCATTCTCTTATATATGCGAGGCTCCCTATGGGAGACTTGCATATATAAGAGAATGCACTGGCACAAGATGTTTAATTCTGCACCAGCGCAGCTCCGTCATAGCAATAAATATTGAAAGTGCTCGCTATATTGCCATATTGTTGTTGTTGTGGTAGAACTATTTGTATTATTATATGACATCCTCGAATAAGAACACTGATGGAATTTATTATATGATTATGAAAATGATGATAACGAGTACTGACGATGGATAACAGAGAGACTACCGCAATATGTTCTATATTCTATCTTCTATTATCTTCTTTTGTGTATATGTACCGGTATATAGCACTAATATTGGTCATTTCGCCAGTAACATGCTTCACAAATCTCAGTTCGAATTTGATTTCTAAATGACCTCAGTTCCAATCCTATAATTGGATTGCAAACATCAGCGATTCACTTCACGGAGTGACTGATAGACTGCTCTTTGATTGGCTATAAATTGTCATATTATCGGGAATTAAATATAAGCGAAATGGCTAAGATATGCATAGTTTTTCCATTACGTAATTACTGATTGTAATTTGAGAGACATTACCTTTAAGACTTTTTAATGGCCCACAATATTTAGTATAGATTGTTTTTTGCATCATGTACCTATAATAAATACTATATGCTCCTCAATCACACTGCGTCAGAAATCCTATCCATATTTGGATGGGATTTGTTTTCGACAATCTCTGGAGAAGGATTACTGGGTGGTTTAGATTGTAAAATGGCAAAACGTCAAACCTGGATCGCTAAGAGCTATCGACTGTCAGCTGATTCATGTGATAGCCAGATGCTCCTGCTGTGTCTAAACTGTTTTAGATCATTCATAGTTCATTCTATAACTGCTAACGTGTAGTAATCGCTAACGTGTAGTAATCGCGATAACCCTATTAAATTATTAATGCATCTACTCGCCACATCAAAACTTAACATGATCGGATAAGCAGATAATTATTATTGATGGCAAGACAAAACATATACACTCGCATGGTTCGCAGTTTGTTTTCCGAAAAGTTACCCAGTTGTTCAACTTTTCGGCAAACATCAAGAATATTTCTATTGTAAGTCAAGTTCGAAGTTTGCCATTTATTAATCTAAACTCCCCACTGTCAAGAAATGAACTTGGTGCCTTCTTCATCAGATGAGTTCATATATTAACCCTTTCAATACTAAATACTCATTGATGAGTAGTTTCCTCAGGAAATGTTCAGATAATAAGTTCAACAAACGACCATATAGGTCATTTGGTCAACTTATTATCTGAACATTTCCTTTCAATAAATTTGACTCGCTCTGTACTTACATGTAAATTGTTTGTTGTCTGCATATTTATCATGAAAGTCCCTCAAAATGAATAACAGACTGCTCCAATGTATACTTTTATACCTGAATTGGAGAATCAATTTTGTATAGAAAGGGTTAAATAAATTAAGCATACGCTATCAAATTACCAGGGGAGTAAGAGCAGGAGGACAACATCTACTTTTGCCCTCCACTAAGATGAGGGGGGGGGGGGGGTGCCACATAGAAAGTAAGATATATGTGTACCTTAAATGTTAATAGAACTCTTTTATTTTCATGAAAGTATGCTTTATTCTTTCTGATATAGCTCCATGTATATATAAGTTTTTTCCTCTAAAATGTTTTAATTATAAATCATGTTTGGATGACAAAATTAAATTTTTTGCTCATTTATCCTTTACCTCTGACTAAATAACGCACATGTAATGATGTATGCCCTATTCTAGAAGTTGTGATCTCTTACCCTTGGACGTTTCTGACGACCCTATAAATAGCCACATGAGGTTAAGCATTTCTTTATGGGATCCTCAGGAAAAACCGTCTGGCCTAACTCTAACCCTAACCCTAACCCTAACCCTAACACTAACCCTAGCCCTAACTCTAACCCCAGCCCTGACCCTAACCCTAACCCTAGCCCTAACTCTAACCCTAGCCCTGACCCTAACCCTAACATATATGGAGAATGGAGGTGGGGTGCATGGTTTTGTGTATTCTTACATGAAGGATATACCCCCTCTGGCAGGTTTCCAGATTATATGGACCACAGCTGAGCTCCCACTTTGCTCTTAATGAATTTGCTGGACTTTTTCTGCCGTAGAGCAAACCTAACAAGGCGGTCTTTGTCACTGATAACTTAGTTTATCAGCGCAGGCCATATTAGCAACCAAACGCCCTACAACCATTTGTTATTCTTGGAGTTTTTTGTCCAATCCGGGATTGTTTATTTGATTGAATTTATATTATGCAGGATGATGTCCATCGGATTACGATGTACTTTGTGTATTGATGAGTAGATTATATCAAAGCACACAGACAAAGTAACTGGATTACACGCTAGAACCATCAGATTGGTGGTAAGTTTGTATATTAAATACTTTACCATATATATTATTCACTCCCTTGATTGCCCTTCAGCTTCAAATGAGCAAAAGTCTGCAAAATGGGGTCCCCAGAGGGTGAATTTAGTGACGCTATCCTGCATTCTGATCTCATTCTGATCTAATTCTGATTAGGCCTCAACTGCAATGGGAGACCTAGGATCAGATTTAAGTTTCCCCAGTTGAAGTTGGTGATGTTCACCCATTAGTCACCTTGATTATGCATTTTATCTTCTGAAAATTAGAAACTTCACAGAATGGAAAAAGTAACTAAAAACAATGTTAATTTGAGACTAGATACTTCCCAGAAGATGAGGCCTAAGCAGATTGAGGCCCCCAGAGGATGAATTTGGTGATGCTAGCCCACTTTGCAGGGCATCATCACTAAATTCTCCCTCTAGGGACCTCATTCTGCAAATGACCGAAACAATGTTGGTTAGCTTGAAAGTCAGGTACTTTATTTACTGAGTTTGTAGGCGTATATTTATTCTCTGGGAGAATTTTCGTCCGTATTTAGGGATCCATGCTACAGCCACTGTAGCTTAACACTTTCTGTACTAAATGGATTCTCCCATCAGTTATAAAAGTATACATTGAAATGGTCTATTATTCATTGGAGGGGGCGCTCAGGATAAATTAGCAGACGACAGTCAGAAAAGATAATACAAGTGCTGAGGAATTCATATTCATTCGTTGGAAATGTTCAGATAATAAGTTCAATAAACGACCTATGGTTGTTTGTTGAACTTATTATCTGAACATTTCCTGAAGGAACTACTCATCAATGAGTATTTAGTATAGAAGGGTTAACCCTTTACCCAACAAACCGGCAAAAAACGGCCAAATAAAGCTGCAACAGCCTAAATTATCTTGGGTCTGTCTCAATAAAACACATTGACCACATTGTGATAGTTACAGTTATGCCCTGTGCCAATGCATTCTCTTATATATGCGAGTCGACCATAGGTCGCCTCGCATATATAAGAGAATGCATTGGCCTAAAAAAAAATCTTTTTTTAACACTTTTTACCATTTTTTCTTACATTCTTTAACAATTTTATAATTTTTAATGTGTTAAGCCAATGCATTCTCTTATATATGCGAGGCGACCTATGGTCGACTCGCATATATAAGAGAATGCATTGGCACAGGGCCCTTCTGTTGGGTAAAGGGTTAACAGAACTAGGGTATGCAAATGAGCAGGACACCTCTACCAACTAGGAAATGAATTACGTGGGGTTCATAAGCACTATGCAGATTGTTGTTATTGTAGGCTGGCGTAAGAAGCAAATTGTTTCTCAAATAGAGATCCCTGTGGGTGTTCGTTGTGCATAAATTGAGAAACATGACATTCTAGATTACGAATGGTAACTTGTGGTAAAAAGCATGGTATGAAGTGTCCATTCAGAGAAATAGAAGGTCAAAGTGGATCAAAGGAGCTGGGTTTTACCCTTTAATGACTGGAGCTGTGCTGGTGCAGCATTAAAGATCCCATGCCAGTGCATTCTCTTATATATATGTGTCTCCCATAGGGAGCCTCGCATATATTAGAGAATGCACTGGCTTACAAGGTCCAGGTAAATATCGTTAGGCCAATATATCCTCTTATAAATGAGGTTCCCTATGGGAGACTTGCATTTATGAGAGAATGCATTGGCACAGGTTTTTCGCAAAATTTCAGGGAACTCCAGTCATGGAAGTGTTAATGAGGAGCAAATGACATCAAAGCACATTGACTAAGTAAAAGGAACTGCTGGAACCCTGTGTTGTCATAGTGAATTTGTACATTAAATGCTTCACCATATATATTATTCACTCCCTTCAAATGTACAAAACCAGATGACAAGTACTTCATAATTTACTTTATTTATTCTCTGGAGGAAATTGCATTTGTTGCTATGGGCCACTGTTGATAATGGATGTGGAAAATTTGGCAGGGGTGATCAGAAGAGAATAGCGAATAATATCGCCCAAAGGTAGTTGTTTTCATAAATTTTGTATCCAAACAGGCAGGAAACAGCATCATATTTAAAACAATTTATATGCAGCGACTATTATTGGTGGAATCATTACTGTATCTTTATTGGCTATTATTAATTTGTTCCAACTAAAAGAGTCGCCAAGTCACAAATGCTTGTTTTCGCGTATAAATTCTTTTTCGCAGTGGATTCCGGTGGTCTGGAGCACTATTCTGAAAAGTCTGCCAGCTGACTAGCTGCCAGCCTTGAGGAATTTGGGGTTAAATCAAAATGGCAGTCAAAGTGGCCATCCTTGCCACAAAATAGATGGCTTCCACAGGCTTCCACTGGAAAAGAAACAGATAAGCACTAGCACAATGATTAACCCTTTACCCAACAGAACGGCCCTGTGCCAATGCATTCTCTTATATATGTGAGTCGACCATAGGTCGCCTCGCATATATAAGAGAATCCATTGGCTTAACACATTAAAAATTATAAAATTGTTAAAGAATGTAAGAAAAAATGGTAAAAAGTGTTAAAAAAAGATTTGTTTTAGGCCAATGCATTCTCTTATATATGCGAGGCGACCTATGGTCGACTCGCATATATAAGAGAATGCATTGGCACAGGGAATAACTGTAACCATCACAATGTGGTCAATGAGCCGGTTCCAATGATATCCATATTTGTATGGTTTTATTGAGACAGACCCAAGATAATTTAGGCTGTTGCAGCTTTATTTGGCCGTTTTTTGCCGGTTTGTTGGGTGAAGGGTTAATGTTCTTAGGATCTCTTTGTGGTGATGACGGTTTTTTTTTGGTACACCTCATCGATTACAAGTAATCTGCATGAATTGATGAATGGGATTTTGAGCTACTGAACTGGGGTGGAGGTCGGTTAAATGGTGTCCCCTCCCTGTATATTGTCAACAGAATTCACCATTGAGACACAGTGGATACAAACACAGTTTTGTAACAACATAGTGATAACAAGTCACCAGTCTTACACTTTGAAATTTGGAAAAAACCATTTGAAGAAACCATTGGATGAATCATGAAAGAGAACTTTGAGAAGAAACAAGTACCTGTGATTTTGAAGCAATTGAAATTAGACCCTAATTACAATTACAATTACATCCTAACCAATTACAATTGCAATTACATGTAATTGAGAATAAACTCAATTACCAATTACATGCAATTACTTGAAAAAATGTAATTAATTACAATTACAAATTACAATTACCCCATCCCTGATATTGGTATACCCTGCTGATTACAAGTCATTTGCCTAACCTACACTTGACTGTCTTCATAATAATTAAGTTAAACTGTATTCAGGAGAATCTGCTGAACTGCACCTGATGAACTGCTGAATGGGATTTTGAACTACTGAACTGGGCAGGAGGTCAAATGATGTTCCTTCCCTGCATTGGGATATACCTCGTCAATTACTGGCCATTTGCATACCCCATGCATGACTATCGTTGTTACAATTGAATTAAACTGCATTCGGGAGAATCTGAACGGTACCAGATGAACTGTTGTACGGGATATTGAACTGCTGGGATTGGGTGGAGGTCAGTCACATGGTGTTACCTCTCTGTATTGGAATATGCCCCATCGATTACAAATAATCTGCATAACCTACACTGACAATAGTAATTATAATTGAGTTAAACTGAATTCGGGAGAATCTTCTGAACTGCCCCCGATGATCTGCTGAACGGGATTTTGAACTGCTGAAATGGACATGATGGTCAGTCAAATGGTTTCCTCTCCCTTTATTTGTTATAGATCATTGAGTACATGTCATTTGCACAACATCTGATATAATATCTTGGTTATAGTTGAGTTAAACTGTTCAGGAAAATCTGCTTAACTGTAGTCGATGAACTGCTGAAGAGGATTTTGAACTGCTAAACTGGAGTGGAGGTCGGTCAAACGGTAATTAGGTATACCCCATACCAATATCTAACCTAATATCTTCATTATAATTTATAATTAAGTTAAACTGTTCGGAGAATCTGCTCAAGTGTGGCCCATTAACAGCTGAACACCATTTTGAACTGCTGAACGGGCATGTTGATTAGTAAAATTGTGTCCCCTTCCTGTACTGGGATATAAACCATAGAGTACCTTTCATTTACACAACCTACAACCGACTCTCTTTGTTACAAATGAGTTAAACTGAGGTAAGGAAATCTGCTGATCAGCATTTTAGTATGTAAACTGCGGATTAGCAGCTGATTTAAAACCTAATGCCGCGGAACACCTGGTGACATGATTTGATGTCTCCACCTTACTCCCTGGTGATGTGTTTTGACGTGTATATAAATTCCCAAATGTTTTTATAAAAGAAATCGTATCAATTTCTTAAATCATTCACCTGCAACAATATTTTACACAAACAAACTAATTTGGGAGGAATTTGTTTTGAAGTGCAGTGTAGGATAATTATGCAACTTTTTACTAATTTCTCATGCAGTAAGTTACATAATGTAGGTTCATGGTTCAGTTCTCAGCTCTGAACACGTGCGTGTTTGCTAATTTTTGTGATAACAAACAAGAAATTTACTAAAGTTTTGATGCATTATACATCACTTCGATGTCTCATCATATTTTACGTCATTTTTCTATAGTATATCAATTTATTTCTTGTTTTCCAATGAACATTTGAGTCATATAGTCATATATAAATTTTATAAACGTTCATTATGATGGTGTAGAGACATACATAGGTGTTCGCCATGTCAACGTCACAGGTGTTCAACAGAAACGTCAAATCATGTCACTAGGCGTTAAACTTTCATAACGGGAGCTGTGCTGGTGCAGTATTAATGTGCCTGTGCCAGTGCATTTTCTTATTATGCAAGTCTCAAATTGGGAGCCTCGCATATATAAGAGAATGCACTTGCTTACAAGATCAAGCTAAATATTGTTAAGCCAATTAGGCCAAAGCATTCTCTTATATATGCGAAGCTCCCTATGGAAGATTTGCATATATAAGAGAATGCATTGGCCTAATTGGCACTGAGTTTTGCAAAATTTCAGAAAGCTCCAGTCATGGAAATGTTAAACATTTAAACTTTCTACATCCCTTATTTCTCCATTTACTTTATTGTAATTTATTATCCCCTCTCCGAGTTGAGCTACAGTGTCATTGACACTTTCATTTCATGTAATTGTTGATGATAGTTGTTTTAGAGACTTTGATGTTATTTCACATGAACCCACTTTAGTCCTTTGAAGTTAACACATGTTAGACAAAGTCTATTCTAGGAATCAGAATAGGTCCATAAATATGTGAAATACATTTATCTGTATTTTATATGCCTCCCAACGACTTATTGAAGCTGTACAAATGTTCACTTCAAAGAGAAAAAAGCGCCCCTTTTTCACCTCATTAGTTTTTTTTGTGTTTCATCCTCCCATATTATATTTACATAATTTGGAGACTCAAATGAGTCATGTCTGTTTAAATATGTCAGTTGTTCTTTATATAATCATTTGAGTGCTACCCAAGCCTGAGTTTAGTGTGTCTGTCATTTGCAGAATGAGGTCCCCAGAGGGTGAATTTAGTGACGCTATCCTGCATAGAGGGCTAGCATCACTAAATTCACCCTCTGGGGACCTCATTCTGCTTAGGTCGCATCTTTTCTGGAAAGTTTCTTTCAATATTATCAAATTTCTATAGAAACTTCTTCACATAGATTCTATTTCTTTTTTAGTTTAGTTTCTCTATATCCCCAAATTGGCAGATGACACATTGCATAATCGAGGTTCCCAATGGGTGTACATCACAATAATACCATTTGAGAACTGCAATCTGATTCTATGTCTCCCATAGCAGATGAGGCCATGCAGAATGAGGTTCCCAGAGGGTGAATTTAGTGATGCTAGCCCACTATGTGGGATAGCGTCACTAAATTCACCCTCTGGGGACCTCATTCTGCAAATGACAGGCACATTTAACTCAGGCTTGGTTCTACCTGAATATATTACCTGCCAGTGATGATGTGTTAATTAATGTAGTTGATGAGTGTAATTATGATATCATGACCTGGTTTTGTCCCGAAGATGATTCATATGAAGTCAGTACACTTCATAATAGAAGCCAGACAAATTAAACCGTCAGTATGATAGATTATCGCTCCATGTTATAGAATAATAATATAATAGTAATTTAATTATTTTTATTTATGCCACCCTCTGACATTTCTCACGTGGTTTATCATTATATATGGTCTATGCTTTAATAGAAATCCTTTGAAGGGATCCTTATTGTGTCTCTGTATATTGTATATGTATATAAAGTAATGCCCTAAATAATCGACTCCTTAACCACAGCAGAATTATGGGCAACTTTTCAGGATTCAGTCGGAAATATTGCTTGTTGCCATTCATCGGAAAGCTCTCAGTGAGAGCTTTCCGATGAATGGCAACCACAGCAGAATTATCGGTAATTTTTCAGGATTTAGTCGGAAATATGGCTTGTTGCCATTCATCAGAAAGCTCTCAGTGAGAGCTTTCCGATGAATGGCAACAAGCCATATTTCTGACTAAATCCTGAAAAATTAATCATAATTCTGCTGTGGTTATGGAGTCGATTAATTAGGGCATTACTCTATATAGTTTGTCTGCTTTTATTATACATGCATTTTATCAGCAGTAGCATATACATGTAGATAGGGTCCACTCATATCATTCTTTAAACTTAAAGTGATGTGAAACACTCCACTGAGGTGTTCCTGAACAGAATAACAAATAAAATCATGTCAAAATAAGTTATTTTCATAAATTTGATAACCAAATATAGTCAGAATACAGCGTCTTTGTTCTAAACGAATTACAGTAATGCTCTAAGTAATCGACTTCTTAACCACAGCAGAATTATAGATAACTTTTCAGGATTTAGTCGGAAATATGGCTTGTTGCCATTCATCGGAAAGCTCTCCCCAAGATGCTGTGGTTAAGAAGTCGATTACTTAGAAAATTACTGTACATGCAGTGACTATTATTGGCTCAGTTTATGCCCAATGATGAGTCCCGAATACAGTAGTGACTATTCACAATTATGCATACTTCAACCGTTGTGTTCTCTGATATGGTACAGTTGATGGGGGTTTGAATTTTGGACAATCTTAGTCCTTTGCTACATTCTTCCAGTGGAGATAGTGTTTAGATACCAACTGATTGGTTGTATTCAATGAAATAACTCCGCAATATGTCTTTAATAGGCGGATATTCATGATTATTAGACACTCATGAGTATTCCTTTATGGATGCTATGGTTAATTGCCACCTGGACTTAACTTTAGAGCATACATGTATATCAGACATATGTCTTTATAGACACAGCACCACCGGGACATCCACTCAAGAGTTCCTTCCTTCTTATTTCCTGGGCATTTATTCCTTGACTGAACAGCACTGCATGTGCTCAGAGCAATCTTTTTACTTTGTATCAGAAATAATAAAGAGATTAAGGCTGTATAAATAAACAACTAAACATCCTTTGAAGGTTAACTTGTATTTGTATAACATAACGCCTCTACCTTTACACCATGGACTCCCAAGGGTTCCTACAGTAATGCCCTAAATATTCGACTCCTTAACCACAGCAGAATTATGGGTAACTTTTCAGGATTTAGTCGGAAATATGGCTTGGTGCCATTCATTGGAAAGCTCTCAGTGAGAGCTTTCCGATGAATCAGGCAACAAGCCACATTTCTGATTAAATCCTGAAAAGTTACCCATAATTCTGATGTGGTTAAGGAGTCGATTATTTAGGGCATTACTGTACCCCGTTTCTATGTAACTTCTGGCAATGCTGATCTTCCCGTTGGAGAATAATTTAATTCACACAACCATTCCCTCGAAGACATGCGAGTGACAGTGCTAGAATGTGGACTCGATAACTAACAAAAACATTTCCTATCACATTACCAAACTCTTGAGACTGTAACCAAGAAGTTGATGTCATCACATCTTGTGGTCATGTCATTTCTACAGTAATGCCCTAAATAATCGGCTCTTTAACCACAGCAGAATTATGGGTAACTTTTCAGGATTTAGTCGGAAATATGGCTTGCTGCCATTCATTGGAAAGCTCTCACTGAGAGCTTTCCGTTAAATAGCAAAAAGCCATATTTCCGATTAAATCCTGAAAAGTTACCCTTAATTCTGCTGTGGTTAAGGAGTCGATTATTTAGGGCATTATTGTACTTTAAAAAGAAAAGGCCACTAGAATGGCCGTATGCTGGTGATATTAAAACTATAAACAAGTCTTAAGGTGTATCGACTTATTTTTTGTAACTATCAGAACAGGCTTGTGGCTGTACATATAATTATTCAACAAGGTTAAAAAGAGACATTTTTTTTATCTTCTTGTCATTAGACTTCAGGCCTATATATTTATAGACACGATAAAAAAATAGGCATAATAAAGCCTCTTTTATTACGATGTGGACGCCCAAGAGTACCTCCCATTTTCTTATTTCCTGGCTCATAACTCCACTTTATACGTTGACCGAACAGCAGCGTGTTCAGAGTAATCTTTTCACTCAGGTGCTTTTTTATGATGACTTGCTATTAGCTGGATTGAATCATCTGGTTTTATGATCTATTAGATGTTGGGAGTCCTATGTTATTAGCAGAAGCTCTGATTGATTGAATAGCTGAGACTTGGTTTGATTAACAATCTCATTAATTACATACCTACAGACCGGAGGTGAGTACCCATACATCAAACCAAACTCTGACACTATCTTGCACTAATCTAATAGTGTTCACACTTATCCGAATTCTGGTTAATATAGTCAACACGATACTATTTTTTTAGATCACTTGATGTTCTTTACATATTGGTGAGTATACGTATATTAATGGAGGTGCCCGACAGATCGCAGCTTAGTATAGTATATATAATTGGGGAGATTGGATTTCAAAACATAGCTACTGTCTTTCAAATAATCTTGTGGATGATCTACTGGGGGATTTATAGGAATCAGCTTGTCCGTTTGTCTGGGTGTCCATCTCTCTGGAGACACAACTTTGTCCGAGCTTTTATTTCAACATTTTTTGGTAAATATTTTTAACTTGGCACATATTTAGTAAGACCATGGCCCATGGCAACTTGTGGAACTGCGATTATGAGGTCTGTCCGACTTTTTTTGGTGGAGTTATCCCCCTTTTTCGACTTAGAAAATTCCTCAAGTTGCATAAATTTGTCCGAGTTTGTATTCCTACATTTTTCAGTTAATATTTTTAAGCTTGGCACAGATATTTAGTACCATAGGGAACCTGTGATTATAAGGTTCTTCCGACTTTTTTGTGTGCATCTAACTTACCTTTCCAGAGTATAACTCTCTTTTTATTGCATACCCATTGTTTTATTTTTCCAAAACATTTGACTTTATTACGGATTACTGTTAATTTACAGTAATGCCCTAAATAATCGACTCCTTAACCACAGCAGAATTACGGGTAACTTTTCAGGATTTAGTAGGAGTTATGGCTTGTTACCATTCATCAGAAAGCTCTCAGTGAGAGCTTTCCGGTGAATGGCAACAAGCCATATTTCTGACTAAATCCTGAAAAGTTACCCATAATTCTGATGTGGTTAAGGAGGCATTTATTTAGGGCATTATTGTATTTCGGAGATATTTAAAGGTACTCAATCCGATAAAGCTCCTCTCAATTACTATTTCAATGGCTTCGGGGGTCAAAAATATTTGATTCGAGTCGAGGAAGTCACCCATCAAAGCTCAGATTTGTTAGATATCGATTTTAGAAATCTATTATTTTTCATTATCGGGAATTCTTTCTGGCCCAGAAGACAGTCAAAATTTCGTTATTATTACCACTTGATTATAGAGTTATCCATCCTTGTCTGTTTGAATAGAGTTTTGGCGTAAAATCTCGAGCAGGTTACCAAATTGACGGCAGTTATTAGTACTCATCTCGAGCAATTAACAAATTTCAAAAATCAATATCTAATAACTCTGAGCTTTGTTTGATGGGTTCCTCGACTCGAATCAAATATTTTCTACCCCCAAAGCCAAAGAAATAGTAATATAGGACCCTCTGATCGGATTGTTGTTGTTGGAATCTGTTGAGATGGGGACCCTCTTTACGGATTGAGTACCTTTAACCGATGGTATATTGGCCTACTTTTATTTACATTCTCCAGCTATATGCTCTGTATAAAATATTCTTGAACGTTTGTATTCTTTTGTTCCTGTAAAGTCTGGGAAACCAACAGAGACTTTTATTTTCCTCCTAGGACCATACCAACTTGCCATGCTTGGGTATATATTTATTATCCACCTCCAATCTGCTATTCATTGCAACTTTTAAAATCAAATCTCTATGAGACCTTGTAAACTACTGAAATGAAAACATTTTACCACTTCAAAGTCACTAGAACTCGGCCATTGATGAAAAATATCTTTTTCTTTCTATTTTTAACCCAAAATATAAATAATTCATGAAACATATTGTATAAAGCTGCCACATCATTTATTTTTTAAACCTTTCTTAAAAACATATTATGTACTTGTTCGGGTGTGTGAAACTGATAAGTTAGTATTCAGGCGTTATGACAAATGTAGGAATGTAACATTCTACTAACATCACCGAAAATTTTAAGCAAATCGACCGTACCACTCCATAGAAAACATCGACAGAACTACACTCAGTTGTAAATATTTACTACTCGATTCGGAACGCATCTATTGGCGATAAACTAACGAAAACGATTTCGTCATTGAGAGTCACTGCATTTAATTCATATATAAGAATGATGGTGTGTGTTGTCAATTTGGATATACTATTTGTAAAAATTACTACTTTGAACAAGATTATTCTCCATTTCTATTTGATCACCCTACCGGATTGTTTCACATCACTTTAATATTTGTCCTGATTTAATTTTTACAAAGTCACTTATTTAGATCATTTTATGGAAGAAATGATAGATGAGTTGCATTATACTCTCCATTCTACTGTCACCTTTATGTTCTGCACTCCATTGCATCTTATAATATCAAGTTTATATGGGACTGTATAGACAATTTATATGATAACTTTCTACCACATCGAAAATACACTAAAACTTGACTGTGTGAAATATATCTTATTCTTTCTAATTTTACCCCAAAATCCAGTAAAAATTGCAATTAAATATCATTCATAGCAACCACATCCTTTTATATGCATGTTCTTCCTTCACTTATTTTGAGCCTCATATGGAAGAAATGATAGATGAGTTGTGTTACTATCTATTCTAGTATCACCTTTGTGTGAATTTGCCATGTCAGACTAAGTTTATATGGGATGGTGTACTGTATACAGACATTTTACTATGTGATAAAACATCAAAGAAACTAAAGGCACTGTTCACACATCACATGCAATGCTATTCCCCGGCTGCGACTGTATTTGGGTTATCGTCGTTTTGTTATGATTGTATGACTATATGAGCGTATATGAGCAAGGACACGGTCGCATGCGAAATTGGATCCGATTTAACCTTGAATTGACCATTTTGAAGGTCAAGGTCAGGTCGGGTTCACGATATGACCCGTCCAAAACACTCCCTGGACAAAAGTATCCCTAGGTATCAAATTTTGTCGAAATCCGTCTAAATGTGCGACTTGACCTTGAATCAGGCCTCAGCTCACAAGGCGACTCGGGCGAGATTGTCGCCTTACTGTCGCTGACTTCGCCCTATCGTCGCTCTAAGGCGAAATCGATGTCGCCTTCAATTTTAGGGGGATTTTTTTCTACTTTTTTTTCCGGACATGTCTGGACATGTCCGTATATAGATGAATTGTGGCGACCATCCCAAAAAGAAACAGACGATGTAGAGCCAAAGACCCAAGTGTGTAAAATAAAAAAATAAAATATGACCTATTGTTTTGTGTTGTTATTCCGTCGCCTTTGTTCCCTTTGCGGTAATGAATGTTAATAACGAATGTTTTGACACGCTGAAAACACGATGAGATGTTCCCATCTGTGTTGTTACTGACCATCGTGAGTGTCACAAATAAATGTTTTTATTAACTTAAAAGACCGCCGTCCCGCTTTTCAGATATAAAACAATTACGACATTATCAGAGTATGTACCAGGCGCTTCGGAAGTTCGTTTCGGTAACGCGTCGGACTTTTTGAAGAGACCGCGTCGGACTTTTTGAAGAGACCGACTTCCGTAAATAAAATAATGTCAAGTTTATTGCTTTAATCGGATTATACCAGTGATGTTGGGATTAATTAAGGGAGGCCATTAATTAATAAAAGCTTTTGCAACTCCTTTGTTAGTTAGTCCTTATTGTTTATTTTAGCGGACACCCACATTACAGCCGTGACCAAATTAAACTTAAAAAGTTACATGCATCATGATTCAGAGTCAGACTGTACAAACGTATCTTCCAAGCTGCAGTCTAGGAAATAATACTACTTTCATTTAGTTAAAAAACTATTACTGTAACTTGATAATTGTCTTGCTTAAATGATAGCTACACAAAACATTTCCAAAAATTTTAAATGTATAATAACAATTAATTAAACTAATTTCAGATAAAGTCAAAAAAATTTAGTTTTATTTTATCTTTTTAAATTTTTTATTGTCAGATGTTATAAAATAAAGCGATATTTGAAAATTGTCAATTTTTGGTAGTCTCCCCACCCTGAAGTCTCCCTAAATTTCCTGAAGTCTCCCTAAATTTCCTGGAGGGAGACTTCAAGTCTCCCTGTTCTGGACCCCTAGGCTGAGGCCTGCCTTGAATTGACCATTTTGAAGGTCAACGTCAGGTCAGGGTCATGATTTGACCCTTCCAAAACACTCCCTGGACAAAAGTACCCCTAGGTATCAAATTTCATCGAAATCCATCCGGTTTTACCAGATTTGACCTTGAATTGACCATTTTGAAGTTCAAGGTCAGGTCAGGGTCACGATTTGACCCGTCCAAACACTCCCCGGAGAAAAGTATCCCTATGTATCAAATTTCGTCGAAATCCATCTGGAGTTTTCCCAGCCATTGCTAACAAACAAACAAACAAACAAACAAACAAACAAACAAACAGACAGACAGACAGACAGACATACAGAAGTCCCAAAATATATAGTAGAAGATTCTTTCTAATTTCACCCCAATTTTAAAATCAAGAAAAATTGTGATTAGATATGGTTTAAAACTGCCACATCCTTTAAAGATACAAAATATGAATTAACACTTATAAATTACTATTTCTTTGGCTTTGGGGGTAACAAATATTTGATTCGAGTCGAGGAACCCACCCATCAAAGCTATTAGATATTTAAGAGTTATTAGATATCAATTTTTGAAATCTGTTATTTTTCACCAGCTGGAATATTTGGCGGCCCACCAAATATTGGATGAGCCGATCGACATACTCTCGATATACAAAATTGCGTTGAACAAAATGTTGATATATAACACGTTTTGGGGAAATTTTATACTCTAGTTGACAGTGGTTAGCATTAATCGATTCTGATAACTGAAGCATCTTTTGAAGAATTGTTGTTGTTGTTGGAATCTGATGATACAGGGGACCATCGAATCGGGAATGGGTACCTTTATTGCTTTAAATTGAAACATTTATAATTTTTCCTGATTTTTCGTTTTGAGCATTCAATGGAAGTAATGATAGATGAGTGTGGTTTACAGTAATGCCCTAAATAATCGACTCCTTAACCACAACAGAATTATGGGTAATTTTTCAGGATTTTGTCGGAAATATGGCTTGTTGCCATTCATCAGAAAGCTCTCAGTGAGATGATTGGCAACAAGCCATATTTCCGACTGAATCCTGAAAAATTACCCATAATTCTGCTGTGGTTAAGGAGTCGATTATTTAGGGCATTGCTCTACTGTCACCTTCGTGTGAATTCATCCTGGTATTTAAGAGGCTGCTCGCTTTTAAAACTACTTCAAACAGTTCATCATCATTCACCTTATCAAAAGTGCATAGTTTTACCCAGTTAGACACACTTCAAAGTTTATCACAAACTGAGGTCACACCGTAGGTGACTTTGTTCTATCCTTAGTTAAACAAAAAAGAACATCTGAGATACTTTAGGATTTATTCTCCGCTTGTACCTGGGGGAGCACAGGATTTTAGCTATCGTTTTTAAAGGTATGTGTTTGTTTTCCATCGATGAACTATTTGTGACATTTGACGATCCACTGTGATATTAGTAATCAGTATTATAAATGCTGGATTTTTTTTAGCCCCTGTTTTTGGGTACCAGGTTACCTGAGGTTTGGTGAAGTGAGTACTTAGAAACTGGGGTACTGTGTAGTGTATGTAGGTTTGTTAACCATTCGATGACTGGAGCTTCCTGAAATTTTGCGAAAAACCCTGTGCCAATGCATATATAGAGAATACATTGGCCTAACAATATTTACCTTGACCTTATAAGCCAGTGCATTTTCTTATATATGGGAGGCTCCCTTTGGGAGACTCGCATATATAAGAGAATGTACAGACACATGATCTTTAATGCTGCACCAGCGCAGCTCCCATCATGAAAGGGTTAATCATTCCATGACTGGAGCTTCCTGAAATTTTGCGAAAACCCTGTGCCAATGCATATATAGAGAATACATTGGCCTAACAATATTTACCTTGACCTTATAAGCCAGTGCATTTTCTTATATATGCGAGGCTCCCCATGGGAGACTCGCATATATAAAATAATGTACAGACACAGGATGTTTAATGCTGCATCCGCGCAGCTCCCATCATGAAAGGGTTTTAGAAATGTTGTGGACTTATTTTAGTGAATAAAACCAATAAAGTAACCGGACTCTATCTCTAATAGAAGAATGTAGCAATCGAATAAGATTGTCCAGAATTCCAACCACATCGGCTGTACTATTTCAAATTTTCCCCTGGAGAATATATATACAGTAATGCCCTAAATAATCGACTCCTTAACCACAGTAGAATTATGGGTAACTTTTCAGGATTTAGTCAGAAATATGGCTTGTTGCCATTCATCGGAAAGCTCTCAGGAGTGTATTATTTAGGGCATTACTGTATTATATATAGGCCTTCAGGCTGAGTAAATGAAGTACTAGACTCGTTTTTCTCATTTGATGGAAGTGAATAATATTTATGGTAAGTTGACATAAACAGCATTTAGAGACATATTGTGGTCTTATTTCAATGAATAAACCTGATAAGTTCATAGCCAGACTCTATCTCCTATCAAAGAATGTAGCAATAAAATTCAAGTTTCAAGGTTTTATTCAGCACTACGAATGAATTTTGGTTTCTGCTATGACATAAACAAACAGATAACAAAACAAAAAATAAAAACAAAAATAATTGTTAATTGTATGTTAAAAAAGGTGTTATTCCTTGAATTGATGATATTGAGGAGTGGGTTATCTCATTCCATGCATACTTTTATGGATTCACATATCACATAACAAGTCTTTTAGTTGTTTGACCTGCATCTGTGGATCCTGCAGAAAAATTGAATCGGGTTAATCCCAGCTTATTCAAAAGGATTGCTCTATGTTCAGCGTGTTTCTGACAAAATAATAAGAAATGTTCTTCAGATTCCATAAATGTTACAAAGTGAACATTTCCTATCTTTCCTATCAGGTTTTCGTCTTTTCATTCATTCAGTTTCTATGCACACTAAAGCTGCTTTCACATACATGCGCTTAACGCATGCGTTTTACGGATGCGTTAGGCGGACGTGCGTTTAGAGCTTTCACATACCTCCGTTTACCTCTGCACATACGCGTCCGTTAGCGGATGCGTGAAGAATTATTTGTGTTACATATTGTCCTTTCGCCATGGATTCCTCCGACGACGAGGACGTTCCAAAGATTGCTTAATCGGGTATACTTATCTCGAATACTTCTCCACCTTGTCTTCAAATTTAATACTAAATGAGAAGGAAAAAAACGCACCGTTTGGAGCGGTTTCGCAGATTTTAAGCCATATTGCTTTTACATTTCATTGTCCTCCATGCAACAAATCCATGAATCGTTTTAGTATTGAAACAAATGTGTTCAGTTTCACTCACCAATATAGGGACGAACAAATACACATATGTATAGTTACACATATGTAGACTAAATGAACAGAAATTTAGCAATATAATTTGATAATATATCCCAAGATATTGATATATTTCAGTTAAAACAACATATGAACCACCCTCCCTAAATAAACAACAAAATAATATACACATTGTGTCACCCTGTCATCGTGCATGGACTGAGAGCTAATTGCCTGAACATTCTCTATGTCCCGAGTTCTTCGTGGCGCTCAACATTGTTTCCCGTGAATTTTGCGATCTCTGTAAATGGTGATATCCAATATTTTTCGGATTAAACAGGTTGTCAAATTGGCGTACAGAATCTATCAGCTCCTCGTCGAAACAAGCTTCGTACCTGTGTTTGGGCATGGTGCACCTGTACGCTTCTATATGAGAGACTGCCAGCAAAAATGCTAATTCCCACAAAACCAATTAAGGCATGTTATTTGATGTATATTTTGACCTATAACTGCCATCACAATTATTTCATTCTTGTTTAATTTGACCCAAAATTTGATAGCATGGTTCCAGCTGGCATTCGCCCCCACATATTATATCATTCCCATTCGTAAACACCACAAAATATCTACGGTATATCCCATGATTAACGACATCGCACCGAATACCCCTGTCCGCTATGCGTAAAACGGACAGCTTTTCGGTCTCGGAGCGAAAAGTTATGCGCACACGCACCCACGCGCGTTAAGCGGATGGTATGTGAAAGCCTCAGCGATAACATTGGAGATCGAAACGATGCGCGTACGGATGCGCGTACGGATGCGTAAAACGCATGCGTTAAACGCATGTATGTGAAAGCAGCTTTAGCCTTAATGATGTGAGGAATTTTGTGAGATTTTTGGGTAATCTTAATTTGATTGTCGAGAATTCCAACCACAACTGTACTATTTCAGAGAACAGCTGAACTACACATACTTATAAATGTAAATATTTACTCATTTAATCAGAAGGAATTACTGGCTGTTAAACATTCGGCAATGATTCGCTAACAATAGTCACTATGTGTAATTCATTTATACCAATGATTCTGTTTTCTGTCTGTTTGGGTATATAATTTATGAAGATAATTAATTTTGGCATATTTATTTGCTATTCTGATAGATGAACAGATAATACCAGAGAAGAATAATTCGTATTCAGTTGTGGGAAATATTGAGATAATAATTCCAACAGAATGAACTTATTATCTGAACATTTCCCAAGGAAATTGCTTGTCAATGAGTATTTAGTATAGCAATTATTATGCCCCCGACTTGAAGTTGGCGGGTATATAGTCGACGTCTCCGTCCGTCTGTATGTTTGTCCGTCCGTACAAACATTTTGCATTATTATTCAGCAACCGCTTGGCAGATTTAGCTGTTATTTGGTATGGTGATAGAGCAGCATGGGGGAACAGCTACATGCATAGCGCGGGTTTCGTCCACCCATTTTCACCAGAGTTATGGCCCTTTTTTGACTTAGAAAATTAAATTTTGTCCGTCCATACAAACATTTTGCATTATTGTTCAGCAACCGCTGGGCAGATTTAGTTGATATTTGGTATGGTGATAGAGCAGCATGGGGGAACAGCTACATGCATAGCGCGGGTTTCTTTTGGAATGGTCATGTAGACCTCCTCGGATATCCGCAGTTTCGTCCATGCTTAATCCGAATTGCTACGGTCGGGGGCAAATGCCACACGACAGCGTACCTCTTGTTAATTGAGAAGCTAATAGTATCTTTTAGTACTAAGAGTCTCCCATAGAAGCCTCGCATATATAAGAGAATACATTAGCCTAACAATATTTCAGTACCTTGACCTTGTAAGCCAGTTTATTCTCTTATATATGCAAGGCTCTCTATGGGTGACTCGCATATATAAGAGAATGCACTGGCACAGGACTTTTAATGTTGCACCAGCACAGCTCCAGTCATGAAAGGGTTATACAACACATGACACAACGTATTTCAACAAAATGGCCTACGTACTCCATGATATTTTTGTGTTCTGATGACAGTTTCCATGAGAGACCAAATCCTATAGAATTTTTCCTGCTAGCCAATAGGGCAAATAATTGCTGTGGGATTAAAAAATCATGAGAATATATATAGTCGGCGAGCGTCAATATAGAACCTATCGACTCCCTTGTGCTGCGATTATCTCTGTTGAGGGGAGGAGGGGTGTTCACATTAGAATTTTCAACTACAACCCTCTCGAACCAGCCCACTCCCCCTTGGGTTTGAATCTCCAACTGTTGGAAATTTCTAATCCTAAAGTAGGAAAATTTCCAACTCATGACAGTTGATTACAGTCAAAATTTCACAAATACTATTGTTTGGAATATCTAACTAATAGGCAGGCTGGAAATTTTGAACTATTGGAAATTTTGACCAAAGTTTGTCTCGCCCTCCCAAATCCCTACTGTTGAAATGTCCCTGTGTGCAGCATTGAACCCAACAACAACATTCATATCACACCAAATAGGCCAGTTTTAATCTTTCCCTGACTGGAGCTTACTGAAATTTTGCGAAAACCCTGTGCCAATGCATTCTCTTATATATATATAAGAGAATGCACTGACACAGGATCTTTAATGCTGCACCAGCGCAGCTCCCGTAATTAAAGGATTTACAATATGAGCCAGACTCATTTTAGTTGAGTATTAAATTTAAGCCTTGAAATAGGGTGTCTGTCATTTGCAGAATGAGGTCCCCAGAGGGTGAATTTAGTGATGCTACCCCGCATAGTGGGCTAGCATCACCAAATTCACCCTCTGGGGACCTCATTCTGCTTACACCTCAGCAGAATGAGGTTCACAGAGGGTGAATTTGGTGATGCTAGCCCGCTATGCGGGGTAGCATCACTAAATTCACCCTCTGGGGACCTCATTCTGCAAATGACAGACACCCTATTTCAAGGCTTGATTAAATTGCCATTTTCTATATATAAAATATTTGCTTCACAAATTAATTGTTTCTGAGCTTGTAATACTCTGTTGTCTCAGATTGTCTTGTCATTTTTTTGTGAAACTTCGCAGAGATAGAGATACCGTAATGCACCTGTGATTGTGAGATCACTCAATCTCATTTTGTCACAGTTGTTGCCCTCTTCTGACTTCTTATTTGACTTCGGAAATTGGTTTTGTCTGAAACCCTATTCAGTAATTTTATTTTGTCTCAGAAAATTGGTTAAGTCTGAGTTCCTATCGAGTAATTTCCCTGTAATTTTCCTCTAAGTTCTAGACAAAGATCAGCCAACATAGAAACCAGTGCACATGCTCTTAAAATGTTCTTTGTTAATACATTTCATCTTTCTAATCTCATTTTTTGTATCCGTACATTTTTGTGTCCATTAACATACCATAATATTGCAACCCAATTTTAAGTGCAAGTGTGTGTGTGTGTGTGGTTGGGTGGGGGGGGGGGGGTAGATCATGCCATGAATCTCTACTCTGGCTAACGCCCTTAGAGATCATAATCCACCAGTACAAAGCCTGGGAACTTTTTGAAGTTTTGACAAGGAATCTTATAAAGTTGAAAACATAACGTGGGGAATATATTTCTTTGTTTATTATCTGTTCCTTAATAATGTACTTCATTGTAGGTGAAGGTCCCAGCTCCAAATTTCAAGATTTAAGTGACTTTGTGAGCGATTTTGCTTTCCATTGCTAACAATTATGAAATTTCTCCTGGGCAAATTATTGAAATGTTTATTGCGATATCGTATCACAAAAGTTAAAGACAGACATGCAACTTCGAGTTGGGAACTTCACAGACAGTGAAGTACATTATTAAGGAACAGATAATAATTAAGAAATATATTCCCCGCATTATGTTTTTGACTTTATAAGGTTCCTTGTCAAAACTTCAAAAAAGTTCCCAGGCTTTGTACTGGTGGATTATGATCTCTACAGGCGTTGTTAGCCAGAGTAGAGATTCATGGCATGATCGGGAAGGGGGGTGGGGGGGATGGGGGTGGGAATATCCTTCGACCCATTGGACAGGCAGGCATCTAGTAATATATATAATAGAATTGCAATCTGATGGCATCACAATGATTTTAAAGTGAAATATAATACCTGCTGGCTCCCTAAATAAAAACATTTATAGCATCGTTATCATATTTTTTATTAAGAATCCTGTAAATATTATGATTATTATGACCTATACAGTAATTCCCTAAATAATCGACCCCTTAACCACAGCAGAATTATGGGTAATTTTTGAGGATTTAGATGGAAATATGGCTTGTTGCCATTCATCGGAAAGCTCTCACTGAGAGCTTTCCGATGAATGGCAACAAGCCATATTTCCGACTAAATCCTCAAAAATTACCCATAATTCTGCTGTGGTTAAGGGGTCCATTATTTAGGGCATTACTATAACTCCCCAATAGCTGGGCAAAATTATCGCAAGTAGTTACTACTGAAGATTAAAGTTATTGCACCTTATTGTTTTTGACAGGTTGTTGCAATAAATCATAACCATTAAATGTTCTGAGTAGTGCATGCATACTGCTACAGTAATGCCCTAAATAATCGACTCTTTAACCACAGCATAATTATGGGTCATTTCTCAGGATTTAGTCGGAAATATGGCTTGTCACCATTCATCAGAAAGCTCTCAGTGGTTAAGGAGTCAATTATTTATGGCATTAGTGCTATACATTTTATATTGAAAACCTCTTGTGTATGAAATGAGACATTTGAAGTTCCTTAGCATTGAAGGTTATTATACCCCAACTTTCGAAGAAAATGGGGGGTATACTGGATTGACTGCGTCTGTCCGTCCATCCGTCACACTTTCTCCGTCCGTTTGTCCGTCCGTCCGTCCGACCTCATAACTCGAACAACTATGAACCGATTTCAATAATTTTTGTATGCAATCTCCTTAGGATGGTCTCTCCGCATGATGCTAATTGCGGTTTGGTCCGACTTTTTTTTTTCAAGTTACGCACCAGGCCTCAGCCTAGGGGTCCAGAACAGGGAGACTTGAAGTCTCCCTCCAGGAAATTTAGGGAGACTTCAGGAAATTTAGGGAGACTTCAGGGTGGGGAGACTACCAAAAATTGACAATTTTCAAATATCGCTTTATTTTATAACATCTGACAATAAAAAATTTAAAAAGATAAAATAACAAATAAATCTAAAAAAATTGGACTTTATCTGAAATTAGCTTAATTAATTGTTATTATACATTAAAAGTTACAGTAATAGTTACTTTTTTTAACTAAATGAAAGTAGTATTATTTCCTAGACTCAAAGACTGCAGCTTGGAAGATACGTTTGTACAGTCTGAATCATGAAACTTTTTAAGTTTAATTTGGTCACGGCTGTAATGTGGGTGTCCGCTAAAATAAACAATAAGGACTAACTAACAAAGGAGATGCAAAAGCTTTTATTAATTAATGGCCTCCCTTAATTAATGCCAACATCACTGGTATAATCCGATTAAAGCAATAAACTTGACATTATTTTATTTACGGAAGTCGGTCTCTTCAAAAAGTCCGACGCGGTCTCTTCAAAAAGTCCGACGCGTTACCAAAACGAACTTCCGAAGCGCCTGGTACATACTCTGATAATGTTGTAATTGTTTTATATCTGAAAAGCGGGACGGCGGTCTTTTAAGTTAATTAAAACATTTATTTGTGACACTCACGATGGTCAGTAACAACACAGATGCGAACATCTCATCGTGTTTTCAGCGTGTCAAAACATTCGTGATTAACATTCATTACCGCAAAGGGAACAAAGGCGACGGAATAACAACACAAAACAATAGGTCATATTTTATTTTTTTAGTTTAAACACTTGGGTCTTTGGCTCTGCATCGTCTGTTTCTTTTTGGGATGGCCGCCACAATTCATCTATATACGGACATGTCCAGACATGTCCGGAAAAAAAACTAGAAAAAAAATTAAGAAAAAAAAACAAAAAAAACATTCCCCCTAAAATTGAAGGCGACTTCGATTTCGCCTTAGAGCGACGATAGGGCGAAGTCAGCGACAGTAAGGCGACAATCTCGCCCGAGTCGCCTTGTGAGCTGAGGCCTGGTTACGCCTCTTTTTCGACTTATTTTGAATTCTGTCTGACTTAATAACTTTAACAAATATGAACCGATTTCAATAATTTTTGGTATACATGCTTCTCACAATACCCTCTCTACATGATGCGGCTAGGGATTGGCTCAGACTGTTTTTCGTAATATTACACCTCATTTTCGACTTAGAAAATTCTGTCTGACTTAATAACTTTAACAAATATGAACCAATTTGAATAATTTTTTCTGAACAAGCTTCTTGTGACACCATATCGATATTATTAGTCCGAATTTTTCTTTAAAGTTAAAAATCTTTTTGGTTGAGTTTACGGATAATGCGGGTTGAATTTGCCACGGTGGGGGTATGCTAGCACTCGAGTGCACACCTCTTGTTAACTCTTTCATGACTGGGCTTCCTGAAATTTAGCAAAAAAAAACCCTGTGCCAACGCATTCTGTTATATGTTGTGAGTCTCACATTGGGGGCCTCGCATATACAAGGGAATACATTGGCCTAACAATATGTACCTGACCTTGTAATCCAGCGCATTCTCTTATATATGTGAGTCTCCCATATACATAAGAGAATGCATTGGCCCGGGATCTTTAATGTTGCAGCAGCGCAGCTCCCGCCATGAAAGGTTAACATACCATAATATTGCAACCAAATTTGAAGTCCAAGTTTGTGTGTGTTGGGGGGGGGGGACCTTAGATCCATTGGACAGTCATGCATCTAGTTGTATATTATAATTGCATTGTGATGGCATCACAATGATTTTAAAGTGATATATAATACCTGCTGGCTCCCTATATAAAAACAGTTATTGCAGCTTATAGTTTTTGACAGGTTGTTGCAATAAATCATATGTAAGCATTAATTTCCTAAGTACTGCATGTAGACTGCTATATATTTTATATTGAAAACCTCTTGTGTTTGAAATGAGACATTTGAAGTTCTTTAGACTTGATGGTTATATTTATAAAAGTAAAGCCATGGGAGTCATGATATGTTTATTATGTAAGGCTCTGTATATGCAAGCCTGCAAATAATGTTATGTATCTGTCATTTGCAGAATGAGGTTCCCAGGGGGTGAATTTTTTCCTTCTGTTGAGTTTCTGTATGCCCTAAATTTTGCCATGAATTTGCAGAAGATAAAATGCATAATCGAGGTGACTAATGGGTGAACAACACTAACTTCAACTAGGGAAATTTAATCTGATCCTAGGTCTCCCATATCAGTTGAGACATTTTTCAGTCTCAAAACTCATGGTACCCCAAATAATATGGGCATTATCTCACTATACCTAATCTCTGTGATTTATGATATGATATGATATGATATTTATTAGCATAAAAACACTCATGTGAGCGTATGCATTACATAATAATAAGACATATAATTTTCATATACATACATAGTTCATGTAATAAACTTTCAACAATATGTTTGGTTGGACAGTTTAGAGATAAGTAAGATAACAAAGCCAAATGTCACATTTTATTGTGAGAAATTTAAACCAGTCCAGATAATGAAAGTCTGGAAAATGGTAATTCTGTATCATTCATTTAAATATTTTTATCTGATCTACATTGGATTGGCTGACAACAGTATTACGAAAGTTAATCTTTTATCGTCAATTATTCTGGTTGTAACAAGACTTCCAATAAACCGGATGTTCGGTTCTCGTTAACACAGCTCAGGCATTGGGGTCGGTGAATTATGAAACTAAAACCCGTAGATTTATCGATGAACCCGAATGCTCTACCTCCAACGCTGAATAAAAGATCCCAAAGGGAGCCTCTTTCAGCATGTTAAATTATAATACCTGCTGGCTCCCTAAATTATAAAAAGTTATTGCAGCTTATAGTTTTTGACAGGTATATTTGCAATAAATCATAACAACCATTAAATGGTCTGTTTAATGCATGCATGCTGCTGTAATATATTTTATATTGAAAACCTCTTGTGCATGAAATGAGACATTTGAATTTTCTTAGATTTGAGGCCAAATAAAAAATCTTAGGCAGGCAGGTGGGGATATTTTTCTTTTCTTTTTGATAAGGCAAAACAAAAATATACCTGTGTTTCTGGTGACTTGGGGGGGGGGGGGGTGTGGCTTTTCATTTTATTTTATTTTCAACTTTGCTCAAAATAAATATTGATTACCCCCCCCCCCCCCCCCCAGGACTGTTTCTCCTTGTTTTTAATGTACTATAAAATTTAAAAAAACTAAGTACATAATAATAGAATATAGTGTAATATATTGTTTTATTGAATAAAACATGAAAAAATAAGTTTGATTCGGCTGTGACCTAATTGAAATGTGGTATAATTTCTGGTTTAACAGTACATGTGATGTGTCCGTTTTACACGGAAATGAATCAGTTTACATGGAAAATAAAATTAGATGCATACTAATTTAGCAAAATCAATAAAATGAAAATGGTCGGAGGCGCCGGAATAGGGGCGGGCGGGTCACCAGAAACACAGGTCTTTTTTATTTAGGCTTGAAAACCTGCATGGTCAAGGTTTATTTATGGGCAAATTGAGGGTTTGCTTTTTTCTATAACAAACATTTACAAAATATATGATAAAATGAAAAGTCATTTGTAATCCAAACATCTTGTATGCATCAAAGCAATCTAAACCCCCATAACTACAGTATAATCTAAACCCCCATAACTACAGTATAATCTAACCCCCATAACTACAGTATAATCTAACCCCCATAACTAAAGTATAATCTAACCCCCATAACTACAGTATAATCTAAACCCCCATACCTACAGTATAATCTAACCCCCATAACTACAGTATAATCTAACCCCCATAACTACAGTATAATCTAAACCCCCATAACTACAGTATAATCTAACCCCCCATAACTACAGTATAATCTAAACCCCCATAACTACAGTATAATCTAAACCCCCATAACTACAGTATAATCTAACCCCCATAACTGCAGTATAATCTAACCCCCATAACTACAGTATAATCTAAACCCCCATAACTACAGTATAATCTAAACCCCCATACCTACAGTATAATCTAACCCCCATAACTACAGTATAATCTAACCCCCATAACTACAGTATAATCTAACCCCCATAACTACAGTATAATCTAACCCCCATAACTACAGTATAATCTAAACCCCCATAACTACAGTATAATCTAAACCCCCATAACTACAGTATAATCTAAACCCCCATAACTACAGTATAATCTAACCCCCATAACTACAGTATAATCTAAACCCCCATAACTACAGTATAATCTAAACCCCCATAACTACAGTATAATCTAACCCCCATAACTACAGTATAATCTAAACCCCCATAACTACAGTATAATCTAAACCCCCATAACTACAGTATAATCTAACCCCCATAACTGCAGTATAATCTAACCCCCATAACTACAGTATAATCTAAACCCCCATAACTACAGTATAATCTAAACCCCCATACCTACAGTATAATCTAACCCCCATAACTACAGTATAATCTAACCCCCATAACTACAGTATAATCTAACCCCCATAACTACAGTATAATCTAACCCCCATAACTACAGTATAATCTAAACCCCCATAACTACAGTATAATCTAAACCCCCATAACTACAGTATAATCTAAACCCCCATAACTACAGTATAATCTAACCCCCATAACTACAGTATAATCTAAACCCCCATAACTACACTATGATCTAAACCCCCATAACTACAGTATAATCTAAACCCCCATAACTACAGTATAATCTAACCCCCATAACTACAGTATAATCTAACCCCCATAACTACAGTATAATCTAAACCCCCATAACTACAGTATAATCTAAACCCCCATAACTATAGTATAATCTAAACCCCCATAACTACAGTATAATCTAAACCCCCATAACTACAGTATAATCTAAACCCCCATAACTATAGTATAATCTAAACCCCCATAACTACAGTATAATCTAAACCCCCATAACTACAGTATAATCTAACCCCCATAACTACAGTATAATCTAAACCCCCATAACTATAGTATAATCTAAACCCCCATAACTACAGTATAATCTAACCCCCATAACTACAGTATAATCTAACCCCCATAACTACAGTATAATCTAAACCCCCATAACTACAGTATAATCTAAACCCCCATAACTACAGTATAATCTAACCCCCATAACTACAGTATAATCTAAACCCCCATAACTACAGTATAATCTAAACCCCCATAACTACAGTATAATCTAACCCCCATAACTACAGTATAATCTAAACCCCCATAACTACAGTATAATCTAAACCCCCATAACTACAGTATAATCTAACCCCCATAACTACAGTATAATCTAAACCCCCATAACTACAGTATAATCTAACCCCCATAACTACAGTATAATCTAAACCCCCATAACTACAGTATAATCTAAACCCCCATAACTACAGTATAATCTAAACCCCCATAACTACAGTATAATCTAAACCCCCATAACTACAGTATAATCTAAACCCCCATAACTACAGTATAATCTAAACCCCCATAACTACAGTATAATCTAAACCCCCATAACTACAGTATAATCTAAACCCCCATAACTACAGTATAATCTAACCCCCATAACTACAGTATAATCTAAACCCCCATAACTACAGTATAATCTAAGCCCCCATAACTACAGTATAATCTAAACCCCCATAACTACAGTATAATCTAAACCCCCATAACTACAGTATAATCTAACCTCCATAACTACAGTATAATCTAGCATGCACTCAGGCCAAGTCATTATCATTTGAATAACCATATTTCTTTGTTAGACACAATGTCTAACAGAACAATTAAAAACATTATTCAATTCCAGAAGCAATTTCATTCCGTTTTGCAAGAAAAAACTGCATGTAAACATTTATAATAGATAATGTGCCAACAAAAGAGTGTTGTTATTTCACAAGCCTTGAAATAGTGTGTCTGTCATTTGCAGAATCTATATCTATGTTTATATTAATACTTAGGTTGAAAATTGTCCAGAGGGACATTCTGTTTGTGGATAAAATAACAAGCCTTGAAATAGTGTGTCTGTCATTTGCAGAATGAGGTCCCCAGAGGGTGAATTTAGTGACGCTACCCCGTATAGCGGGCTAGCATCACCAAATTCACCCTCTGGGAACCTCATTCTGCTGAGGTCTAAGCAGAATGAGGTCCCCAGAGGGTGAATTTGGTGATGCTAGCCCGCTATACGGGGTAGCGTCACTAAATTCACCCTCTGGGGACCTCATTCTGCAAATGACAGACACACTATTTCAAGGCTTGTTATTTTATCCACAAACAGAATGTCCCTCTGGACAATTTTCAACCTAAGTATTAATATAAACATAGATATAGATTCTGAATTTTAAAGTGTATGCAATCTATATGTGTGATTTGTTTCTAATGGCTGGCAGCATGCTTGTAGTTAGATCATGCCATGAATCTCTTCTCTGGCTAGTAACCCTTTGAGTGCCAGGGGGCGATCTCATCGGCCCTAAACCTACAAAATAAGTCTGTTAAAGAATATAAGAATAAATTATTAAAATTGTAAAAAATTGTAAAAAAAAAAAAAATATTGTTTGGCCAATGCATTCTCTTATATATGCGAGGCGACCTATGGTCGATTCGCATATATAAGAGAATGCATTGGCACCGGGTATATGGGTTGATACAAAAATCGGACCTGGCACTCAAAGGGTTAAAAGCCCGTTGAGATCATATTACAACAGTACAAAACCTGGGAAGTTTTTGATGCTCTGACCCCTTCTGACAGGGAACTTTATAACATTGAACAAACAAGGCCGGGAATATATTTCTTTGTTAATACTTGTTCCTCAATAATCTACTTCACATTAGGGGGTGGTACCAGCTCGAGATTGCATGCTTTTCTGCGACTTTTGTGAGCTAATATCGCAATAAACATTGAATTAAAACCCAGGAAAAATTCCATAATTGTTAGCGACGTAATGCAAAATGGCTCACAATTTCACTTAAATCGTTCAATTCCCCAAAAGTGAAGTACGTTATTAAGGAACAGTTAATAACTAAGAAATAAATTCCCCAAGTAATTTTGTCGACTTTATAAGGTTCATTGTCAAAACTTTGTTACTGGAAGGATATGATATATATGGGCGTTATCCAGAGTTGAGATTCGTGACATGATCTAGCTTGTAGTGGGCAATATTTTTCCAGGTACATGTAGGTAATTTTTATCATGATGGATATGACGTGATGAAGACGAAGACGACTGTGGTGATGATGTTGATGACTATGACAATACTGATGATGATGATGATTATAATGGGGTAATGCCGATGAAGACGACAGTGATGATGATTATAATGGGGTAATGCCGATGAAGACGACAGTGATGATGATGATTATAATGGGGTAATGCCGATGAAGACGACAGTGATGATGATGATTATAATGGGGTAATGCCGACGAAGACGACAGTGATGATGATGATTATAATGGGGTAATGCCGACGAAGACGACAGTGTTGATGATGGTAGTGATGATGATGATGATACTGATGATGATGATTATAATGTGGTAATGCCGACGAAGACGACAGTGATGATGATGTTGTTGTTGATGACGATGCTGATAATGACAGTGTTGATGATGATGATAGTGATGATGATGATGATTATAATGGGGTAATGCCGATGAAGACGACAGTGATGATGATGATTATAATGGGGTAATGCCGATGAAGACGACAGTGATGATGATGATTATAATGTTGTAATGCCGACGAAGACGACAATGCTGATGATGATGTTGTTGTTGATGACGATGCTGATAATGACAGTGTTGATGATGGTAGTGATGATGATGATAGTGATGATGATAGTGATGATGATGATGATAGTGATGATGATGATAGTGATGATGATGATGCTGATAATGGGGTAATGCCTGTGAAGACGACAGTGATGATGATGATTATAATGGAGTAATGCCGATGAAGACGACAGTGTTGATGATGTTGATGACAATGCTGATGATGATGTTGATGACGATGCTGATAATGACAGTGTTGATGATGGTAGTGATGATGATGATGATGTTGTTGTTGATGATGATGCTGATAATGACAGTGTTGATGATGGTAGTGATGATGATGATAGTGATGATGATAGTGATGATGATGATGATAGTGATGATGATGATGATAGTGATGATGATGATGCTGATAATGACAGTTTGATGATGGTAGTGATGATGATGATAGTGATGATGATAGTGATGATGATGATGATAGTGATGATGATGATGATGATGATAGTGATGATGATGATGCTGATAATGACAGTTTGATGATGGTAGTGATGATGATGATGATGATGATGATAGTGATGATGATGATAGTGATGATGATGATGCTGATAATGACAGTGTTGTTTATAATGACGATGATGATTATGATGATAGTAATGTTGATGATGACACCAATCAGGAGGTCACACTACATATCGCATACATAAACGTATTGTGCTTCTATCATTCTTTTTTATATGCTCTACAATTTTATCAATGTCCTGTAATGTTTGCATGGATCAGAGAATAAAGCATTTTTAAAGGTAAATGAGAAACAAGTATTTTTTTTATTTTGGCCTTATTATAATATAAAGGTTAAGTCTTGGGGTCCATGTTGAGTGTTCATTGTATGAAATTATATAAGCATCATAATGCTTGTTTGTCCTTTATTCCGGCTCAGCCTGTGGTTCTTTACGATCACCAATTGTAACTTCCTTGTAAGCCTGTAAATAGTGTATCTGTCATCTGCAGAATGAGATCCCCAGAAGTTGAATTTAGTGATGCTATCCCTCATCTTCTGGGAAATAATCTATAATCTCAACTTAACATTGTTTTTAGTTACTTTTTCCCTTCTGGGAAGTTTCTATATCCCCTAATTTGCAGAAAATAAAATGCATAACCGAGTTGACTATAATGGGTGAACATCACCAACTTCAACTGAGGAACTTCAATCTGATCCTTGGTCTCCCATAGCAGATGAGGCCTAAGCAGAATGGGGTTCACAGAGGGTGAATTTAGTGATGCCCGTCATGCGGTATAGCATCACTAAATTCACCCTCTGGTAACTTTATTCTGCAAATGACAGACACACTATTTGCATGCTTGAATCCACGTCCAGTGTACATTGTATAACATTGTATATGCAGCATAATGCTTGGTTGTCCTTTGTTCTGGCTCAGCCTGTGGTTCTTTTCGATCACCAATTGTAACTTCCTTGTATCCTTCTCTCGGCTGTTACATTTAGCAAATAATTGTGACCGATGTGTCAGCTTCTGCAATGTTTGCTTTACTCCAGAAACAAATCTCACTAAGGTAACTTATACCAGGATCCGATAAGGGCGTGTGATTACAACAGCATTGTATGCTGTATGGAATTGTGATGCATAATGCACCTGTTGTCGTCTGGAACTAATATTCTTATTTCTAGAGGTATATTATCTGTCAGAACTGGGGAAGCAAATTAAGGGATATAGAAACTGAACAGAAGGGAACAGTTAAATAAAAAAAATGCTAATTTGAGACTATAAGATACTTCCCAGAAGATGGGGCCTAAGCGGAATGAGATCCTCAGGGGGTGATTTTAGTGATGCTAGCCCACTGTGGGGTAGTGTCACTAAATTCATCCTCTTGGGACCTCATTCTGCAAATGACAGACACACTATTTCAAGGCTTGCTGGTTCAAAGATACAGTAATGCCCCAAATAATCGATTCCTTAACCACAGCAGAATTATGGATAATTTTTCAGGATTTAGTCGGAAATATGGCTTGTTGCCATCCATCGGAAAGCTTTCAGCTTTCCGATGGATGGCAATAAGCCATATTTCCGACTAAATCCTGAAAAATTACCCATAATTCTGCTGTGGTTAAGGAGTAGATTATTTAGGGCATTACTGTACATTCTCCAAATGCTATAATGTGACTATGCCCCATTCACCATGAGTTTGATAAATTATTTGTAATTATGATCCAACAAATTGTATTCTGTATTTATTCCACACCCTTGTACCATGAAATTGGCATTTTTTATTTTACGGCATTTCTTTAAAATTGTATTAAATTATATATTGGCTTCTACGGCATTGCCTATTGTCGTAGCTAGTTACGAGGGCTGCAGGTATTAAAGATGGATTATCTCTTTAAATAACAAATTTGAAATAGTTACATGGGTATAAAATAATAAATATGAACTGAAGACCCCTGTCCGGAAAGGCTTCTATCAATTAATATTGATTTTATTTCGAATATTTTATTGGGACCGTTTATTTGTCTATTTTTAGAACAGACCATTCGGGTGATACGATATAGCGATATAGAGCATTAGGCTGTTCCTATGGCTACGTACCGAACTTCAAATGTCCCAGATTGATTGGTTGTATTGGTTTATTCCATAGTTATAAGCGATAATGAGTATAATTAACATTTATTTTTGACAAAATTACACCATAAAATTTCTGGTCTCTGTTAACAGTAACCACTATTGTTCGTTAGCTAAACAACCACACCTTTTTAGACCAGAAAATATTAGAAATAAAATTAATATTAATCGATAGAAGCATTTCCGGACAGGAGTCTTCGATTCAGATCTAATGTTTTATACCCAGGTATAAACTATATATTAAATACATGTTTACAAAAAGATTATCCACCTTTAAGGCATTATGTTTTATTGTGATTTCCATCGATACTAAAAATAACAATAATTATAATTTAACTCTCTTTATACTAAATACTCATTGATGAGTAGTTCCTAGGAAGTGTTCAGATAATATGTATAGGTTATTTGTTGAACTTATTATCTGAACAGTTCCCACCAATGAATATGAATCATTCTTCTCTTGTTTTTTTTCTGTTTTTCTGTCTGTTGTCTGATTTTATTACATGAACACCCCTCCAAATGAATAATTGACCATGCCGATGTATACTTTTATAACTGAGTGGGAGAATCCATTTAGAATAGAAAGTTAGAATAAAAAAAGTCTACCAATTATTGAGACATCATAGACATGTAAATGTAACGTTCTTGACCTTGGTGACAATGTCAACATGAACTAGTTTCGGTTTGCATTCAACGTGATGGAGAGAGTGACATGTATTCAATGACTGTGAATGCATTGAGTACATGTGATATATAAAGCTAATGGGCATGGAATAAAATAGTTTCTGCACCCTCGTATCTGTGAGACTTCCACTATAGTACCATAATGGTAATTTATGTCTGAGAAAGAAAAAAATGAGCACCATTTATTGATGCATCAATGGAAGTGGATAGTTGATGTAATTTTGTCGTTGGTCTTGGCGTATTGCATTCAATGTGTAGGAGATGATGACATGTATTCAATGACTGTCAATACATTGAATACATGTAACATGTGGTACTACAGGGTGTATAATGAAATGCTTTCTGCAGCTCATGTCTGTGAGAATTGCTGCTGACATCTGCTACCAGCTACAGTTATGAATGGAAACTGTTGTATATTTATTTAACCCTTCCATGACTGGAGCTTCCTGAAAGTTTGCGAAAATCCTGTGCCAGTGCATTCTCTTATATATGTGAGCCTTTCATATGGAGCCACGCATATATAAGAGAATACATTGGCCTTAAAATATTTACCTTGACCTTCAAGTGTTAGCCAGTGCATTCTCTTATATATGCGAGGCTCCCTATATGGGAGATTCACATATATAACTGAAGGCACTGGCACAGGCTCTTTAATGCTGCACCAGCGTTGCTCCTGTCATGAAAGGGTTAAGTCTGAGAAAGAAAAAAAAAAGCACCATTTATTGATGCGTCAATGGAAGTGGATAGTTGATGTAATTTTGTCGTTGGTCTTGGCATATTGCATTCAATGTGTAGGAGATGATGACATGTATTCAATGACTGTCAATACATGTAACATATGGTACTACAGTAATGCCCTAAATAATCGACTCCTTAACCATGGCAGAATCATGGGTAATTTTTCAGGATTTAGTCGGAAATATGGCTTGTTGCCATTTATCGGAAAGCTCTCAGTGAGCTTTCCGATGAATGGCAACAAGCCATATTTCCAACTAAATCCTGAAAAATTACCTATGATTCTGCTGTGGTTAACGAGTTGATTATTTTGGGCATTACTGTAGATACTTCCCAGAAGATGAGGCCTAAGCAGAATAAGGTCTCTGGTGATCTCATTCTGCAAATGACAGACACACTATTTGCAGGCTTGATGGAAACATTTGTTGTATGTTTATTTAATGAGCTATAAATGATGATGACCTTTGTGGATATGCTGTGGATATGCCATAATGTATTGTGGAATACATAATAATTGGGTTCCTACCATTCCTTAAGGAGGTGGGCTGCTGTTTGTTAATAAACTAAGAGTTGGCAACAATCATTTCATTGTTTCGACACATTCCACTAAATCATTATTACATTATAAAGCTAATTTTGTTCATATGCATACTTGGGAAGTGATGACGATTTCAGTCTCATTTCAGGGGTGAAGTACACTATTAGAATTTATACATCTCAGTCTTCTGTAACATTTATCAAACTGCCTAAATCACTTGTAAACTGTGCAGGCTTTGTTTAGGTGTTATGTATAGCCCTATTCATTTCTCAAGTGTTTTTCTACTTGTATTACTAATTTTGAAAATTAAAGCAATTGTTTATAGATTTGATATTCACACCAGTCTATAGTATATACATGTATGCTGCCAACAATGCGATTCTTGCACCAACAAATATCAAATAACAAAACGATTTGGTTGATATATTATCATTCCTGGCATGGCATTAGAGGGGGGTCTATACAACCCCCCTGTCGGTTAAGTCCCTCCTCCCTCATGGGGGAAATCTGCAATGGTCAGCCCAGTAGCTTCTGTGATCCTAAAGCCCCCTATCTGGGATTGTAACCCCTGCGGCAGGAAAATCCTGGCGCCATTCCTGTATTATTCCAGACAATAATTATACCTCTCGCAACAAGTTGTGAGGGGGGGGGGGGGGTGGGTACTGGAATCAGCTTGTGCGTCCATCCGTCTCTTTTGCCATCCATCTGTCTGTCCATGGACATGATATTGTCCGAGCTTTTATTCCTATATTTTTTGGTAATTTTTTTTTAAATCTTGGAATATATATTTAGTACCTTCGGAACCTGTGCACCTGCGATTATGAGGTCTGTCTGACTTTTTTTGTGTGGAGTTATCCCCCTATTTTCTATTCCAAAATCATGTATCAAGATTAAAAAACATGAGAAGCTGGGCCCGTCTGCAATTTGGAAATCAGTCTTTTTCACAATAATATTTTACCTGCTGACAATATATGGTAATGGCTACTTCATTGGAATAACATGTTGGATACTGGGGGTATTACCTTAGTCCCACCTGGGACAGGCCCATCTCTAGTTGAAATAGTTGGTAATTTCCAACATATTGGAAGCTTTAAATGGTAAAATGCATACTATACAATGGGCCAACACAATGTAGTAATACAACATGGCCATTTTATAACATTGTTTTATTTCTAAAGAGTTGTCTCATTGATTGGGAACACTACCTAAAGTTTCTTTTCTGATAATTCAAATGTCAAAATGTAAAAACTTCAATTCTTTAATGGCCAGATGCCACTTGAACATTCAAATTATAAAAGAGAGCTGTTTGGCACAGAGAACAAATTGCTACCCAGGACCAATTGACTCATGCCTCGTTACCCGTAGACAAGCCTTTTCCTGATCCGTAATTGTTTTCTGGGGATTGATCTCCGGATAAAATCCCAATTAGCTCATCAATCATCAACAATTCTGGATAGAAATTCTCCATCTAGTGAAAAGTTCTCATTAATCGTCAGGGATCAAAGGTCGCACTTCCCATTTAGAAATGAAATGTTCACTACGATTAACCCACATCTATCTTCAATGAATTGCTGGAGAAATTCTCCATCTAGTGAAAAGTTCTCGTTAATCGTCAGGGATCAAAAGGTCCGCTTCCCATTTAGAAATGAAATGTTCATTACGATTAACCCATATCTATCGTTAACGTCAATGAATCGGTGAAGAAATTCTCGACCTAGTGGAAAGTTCTTGTTAATTGTCAGGGATCTAGTATGGATCATTGAAATAATAGTAATTTTACCAATGTCATTTACTAAATTAAATTGCTGGTCTCTGGCATGATGGGTATTGGGAGATAATAGTTTCATGGCTGATTCGAGTAGATTAATTATGTTTCTGTACAGTGACAATTGATGTAAAGGTGGGTTAGTGTGCCTGTCATTTGCAGAATGAGGTCCCCAGAGGGTGAATTTAGTGACGCTATCCTGCATTGATAGTAGGTAGGGTTTGATATATGATAACAATCTCATATTTTTTCCCCCATATGCTAAATGTGAGGGGAGTCAGGAGACTCATGCCCCCTGTGTCCCATAGCCCACCATCCCTGTCTGTAACAATAGTGATATAATGAGCGAGTTTATACTTATTGATGAGTATGTGTAGTTCCCTTAGGAAATGTTCAGATACACATAATATGTTCTTATTATTTCCCCCAATGAATATGAATTCTTCTGCACTTGTATTATCATATCATCTGGCTGTCGTCTGCTCACATATCCTTATCATCCCTTCAAATGAATAGTAGACCATACCAATGTATACTTTTATAACTGAGTGGGAGAATCTATTCAGAATAGTAAATGCTAAAGTCCCATATATTACATATATACTGATATAATGAGTGAGTTTATATTCACTTGAGATTAAGGATGCATAATCTTTGGCTTTGGGGGGGGGGGGGGTGAAAAATATTTGATTCGAGTTGAGGGACCTACCCATCAAAGCTCAGAGTGATCAGATATTGATTTTTGAAATTTTTTATTTCTCAAAATGTTTAATTATGTGTGGCCCAGAAACGAGTCATCAAACCCGATTGTCTGAACCAAAATTGTGGGTGAAGATGGATAACTCTAAAATCAAGTGGTAATATACTGCCAAATTTCTTGATACGAAAGTGATAATATGGCCATATTTCATTGAACAACATGTTGATAAATATCACGTTTTGGGAAATTTTGTACCATACATGTAGTTGACAGCGGTTAGCATTATTTTTTTATAATTAATCGATTCTGATAACAAAAGCATATTTCGAAGAAATTTTGTTGTTGTAACTTGATGATATGGGGACGTCTGATCGGATTGAGTACCTTTAAATATTCTTGAATTCAGAGCACAATTGTTTCTTATCAATTAAGTTCAAACTTAGCCCAGATAGAAAAAGAAAGGCAAGTTGTATCACATTCCACAAATTGTACTCCACTTACTTTATATAAATTGTTGAAGTGGTTCCTACATTAACCAGACTTGAAATATAATTGCTCTCTCTTGGCAGCATAATGACTTAATCTTCATGAAATCAGGTCTGTGTTGACTTTGTAGAAGATTCTATAGAATATCAGCCCAGCAGCAGGACCAAGCCTGAGTTTAGTGTGCCCGTCATTTCCAGAATGAGGTCCCCAGAGGATGAATTTAGTGACGCTATCCCACATAGCGGGCTAGCATCACTAAATTCACTCTCTGGGGACCTCAATCTGCTTAGGTCTCGTCTTCTGTGGAAAGTTTCTTTATTATCGTAGACTCAGATTGAGGTTCCCAAATGGTGAATATTGTGATGTACACCCATTGGGAACGTCAATTATGAATTGTGTCATCTGCCAATTTGGGTAAAAAGAGAAACTAAACTAAAAAAGAAATAGAGTCTGTGTGCTGCTGTGTGAAGAAGTTTCTATAAAAAATTTTATAATAAAGAAACTTTTCAGAGAAGATGAAGCCTAAGCAGAATGAGGTCCCCAGAGGGTGAATTTAGTGATGCTAGCCCACTCTGCGGGATTGCTTCGCTAAATTTACCTCTAGGGACCTCATTCTGCAAATGACAGCCACACTAAACTCAGGCTTCAGCAGGACATTGCATATTATTGAACTTAATAGTTTTTATATGCCCATTTTAAAAACAGGACGTATTATGTTTTTGGTCTGTCCGTCCATCTGTCTAGTCATCTGTCTGTCCATTCATATTTCGTTTCCAGATGACAACTTTTATGTTTTAGTGAACTATATAGAATGAAATTTGGTATGTAGGTTCACTACCAAGATCAATTTTGTTTAGATAATAAGTTCAACAAATGACCTTTGTTGAACTTATTATCTGAACATTTCCTGTGGGATAACTACTCATCAATGATGCTTTGGGTTAAATAGATGCATTAGATAGACTTTTTCAAGTCACAGAAATTACTACAGTAATGCCCTAAATAATCGACTCCTTAACCACAGCAGAATTATGGGTAATTTTTCACGATTTAGTTGGAAATATGGCTTGTGAGAGCTTTCCTATGAATGGCAACAAGCCATATTTCCGACTAAATCCTGAAAAGTTACCCATAATTCTGCTGTGGTTAAGGAGTTGATTATTTAGGGCATTACTGTACCTTAATGGTGGCTCAAAAAGGGCCTAGTATTCCCTCACATGAAGATCACACAGTAAATTATTAGAAAGAAACCACCATACTCAGTCTATCAGCCCTTGAAAGTTGCATTTCTCTTCTCTATTTAAGATTGAGTTATCTTATATAAGCGAGGCTCCCTATGGGAGACTTACATATATAAGAGAATGAATGCACTGGCACATGATCTTTAATGGTGCACTGGGTCCCATGCCAAGGATGACAACCAGCATTGATTTGAAGTAGAGTACAAGTTGGCCAAAATTGATGGATATAGTGTGCTACTACCAGACGTACTCTACTTTAAGCATAGCTACAGTAATGCTCTAAGTAATCAACTTCTTAACCACAGAAGAATTATGGGTAACTTTTCAGGATTTAGTCGGAAATATGGCTTTATATCCATTCATCGGAAAGCTCTCCCCATGGAAAGCTAAAGCTCTCCCCGAGAGCTTTCCAATGAATGGCAACAAGCCATATTTCCGACTAAATCCTGAAAAGTTATCCATAATTCTGCTGTGGTTAAGAAGTCGATTACTTAGAGCATTACTGTACTATTAGCCAGTACCACCAAGAACAGACAAGCTGCTCTGCTTTAAAGGTACTCAATCCGATCAGACGGTCCCCATATCATCAAGATACAACAACAACAACATTTTTTCAACATACACATTAGTTATCAGAATCGATTTATTTCAACAAAATAATGCTAACCACTGTCAACTATGGTATCAAATTTCCAACACTTGTTATTTATCAACATTTTGTTCAACAAAATATGGCCGTATTATCACTTAAGTATCATGAAATTTGGCCGTATTACCACTTGATTTTAAAGTTATCCATCTTCATCTGCAATTTTATCCGAGACCATCCATTTGACAATGTGTTTCTGGGCCACATTTAATTGCACATCCGAGAAATAACAAACTTCAAAATAAATATCTGATCACTCTGAGCTTTGATGGGTGCATGCATGGGTTCCTTCTCGACTCAAATTAAATATTTTTTTACCACGAAAGCCAAAGAAATAGTAATTTAGGAGCATTAATTCGGATTGAGTACCTTTAAACACATTCAAGTCCACCCACATCAGATGTTATGTGCTCTATAAACACACGCGGTACCACCCACATCAGATGAGCCACTCTGATTTAAACACACACGGTGCCACCCACATCAGATGAGCCACTCTGATTTAAACACACGGTGCCACCCACATCAGATGAGGCCACTCTGATTTAAACACATTCGGTGCCACCCATATCAGATGAGGTACTCTACTTTAAGCACACAGGGGGCCACCCATATCAAATGAGGTATTCTATAGAAACACCGATGACATTTTTATTATAGTGGTCCTGATTAATTCTCGGAATATTACATATTAGTTCTACGGAACTAACAATTTATTACGCTTCATTTGGACATAATGGAAGCGTCGTTGAGTGAGGCTTGAGGTGGCCCACCAATTTAGTTTCCACATTACAAAGAAAGAAATGTTGCTCTCTTGGCAGCACTGATTTATCCACAATCAATAAATATACACGCCCCGACTGAGGACATCGTCTCCGGTATGACGAGTCCATCAATGAGAATGGTGCCCGCGGGGACAGTGTAAAACATGGGAACGGCTTATCAATATTGCATGCTGGAGCCTGTTCACAATACGGGTGTAATCAGATTTGTGTTTGTCAGTTCCGATCTCAATGGATTTATGCCCAGAGTCATTCAGTTCTTTCCGATGAAGCGGTCACTCCGTAACATTGTCCCTCCTCTTTTATGTAACTTTAATACAGATGTATTCAGGGCTTCCAGCCTCCAGTTACAACAACCACATACAAAATGGGTATTGAGATATTTAATCTAGTTTTAATGAATTAAGTTGAAGTTGATTAATGCATCTTTTATGAGAGCGATATAATCAGTGAGGTACATTCACCTCAACGATGTATTCAGAGTTTCAAATCCCAAGTTAATTACAACAATGGGTATTGAGAGGTAATACAGTGATGCCCTAAATAATCGACTCCTTAACCACAGCAAAATTATGGGTAATTTTTCAGGATTTAGTCGGGAATATGGCTTGTTGCCATTCATCGGAAAGCTCTCACAGAGCTTTCCGGAGCTCTCGATGAATGGCATCAAGTCATATTTCCGACTAAATCCTGAATAATTACCCATAATTCTGCTATGGTTAAGGAGTCAATTATTTAGGTCATTACTATTATAGTTTACAGAAAATTGAACTTGATTTATGCATCTTTAACCCTTTCATGACAGGAGCTTCCTGAAAGTTTTTGAAAACCCTGTGCCGATGCATTCTCTTATATATGCAAGTATCCCATACTAACAATTACCGGTAGCAATGATCCACCATGACATATAATCCGTGGCTATGATGCGATGGTAGACTATTTGAAGAAAAAATTAAAACGGAAGGAATATGTGACAGGAGGAAAAAACCAGAGGGTGGTAAACAATTTTGGAGGGATTGTTTATCCCTCCTCGTCACTCATTCCAATAGGGCAAAAATAAACCTCCTCATCCAGTCGCATCCCTGTGAGATACTAAGATGAGGGGTTGAAGGCTATAAATCTACCAATTACTGAATGGAATTAAATAATGCTGACCTCTTCAGACCTCTTTATGGATTCCATGGGGTGGCAGGGGGTGTTATAAATTAATACCAATTAATTTACAGTACTCATGGGATTGAGGTCCCAGTAAAAATGGCAACCTTTTAACACCGTCGACCCCATAGGACTTGGGAGGTCAAAGAAATAATGACTACTGCTTTATAGTCCCTGTGGGGGTGGCGGCCAAAGAAATAATTCATACATTTACAGTCCCTGTGAGGATTAAGTAATAATACCAGCTCTTCTCAAGCCATTATGTAGATGAGGGTCAAAGGAATAAACCCTTTTATAGTGATCATCGGGTGGGAATCAAGAAACAATACCAATCTCTTTACAGTCCCCATGAGGAGGTTTGGGGTCGAAGAAATAACTCCAACTGCTTTGGTTTCAATGGTGGTTGGGAGAGGTCAAAGACATGAGACATACATGTAGCTGTGCAGTCAGCGGCCATGGCGGGTGGGAGGAACAGGGGAAATGTGGGGGCTCCAGTTTCCATGCCCTTGACTGACACAAGCCAGCAAAGAGTGCGTCTGTCATTTGCAGAATGAGGTTCCCAGAGGGTGAATTTAGTGATGCTAGCATCACCAAATTCACCCTCTGGGAACTTCATTCAGCTAAGGTCTCAACTGCTATGGGAGACCTGTGATCCGATCAGGGAAGCAGCAAAGGGCAAGGGGGGGGCAAACCAGTCAAGAGGGCACTTTACAGGTACCCACTGCCCCTGCATACCCTCCTTCTCCAGCATCCCTGGATCAGATTGAATTTCCCCAGTTGAAATTGGTGATGTTCACCCATTATTTACCTCGATTATGCAATTTATCTTCTGCAAATTAGGGGATCTAGAAACCTCCCAAAAGGGAGAAAGTAACTAAAAACAATGTTAATTTGAGACTATAGATACTTCCCAGAAAGTGGGGCGGGGTCAAAGAAATAAACAATTGCCATCCAGTCAGAATTTTTTTTTACAGCCCGTGCACATATACTCAGAAGATTGGGTGTATTAACCCTTTACCCAACAAACCGGCCACAACCGGCCAAATAAAGCTTCAACAGCCTAAAATATCTTCGGTCTGTCTCAATAGAACCATACAAATATGGATATCATTGGAACCGGCTCCTTGACCACATTGTGATAGTTACAGTTATGCCCTGTGCCAATGCATTCTCTTATATATGCGAGTCGACCATAGGTCGCCTCGCATATATAAGAGAATGCATTGGCCTAAAAAAAATCTTTTTTTAACACTTTTTACCATTTTTTCTTACATTCTTTAACAATTTTATAATTTTTAATGTGTTAAGCCAATGCATTCTCTTATATATGCGAGGCGACCTATGGTCGACTCGCATATATAAGAGAATGCTTTGGCACAGGGCCCTTCTGTTGGGTAAAGGGTTAAGAAGTCTTAAGGCATTTTTGTTGTAAAACTAACCTGACAATTTGTCAGTGGGATCTAAATGATTAGACCAGCAGGAAGCTGCTGTTTTGTTGCTCTACTCAATCTTCTGCTGTGCAAACGCCAAGTCTGCAAATAGTGTGTCTGTCATTTGCAGAATGAGGTCCCCAGAGGGTGAATTTAGTGTTGCTATCCCGCATAGCGGGCTAGCATCACCAAATTCACCCTCTGGGGACCTCATTCTGTTTAGACCTCATCTTCTGGGAAGTATCTATAGTCTCCAAATAACATTATTTTTATTTACTTATTCCGCTTCTGGGAAGTTTGTATATCCCCTAACTTGCAGAAGATAAAATGCATAATCAAGGTGACCAATGGGTGAACATCACCAACTTCAACGGGGGAAACTTCAATCTGATCCTTCGGGTCTCCCATAGCAATTGAGGCCTAAGCAGAATGAAGTTCCGAGAGGGTGAATTTGGTGACGCCAGCCCACAGTGCGTGATATTGTTTCTAAATTCACCCTCTGGGGACCTCATTCTGCAAATGACAGACACACTATTTGCAGGCTTGGTTTTGATACACTACTCAATCATCTGCTGTGCAAACTCAGACCTCATTTCATCATAATGCTGAGCACAACTAGTGAACAATTATATTTCAAGTGTGGTTAATGTATGAGCCATTCCATCAATTATATAAGTATGTATAGTAATAGATCATGCCATGAATCTCTACTTTGGCTAAGGCCCCTAGAGATTAAATTCCACCAGTACAAAACCTGGGAACTTGTTGATATTCTGATCCATTCTGACAGGGAACTTAATAACATTGAACAAACATGGCAGGGCATATAATTCTTTGTTAATACTTGTTCCTCAATAATCTACTTCACATTAGGGGATGGTTCCAGCTTGATATTTTATGCTTTTCTGTGTCTTTCGTGAGTCGATATCACAATAAACATTGAATTAATTACCCTGGAGAAATTCCATAATTGTAAGCAACGCAAGAATAATTCGCTCACAAAGTCACTTAAATTATTAAGGAACTAACAGGAAATAACTAATAAATATATTCCCCACATTATTTTTTCGACATTATAAGGTTCCCTGTCAAAAAGTCCACAGGTTTTGTACTGGTGGGATGATGTCTATGGGCATTAGCCATATTACAGAATCATGACATTATCTGGTATACATGTAGTACAATTTCTGGAATGTGGTCTGACTTCTGTTCTTCATACTCTCCAGGGCTGAGAAACAAAGTCAAGTTATTTAAGTTTTAAATGGACATGGCTCTTTAGGACCTCAAAATTATGTATATATAATTAATGTGGAAGGAGGGATGTCAAAATATACCTACAGTAATGCCCTAAATAATGGACTCCTTAACCACAGCAGAATTATGGGTAATTTTTCAGGATTTAGTCGGAAATATGGCTTGTTGCCATTCATCGGAAAGCTCTCACTGAGAGCTTTCCGATGAATGGCAACAAGCAACAAGGAGTCAATTATTTATGGAATTACTGTACTAATATTTATGACCAGACTCGCCAAAATAGCACCAACCCTCAAAGTGCAAAAGGCAATATATATGGTACAAAAAGCTGAAGGAGCCAATATAAAATTTCATGCAATTCAAAGGCTTTAAGCACTGGCTTACAAGGTGTAGGTAAATATTGTTAGGCCAATGCATTCTCTTATATATGCAAGGCTCCCTATAGAAGAGTGCACTGGAACAGGATCTTTAATGCTGCTGCACCGCAGCTCCCACCATGAAAGGGTGAAATCGTGTACAGGGATCTCATCTGATCTGGGTGAACCTGGCTGTGCTTAACCCTTTACCCAACAGAATGGCCCTGTGCCAATGCATTCTCTTATATATGCGAGTCGACCATAGGTCGCCTCGCATATATAAGAGAATGCATTGGCTTAACACATTAAAAATTATAAAATTGTTAAAGAATGTAAGAAAAAATGGTAAAAAGTGTTAAAAAAAGATTTTTTTTAGGCCAATGCATTCTCTTATATATGCGAGGCGACCTATGGTCGACTCGCATATATAAGAGAATGCATTGGCACAGGGCATAACTGTAACTATCACAATGTGGTCAAGGAGCCGGTTCCAATGATATCCATATTTGTATGGTTCTATTGAGACAGACCGAAGATATTTTAGGCTGTCGAAGCTTTATTTGGCCGGTTTTGGCCGGTTTGTTAGGTGAAGGGTTAAGGTGGAGTACCTAATCTGATATGGCTGTATCGGTTGTGTAGGAAATAGAATATGCTTTAACCCTATCATGACGGGAGCTCCGCTTTTGCATCATTAAAGATCCTGTGCCAGTGCACTCTCTTATATAGGGAGTCTCGCATATATAAGAGAATACATTGGCTTACAAGGTCAAGGTAAATATTGTTAGGCCAATGTATTCTCTTATATATGCGTGGCTCCATATGAAAGGCTCACATATATAAGAGAATGCATTGGCACAGTGTTTTCACAAAATTTCAGGAAGCTCCAGTCATGGAAGGGTTAAGTTGGAGTACCTAATCTGATATGTGTAAACCTGCTACTTAAGTTGGAATACATAATCTGATATGGGTGGTTCCGATTGTGTAGGAAGTACAATATGCTTTAAGTTTAAGCACACAGTCCTATTGATTATATACTGCGCATATGAACATTATAGAATCTGTCTTAAAATCTTACAGCTATAACTGCATTTACAGCTATAACTAACCCTTTGAGTGCCAGGTCGATTTTTGTATCAACCCATATACCCTGTGCCAATGCATTCTCTTATATATGCGAGTCGACCATAGGTCGCCTCGCATATATAAGAGAATGCATTGGCCTAACAATTTTTTTTACAATTTTTTACAATTTTAATAATTTATTCTTATATTCTTTAACAGACTTATTTTGTAGGTTTAGGGCCGATAATATCGGCCCCTGGCAATCAAAGGGTTAATCGAAATGGAAGTTATTTTTTTATACAGCTGCAACCAGGTCTGAGAATATGGTGTCAGAGATTAGCAGAATGGGGTCCCCAAAGGGTGAATTTAGTGATTCTATCCTGAAGGCTAGCATCACCAAGTTCATCCTCTGGGACCTCATTCTGCATGGCCTCATGGCAGATACAAAATTCAGACAAGCAATTGGATAGGATTGGATCATCTCAAGAGTGTGCAAATTGTAATTCAAAAATATATTTAACCCTTTACCCAACAGAAGGGCCCTGTGCCAATGCATTCTCTTATATATGCGAGTCGACCATAGGTCGCCTCGCATATATAAGAGAATGCATTGGCTTAACACATTAAAAATTATAAAATTGTTAAAGAATGTAAGAAAAAATGGTAAAAAGTGTTAAAAAAAGAATTTTTTTAGGCCAATGCATTCTCTTATATATGCGAGGCGACCTATGGTCGACTCGCATATATAAGAGAATGCATTGGCACAGGGCATAACTGTAACTATCACAATGTGGTCAAGGAGCCGGTTCCAATGATATCCATATGTGTATGGTTCTATTGAGACAGACCGAAGATATTTTAGGCTGTTGAAGCTTTATTTGGCCGGTTGTGGCCGGTTTGTTGGGTAAAGGGTTAAACTCTTCACTGATAATGACATTTAATATCATGTTCTGGGCTGTTGATGTTGGCAATTTTCCAGTGGAAAAGTATATCGGGAATATCACAAAAACCATAAAATTGACTCAGTTGAAAGGCTATTATCACTCACAATCATGGAACATCATTCACTATTTGAAACTTCGAGATATAGATAGAACGACACCAGTGTGTGAACTGGTTAACGTTATTGCACGAGTTTGTTGTGACACGATGGTAAAACGAGAACCGGAGGGAGGGGGGGGGGGGGTGTTCGAGTTTTACCTCGCGGGACGACAAACGAGTGCAATAACGTTAACGTTAACATAGCTGCGTTGTTCTATGTTTATTGCACACTCTGAAGATTGCAGCTTGTAACATACTAACATTTAGGTCGATATTGTTGTATTTAATTGAACAAACATGTGCTTAATGTAGACTATAGCCCATAATTTAGCGAAGACATTTTCTGTTAAAGTTGACGTCGCCAGTGACGTTGTTGACGTAATAGGTTTGTATTGTTCAAGAACAATACACACTTTTTTATTGAACGTTTCAATTCTTCTGTATTTTGCTGTATTTCGCCCAAATAAGCCATTGGGTGTGCAATAAACAGTTGTTCCGATACAACAATCTCTGAGTTCCAGTAATGAATAATGACCAGATGCTAGTGTGCACAATGTGCTGAAGTAGTTCCATACTCAGTATAGCACACATAGTGATATTTTATGTCCGTACTCAGTACTGACGTATAGCAACCAAGAGGTTTAAGAAAAAAGTAGTGACAACATCAGGTTGAAAATCTCCTCCTGTTGGGAAGTCATTGTTGGTCTCTCACTCTCCGATTACATAGAAATGAGACATGTGCGTGTAGGGACTAAGTACTATTTGTAAAGAGCTGTCGGGTCTAGCGTCTTAATTCCTCCATCAGTTGTTTGGCTGCTGGCTCATGAATTTTGTCCCTTTAAAATCGTCTGGTTTCTAATAGCCCTGCTCTAAGTGATTATGAGTCTAAGTTGTTCTGGGCACAGAATGGACAAGCTAGTCTCTCAGGACTTAATGATAGATCTGTCTACTCATATACCATGGAGAAATCACCTCACGGGCCAGGCCCCACCAACCAATCATCTATTAGATTCTAGTTGCGTACCTCAGGGAAATCAAAGCTCAAAAAGAATATCTCTTGTTTGCATATATCACATCAAGTAACCTTGTGGGTTCATGAGGTATGTTAACAAGTCAGGTACCTGCAAGGCTTTATCATAACCCCACTCAGTGGGGCCCTTGGTGGCTCAGTTGATATGGTGCATGATGCATTAATCCTTCCATTGATAGCGAGGCTGGTTAGAATTACAATAAGTGCAGATATGTGATTCATACATTATTGCCGTAATTAATCGACTCCTTAACCACAGCAGAATTATGGGTAACTTTTCAGGATTTAGTCGGAAATATGGCTTGTTGCCATTCATTGGAAAGCTCTCGCCAAGAGCTTTCCGATGAATGGCAACAAGCCATATTTCCGACTAAATCCTGAAAAGTTACCCATAATTCTGCTGTGGTTAAGGAGTAGATTAATTAGAGCATTACTGTAAACCTTGTGGGTTCATGAGGTATGTTAACAAGTCAGGTGCCTGCAAGGGTTTATCATAACCCCACTCAGTGGGCCCCTGGTGGTTCAGTTGGTATGGTGCAATATACATTAATCCTTCCATTGATAGCGAAGCTGGGTCGAATTACAATAAGTGCAGATATGTGATCCACACACAGGGAAGGTAACTAGCTGATTAGCGTGTCTGTGCAAGCCTGAAAATTGTGTGTCTGTCATTTGCTGTATGAGGTCCCTATAGGGTGAATTTAGTGATGCTAGCGTCTATCCCACACAGCGTGCTAGTGTCACCAAATCCACCCTCTGGGGACCACATGCTATTGGAGACATAGGATCAGATTGAAGTTGCTCCAGTTGAAGTTGGTGATGTTCACCCATCAGTCATCTCTTTTATGCATTTTATCTTCTGCAAATTAGGGGATATAGAAACTTCCCAGAAGATGAAGCCGAAGCAGAGTGAGGTCCCCAGAGGGTGAATTTGGTGATGCTAGCCCACTGTGCGGGATAGCATCACTAAATTCACCCTCTGGGGACCTCATTCTGCAAATGACGGACACACTATTTGCAGTCTTGCTGATTTGTATATCTGTGCAAGTATGTCAGTTGATTTCTGGGGGTCGGTGGTTTCTACGTGCAGTGGAGTGATTTCCCAGTGAAATTTACCCTCTGTGTGGTGTTTCCTCCACCTGTAAAACCGAACGGCATATGGCCTAGCAGCTGAAAGATAAACCATAATAAACATTTCCCACCGCTCCATGATTGGGTAGTATACTGGATTACATGCATCATTATGTGAGTCTGTCCATGTGTCTGTTCATCTGAGCAGATATCTCATTAACTGGTTATCTGATTTCAGTCAATCTTAGACAACTTCTGAGATATTTTATGAATGAATTTTCACTTCTTAAAAAATGCCTGTTTTTTAAGAAACGGGACGAATTATGATATTATATCCATCTGTCCTTCCGTCTATCCATCCATTCGCTGTTGGTTTCCAGATGTTAACTATAGATATTCTCAACTGAATGGAATGAAATTTGTTTCGAATTTGGGTTCTATCCACCTATTTTCACTTGAGATATCAGCTGGAGTTATGACCCTTTTTGTTGGAAATTTTACTCCATTTTCGTTTCTGGATAATAACATTAGTAAGTCTGAACTGTGAGTTTACTTGCCAATTACAGGTTAAGTTTCAATTTTCAACAGAGTTATGGGCCTTTGTTGGAATTTAAACGGGGTATTTTGCCACACCCTAGTGATGCTCTTGTTTATATCTGGTTTCAGCCGTGATCGACAGCACAAATTTTGCTTCAGTATCGGTAGAAAATTACAGGAATGTTTGGAATTTAGCAAAATAGCCTGCAATAACCACAGGTACATGGAACAGAAAGGCCCCACTAGCAAAAGTATATAAAACTCTGTGTTATATACTTTTGGGAGTGCAGTCATTTTGTTCCAGGTACCTGTGGCAATAACTGGCACTGGTAGATCCTTATGTAGGTATTTAGTATGTGATACCCCTCACCAGTTTTATCACCAGGCCGTGGGGGGGATTACAACCTGTAAATGTTTGAGAAAATTTGAGATTGTTAGCATGATAACTAAAAAAAATATGGCCTGACTCAGTTGATATTTGGTATGTTATTCCTCACACATTGCATGTGTTGTGACACTATATGTCCTTACTCAGCAGGGTGTATAGCAATGAAACTGTTAAATAACAGATGCCATATTGTGCACCAAAGGTCTACTCACAAACTAAATGAATTATTGATATATTTGCAAAGAGTAACAAGTTTCTATGATTTCAAATGGCGGTCGTTTGGTTTCCTTCGTGTCACAATATCATTTGAGCAGACAACTTTTACACTCTGTTGGTAATAATTATTCGTAAAGCCCTAATTAACATGAATAATTAATTAGTAATTATGTTCCTATCACTCAGTTCTTTTTTATTGGCTTTTATAAGGTAGTAGAGTGAACCCACCCGCTGAGGAACAAAGACAGCTTTATAACTAATTGATCCATATCATGAGGCTTATACTTCATCAAAGCAAACTAAACACCAACCATACATGCTACCATACATCAACCATACATTCTACCATACACCAAACCATACACGACCATATATTCTACAATAGACCCACCATAGACTCAACCATACACCAACCATACATGCTACCATACACCAACCATAGAACCAACCATACACCAACCATACATTATGCCTTACATCAACCATAGATTATACCATACACCAACCATAGATTCTACCATACACTGACCATAGATTCTACCATACACTGACCATACATCAACCATACATGCTACCATACACCAACCATAGATTATACCATACACCAACCATAGATTATACCATATACCAACCATAGATTATACCATACAACAACCATACATCAATCATACACCAACCATATATTCTACCATACACCAACCATACATTCTACCATACACATGCTCCTGGATATTTATCTCTATCTTCTGCTTTATACTTCATAACAACACTTTAACACCAATATCCATTCTACTATACATTGATAATAACCACACACCTAATAACTATTGCCTGACTTTAACCCTTTGAGTGCCAGGGGCCGATCTCATCGGCCCTATACCTACAAAATAAGTCTGTTAAAGAATATAAGAATAAATTATTAAAATTGTAAAAAATTGTAAAAAAAAAAAAATTGTTAGGCCAATGCATTCTCTTATATATGCGAGGCGACCTATGGTCGACTCGCATATATAAGAGAATGCATTGGCACAGGGTATAGGGTTGATACAAAAATCTACCTGGCACTCAAAGGGTTAAACTCTTCACTGCTAAATAATATCATGTGCTGTTGAAGTTATGGCCATTTTCCAGTGGAAAAATATAACGGGAATATCATGAAAACCATAAAACTGACTCCAGTGAAAAGCTATTATCATTCACAATGTCAAACATCATACACTGTTTCACACTTTTAGATACAATGGTTCTGATGCACAAATCTCTGAGTTCCAATATGAATAATGGCTAAATACAGATATACATGTACAGCACACAGCGTGACATTTTACAAAGGTTAAACATAGAATAGACTCCTCTTGTTTTCATGGAGGAGGTTCCTGGTGTGTCTCAACTCTATCTATACTAAAAATACTCATTGATGAGTGATTCCCATAGTAAATGTTCAGATAATATGTTCAATAAATGACTACTGAACTTATTATCTGAACATTTTCTGCTAATAAATAGGGCTCCTTCTGCACTTTTGCTTATATTACCTGTAAATCCCTCAAAATCTTTGTGTATCTGGGCATGTTTATCAGATACTTACTGTGTGTGTTTTATTTCTATTTACAAACAGTGCACTGGAGTGATATCCTATTTAAATATGCCTCTTTGTGGTCTTTCCTCCACCAAAAAAAAATACTGTCAAAGTCATAATGTGCCCTAGTGTCTGAAACGAAAAAAACACAGCAAATAAAACAAAAAAATCCCCTGTATCCAGTCTATGCACAGTGCTGTTTATTCTTGGTATAAGTGAAGTTCATGAATAACAGAAAGCCGTGTATGCTCAACACAGATTGTGTAAACCCCGAGTGTGTCAGGTATCACAAACAAATATTGGCTGATTCTCCTCAAACAAGCTACCTGTCGGCAGTTTGTGATGTTATTGATGCTATCTGCAGCCGAGTTCAACCAAACTTTGGGAGCTAAGATTTCTCATAGGCTTAATGTGCGTTAATTGTGACAGGTTTGAAATTAATTCTGCTAGTTTATTTGTATAATTCTCTACTAGCACAAATTATGTGCTTCTCTTCTCAACTTCAAACTACTATTTCACTATTCAGCATCTACAGTCGAAGCCTGCAAATAGTGTGTCTGTCATTTGCAGCATAAATTCACCTTCTGAGAACCTCAATCTACTTAGTCCTCAACTGCTGTGGATCAGAGTAAGGATCAGATTGAATTTCCCCAGTTGAAGTTGGTGATGTTCACCCCTTTAGTACCTCGGTGATGCATTTATTTATTGCAAGTTTAGGGATATAGAAACTTCGCAGAAGGAAAAAGTAACTAAAAACAATGTCAATTTGAGACTATAGATACTTCCGCAAGATGAGACCCGTAAGCAGAGGGTGAATTTGGTGATGCTAGCTAGCTGTGCGGGATAGCATCACTAATTTCACCCTCTGACACACTATTTGCCAACAACATTGACTGTGTCAGACATAGTCAATGAAAAGGATGCAAACACCTGAAAATACATACACTATTTAATATAAAAACATTTGATTCTGAAGAGCGAAACAAAAATGTTTTGCTCTTCATGTAATGAGAAATACTGAAATATTAACCCTTTCTATATTAAATCTATTCTCCCATCCAGTTATGAAAGTATACATTGAAATAGTCTATCATTCGTCTAGAGGGGTATTCAGGAAATGTAAGCAGATGACAGACAGACAGAAAGGTAATACAAGTGTGGAAGGATTTTGTTTAATTGGTGGGAAATTTTTAGATAATATGTTTAGACATATGGTTGTTCGTTGATCTAAAGTAAAATATTTATTATCTAAACATTTCCTAAGGGAATGTATACTACTCGTTAATGAGCATTTAGTATAGAAAGCATTAATACAGTAATACCAGACATGTCAACCCTCCCGATTTCGGCGGGAGTCTCCAGATATTGGGCGCCATCTCCCGGGCTCCCGATCGGGAGATGGAATCTCCCGATATCACGCACCCCCCCCCGTAAATCACAATGAGAGTGCCTACGATTTTATGGCCTATCGCTGACACAAAGTGCAGGAAGTTATCTGCTTGTTATAATCTCCGATTGCAATTAGCCCTGAGTCAATTAAACAGGTCTTCATTGTCAAAGCATGCCTATCATTCAACCACCGTAATTGCAGCGACCACCGTAATTGGAGCGATACATAGTAAACAAAGGCACCATTGTTTACTGGCCGTCAGCGATACATAGTAAACAAAGGCACCATTGTTTACTGGCCATCGCTTTGTATTTCTGTACTGTAATACCCTAAATAATAGACTCCTTAACCACAGCAGAATTATGGGTAATTTTTCAGGATTTAGTCGGTAATATGGCTTGTTGCCATTCATTGGAAAGCTCTCAAGCCATATTTCCGATTAAATCCTGAAAAGTTATCCATAATTCTGCTGTGGTTAAGGAGTCGATGATTATTTAGGGAATTACTGTGTGGAGTACCTCATCTGATATGGGTGGCACCATGTGTGTTTAAATCAGAGTGACTCATCTGATGTCGGTGGTACCAAGCCAAGATTCCAAACTATCTGTATTTTGGTTGTTAGGCGATTATACAGTAATGCCCTAAATAATCAACTCCTTAACAACAGTAGAATTATGAGTATTTTTTCAGGATTTAGTTGGAAATATGGTTTGTTGCCATACTGAGAGCTTTCCGATGAATGGCAACAGGCCATATTTCTTACCAAATCCTGAAAAATAACCCATAATTTTGCTGTGGTTAAGGAGTCGATTACATAGGGCATTACGTTGTCCAAACTTCCATGTACAGCTAGTGAAATCGGTAAGGACAGATACCTACATCTCACTGTTGGTTATTTTATATATCTCACTGACACGAACATTGATTGGTAAGTTCATGTTTAACTCTGATGTACTCTCTTTACAGGTGGGCTGACACTGATGACATCTGATCAATGTTAATCCTGCTGTGCTGCCGTCATCGATAGCAATCCGGAGACATCTTATTGACAAACTCTGAAAAGCGCCACATACGTGATTGCTGCAGCAAACAATAGGTTACAGATATGTGATGTGCCACCAGAATGGATGATCCTACTCAGTGTACGCTGATCATATCTTATTCATATGTGTAGGAACACAATTCAAAGTATCTTCATAAAGTACCACGGATAATTAAACATCCAACATTGGTGATTTACTGTGAGTCTAAACTCAGTGAAATAAAAAATTCTGAATATTTCCATATTGTCTGACAGAAAATTATATAACAGTTTTGTGAATTACTTTGATGCTAAACTAAGTGAAATCGTACATTCGTAATATCTTCATGGTACGACAGTTTTGTGATTTACTCAGTGGAATCATACTGAAATATATTTAGTGGAATCAACTAGAATATATTTAGTGTCATCGAGTTAGTGGAATCGCACTAAAATATTTCTAGTGTCGTTCAGTTCCTTGGAACAGATGAGGGAGTCACCATCGACAATGTCTGATCATAGTGAATGCGGAAGCGATGATTCCAGTGGAAAGTGTGACGATATATGCCGTGATTTCTTAAGGAATGTTTGCAATCGCGGAAGCCGTTGCCGGTATCGGCATCCTCATACATACGAAGCTAAGGACATGGGACGCAAAAATGGCTATACATTTTGTCATGACTTTCAAAATTCCGGCTGTCACCGTCCTAACTGCCGATTTTTGCACTGCTCACGTGAAGAAGAAGAGTATTTCAAACAGACTTCTAGACTGCCTGATCGGCTACAAAATGCTGTATCTCTCGGGATTGGGGTCGCACCGAGTGAGCTGCCACTTTTAAAGGGAGAAGTTCCTGTATGCAAAGACTTCTTGAAGGGAGACTGCAAGCGGGGTAGTAAATGTAAGTTTCGACATATCACCGTGAATGATTACGAATATCAGTTACGTAAATCAGATCATCGTAGCAATAGCATATCTGATCATTTTGACAGTGAATTTGATCAATTTGAGCGATTTGAATATGGACAAGTTGTTAAGCGGCGAAGAACTGAATACGAAGGCACTCCGGGATTGGAGGAAAGGTTTTCTAGTGCGAAAAATCTCAGCTATCAGTTACTGGAAGATGAAAATCAAATTTTGCGGCGTAAGGTCGAGGAGCTCAAAAAGCAAGTTTCCGATCTTACAGCAACAAATGAAGTTTTGTTGGAGCAGAATGCGCGCTTTCGCATCAGCAAAGCAAGTACAGTACAGACTGTTAATATTCCTGTTTGCCAGGCTCTAGCATTAAGTCACTCACTAACTGGTGCTGCCCCGACGCAGCTAGCGATTACCAGTGAACTAGCCTCGCAGCATGCAGCGACTTTGCAGCGATTAACACGAGAATTAGCGCAACCTGTTCCTGGAACAATACCTTCAGGTACGGGTATGGAGCACGCCGTTAGTATGAATCCGACGATAGTTGCCGGAACAATTCCCCAGCAGAATCTCTCTGTCGGGTCACTCGCTCCCGCGTCTGTCGCCATTCAGCAGAATCTGCCGCATCTGACACTGCCCCAGCATCTGAGTGTTAGTATTGCATCGTCCCTGCCGCAAAACATCATGACTCCATCCACACAACTCATATCTTATCCAATCGTGTCGCAGAATATGAGGACTTCTGTGGCATCCAGCAGCCTAGCGCACTGATCATATCCAGGTGAATAACTTTTGTGATTAGCATTAGTTGCACTGATTAACCCTTTGATGACTGGAGCGTCCTGAGTTTTTACGAAAACCCTGTGCCAATGCATTCTCTTATATATGTGAGTCTCCCATAGGTCGCCTCATATGTATAAGAGAATGCATTGGTCTAACAATATTTTCCTTGATCTTACATTGTAAGCCAGTGTATTCTCTTATATATGTGAGGCGACCTATGGTTGACTCGCATGTATAAGAGAATGCACTGGCACATAGTCTTTAATGCTGCACCAGCACAGCTCCCGTCATGAAAGGGTTAACACTTTCTTTTCTAAATGCATTCTCCCATTCAGCTATAAAAGTATACATTTGAATGATCTATTGTTTATATAGAGGGATGTTCATGTAATATATGCAGACGACATACAGAAGAAAAGCTAATACAAGTGCAGAAGGATTCGTATTCTTTGGTGGGAAATGTTTAAATTCAACTCAAATTCAATAGTTGAACTTTCCTAAGGGAACTACTTGCCAATGAGTATTTAGTAAAGAAAGGGTTTACCCTTTAAAGACAGGAGCTGCACTGGTGCAGCATTAAAGATCCTGTGCTAGTGAATTCTGTTATATATGTGAGTCTCCCATAGGGCACCTCTTGTATATAAGAGCATGCACTGGCTTACAATGTCAAGGTAAATATTGTTAGTTCAATGCATTCTCTTATATATGTGAGGCTCCCTATGGGAGATTCGCATATTTAGAAAATGCATTGGCACAGGGTTTTCGCAAAATTTCAGGAAGAGCCTGTCATGTAAGGGTTAAGGGGGATATATATGTCCAAGTTTCAAATTAAAGTTGTGTTCAAGTTTCCAGACCCCCAGCTATAACAACATACAAAATATAATTTAGCATAATTTTTATACATCCATCAGCTGCACCCATTTTAAAAAGGGACGTATTATGTTTATGGTCTGTCCGTATGTCAGTCTAGCTGTTTGTCCATCCACGATATACATTTGTTCTTGGACATTGGTCCTCACCTCAGATTTGTTATTATATTAGTTGAAATCTTTAAAAACCATTGGGAACCCCTTAACATTCAGTGTACTCAGCCATAAATTATACAATGACTCGTTATTGGAGCCTTCAGGACATTGCTAATGGACGTTAATTGGTCAAATTTGTGTGTTCAGGTTTAACTGACAGTAGAATTTATTCATTGATGCAGAATGACATTCATTTTCCGTGTCTGCGAATAGAGATAATAGCAGACCATTGGCCTTATTAACAAGTCAGATTTTCACATTGTTCACTGGTTCATACATAGAGTGCTACGGGGTATAAACCAAACATTATAGAATCTCTTTTTCTTCCCGACAAATCTTTCCAAATTTTCTATGAAATTATTTTTCCGATTTTTCAAGACATTCAAGTTTACATTATAATTCATCTATGCCTAGCATCTGGTGTAACATATTTCACCAAAAAGGGTTTTAATCCTTTCATGACGGGAGCTACGCTGGTGCAGCATTAAAAATCATCTGCCAGTGCATTCTCTTATATAATGTTATTCTCCCATAGGGAGCCTCGCATATATAAGAGAACACATTGTCTAACAATATTTACCTTGACCTTGTAAGCCAGTTCATTCTCTTATATATGCGAGGCTCCCTATGAGAGGCTCGCATATTTAAGAGAACTGGCACAGGATCTTTTATAATGCAGCAACAGTGTAGCTCTGGTCATGAAAGGGTTAAAAGTTAGATTTTCTAAAATAGTAACAAATCATATGTCCCTGTTCATGGGAAAATAGTAGTAAAAATTTTATTGTGACAGATGCGTAAGACAAATAACTGTTACCTTAGGTACCAAATTTAGTTTGTAGAAGGTATAATAATATATCATCGGTCATACTTATTTATCTCTTGAAGATCATTATGATTGAGCAAATTTACCAAATTTAGTTTTTAGAAGATATAATATAGTGCAGTGCGCCTACAAATTTCATAATTTTGTGTAACCTATTTTTTGTTCAGCTAGTTTGTATCTTGGCAACCCACAGGTTACCAGAAAGGTTAAACAAACTGTTATACAGGTATCACTACTACTGAAATTATAACCTAGCAATGAATAACTGATTGAAGTAACAATTTTAATGTCCATTTTGGGACTTGATTGAGCAATAATTAAGGTGAGAATCAATAATTGTGAGACCTACAGAAAATGAACTTCAGCTCGACCTGTTTTTGTTTGCGTCATTAATATTTTAGGTAAATTCGAGGCTAACTGAACAGTTGTTTGCCTCAAATTTGGATGCCTGAATATATCATTGGTCATACTTATATATCGCTTGAAGATTATTATGATTTGCTGATATGTCGCTTGCAGCTCATTATGATTTTATACGATTATCAGTAGTGCGATATTACTTTTGTTTCCACTCGTTCTCCACTCTTATCCTTTTGTTAGTTTCCGGGGATTAATGATCCTTGCTTTGTCTGCATTGAAATTAAGTTGGCGTGGTACCTGAATAATTAATAATAACCCATGTATCCTTTTATGTGGATTCATTATAACAAAGCTGTCTGGTCTCCGCCCGCAGCCAATAATTACAATGACATATGGTCCTGAGAATAAGGTGCATCTCATTTGCAGAATGAGGTCACCAGAGGGTGAATTTAGTGACGCTATCCCGCATTCTGCTTAGGCCTCATCTTCTTTGGAAAGTTTTTTTATTATAAAATTTCTATAGAAACTTCTTCCCTTAGATTCTATTTCTTTTTTATTTTAGTTTATCTAAACCCAATATTGTCAGAGACACATTGCATAATTGAGGTTCCCAATGGGTGTACATCACACTGTTCACCATTTGGGAACTTCAATCTGAGTCATTGTCTCCCATAGCAGATGAGGCCATGCAGAATGAGGCCCCAAGAAAGTGAATTAGGTGATGCTAGCCTGCTATGTGGGAAAGCGTCACTAAATTCACCCTCTGCGGACCTCATTCTGCAAATGACAGGCACACTAAACTCAGGCTTGGTCATGCAGGTTCTGGCCTGTGCTCTTTTATAAGGTTGGGCAGAAACCAGCCTGATTATAGTGTCTGTCATTTGCAGCATGAGGTCCCCAGAGTGTGAATTTAGTAAAGCCATCCTGCAAAGCAGGCTAGCATCACCAAATTCACCCTCTGGGGACCTCATTCTGCTTAGGCCTCAACTGCTATGGTGGGAGATCTAGGATCAGTGTGAAGTTCCCCAGTTGAAGTTGGTGATGTTCACCCATTAGTCACCTCGATTATGTATTTTATCTTCTGCAAATTAGGGGATATAGAAACTTCCCAGAAGGGAAAAAGTAACTGAAAACAATCTTAATTTGAGAATATTGACACTTCCCAGAAGATGAGGCTTAACACTTTCATGACTGGAGCTTCCTGAAATTTTGCAAAAACCCTGTGCCAATGCATTCTCTTATATATATGTCGCCCACAGGGTGCCTCGCATATACAAGAGAATGCATAGGCCTAATACTATTTTCATTGATCTTGTAAGCCAGTGCATTCTCTTATATATGGGAGGCTCCCTGTGGGAGGCTCGCATATATTAGTAAATGCACTGGCACAGGATCTTTAATACTGCACCAGCGCAGCTCCCATCATGAAAGGATTAAGCAGATTGAGGTTCCCAGAGGGTGAATTTGGTGATGCTAGTCTGCTATGCGGGATAGCATCACTAAATTCACCCTCTGTGGACCTCATTCTGCAAATGACAGACACGCTAAACTCAGGCTTGTCTGAGACAGCTGATTTCAAGATTAATCATCAAGGAAACTTTTTCATTAACTAATTTTAGATACTGTATCTTCCCACACAGCCATCCTAACCTCTTGTCATGTGGTAGAGAACAATATAAAGAGATGTTCTATTGAAGACTAGATATGCAGTTATCAAAAAATTTCTTCTCGGAATCAGTTGTATGAGGGTTAATTATTGCCAACAGAGGACCATCGTTTTAGTTATCTAACAGGACGGTTTTCACTTTATATGGCAAGGGGTGTCTAAATCCGCCGATAATAATGACTACACTCTTACTAAACAATTGTAACATTTCTAACACTGTTTCAAAATGCCTAGTGGAGATAAATGTACAGTAATGCCCGAAGTAATCGACTCCTTAAACACAGCAGAATTATGGGTAACTTTTCAGGATTTAGTCGGAAATATGGCTTGTTGCCATTCATCGGAAAGCTCTTGGTTTAAGGAGTCGATTACTTAGAGCATTACTGTACTGGATTCATGCACTTTTATTTACAATTGCAAGCATTGGTTTATTTTCTGTGAAAAAAAAACTATTTGAGCAATGTTGCTGCCCACTTAGTTGTAGTGAACATTCAGACGACCACGATTCAATCGTAAGTGGAAGGATTTTCGTTGTAGGAAGTAACTGGTAGTTCTCATGCTCACGTCAATATCACAAGTAAAAAAATAATATCAAGCACTGTTTTATTTTAGATTCGAAATTGTGGAATATCCTTGGATACCTCCACTTGCTACGTATTTGCAGTCGTGTTTACGTAAAAATCATAGCTGGTAAGATCGTAGGGTAGTCAATCACATGCTACGAACAACCTACGATATCATCATGCATGACAACATCGCAATTGAATGAACAAACTATCCACAATTTTGTCGGGCCCGGATTCCTCAACTTACGATTGAATCGTGGTCGTCTGAACGTTCACTTAAATGGGACTTCCTGGTTTTTAACCCTTTCATGATGGGAGCCACGTTGGTGCCAGTTATATATGATAGTCTCCCATAGGGAGCCTCAATCCACTAATTCCTGTTCTGTGATTGGTCAACTGCCAATTGGGTCATGCATTTCATATCTCAATAAAATAAACCATAACATGAACCGAGGTCACATCTTGTTGACCTAGATAACTTTATAGATTAACTGGGCATGTTTTTTTTAAGTGGGCGGCCATAAACTAATCAATCCCTATTTCACATGTAGAATATTGGGCTACCTTTTTGTGCATTATATAATACCAGTATATCAAAACTGCAGGTAGATTTCAAAAGAATTTTTTTAGCTGAGTTGAAAGAAATTAATAAGGAAAAAGCTAGATAAATATAAGAAATGAATGTGGTTTGAGTGTGTTTTATTGACGGGTTTTGTGTTGTGACAATATATTGCAGTACATTTTAGTGTGAATTAACCGCTTAAAACACACTCAAACTACATTCATATCTTAAATACTGCATAAAATGTTGATAAGTGTGGCAGAATAAGAGATTGCTGACCCCTCAAATTCTCATAAATCTGTAACCCCCACTAGCTGACCCTACCAATATTTTCATAAATTTGTGACCCACATCACAGTCTTTTTAAACTTAGCGTACATTTGTCGCCCACGGTACAAGCGCGTTTAGCAATTGTACTTCAAAATTCATTTACGACTGCCCACATCACCACTTTTTGCAAATTCCTGGTGGGCCCCATTCAAATCCTCTTGATTTACTGGATAAATACATGTTGGTAAATCGACCTTGATCCAATTGTATATATCTATAGCCGATATTATTGGTTTTTTATAATGAATAGCATAGATTGGTCACTAATTAAGCATCTTCCTAGCAAACTAAACCATTATTTGTATGTGAATTGGCACAGATGTGTGAGTGGAGTTGATTGTTTGTAATGACAGGTCGGTGCTATAGCCTGGCATGATTCTTATCACTATTGATAGCTGGCCTGCTGAGGAGGCTCCATGATTCCATGCATTCTGGGACATTTCTAAAATAACATCTCTAGTATCTCTACATTACACTCATTCTCTATAAGTGCCTGGATTGTGTGAGGTCTCCAATCATCTCATTCCAGTTAGTTAGCTACTATCTCTCCTGCTACCTTGACATATATATTAATGCAAGTCCGAAGACGAGCTCTCATACAGTAATGCCCTAAATAATAGACTCCTCAACCACAGCAGAATTATGGGTAACTTTTCAGGATTTAGTCGGAAATCTGGCTTGTTGCCATTCATCGGAAAGCTCTCAGTGAGAGCTTTCCGATGAATGGCAACAAGCCATATTTCCGACTAAATCCTGAAACATTACCCATAATTCTGCTGTGGTTAAGAAGTCAATTATTTAGGGCATTACTTTACCGTAATGCACCTGTGATTGTGAGATCACTCAATCTCATTTTGTCACAGTTGTTGCCCTCTTCCGACTTCTTATTTGACTTCGGAAATTGCTTTTGTCTGAATCCCTATTCAGTAATTTTATTTTGTCTCAGAAAATTGGTTAAGTCTGAGTTCCTATCGAGTAATTTCCCTGTAATTTTCCTCTAGGTTCTAGACACAGATCAGCCAACATAGAAACCAGTGCACATGCTCTTAAAATGTTATTTGTTAATACAGTAATGCCCTAATCGACTTTTTAACCACAGGAGAATTGTGGGTAACTTTTCAGGATTACCCATAATTCTGCTGTGGTTGAGGAGTCGATTATTTAGGGCATTACTGTAGCTTCGCTAACCTCTCTCATGTGATTTAGCTGTCCAAAATTAGATCATGCCATGAATCTCTACCCTGGCTGACACCTGTAGGGATCATATTCCACTTGTACAAAACCTCGGAACTTTTTGAAGTTTTGACAGGGAACATTATAAAGTTGAAAAAATAACACAGAGAATATATTTCTTAGTTATTATCTGTTCCTTAATAATGTACTTCACTGCAGGTGAATGTCCCAATTCAAAATGTCATGCTTTTCCTTGGTATTTGTGAGCCAATATAGCAATAAAAAATGAATTAATTAACCAGGGGAAATTCCATAATTATGCGACTCATAGCAAAATTTCTCACAAATTTATTAAAATAGTGAACATTCAAGTTGGGACCTTCACCAACAGTGAAGTACATTATTAAGGAGCACATAATAACTGAGAAATATATTCCCTGCGTTATTTTTTCGACTTTATAAGGTTCCCTGTCAAAACTTCAAAAAGTTCCAAGGTTTTGTACTAGTGGAATATGATCTCTACGGGCGTTAGCCAGGGTAGAGATTCATGGCATGATCTATCCAATTACCAGAATTTACAAGATTCTTGTAAATTGGATAAAATATGTGTTCAATAATAAATTTTGTCGCCGGCTGATCACATGATACCAGAATCGTGTTCAAATTAGTCCATAAATAATGAGTTTCCCATATAATTGTCAGATTTGCCTGGGACTATTTTGTCAACTTATACCGTAGTATTATATCTCCTATTGAATTGGCATGTGAATGACACGTTCCACACAGACAACTGATGCACCACATTGTTTTATACGATACAAGTTTCATGTTTCGCGCATTAACCCTTTCAGCGCCAAGTCTGATTTTTGTATCAACCCATATTTCCTTGATCATTTTTCAAATTTATTGATTATAATAATGTGATACATTGATGGAAAGAGCTCTTTCCATCAATGTATCACATTATTATAATCAATAAATTTGAAAAATGATCAAGGAAATATGGGTTGATACAAAAATCGGACTTGGCACTGAAAGGGTTAACTCAGTGATATTATCAGATTAATTTAATAGCAGACGAAAATTTAATTGGTATTTTGACAGAGGTGTAGTAAGAGACAACACTGGTAGAGATTGGTTCAAAGAGTGATTGGAGTGAGCTGAAGGCCCGATTAGTATTCAAGCCTCACAACAAACCAGTAGCAGTTTTGCCCTGAACCGAAAAATCTTTTGGCCAAAAGTTTGGCCAAATGAAAATTTGATTGGCCAAATTAAAAAAAAATTTGGCCAGATTAAGCATTTTGACGATAGTGTTTTGAATCCAATATTATTTGAAATGGCTGGTTTAATGTTTGAGCTTACATTGTCCCCCTTTGTACAGCCGTCACAATTCAATAAATGCTCTCGTTACAAAATAAATTTGGGTTTTCAAGATATGATATTTCCAAAATAAGAAACCTGTGTGTTTCATCACCTTAATTCGTCGATATATTCAGCGCTTTTGAATGAACTCTCCCCGTCTAAACTTTGGGGTAAAAAAGTTTAGCAAAAAGATTGGCCAAATGAAATTTTTATTGGCCAATTTCGATAAAATTTGGCCATTGGCCAATTTGGTCACTGACAGCGCGAATATGACTAGTAGATAGTAATTTGTTCATTATGGTACATTCCTGCTTTCAAATTATGTCGAAAAATACTTAATATACTAGCACACTGATTTCATGTAGCAATTGTGACACCCCCCTCCCTTTTCAAGCTTCAGTATAGATTTGTGACACCTCCCACTTTCATAGAAATTTGTGACACCGGTACCCCTTCCCTTTTTTACCAGCATCTGGTCTTCCTGTTTAGAATTAATATATCCTGCATAATTCTTATCACTATTGATAGCAGAGCTCCACGATTCCATGAATTCTGGTGCATTTCTATAATAACATCTACAGTACATTACTCATTCTGTAAGTGTATTCGTGTCAAGCCTGCAAATAGTGTGTCTGTCATTTGCAGAATGAGGTCCCCAGAGAGTGAATTTAGTGATGCTATACCGCACAGTGGGCTAGCACCACAAAATTTACCCTCTGGGGACCTCATTCTGCTTAGGCCTCATCTTCTGGGAAGTATCTATAGTCTCAAATTTACATTGTTTTTAGTTACTTTTTCCCTTCTGGGAAGTTTCTGTATCCCCAAAATTGTAGAAGATAAAATAATTGAGGCGACTAATTGGTGAACATAACCAACTTCAACTGGGGAACTTCAATCTGATCCTAGGTCTCCCATAGCAGTTGAGGCCAAAGCTGAATTAGGTTCCCAGCGGGTGAATTTACTGATGCTTGCCCGCTGTGCGGGATAGCTTCACTAAATTCACTCTGGGGACCTCATTCTGCAAATGACAGACAGGCTATATGCAGACTTGATTTGTATAAGTGTGTGAGGTCTCTGTGGGCTGGTTTACTTTTTCCTATACTACCTATAAAAGGCAAGGGGGGCACAACCATCAAAAGGCATATTTTCCTATGTAAAATATGAATTTTTACCCTCTGCATGCCCTCTGCTCCGCCACCCTTGGTGACATGAACTTTCCTGGTACCTGAGAGGCTGAGACTGGTTATTTTTATACTTTCTTATTAAGTATGACTCTCTTCGAGTGGTATATTGATATGAATGTTACAAAATAAAAATAACCTGTCCAATGAGAGTTTTGGGAGAGTTAAAACTGGCATGGCTTATTTGAAATTCCTAATTATGTACTAGTATATACCTAAATTTAGGATATAACAACATACATGTACATGTACCTATCGAAAACAATTCCGACTGAACTCATCCAAATTGCCCTGAAAAGGGCATTCTGCATTAAAGTTGTCGTTCAAAATTGATTTGCGAAAAATGGCTCCTTAAAGATGGTCTATCTCTTCTGGTTCACGATTACAAATTACAAATGCGATTTCAAGACCACAAATAGCTATTTTGTGAATAAAATACATATAAAACTGAATATTGGGTTAATTCAATTAAACCATTTTATTATGCCTTTATAGATAAATAATATACCAATTAACTTAATTGGTATATTATTTATCTCTAAAGGCGTAATAAAATGGTTTATTTCTATTGTAAGATTGTGGTAAAATCTAGAGTTTAAATGCAACTTGCCGTGATTGATGGTGCTAACAAGATAGAGTTGTCGGTCTTGGTACGCTTTTGGTATGCTCCGAATGTTTTCGTGTGGCTTTCTGTTCCAAAAATAGCCCATAAATATGTCCCAAAGATGTGTTAAGAAATTATGAATTAAATTTATATTAATTATTCTTTATTAAGCTGCTTTCACATACATGCATTTAACGCATGTGTTTTACACATCCGTACGTGCATCGTTTCGGTCTCCAATGTTATCACTGGGGCTTTCACATACCATCCGCAAAACGCGCGCGCGTGCGTGCGCGCATAACTTTTCGCTCCGAGACCGAAAACGTATCCGCTAAGCGCACAAGCGGACAGGGGTATTCGGTGCGATGTCGTAATCATGGGAGATACTGCAGATATTTTGTGGTGTTTACGAATGAGAATGCTATTATATGTGGGGGTGTATGATAGCTGGCACCATGTTATCTATTCTTGGGTCAAATTAAACAAGAATTAAATAATTGTGATGGCAGGTATAGATCAAAATATACATTAGATGACATAGAATGCATATAGGAGCATAGGTATACCAGGTGTACCATGCCTAAAAATAATAGGTATGACGCTTGTTTTGACGAGAAACTTATAGATTCAGTACGGAAATATGAACGCTTCTTCAATCCTAAAAATATTGGATGCCACGATGCACAGATGTCCCAAAATTCATGGGAAACTATTATAAACAACATGAAGAACTCGGGACATGGAGAATATGAAGGCAATTAAGCTCTCAGTTCATGCATGATGGCAGGGTGACACAGTGTGTATAGTATTTGTTGTTTATTTTGGGGAGGGTATAGTTCATCAGTTGTTTTAACTGACACTAACTTCAAGTCAACATCAATATAGATTCAATATTCACTATACCATAAATTAGCATTCGGTATGTCGGTATTTCTGTTAGATATATCAATATCATGGCATATATTACCAAATTATATTGCTAAACGTCCTCGTCACCGGGGGAATCCATGACGAAAGGACAATATGTAAACACAAATAATTCTTCACGCATCCGCTACAGACGCGTACACGCAGAGGTAAACGGAGGTATGTGCAAGCTTAACGCGGACGTCCGCCTAATGCATCCGTAAAACGCATGCGTTAAGCACATGTATGTGAAAGCAGCTTTAGTCTTTCTGAACATGTAATTTACATATAAAAATATCTCATGTATTCATGCCCATGGAGTTCAAAATAGGACATTTCAGTACCTTACTCGTATTTAAGTATACTCCCTAACTGTAACAGTGAAGCCCTAACCGTCACAACATGTTTATTGTGTGAGTATACATCCTAACTAGAACAGTGAAGTCCTAACCACCACAACATGTTTATTTAAATTCGCGCAGTACTATTTTTTGCTCAGTTTTGAATTCGCGCACTTTGAATTCGCGCACCGTGCTGCGCGAATTCAAAACTGAAAAAAAATATTTTTTGTAAAAGACTTGTATCTGGTGGTAGTTTCAGTCCCTAATCGTTCCAGAAGGTACCTGTGTATATTAAAAGACCACCACAATGACAATTAATATCGAATAAATTCTAACTGCATCAACATTTTGTTGAGGCGATGGGTGGTTATGTGCTCAAAATAATCATTGTGACACTCACATGATTATGGAAATCAATGAAATGAAGTACATCTAAAACAATATCGTGTATATATGGCTAACTTGAGAGAAAATCAACATTTGGCTGCGAGTGTTTCAAATAGTTGGTTTGACATATTTAACTCAGACAGCATGACTACGTTGTCACTCCATGGTGTATGGAGATATGCTTTTGTGTCCATTCGTACGGGAATATGTGTACGTCTTACAAGTATTGCAACATCTAAGACTTTACCATGACTTGCATATGAATAATGATGTTGAAAATGCATGTCCGCATGTCAATATAATTGTCTATAATTATACTCAGTCCAACTATCTGTAATGTATGTACATGTAACTCAATATAGCTGATTTCCCCTGTGATTTGGTATAAACTGCGCGAATTTAAATACGAGTAAGGTACAACAATCTTTGTCTGTTCCTTGTTCTTCTTCCTTATATTACTTTTGATGATTGTTCTGCTGAAGTTACAATACTATATATATATACATTAAACCCTACATTCCCCTCCCCCAAGGGACAATAGCAGACATAGCAGTACCTCGCATGTTGAAGGTGACCAGACCAGCACAACGGGATGTATAAATGACAGGAATTGCGTTCCAATACTTGATGTTATTTCATACCATGACATTTATACCAGTGTATCTTTCGGACAATTGCACTATATTTTGGTGTACTTTGACAATTAATATAAAAGGAAATTGATTTACAATCTACTATATTGCGTGATTTTGTATATCGGGGACAGTGTGATCGTTTAATAAAGAGGTATCACAATCTCACAGTTAGCAGTTAAACATACAGACGCTCAGTCAAATCGGCTTGTTGTATAATACAGCCATCACCAAGCCTGAGTTTAGTGTGCCTTTCATTTAAAGAATGAGGTCCCAGAGGGTGAATTTAGTGACACTATCGTGCATTCTGCTCAGGCCTCATATTCTCTGGAAAGTTTCTTCATGATCAAATTTCAAAAGAAACTTCTTCACATAGATTCTATTTCTTTTTTAGTTCAGTTTCTCTATATCCCTAAATTGGCAGACGACACATTGCATAATGGAGGTTCCCAATGGGTTTACATCACAATATTCACCATTTGGGAACTTCAATCTGAGTCTATGTCTCCCATACCAGATGAGGCCATGCAGAATGAGGTTCCAAGAGGGTGAATTTAGTGATGCAAATGACAGGCACACTAAATTCAGGTTTGTATGAAACCTGCTGACAACTATCATCAATACGTCAAATAGAAGATTATTGTGAATGGTGTGCTTAATATGATAGTACGAAGCTACAAACTAATTTTGAAAGAAATTTCTGAGAGATAATATTTTGCCTGTTTTGGTGAAATTATGTCCGGAAATAGACAAGTTGCATGTTTGTTGCCACTCAGGTAGTTAGCAAAACAATGGAAATAGGGTGTCCAAACATATCCATAATTTGTTAAAATTGTCAATGTGGTATGCGTCACTGGAGGGCCAGGGGTCTAACTATGATGATGGATTGAAGTTCCACCTCGATTAATCCCCCAGAAAAATCAAATCTGGATTTCCAATAAGGCCACCTGGTAAATTGCTAATACATATACACACATATATTTAAAGTTCTTTCCAAATTCCTTGTTAAAACCAGTTTAAAAAAAAAATGTTTTTTACTCTATTAAAAAGTTAAAGCAGTCCTAAAGAGTCTGAAGTTTACAAGTGCCTGGTTCATGCAATCTTGAGATCTACCCGTCCACTTTTGTACCTGCCCGTGCAAAAGACAGGTGGACGGCTGGACACATGGCTGGCAGCCCCCCTGGCTAAGCCTGTGTTGCCACTGTAACCATGTTTCATGGCTACAAAGTATTATTGAAAGATATTTTCTCACAGACAATAATATGTTGCCTGTTCTCAGCTATGAATATAAGGGGAGAAATAACCGATCTTGTCTTGTTTTCTTTCGACAATTTTGGTGGCTTTAACAGCAGAAGTATGCTTGTATCACGTTTCTGGCAACAAAAATACATACCCTAAATATTTTAACCACGTTTCTTGCCATATCCATGCATCAGCTGTGGTTACACTATAATATACTAGTGTTCGGAAAAACAGTAGCACATATTATACTTGAACTTAGAAGAGAAATCTATATAACAGAGATACTGTTTATTAGTGTGTAGTACCCCAGTATAGTAACATGCCGTCATGCTTATTAACTGTAATCCATTTCTCAGATTGTTCTCAGATTGTTCTCGATTGCCTTACTTCTTTGATATACATCGCAGATGTCATGTCGGTTAGCTATTCCCCACATGGCCCATGTAACTCATCATAGCTCTGTTTTAGACTGTATATTCTGCATGTAGGCACTATATTTTTATATATAGTTTTTTTGTTATCACCTTGACTTTCTTCCAGTTGATACCAGTTTTGAGTAGAATTGTCTTGGCACATCTAGATGGCTGGAATTTAACACTCAGATAACTGATGAGTAGTTAATATATAGACAGAACACAATGCGCATCTTAATCGAGACTCTTTTATCGAATAAGTTGCGGATGGCGCAAGGATAAATTTCGCAAGAAACATAACTATGCACCATCCGCAACGAGTTCGATAAATGATTCGAGATTATGATATAAGTTGTGCTCTGTATTTATTCTACACCGTTCAGTCAGATAAGTTCAATCCATGAATGTCACCTTCATTGTTATTATAGCTACCTTTATTGTGATTTAAGTCTGACAATTAACCAGTAATTATGAGGGATCACCAGAAGCGGATGATCGATGCAATGTACGTCATCTTTCTTGGCGACAACGTCAACAAGAATAGTTCCGGCTTGTATTCCACTAGAGGTATACACTAATATGTATTCAATGGCTGGAAGTCCGTTGAATACATGTGACTCACATCAATGGATGTGGAATATATTTCCATAACTGATGAGCAGTTAATGTATTCCCATTGATTCATTCCGAAAGAATGTTCAGGTACATGTTCACTAAAAAGTTTGACAAATGACTAACAGTCTAACACTGCTTGTTGAGTATCAGAGTGTTTCTCTTCTTTTCTGCTCACAGTATCTGAACATCCCTACAAATAAAAAAAAACAACTGTTACTTGGAGTATCCATCCAGTATTCAACCAGTTAACCAAAACAGGAAGATTGATCTCGGCACATGGAAAAGTCTGGCATTAACCATCTCTCAGTTTTTGCTTTATTGTGTTGCTTCTATGATGTAGATCCCAGATGTCATATCGGCTAGCTATCCGACACATGCCAGGTTCCATAGTGTACTTTACAGATCTCAGCTCTTTTTATCCTCCTGCATGTAGGAACTATATTTTATGTATAGTTTTTATCACCTTGACTTTCTTCTAGATGATGCCAGTTTTGAGGATAATTGTCTTGGGATATGGAGATGTCTGGAATTTAACACTTAGATAATGAATTGTAGTTAATTTATTCCCATTAATTCATTTGTATGAATATTCAGCTAATAAGTTCAACAAACAGATAAGGCTGCTTATTATAAACTGAACATTTTTATATTTTTATTTTTTAGAGGTTTCCTCTTGTCTGATTATATAGTGTCACAACATCCCTACAACTGAAGAATGAACAATTCTAATGTATAATTTAATTTTAGAACTAAATTGTACAATCCAGAAACTTTAGAAATGGTTTTGGTTTATTGAGAAAGCTTGTATTTAACCAGAATCATTAAGATTGGTCTGGCATATGGAAATTTGTACCTCAATGCATTTAACTCACTGAATTCAGATTGGCCATGAAAACCCACTGTTCCTTTGATGCCAATAGAACCAAGCATATAAATACACTGATCATTCATATACTACATATCCATTGATTTCCATTGTTATCGGCTCTGTGCATGTCATGTATTTTCATGTCCATATCATTATGTAAAGCTCTCAGGGTCCCCTTATGGGAGATAACACTATATATTAAAGCATTATTATTATACAAGAGCACATTTCTGTACTAAATACTCATTGAACATTTCCTAAGGGAACTACTCATCAATGAGTATATAGTATAGAAAGTGATCAAGTAGTTAATAGTGAATAGTGAATTTATTGGCTATCATATTAACCCGTTCTATGCAAAATACTCACTGATGAGTAGTTATCCCTTAGTAAACGTTCAGATAATAACTTCAACAAGCGACCATATAGGTCGTTTTTTGAGTTTGTTATCTGAACAATTCCCACTTATGAATCATTCTGCTCTTGGATTATCTGTTTTTCTGTCTGTAGTCTGCTTGTATTACATGAACACCCCTCCAAATGAATAGTAGACCATTCCTATGTATCCTTTTGTAACTGAATGGGAGAGTTCATTCAGTATAGAAAGGGTTAAACATATAGAGAAGGTTGGTGTATAATTTTGAGGATTAACCCATTCTTTACTAAATACTCATTGGTGAGTAGTTCCCTTGGTAATGTTCCAAGCCTGCAAATAGCGTGTCTGTCATTTGCAGAATGAGGTCCCCAGAGGGTTAATTTAGTGATGCTGTCCCGCAAATCGGGCTAGCATCACCATCACCAAATTCACCCTCTGGGGACCTCATTCTGCTTAGGCCCTTAACTGCTATGGTAGACCTAGGATCAGATTGAAGTTCCCCAGTTGAAGTTGATGATGTTCACCCATTGGGCACCTCGATTATGCATTTTATCTTCTGCAAATTAGGGGATATAGAAACTTCCCCGAAGGGAAAACTAAAAACAATGTTAATTTGATACTATAGATACTTCCCAGAAGATGAGGCCTAAGCAGAATGAGGTTCCCAGAGGGTGAATTTGGTGATGCTAGCCTGCTGTGCGGGATAGCATAACTAAATTCACCCTCTGGGGGACCTCATTCTGCAAATGACAGACATGCTATTTGCAGGCTTGTAATGTTCAGATAATAAGTTCAACAAACGGTCATAGGTCGTTTGTTGAATTTATTATCTAAACATTTCCCACCAAAGAATATGAATCTTTCTGCACTTCTATTAGATTTACTTCTGTATGTCGTCTGCTCATATTACATGAACATCCCTCTAGATAAACAATAGATCATTCCAATGTATACTTTTATAGCTGAATGGGAGAATTCATTTAGTAAAGAAAGTGTTAACCCTTTCATGAAGGGGAATTGCACAAAGCATTAAAAACCCTGTGCCAGTGCATTCTCTTATATATGCGAGTAAACCATAGGTCGCCTCGCATATATAAGAGAATGCACTGGCTTACAAGATCAAGGTAAATATTGTTAGGCCAATGCATTCTATGGTCGACTCGCATATGTAAGAGAATGCGATGGCACAGGGTTTTCATAAAAGTTCATTGGTAGTAATTCCCTTGGAAATGTTCAGATAAGAATCCCCATCGTCCTGGAAATCAAGTCTGAATCGGAGTTCCAGAGGCAAATCTAATCAGATTTTTGTCTGGCATTTTGTATATTATTGGTTTGGCACAGGGAGAAGCATGGTGCGTAACCAGAAGCTAGTCTTATCACTTTGAGAAAGCTGGTATATAACCAGAACTTTGAGTATTATTGGTTTGGCGCATGGAGAAGGCTCATACATATATAACCAGAAAACTAGAGGATATATCTCTGCACGTGGATGTATATCGTTGTACATGTACCTCATTGTAGTATTTAACCAGAAAACTTGAAGGTTATAATAGTCTGATAACAAGGATAAGGCTGATGTTTTAAAGATGCATAATCTGAATTAACGGTTACTATTTCTTTTGCTTCAGGAGGGGGGGGGGTAAAAATATTTGATTCGAGTCGAGGAACCCACCCATCAAAGCTCAGAGTGATCAGATATCGATTTTTGAAATTTCTTATTTCTCGAGATATGTGCTTATTTATCCCACAGGGTTAGAGTGAAAGACAACAACTGGAATGCGTTTATAGCTACCTGTTCAGAAAATTGTCTCCATAATTATTTACAGGAAGCCGATACAATAAATGTAGTAGTAACCAATACAAACATGTGGGTGACAATTTTTTGAGGCACAATAACCGCCTATACAGATGTAAGCCAAAAGGGGGAGACACCAATCGAACGCGTATGTCCCAAAACAAAAAAAACAGGGAGGGAGGGAGGGAGGGAGGGTTGTCAACACAAGCGACTGTCCTCAGCAAAGAAATTATTGGAAAGAAAGATATAGTTCCCATTATTCTGCTCTTTAAATTATCCCCATTCGCTAACTAAATAGCAATACTGCCAAAAATATTTGTACTTTATAATTATGTTTTATTTTCGTCTAAGTACTCCGCAATATCAGTGTATAGCTTACTTATCTGAACTGTCATGCGGTATGATGTAGTGATAGATACGAGTGAAAGGTCTCGTGATCAAACATGATTATGTTTGTACCAAATTTTTTGTTTAAGTTTACGCATCTATAACCCTGTGCGATAAAATACGTCATTTTGTACGACAATGTTTTGTGGCCTGGAAAACATTTGTCAAGGCGACGGTCTCAGACAAAATTGCAGATGAAGATGGATAACTCTATAATCAAGTGGTATTACGGCAAAATTTCATGATAATCAAGTGATAATATGGCCATATATCGTTGAACAACATGTTGATAAATAACACATTTTGGGAAATTTTATACCATAGTGGACAGTGGTCAGCATTATTTTGTTGTAATTAATCGATTCTGATAACTAAAGCGTATTTGGAAGAAATGTAGTTGTTGTTGTAACTTGATGATATGGAGACCGTCTGATTGGATTGAGTACCTTTAAGCTAGATTAAATTTAAACACTTGGAGAAGGTCGGTTTTTATAACCAAACCCTTCAGTATTTGTTTGGCACATGGAGAAAGCTTGTATATAACCAGACACCAAGAGGATATAGGTCACTACACATAATGTTTATAAACGAATAGCCATTTTTTTGTCAGAAATTCTATACACAATTTATAAAAATACCTAGTTTAGCGGGATTATTTTCTATGCATGTTCAACACACCAGGGGAGTGTTCACTTCACTTTAACAAAAACCTAGATTTAAGCACACGGAGAATGCTGGTATATTACCATGACCTTGGGTATTGGTGTGGCAGATGGTGAAGGCTTGTATTCAACCAAAACCTGTGATTCCGCACATGAAGAAGGCTAGTACATGTATATAACCAGAACATTGACGATTACTCTGGTCACATGGAGAAGCCTCATATTATCCCTTTCTGTACTGAATGGATTCTCCCATTCAGTTATAAAAGTGTACATTGGAATGGTCTATTATTTATTTGGAGGGGTGTTCAGGCAATAAAATCATACGACAGACTGAAAAAAACCCAGATAATAAGAGAACAAAATGATTCATATTTATTGTTGGGAAATGTTCAGATAATAAGTTCAACAAACTACCATAGACTTAACCCTTTACCCAACAGAAGGGCCCTGTGCCAATGCATTCTCTTATATATACGAGTCGACCATAAAAATTATAAAATTGTTAAAGAATGTAAGAAAAAATGGTAAAAAGTTTTTAAAAAAGATTTTTTTTAGGCCAATGCATTCTCTTATATATGCGAGGCGACCTATGGTCGACTCGCATATATAAGAGAATGCATTGGCACAGGGCATAACTGTAACTATCACAATGTGGTCAAGGAGCCGGTTCCAATGATATCCATATTTGTATGGTTTTATTGAGACAGACCGAAGATATTTTAGGCTGTTGAAGCTTTATTTGGCCGGTTTTGGCCGGTTTGTTGGGTAAAGGGTTAATATAACTGAATATTTCCTAAGGGAACCTAGTTTCAGGACACAAAGAAAGAGTCATAACCTCATTTTGATTATAATTACCACGTTGTTTGCATCATTCATAGAGCATATGAGTGTATTTTGCACTAGTCCATGGCTCAACTTCATACATTTGTTGCATATATTCTGTTGAGTATAAAAGGAGATGGTTCAATAAATGGTCAGATTTAGTGTAAAGTACCCCCAACCCTTTAACCAACAAAACCGGCCAAATAAAGCTTCAACAGCCTAAAATATCTCCGGTCTGTCTCAATAGAACCATACAAATATGGATATCATTGGAACCGGCTCATTGACCACATTGTGATAGTTACAGTTATGCCCTGTGCCAATGCATTCTCTAATATATGCGAGTCGACCATAGGTCGCCTCGCATATATAAGAGAATGCATTGGCCTCTCCTCAGTCAAATTGAATAACACATTGTTTATGGTGATCACAATGAGATACAAGGACCCATCCATGTGCCGAAACCTATCCTCCAGGTTTCGGGTTATATATGAGCCTTCTCCATGTATTCAACAAACTACCATAGACTTATTATCTGAGTATTTCCTAAGGGGAAAAACTCATCGAGGAGTATTTAGTGTAGAGAGAGTTAAACCAGAACCTAGTTTCAGGACACAAAGAAAGCTGAAATTTAAGCAGAACCTTAACCCTTTACCCAACAGAACGGCCCTGTGCCAATGCATTCTCTTATATATGCGAGTCGACCATAGGTCGCCTCGCATATATAAGAGAATGCATTGGCTTAACACATTAAAAATTATAAAATTGTTAAAGAATGCATTCTCTTATATATGCGAGGCGACCTATGGTCGACTCGCATATATAAGAGAATGCATTGGCACAGGGCCGTTCTGTTGGGTAAAGGGTTAAGGTTCTGCTTAAATTTCAGCTTTCTTTGTGTCCTGAAACTAGGTTCTGGTTTAACTCTCTCTACACTAAATACTCCTCGATGAGTTTTTCCCCTTAGGAAATACTCAGATAATAAGTCTATGGTAGTTTGTTGAATACATGGAGAAGTCTCATATTTTACCCAAAACCTGGAGGATAGGTCTCGGCACATGGATGGGTCCTTGTATCTCATTGTGATCACCATAAACAATGTGTTATTCAATTTGACCGAGGAGAGACTATGTGACAGGACTGCTGATCAAATTAGATTCCTGGATGGGCCAAATCCTATTACAATGAGTTACCAACAAACTCCCTTTAACATTGAATAGCGGCAATCGTACTGAGATCAATCAGTCGTAGGCCTCAGTAAATCGCCGCTTTGCATGACAGGTCGAATTCAATTAAAAGCCAGAAGTCTCCATGAGGCATTTCTACATAGCAAGGTTTGTCTCATTATATGGCTGTCTTGTAAAGTTATGGGTTGCTGATTCAATCTACCTCCAGCCATTTTAACTACCTTCCCTCCGAAACTAACACTGCTAGTTCATAAATAATTCTTAGAGGATCGGAATTTTCGAGGGCTGTGAATCTGAAACAATTTTCTACCAATGATTTTTACAGCATTTCAGTCTTGGGAGGAGGTTGATGTTAATCATGTCAGGGAGAACCCAAAATCGATGTACTAAACCTCGATTTGTGTAAAAAACCTTGATCGAGGTTCTTCGAGATCATGTGATCAGTTACATGGACTCACTACCATATAGTGTATTAGATGAAATACTCCACACGATATTACTTCTATTACTGGCATTAGTATCATATTTGGTTTAGAGTGTTTCCCCTTATTTCATGGGTGAGTATTTTGACCAGTGGCCACATGATCTCGAAGAACCTCAATCGAGGTTTATTACACAAATCGAGTTGTAGTACATCGATTTTGGGTTCTCCCTGACCTGTTAATAGTGTTCTGCTGCAAACCTGAGTATAGTTTGTCTGTCATTTGCAGAATGAGGTCTCCAGAGGGTGATTTTAGTGACGCTATCCCGCAAGGTGTGCTAGCATCTGGGGACCTCATTCCGCATGGCCTCATCTGCTATGGGAGACATAGACTCAGATTCAAGTTCTCAAATGGTGAATATTGTGATGTGCACCCATTGGGAACCTCGATTATGCAATGTGTCGTCTGCCAATTTGGGGATATGCCGGATAGCGTCACTAAATTTACCCTCTGGGGACCTCATTCTGCAAATGACAGGCTTGTTCTGTTGCAGCTTTTAACTGTCCATAGATCTCTCTGAAGCAGGGGTGTATTATGTTAAAGTTTGTTATTTGCCGAAATTGTTCTCATGATTAAAATGAAAAATTAATTCCTAAAATGCAGTTTAATAATCAACATCGATCGTATTGCAGCAGTTTGAATTGTTCTATGGAATTATCAACGATGTTGGTGTCTCTCATTTTTGTGCTATTGTGAATCGTGCTTTTGGTTTAGCTTTTGACAGTCATCTCTTGGTAGTATATGTAGTTGCAGGTATGATAGCTCTATCTCGTCAGCGCCTTCTATCACCTTCAAATTTAGATTTTACCATTATCTAATGGTCAAAATAACCACTTTATAGAGAAATAATATACCCTACCCAATCAGTTTAATATGTATTTTATTCACAAAATAGATTTTTGTAGTCTTTAACTCAGGATTTATAAAAATGATGTAATTGTGATTCATCTTTAAACTCATACAACATGGAAAATAAAATCTACATGTTTGAGCTTACACATATCTGAAGTTCTCTATTGTTAGTTGTATCATTATTTATTCTACAGTAATGCTCTAAATAATCGACTCCTTAACCACAGCAGAATTATGGGTAACTTTTCAGGATTTAGTCGGAAATATGGCTTGTTGCCATTCATCGGAAAGCTCTCAGTGAGAGCTTTCCGATGAATGGAAACAAGTCATATTTCCGACTAAATCCTGAAAAGTTACCCATAATTCTGCTGTGGTTAAGGAGTCGATTATTTAGGGCATTACTGTATCTCTGGCAGGCAATACATTCTCCCTGCCCTTTGTGGGTAGAGCGTATTGTTTTCCCCCAGTTATATGAGTGTGTTTATGTAACTGATACAGGCTATCAATGCCGTTTCTTGGAAAAGTTCCCAGACTCCATATGCGATTCAGCTTTAGTTTTCAATGAGAGTAGATAGATGATCTGCATCAGGGGGGAAACTGGAGTCCAGGCCTTGTAACGCTGCCACATAAATCTACCAATGTCTTCAATCTTACTGCTGCTTTAACCGATTTGAGATTTGAGAAAACCCATAAAATGAGAACACATTTGGCAGAAGTATAACCTTACTTACTGACTGCCAAGGCCTGGTATACATATCACATATATCAGGAACCCATTTCACATAGAATGTATATGATTGTTTTATCAGACCCTCCCTGCTATCTGACTTATCCTATCATCATGATGTATTGGTGGGTACCTAATTTCATGCCATTGAAATGTGTGAGGTGAAGAAAAACCAAGATATAACTATACCCTTTGATGGGGGGCTGTGGCTTTAGTCTTTATATTGAAAACAAACAGATTACAATTGTTTACTGAATCTGTGGAGGTAGAATAAATAATTTGTTGGATTTAATTGCAGTCAGCTGTTATTGCTTGTACAGTAATGCCCTAATTAATCGACTGCTTAAACCACAGCAGAATTATGGATAACTTTTCAGGATTTTGTCGGAAATATGGCTTGTTGCCATTCATCGGAAAGCTCTCATTTCTGGAAATGATATTAGGGGTTAAAACACTTAATGGGGACCAAACTGAGATTTTGCATCTTGGGGGTCCTCAAAGGTAAGCCCAGTCCCAAGTTTTTGTGTCAAAACTTTCACTGCCCCCCCCCCCCCTTACTGATGGGTGTATACAGTATGCAATGTGTCGGCTGCCAAGTTGAAGTTATAGATAAACTAAACTAAAAAAAATTACCTTTGTGAAGAAGTTGCTGAAGAAACTAAAAAAACTTATTAATTTGATAAAAGCTAATTTCCAGAGAAGATGAGGTCTAATTAGCAGAATGAGGTCCCCAGAAGGTGAATTTAGTGATGCCAGTCCACTGTGCAGAGTAGCATCTCTAAATTCACCCTTTGGGGACCTCATTCTGCAAATGCCCAGCACCATATTCTCAGGCATTTTCCTATTCATTCATTTCAGGGAATATTTAAATAATAAGTTAAATAATCAGCCTCATTATTTGAATTTAAAATACCTGAACATTCCCCAAGTGAATTACGGTACCTGTAATGAGTACAGTAATGCCCTAATTAATCGACTCCATAACCACAGCAGAATTATGGGTAACTTTTCAGGATTTAGTCGGAAATATGGCTTGTTGCCATTCATCGGAAAGCTCTCAGTGAGCAGAATTATGGGTAACTTTTCAGGATTTAGTCTGAAATATGGCTTGTTGCCATTCATCGGAAAGCTCTCAATGAGAGCTTTCCGATGAATGGCAACAAGCCATATTTCAGACTAAATCCTGAAAAGTTACCCATAATTCTGCTGTGGTTAATAAGGAGTCAATTATTTAGAGCATTACCGTGCCTGAGCATTCCCCAAGTGAATTACAGTACTTGTAATGAGTACTCAGTCATTACTCCTTTAAAGGCCCACTTAATTTTTGAACCCCCAGATAATTTCATATAAAATATATGCCATACTATAAACCATTTGAAAGAGGAAGCTCCAAAACATTGTATTATCAACTTATTCGGTGTAATAATCTCTGAACATGTTGTTTATGTTGAGATATTGACTTGTGTTATGTGGTCAATTTTCATTGTTTTCAATGGAAGGGGAATAACTCTATATCTTATGTTTTCAATGGAAGGGGACTAACTCTATATCTTAAGATATTGAGTTATTCCCCTTCCATTGAAAATACATATTTAGTTTGAATTCTGTTGCATTCTGGGACCCATAACAGGGGAAATCTTTCTATGATTTCAGCTGTTTTCTATTTCCCCATCGGCATCTTCTGAGACACAGACATTTCAAATGGTGATTAATTATTGTATTTTAATCATATTTTATGGCATAGATTGTTATTAAAACCGTATATCAAGGTACTATAAAATAAATAATTGGTGACTCAAAAATTAAATGGGCCTTTAATTAAATTGATCTAATTTGTCAATATGACCATAATATTGCTAGCATGTGGGCCAATTTTGTTTGCTTTTGGACTGATTTTAATAAAACATTGGCTAAGGTATTCTGACTTGTCCCATCCAACAAGAAATTGTAAACAATTCTAAGTATTTAACTATATAAATTTCATTTATTTTTCAGGTAACGATACAAAAACTCACCAGGCATCATCCCAGACCTCAGTTGCAAAAATAACTGACGGAGCAACACCCCAGAATCAGTATCCCATAATTCACCAGTCATTAGTTCATCACTGCACCATGAAGCATCATCCCAATGTACCAGAGCAACTACACGTACACATATATGGTGACATCTCTCAAGCTGGATAACAGTTCAATACATAACTACATATACATATATATGGTGACATCTCTCAAGCTGGATAACAGTTCAATACATAGCAGTTTGAAGTTGAACAGTGCACTGTTTAATATAGTATATGTATTCTAGACCTGTGACGTCAGGCACGTGCGTTCAACAGAACGGAATCCCAGCCATTGCATACATATTGTTGTATACCACAAATGGAAGCTGGAATGACTTCGAGTTGATATTGTAGCCAAGAACGATGAATTATATAACGTTAATGACAAGCCTGAGTTTAGTGTGCCTGTCATTTGCAGAATGAGGTCCACAGAGGGTGAATTTAGTGATGCTATCCCGCATAGTGGGCTAGCATCACCAAATTCACCCTCTGGGGACCTCATTCTGCATGACCTCATCTGCTATGGGAGACATAGACTCAGCTTGAAGTCCCCAAATGTGGAATATTGTGATGTACACCCATTGAGAACCTTGATTATAGAATGTGTCGTCTGCAAATTTGGGGATATAGAGAAACTAAACTAAAAAAGAAATAGAATCTATGTGAAGAAGTTTCTATAGAAATTTGATAATAAAGAAACTTTCCAGAGAAGATGAGGTCAAAGGAGAATGAGGTCCCCAGAGGGTGAATTTAGTGATGCTAGCCTGCTAGGCCCAGACAATTACTGGTTTTTCTTTAGATTTAATATCACAATAAAGGTAGTTATAGTATCAATGATAGTCACAGTCATGGATTAAACTTATACCGACACAAGGGTGTGGAATAAATACAGAAAACAACTTGTATCATAATCAAGAATCTTTTATGAAACTCATTGCAGATCGTGCATAGTCACATTTCACTTGAGCTCCGCTTTAGTGAAATATATCATTTTGGTATCCGCCACTCAATCGGTTAAACATTCTCCATTAGGATACCTGTCAAGCCTGAGTTTAGTGTGCCTGTCATTTGCAGAATGAGGTCCCCAGAGGGTGAATTTAGTCATGCTATCACGCACAGTGGGCTAGCATCACCAAATTCACCCTCTGGGGACCTCATTCTGCTTAGGCCTCATCTTCTATGGAAAGTTTCTTTATTATAAAATTTCTACTATAGAAACTTCTTCACATAGATTCTATTTCTTTTTTAATTTAGTTTCTCTATATCCCCAAATTGGCAGATGACACATTGCATAGCCGAGGTTCCCAATGGGTGTACATCACAATATTCGCCATTCGGGAACTTCAATCTGAGTCTATGTCTCCCATTACAGATGAGGCCATGCAGAATGAGAGTCCCCAGAGGGCAAATTTGGTGATAGCGGGATAGCACCACTAAATTCACCCTCTGGGGACCTCATTCTGCAAATGACAGGCACACTAAACTCAGACTTGATGCCTGTTGTGTTCTCTCTATGTATAGAATATGAATATCTCTCTTGATTTCCAGTGTGAACTCTGGTTTTGCTATGATATAAAACTTTGAAAAAAACCTGAGAGCTTGGCTTTATGACACTCCTGTTTCTATAGAATATTCGATTATGCACAGAATAGTTGATTATGATGCACATGATGCACATGGCGGATGTGACCGATATTGGTTCAGAATATGCACAACTTGTATCATAATCGAGAATCTTTTATCAAACTCATTGCGGATGGTGCATAGTCACATTTCACTTAAGCTCTGCTTTCGTGAAATATATCATTGTGGTATCCGCCACTCATTCGATTAAACATTCGCAATTTAGATGCCTGTTGTGTTCTCTCTATGTATAGAATATGAATATCTCTCTTGATTTGCAGTTTTCCTGTGATATAAAACTTTGAAAAAAACCTGAGAGCTTGGCTTTATGACACTCCTGTTGCTATAGGAGTGGTAACAAATCCCAGGAGCTAGAAATCGTGAAATATTATTGGCCATATCAAAGGAGCTATTCTAGTATTCCAAATAAACGAGTAGTGCAGATCCAAATAAACGAGTAGTGCAGATCCAAATAAACGAGTAGTGCAGATCCAAATAAATGTGCAGGGATGAGCAGTTCGAGACCATTATAACTGTTGACGTTTGTAATTATGTGTTAGAGAAATTGTCCGGCATAAACATAAAACTGGAGTTTCCACAAGGGTGCATCTATTCAGTCTGCAAGCCTGCAAATACCGTGAATGAGGTCCCCAGAGGATGAATTTAGTGACGCTATCCCGCACGGTGGGCTAGCTAGCATCACCAATATCACCCTCTGGGAACCTCATTCTGCTTAGGCCTCAACTTCTATGGATCAGATTGAAGTTCTCCAGTTTAAGTTGGTGATGTTCACCCATTAGACGCTTCGATAATGCTTTTTATCTTCTGCAAATTAGGGGATATAGAAACTTTCCAGATGTGAAAAAGTAGCTGAAAACAAAGTTAATTTGAGACTCTAGATACGGTATATGTACTTCCCAGAAGATGAGGTCCCCAGACAGTGAATTTTGTAACTAAACTCACCCTCTGGGGACCTCATTCTGCAAATGACAGACACACTATTTGCAGACTTGCTGTCCAGTCTGTGAGGTAGTTCATGTTCATGTTTCTGTGTTCCTCTTCTGTGCAGTTATAAAAACATAAACAAACATGACATCTTAGACGGAGTTAGAAGTCCCGTTCTCGATCCAGGTGTATTTGACATCATAGTTTGGTATTAATACTAGTCATGTAAATTGTGGGTGGTTATGTGCAGCTGATGTAAAAACATATACAGCTGGCATCAATGAAGAAATAAACAACACCTCCCAGTGATTTTTGTCAACAAAACATACTCAAGTTTACGGTGGCTAGAGAATATGAAATAAACATGCAGACCCAAATGAGCAACATGCACAAGCCGAGTTTAGTGTTCCTGTCATTTGCAAAATGAGGTCCCCAGAGAGTGATTTTAGTGACGCTATCCCGCATAGCGGGCTAGCACCACTAAATTCACCCTCTGGGGACCTCATTCTGCTTAGGCCTCATATTCTCTGGAAAGTTTCTTTATTATCAAATTTCAAAAGTAACTTCCTCACATAGATTCTATTTCTTTTTATTTATAGTTTCTCTATATCCCCCAAATTGGCAGATGACACATTGCATAATTGAGGTTCCCATTGGGTACACATCACAATATTCACCATTTGGGAACTTCAATCTGAATCTATGTCTCCCATAGCAGATGAATCTATGCAGAATGAGGTCCCCAGAGGGTGAATTTGGTGACGCTATCCCGCATAGCGGGCGAGCATCACCAAATTTCACCCTATGGGGACCTCATTCTGCAAATAACAGGCACCTTATTCTCAGGCCTAAGTCTGAGACACTAAATTAGAAACTTCCTAACATACCCTGAGTATGATTTGAAAGCCGAGAATGTTGCAATGCTTTGAAATCCTTACTCATACTGATGATAATTTAAGAAATGAATATAAATTAGGTGTGTTTTGATGAAGAATAGGGCTCTATGGCTGTTAGGCACATTTAGCGATTCACACTAAACATGCCACAATGCCATATTTCACAATGAAATACTCTCAGGTGCCTAACAATAGTGTCAGCACAATTATTAAAGACATGTTATGTACTTGATCGGGAGTATTGAACTGATAAGTTAGAATTCAGGTGCTATATGCCAACAGAAGGAATGTAACTTTCAACTAACGTTGCAGAAAATTTGAAGCAAATCGATCGTACTACTCCATAGAAAACATCGTCTGAACTATGCTTAATTGTAAATATTTACTATTTGGTTCGGGATGCATCTATCAGCGATAAATTAACGAAAACGATTTCGCCATCGAGAGTTACCGCAGTTAGTTAATATATAAGAAAGATGGTGTTTGTTGACAATTTGGATAATAATATTTGTAAAAATTACTACTTTGAACAAGATTATTCTCCATTTCTATTTGATGACCCTACCTGAGTGTTTCACATCACTTTAATTTTGGAGAAAATTCCCAAGGATCACTCTTAGAGCGAAATTGCTATCACTATTATTAAATTGAGCCTAACCCCCACCCATCATTAGGCCATCACAATTATTAGGCACCTGAGAGTACAGCACATCTTGTTATTTTCTTAGTTATATAGCTTTTTGCTAATTAATTTGCATAAAATCAATGGAAATAATTTTTTATTTGGAGCTGGCCCGGACAGCACCATAAGTTATAGATAGAACCGCATGAGTGTCTGGATTTTGACGAATTTATTGCACGAGATTGTTGGCGGAGCGATATCTCGAGTGCGGGACGCAGTCCCGCACGAGAGGTATCGCTCCGCCAACAAATCGAGTGCGATAATTTGTCAAAATCCAGACACTTATGCGGTTCTATTTTTATTACATATCTCCGTATCCTAGTAAATTGACTCACAATCGTACATCTCCGGTACAGAAAATGTGAATTTAATTGAGTTTTAACGGCATTTTAGGGTTATAACGCAACAATTAGACAGGGAGCCCGACTATCCACGAGTGACCTCGACCCATCTTTAATTATGCGTTTGAATTAAAATTCTGTCCCTCGACAAACATATTCTTGAAATGAAACTACTTGAATGGATCATCTCATCGATTGATCGCTTATTGTTTCTTTATTGTCGTGATTGAAAAAGTAAAAATAGTAACGGCGAGAACCAGTCTAACAACACTGAATGAAATAGTTCCGTCGACAGATTGCACTAGTGCGATTCTGAGAATTATCACACGCCTGGAAACTCGTGCGATCATGCGAATTACGTTGATAGATATGTAATAAAACCCAATATTAACTTGATTTCTACCTGTGATGTATCAATCTGTTTATGTTTCATTTCATTTGGCCATGTGTTAATCCTTTCAGTGCCAGGGGCCGATCTCATCGGCCCTAATTTACCGTCTGTAAAATCGGCCCTAAAAATTTTTTTTTTTTTTTTTTTTTTTAGATATTTTTGGGTTGAATTTTTTTTTGGGTATGCTTAAGCATGCTATAGCGAATTTAAAAACAAACTGGATAAAACCTTAGGGGCATGTTATAACTCAAAACTATCACCAAGTATTCATAGTAATAATTTTGATGCCCATGAAAAACGTAAGATTCCAAGGCACTAAACCTACAAAATGAGTCTGTTAAAGAATATAAGAAAAAATTATTAAAATTGTAAAAAATTGTAAAAAATAATAACAAATGATGAAAAATTGTTAGTCCAATGCATTCTCTTATATATGGGAGGCGACCTATGGTTGACTCGCATATATAAGAGAATGCATTGGCACAGGGTATATGGGTTTATACAAAAATCGGACCTGGCACTGAAAGGGTTAACAGTTCATTTTATGGTGTGTTTTATTTGGGTATGAAACACATGACCCAAATGGGAATTGACTTATTGGGCATCCAAATTTTTTGTAAAACCTGTAAATATTATCCAAATAAACAAATCCTCATCAAACATATAGTCCTAACGATAGTTAACAATTTTCCCACACAGCGAAACATGACAAATATAATACAGAATACAGGTGATATATTAATTATTATGGGTCTACTCACTGCAATCGAACAAACATTATCTTCAAGTTTTTATCCAAGCCTCAGTTTAGTGTGCCTGTCGTTTGCAGAATGAGGTCACCAGAGGGTGAATTTAGTGATGCTATCACGCATAGCGGGCTAGCATCAATAAATTCATCCTCTGGAAACCTAATTCTGCTTAGGCCTCAACTATATAAGAGACCTATGATTAGATTGAAGTTCCCCAGTTGAATTTGGTGATGTTCACCCATTAGTCACATCGATTATGCATTTTATATTCTGCATTTTGAGGCATATAGAAACCTCCCAGAAGATTAGGCCTAAAGCAGAATAGGTTCCCAGAGGGTGAATTTAGTGATTCTAGCATGCAGTGGGATAGTATCACTGAATTTACCCTCTGGGGACCTCATTCTACAAATGACAGACAGACTATTTGCAGGCTTTGGTGTGGTTGTGAATGAGAGAATCCGCTAACAAAGCACCCAAAACCAGATTGTATCACTATTGTTGTGGGGACAAAATTGTTATCTTCAGCAAATTCAGAGGTAAATGGATATTTGATACCTGTGTTTGAAAATTGACATTTGGGTGTCAAATGTCCATGTATGGGAGATAACTATTAATGTTGATAACATCCAAACATTAGCATTGTGCTTCACTTTTTGGCAATATAGTCAAGGAATTTTGATCTGATAAACCCTCACAGTATTTATGGGGGGGGGGGGGGGGGGGGGGGTTATATACCACACTTGCCATTGCACTTGTTTATAAGATAGTGTATCTTTTCCTGACAAATTTCATAGATTATGGGGTATAAAATAATACGAGGAGTCGAGGACACCTGTCCAGAAAAGCTTTTATCAATTAATATCAGTTTGATTTAGAATTTTAGAATTTCTTAATACATTCCCGGAACAGTAAAATGGGATATTTTTAGAACAGAAATCTTCCGAAAATGTTTGTAGTGTACCAAGCGGGAGAACTCTATGCTGTTAGCACCCTCAATCAAGGAAAGTTTTATTTCAACTGAGAGATTTTACTGGTTAATAATTATATATTTTTGCCTTGGGCGACCTATTATTGACCTCGGCTGATATCACTCCAAACCAGGCTGATAACTCACTAAACATGGCTGATGTCACCGAGCAAAGCATAGTGTTTACATCAAACGTAACAGCCATTCGGGGATGCAGTCAGCGTGCTAGGCCGATATAATGACAATTTCACAATGGACTTGATGTAATGACGTTTCATGGTGTGTTTCAAGTTATTTCGAACTGGTATTTACTCCGTAATTTAAATGGAAATCATGAATATCTACTCGGATATAATGTACGTGGTCATACACAAATTTACAAATCTTCAATATTGTATTTAAGATGTAAATTTAGTTATTTCGTTCATATTATATCTGTCTATTCAATTTTATATTTACACCGATGAACTGAAATTGGTATGGATATAGTGATGGTATTACCATAAACTGTTGATCTAATTAATAACGAGGTTATTACTTGGTTAGTTGGATATCAGGTCTCAGGCTGATATGAAATTACCTCGTGCAGATATCACGGCCGATATTCGACTGACCAAGTAATAACCTCTAATAATTATGCGGGGAAGCATCAGAAATAAACCACTTTGTTATACCTCTATAGACAAATAATATGCACAATCTTCAGTTTTGTCTATTTTATTTTTGAAAAAGCTGTTTGTCATCCTTTTTTAAGTTTTTGCTGAACAATGAATAGAATGATATAAAAGAAGAAGGAAAGTAAACTATAGGTCACCCCGAAGATCCATATGAAGTTTGATGATAATCGGATGAGGGATGTAGCCTGCAGGGTGTGCCAAAGGATTTAGTGATGCAAGAGTAAAATCCAATATGGTTGCCAGCAGCAATGTTTTTAACATATGAAGTTTGGCGATTATTGGATAAGAGATGTGACCTGTAGGGTGTGCTAAAGGATTCAGTCATACAAAGAGTGAAATCAAAGAGTTTGGTGATGATTGAATGAACGATGTGGCCTGTGGGGTGTGCCAACATATTTAGTCATACGAAGAGTAAAATCCAAGATAGCCACTGACAGCCCTGTTTTTTAACAGAATTCGGAAAATATAGTAAGCTCCCATTGAGAGGTCACCACTAGGATCCATATGAAGTTTGGTGACAATCCGATGAGAGATGTGGCCTGCAGGGAGCCAAAGGATTTCGTAATCCAAAGAGTAAAATCGAAGATGGCTGCACTCAGTCATATTTTTAACATATTAAGTTTGGTGATGATTGGATGAGAGATGTGACCTGTAGGATGTGCTAAAGGATTTGGTAAAGAGTAAAGTCAAAGAGTTTTGTGACGATTGGATGATGGATGTGGCCTGTAGGGTATGTCAACGAAAATTAGTGATGGACACATGTATGGACGACGCACGCCAACCAATGGCAATAGCCCAAACATGACTAAAACAGTTGACTCACATATATAAGAGAATACATTGGCACACGGTCTTTAATAAAATACTGGGAGGAACCCGAATTCAAACTTGACCAATATTTTGTGCTAATATACCTGCATACCAAATTTTCAGTCTTACCAAAGTTATCCAACCAAAAATGAAAAAAAGCAAACGGACGGACACCCAGAGGGACAGACCCAGAACATAACCATTTCAGTTGTACAAAAAGGACAACTGAAAGCTGAGTATTAGCTACATGTAGCATATACCCACATTTTCCTCACCAAGTGGCTTCTGTGCCCATTTCATGTGGGGCAGGGTGACATTTCACTTCAGATATCTAGTAAATAGCTCGTTACTTTCCAATATGTGTCAGCACCATTCCAATCAACCTGCTGTGTTGCCTCTTCAAGGCTCGGTTTATTGGGTTTTGTGGAGGTTTCAGCCCCAAGAGGATCAAGAGGTCCTTCATTGATTGGTTGTTGTACATTAGACGATACTCTATTCCTCATGAATTTCTTACCTAATCAGAATGTTAAGAGATGAATAAGTGAGTTAAGCTGGTTCTGTTCAAAATGTGTACAAGCCTAGATATAGTGTGTCTGTCATTTGCAGAATGAGGTCCTCCGAGGGTGAATTTGGTGACGATATGCTGCAGAATGGGCTAGCATCATCAAATACAATAATTCTTGAGCTTGTATTCAAGCCTGCAAATAATGTGTCTGTCATTTGCAGAATGAGGTCCTCAGAGGGTGAATTTGGTGACGATATCCAGCATAACGGGCTAGCATCATCAAATACACCCTCTGGGAACCTCATTCTGCTTAGGCCTCAAATGCTATGAGAGACCAAGGATCAGATTGAAGTTCCCCAGTTGAGGTTAGTGATGTTCACCCTTATCACCTCGATTATGCATTTTATCTTCTGCAAATTAGGGGATATAGAAACTGAACAGATGGGAAAACATAACTAAAACAATATTAATTTTAGACGATAGATATTTACCAGAAGATAAGGCCTAAGCATAATGAGTTCCACAGAGGGTGAATTTGGTGATGATAGCCTGCTAGGGACCTTATTCTGCAAATGTCAGACACTATCCAGACTTAGATGTGTTGAGAAAATTTGAGTAAGTTTAGATCGTACTATGCTATTCCCATAGAGATAATATTCCCACCAGTTCAAAACCTGGGAACTTTTTAATGTTCTGATGGTGGGAGGGGCACTCACTTTATAACATTGAAAAAAAAATCGCAATTGATATATGACATATATCTCTTTGTTAAAGGTACTCAATCCGATCAGACCCTCATAAATTACTATTTCTTTGGCTTCGGGTGTAGAAAATATTTGATTCGAATTATCAGAGTGATCAGATATCAATTTTTGAAGTTTTGTTATTTCTATTGTTTGTGGCCAAGAAACACGCCGTCAAAAGGATGGTCTCGGTCAAAATTGCGTTATTATTACCACTTGATTTTAGAGTTATCCACCTTCGTCCGTTTGAATAAGTGTTTCTGTGACAATTATTAGTACACATCTCGAGAAATAACAAACTTCAAAAATCAATATCTGATCACTCTGGGCTTTGATGGGTGGGTTCCTTGACTTGAATCAAATATTTTTTACCCCTGAAGCCAAAGAAATAGTAATTTAGGGGTGCTTAACCCTTTACCCAACAGAACGGCCCTGTGCCAATGCATTCTCTTATATATGCGAGTCGACCATAGGTCGCCTCGCATATATAAGAGAATGCATTGGCTTAACACATTAAAAATTATAAAATTGTTAAAGAATGTAAGAAAAAATGGTAAAAAGTGTTAAAAAACGAGTTTTTTAGGCCAATGCATTCTCTTATATATGCGAGGCGACCTATGGTCGACTCGCATATATAAGAGAATGCATTGGCACAGGGCATAACTGTAACCATCACAATGTGGTCAATGAGCCGGTTCCAATGATATCCATATTTGTATGGTTTTATTGAGACAGACCCAAGATAATTTAGGCTGTTGCAGCTTTATTTGGCCGTTTTTGGCCGGTTTGTTGGGTAAAGGGTCGGATTGAGTACCTTTAAAAATTGTTGCATGAAGGGAGACTGTACCTAAATCCAGCCAATTATGAGGCCATCTTGTGTTATATTCACAGAAAATATGCAACAAATGAATGAATTTGAACCAGGAATGAGTGCTCAATACATTTATTATTATTGAATCATATTAAAGATGCATAATCCGATTACCGGTAAGCGCCCCTCAATTACTGTTTATTTGGATTCGGGGGTAAAAAATATTTGAATCGAGGAACCCACCTATCAAAGCTCAGAGTTATTAGATATCAATTTTTAAAAGCTATAATTTTTCACCATCAAGAATTATTAGTGGCCCATTAACCCTTTACCCAACAGAACGGCCCTGTGCCAATGCATTCTCTTATATATGCGAGTCGACCATAGGTCGCCTCGCATATATAGGAGAATGCATTGGCTTAACACATTAAAAATTATAATATTGTTAAAGAATGTAAGAAAAAATGGTAAAAAGTGTTATTTTTTTAGGCCAATGCATTCTCTTATATATGCGAGGCGACCTATGGTCGACTCGCATATATAAGAGAATGCATTGGCACAGGGCATAACTGTAACTATCACAATGTGGTCAATGAACCGGTTCCAATGATATCCATATTTGTATGGTTCTATTGAGACAGACCGAAGATATTTTAGGCTGTTGAAGCTTTATTTGGCCGGTTTTGGCCGGTTTGTTGGGTAAAGGGTTAAACAGTCGACGAGCCGACAGTCTCAGACCAAAATGCGGATGAAGATGGTTAACCCTAAAATCAAGAGGCTTTCTGTTGATATTAAAGCCAAATTTCATCGAACAACATATTGATAAATAACACGTTTCGGGCAATTTTATACTATAGTTGGCAGTGGTTAGCATAATTTTGGGGTAATTAATCAATTCTGATAACTGAAGCAACATTTCTAAAAATGTTGAAACTGATTAAATGGGGACCACCAAATCGCATTGAGTACCTTTAATTCTTTTAATGGATATTTTCTGTTGCTCCAGTCATGGAAGGGTTAAGTACCGACAAACTCCCTCACCCATAACTTTAGTGGAATAAAGATGGTCTCAAGTCTCTGGCGACAATAAATTGCAATTGGATAAGTTATGGGGCTATAAAACACAAATAACCATATTTAATTTGTTGAAAACTGCAACATTTGTCGAAAATAATTACATCATAAGAGTCTCCTACTGATCAAGCCTGAGTTTAGTGTGCCTGTCATAATCAGAATGAGGTCCCCAGAGGGTTAATTTAGTGATGCTATCCTGCATAGCAGGCTAGCATCACTAAATTCACCCTCTGGGGACCTCATTCTGCTGACCTCATTCTCTGGAGTTTCTTTATTATCAAATTTCTATAGAAACTTCTTCACATAGATTCTATTTCTTTTTTAGTTTAGTTTCTCTTTGACTATGTCCCCAAATTGACAGATGACACGTTGCATAATCAAGGTTCCCAATGGGTGTACATCACAATATTCACCATCTGGGAACTTCAATCTGAGTCTAAGTCTCCCATAGCATATGGGGCCATGCAGAATGAGGTCCCCATATGGTGAATTTGGTGATGCTAGACTGTTATGTGGGATAGCGTCACACTGTGATAGTTACAGTTATGCCCTGTGCCAATGCATTCTCTTATATATGCGAGTCGACCATAGGTCGCCTCGCATATATAAGAGAATGCATTGGCCTAAAAAAAATCTTTTTTTAACACTTTTTATCATTTTTTCTTACATTCTTTAACAATTTTATAATATTTAATGTGTTAAGCCAATGCATTCTCTTATATATGCGAGGCGACCTATGGTCGACTCGCATATATAAGAGAATGCATTGGCACAGGGTCGTTCTGTTGGGTAAAGGGTTAATTCACCCGCCTGCATGGGGACTTCATTCTGCAAATGACAGCCACACTAAACTCAGGCTTGCTACTGATGAAATAACTGGTCAAATATCAAGAACTGGTAAGAGGATATGAAATGTGGGTTTACAGGCACAAAATACAGGTCAAGTTCAAATTCGGTTCTGCCTGCAAATTTTCGGAATTTGCACTCAACTTTTGTTTCCGGATGATAACTTTAGATAGTCTCAACTGAATGGAATGAAACTTGGGATGTGAGTTTACTAGCCCAAAATACAAATTAAATTCGATTTGGGTTCTGCCTGCCAATTTTCACTAGAGTTATGGCCCTTTGTTGGAATTACCCCAGGCGTATTGTGCCACGCCCTAGTGATGCTCTTGTTTACAAAAAAATGGCAAATGTTTTGTTGTCATTTAGCATTATAAATAGTTTCGCAGGTTTCTGCATTTATGCCATTACATTTGACTGAAATAAGTGTCCTTTTCAGAAATTGTGCCATGCCCCCTTACCCTCGTTTGTTTCCGGCGCCCCTAACACCGTAAACTTGAATAAGTTGAGTTGTTCAACAGAAACATCCCAGACAGAATGATGGGAGATTTAAGTACGGATATACTCGCTCACCCATAACTTTTAGTTGTGGAATAATGTTCTAGTCTCAAGACTCCAGCAACAATAGATTGCAATTGGAAAAGTTATGGGCCATAAAACCCTGAGCATTGCAATTAATTTTATCCCACACCAATAAAAGTGAAACACAACGCAATTGTCATCCTGAAAAGAGATGCATACATTCTACTGATTGAATACAACCCAATTCACATGTCATTTATCCAGCATATACACTGTTCATGTCACGGTCCTGGGATATTGCTTATTAAAGGGGAATGAATCTTTGCAGTGGAATTTAAATTAGAGAACTTGGTGCGAATAATGCCTGATACCAATTTTTATTTTATTCAGTCTAAATTAAAAAATTCTAAGACGAAAAAAGGCATAACTCTGTCAGAAATGGTCGGACCGAACCCAAATTCTCACGTCACCTGTACTTTCATGTGATTAGCCTAACAATTTTTTTTATTTTTTTTTTTACAATTTTTTACAATTTTAATAATTTATTCTTATATTCTTTAACAGACTTATTTTGTAGGTTTAGGGCCGATGAGATCGGCCCCTGGCACTCAAAGGGTTAAAAGGGACATAATTCTGCCATAAATTGTTGGACCGGATCCAAATTTGAACTTGATCGGTAGTTTGTCATATGAAAGACACATACCAAGTTTAATAAATTTCTGTCAAAATACTATTCAACTTCCAAGTTATCATCTGGGCAACAAACATTTTGGAAGAAGACATGCAGATGGACTGACACCGCTCATTTCTATAGTGCCCCAATTTTGTTTTAGGGGACAATAAAGTAATTAGAACTAAGGACCATAACTATGGTAAAAATATGTGTTCAAACCCAGAAAATTAACTTGTAGTCTTGTACTGTATGCTATGCTAAAGCCCACATGCAAAATTCCATTCAATTCGTTCCTCATAACTAAAAGTATTCATCTGTTAACAAAAACTTCGCAGAAACAACTGTCCATATATACTCGAGTAAAATGAGTGTGCAAAATTCATAATTGAACATGCTCATGTGTCCTGAACTTTTTGCTAATAAACCTTCACATCAAATGTCATTGCATCCAATCCACTTTGGCTAAATATTATTCAGAACCATTATGAAAGTGTCCACGACACTGTAACTCAACCTGGAGACTACATAATACAACCTTTTTTTCCAAATGGCATATAAAAACAAAGATCCAACCATAAATGCGAGCTACAGGGTGTGCTGAGATTTGTATAACGCAATATTCGGATTTCAAAATGTCAATAAATGTTTGCTTTATATTCAATGGTGTTATAGTTTAAAGTGCTAGAGGCATCTTTTGCTGCTTCAGATATTAGGAGTCAATGACACAGACACAAACAATGTGGCAGTCACAAGTCTGGGAAATTAAAACTGCTAACCACAGTAGGTAAGGAATATAAGGAAATAAATGAACTGTCAATTTTGCTCTATGGTGCCTCACTGGAGTATAACATGGGCAAATTAAATCTGTCAATATACTGATCAGAATCTGATATAACACTATTTAAAGACAGCTGAACAATGTTCTCCGGGGAAACCTGGATAAAATTGTGTCTTAACCTCTTGGTTGCTTTACGTGAAATTACGTCCATACTTGGTACAGATGTCCGTACTGAGAACGCATGTAAAATGTCACATTGTGTGCCATACGTCCCAGTAACATTCATACTGAGTACAGACATATTTCAGTGCACTCGCAGACAGCCATCACCAATAACAGGAACTTAATTTGTGCCTCGGAGCCAGTGTATCTCAGCATATGATGATAGCCAAGCCTGAGTTTAGTGTTCCTGTCATTTGCTAAATGAGGTCCCCAGAGGGAGAATTTAGTGACACTATCCCGCAGAGCCAGCTAGCATCACAAAATTCACCCTCTGGGGATCTCATTCTGCATGATCTCATCTGCTATGGGAGACAGAGACTCAGATTGAATTTCTCAAATTGTGAATATTGTGATGTGCACCCATTGGGAACCTCGATTATGCAATGTGTCGTCTGCCAATTTGGGGATATAGAGAAACTAAACTAAAAAAAGAAATAGAATCTATGTGAAGAAGTTTCTATAGAAATTTTATAATTAAGAAACTTTTCCAGAGAAAATGAGGCCTAAGCAGAATGAGGTCCTCAGAGGTTGAATTTAGTGATGCTAGCCCACTGAGCGGGATAGTATCACTAAATTCACCCTCTGAGGACCTCATTCTGCAAATGACAGACACACTATAATCAGGCTTTATCATAGCCTTTGCATGGAGTCAGTTTTACGTTTTTTGTGACATTCCCCATTTATATTTTTCCACTGCATAATTGCCATGTCAACAGCCCAGCAGCACAAGATGTCATTTAAGAAATAAATTTAGTTTAACCCTTTCAGTACCAAGTCCGATTTTTGTATCAACCCATATTTCCTTGATCATTTTTCAAATTTCATTAATTATAATAATGTGATACATTAAGAGCTCTTTCCATCAATGTATCACATTATTATAATCAATAAATTTGAAAAATTATCAGGGAAATATGGTTTGATACAAAAATTGGACTTGGCACTGAAAGGGTTAAGTGTGTTTTATTGAAGGGTATGGCACTGTATGACCAGAGGCATACCCCTCAATAAAACACACAGAAACTACATTCAATTATTATATTTATATAGCTTATTCATTATAAATTTCTTTAATCTCAGCTTATTTTTTTTCTGAATTTGTCTGCAGTTTGGATAGTATGCAGCGCGGTATCTTGGCCCAATATTCCATCTATGAATTATCAATCAATTAATCTATGGATGCACACATAAAATACATGCCCAGTTGTTCTGTCCACCAAGTTTAATTATCTAGGTCAACAAGGTGTGATGTCAGTTCATGTTATTGTGTGTTTTGTTGAGATATGAAACACATGACCCAATTGGCAGTTGACCAATTGCCGAACAGGACTCTGAAAATCTTAAAAGGGTAATAAAATAACAGGCAAGATTTATGTGTCTAAAACAAAACAGTTGATGTCTGTAAATACTGGTATTTTTAAAGATGCATAACCTGAATTAACACTCCCAAATTACTATTTCTTTGGCTTTGGGGTAAAACATATTTGATTTGAGTAGAGGAACCCACTCATCAAAGCTGAGTGATCAGATATCAATTTTTGAAATTTGTTATTTCTCGAGATTGGTGGCCTGGTAAAAAGTCATTAAACCTACGGTCTCGGACCAAATTGCAGATGAAGATGGATAATTCTAAAATCAAGTGGCTTTGGCGTTGACAATCCGGTCATATTTCATTGAACAAAATGTTGATAAATAACATGTTTTGGATAAGTTTATACTGGTTAGCATTATTTTTGGGCAATTAATCGATTCTGTCAACTGAAGGGGTATTTCAAAAAATGTTGTTTATGTTGTTGTAATCTGATATGGGGACCATCGAATCGGATTGAGTACCTTTAAAGTCATTAGCAGACAGTATGGTGCGAAATTACACTAAAAAACATGTTGTGACTTGCGCTCAGAGTAGAAGATTTCAAAATGAAATGCTTAACCCTTTCATGATGGGAGCTGCCCTGGCGTAACATTAAAGACCCTGTGCCAATGCACTCTCTTATATATTCAGGTCAACCATACCATAGGTCGCCTTGTATATGTAAGAGAATGCATTGGCCTAACAATTTTTTATCTTTTTTTTTTATCAATTTTTCTTACATTCTTTAACAATTATTATCTTTTTTTATATCATTTTTTCTTATATTCTTTAACAATTTTATCATTTTGTCTTTTTTCTTACATTATTTATAAATTTTTATAAATTTTTCTTACATTCTTTAACAATTTTTAACATTTTGTTATCATTATTTCTTATATTCTTAAACAATATTTTATCATTTTTTTAAATTTTGATTCTTACATTTTTTAACAATTATAAAAAATAAATATAAAATTTGCTAGGCCAATGCATTCTCTTTATATGCGAGACGACCTATGGTCGACTCACATACATAACAGAATGCATTGGCACAGGGTTTTCACAAAAATTCAGGAAGCTCCCATCATGAAAAGCATATTCTTTGTTTTGAGACCATGAAGTCAAATTTTGAAGAAAACTATCCTCACCTCAAAATAACCATTCCGTTCATGACAGCTACAGTAACCCTTTCTATACTGAATGAATTCTACCATTCAACTATAAAAGTATACAGAGGAATGGTCTATTGTTCATTTTGATGGATGTTCAGGTAATAAAAGCAGACGACAGACAGATGAAAAGATAATACAAGTGCAGAAGGATTCATATTATTCGATGGGCAATGTTCAGATAAAATGATTGTTGATATATTACCTGAACATTTCCAAAGGGATCGACAGTAATGCCCTAAATAATTGACTCCTTAGCCACAGCAGAATTATGGGTAACTTTTCAGGATTTAGTCGGAAATATGGCTTGTTGCCATTCATCGGAAAGCTCTCAATATGGGTAACTTTTCAGGATTTAGTCGGAAATATGGCTTGTTGCCATTCATCGGAAAGCTCTCAGAGGTAACTTTTCAGGATTTAGTCGGAAATATGGCTTGTTGCCATTCATCGGAAATCTCTCTCTGAGAGCTTTCCGATGAATGGCAACAAGCCATATTTCCGACTAAATCCTGAAAAGTTACCCATAACTCTGCTGTGGTTAAGGAGTTGATTATTTAGGGCATTACTGTACTTGTCATTGAGTATTTAGTATAGAAAGGGTTAACAGTTTAGACTATGCCAAGTGATAAGTGACAGGTGGGAACAAAATTTACCTGTGACAAGTAGAAATTTCAGAACATTTCAAGCCCTGTAGTGTAAATTTGTTCAAAAAGATTATGGTTGATATAAAGAGAAGGGTGGAAGTATGGGACTCAACTCTTACCACCATCAGTTTTACTCAGTCATAAAGAGGCTTATGAACAAGGAAGAACAACTCTATATTTTTGTCATTCTGTATGTCTTCAGTTTAACATAAATTTTGACATTGTGATATTAACCCTTTTTTATGAAATGTCCCATCAGTTTTAAAATTATAGATTGGAATGGTCTATTATTCATCTGGAGGGATGTTCGTGAAATTAAAGCAGACAACAAACAGATGAAAAGATAATACAAGTGCAGAAGAATTACTGTTCATTGGCAGGAAATTTTCTTTATGTTGGAATGTTTTAATTACCGGTAGTCCTTTTTGAGGACTGATTAAAGAGTTTTTAAGGACTGTTTTACTATCATCTACAATAAACTATTCACTCTACATTACTTTCCAAGGAAGAACAACTCTATATTTTTGTCATTCTGTATGTCTTTACTTTCACATAAATTTTGACATTATGATAGGAACCCTTTTTTTTACGAAATGAATTCTGCCATCAGTTTTAAAATAATAGATTGGAATGGTCTATTATTCATCAGGAGGGATGTTCATGAAATTGAAGCAGACAACAAACAGATGAAAAGATAATACAAGTGCAGAAGAATTACTGTTCATTGGCGGGAAATTTTCTTTATGTTGAAATGTTTGAATTACCGGTAGTCCTTTTTGAGGACTGAGTAAAGAGTTTTTAAGGACTGTTTTACTATCATCTACAATAAACAATTCAATCTACATCAGTTTACAGTGTTTAAAATGTTAAAATGAACTCCAGTACTCATGGCCTTCTCCTTCTTGCATAGTGTAGTGAGCACTCTTAATTAAATATATTCCCTTTCACAGCACTCATCCATTCATACTTTTTCCCCCAAATGTGATTAAAGGTGACATGCAATGGTTTTCATCATTTGGCTAAAAATGAATTAAATTGGTCGCCGGTTTGGACAGAAAACATATCCCACAAACACGATATTTTACTGATGTGCCTATCTGTCAATATGCGGAATCAATGTTTTACTGTTTTGAGATAGGTTTCCCATTTCAGTGAAAATGTCATCACTTACTTATCTCCCCATAGTTTGTGACATCACAGATTGACAAGACAAAGCAGATTTTATGGCCTGTCTCAAAATTGCTTACAAAATCCGATAACATCTACCTCAAAAATGAAGTTAACACATTGCTCGTGCATTATATGTCACATTTTCAAGATTACACATTCTTTCACTCCTTCACTCCATCTGTCACAAAAAAAAACTCCGACTCAACTAATTTAGCATAAAAAGCACGATGTCATACATGTGAAGGTCATTGATTAACATTTGTCAACATGCTCATTTCCTGAACTACAGTTCTATGGTTATGGGAAATGTCAGAGGTCAAATGTCATGTATCCCGGGAACAAGCCTTGAAATAGTGTGCCTGTCATTTGCAGAATGAGGTCCCCAGAGGGTGAATTTAGTGATGCTACCCCACATAGCAGGCTAGCATCACAAATTCACCCTCTGGGGACCTCATTCTGCTTACAACTCAGCAGAATGAGGTTCCCAGAGGGTGAATTTGGTGATGCTAGCCCACTATGCGGGGTAGCATCACTAAATTCACCTACTGGGGACCTCATTCTGCAAATGACAGGCATACTATTTCAAGGCTTGCCTGGGAATCTGCATCAGAAAAATGCTGATGGAATTCCAAATGAGAATGCATGTTCTCCTAATAATCACCTTATGAATTTCCCATCATTAGATCTACACATTCCTCAGTAAAATGGTGTTCTCAATGGAACCACCCTACCAAGATTGAGATATATACTTAGATCACGTGAAACCCCTATTATATCATTAAAAATGCCATTACATATTTCCTTTTATCATATGACTCAATCATTATTTACGTTGGAAAGTATGTCATAAATCAATTTCATATGAACTACTAGTTCATATCACCTTCCGATAATTTGATTGGTTTGTTGACAAAAAGTGTGTTCTGATTGGCTGAATGGCAGCCTGGGCCGAGCCGCATCTCTAACTAAATGCAGGTCAAATTCGTGTGCGTCAATCAACGCGATGCCGAAATTCTCGCAATTATAATCTTGAAATATATAGTTTTGGACATTGTTATACGATAAATAGATTTTGTAATTCGTATTTATCTAATAAACATAAGATATAATGTCACAAACTGAGAACAGAATAGCGCACTATATCTTCGCGTGCATATTATTTCTGCTAGTTCACCAGGTGTAATTGGGCTTCCGGTGCAATGAAGTGACGTCACATTAACCTTCTGCTGCCGATGTCATATAGCTATTTAGTGATTTGTGTGCGTTTTGGACATCATAATCAATTTATAGGTGTCATATGATAAATAGAATATGTAATTCGTGTTTCTCTCATATGATAGAAAACTGAAAATTCTTAGACTCGTTTCATAAATATCATATAGAGAAACACTCATTTCATATCCTCTATATATCTCATATCTTATATCGTATAGTGATGAATAGGAGAAATACTTGGCATCGCGCCAAAAAAATTACTGCATGGATTAATACTATTTTCAGAAAAGCTGTGCATGAGACCATTACCAGACATTGCAAAAAATGGTTGCTTTGTTCAATAAAGTTAAATTCTAGTCCAACTTCGTTGCACTAACGAAAATAGGCACAAAAACAAAGAGCCAAATTGGAGGACTATATTGGAGGACTATATTGTTCGTCGCCGTTCAGAGCACGCAATACTGTCGTATACGGTTGTGAAGCGTCTCAGCCAACGCCGTGCATGTATGCATTCTGCATGCATTTTCCAGCTTCTTTTAAAGATCTAGTTTTTTTATGAGATATGAAAGATTTTCAACTCGTTATGTTGTGATATAAAATTTTATAAAACTCATTTGATAAATTTGATTCACAACTCTATAAAATTTTATAAAACTCATTTGATAAATTTGATTCACAACTCTTCTACGACTCGTGAATCAAATTTATCAAACTCGATTCATAAAATCCTATATCCCAACGTAACTCTTTGGAAAACAAACAAACGAGTGGTATTATAATATTTTATATATTCCTGCACTAATTTACACAAAATGTGTTTCAAATGATTGTGAACATTTGAGTCTTGGCTTTGAAGTAGTCACCAATCATTCATCTTGAAATGAACAGAGACAATGAAGTAATTCTAGGGTGCACATGATTAATTCTTAGTCAAATTGCCACTGTGTGTTTCTAAGTATGCTGTATTAAAAACATGTGGTCACGATTATGTGAACAATGCACAAATCTTAGTAAATACACACACAGTATCACTAAATTGACCATTACAAGGACAGTCAAATTACTGCTACTCTGGTAGGTCAAATGGGCTACCGCTTTAACATATCGCTAGATGACCTGCCTACTTTACTGACAAATGTAGCATTTTTATTTATAATATAGCCATGGAGACAAGTCATGGGCAGACCTCTGGGAGTGTAAACTCCTAATGCCAAAATAAGTAATATTTCTGTTTTATAATATTGTTTAATTTCTTGGCTATAGGCCTAATGTGCCATCAATGTGAATATGCCACGTATTCTTTGAACTATCATTATATATGATGGAATCTCATCCAAGCCTTGAAATAGGGTGTCTGTCATTTGCAGAATGAGCTCCCCAGAGGGTGAATTTATTGATGCTACCCACATAGTGGGCTAGCATCACCAAATTCACCCTCTGGGGACCTCATTCTGCTTACACCTCAGCATAATGAGGTTCTCAGAGGGTGAATTTGGTGATGCTAGCCCGCTATGCGGCGTAGCATCACTAAATTCACCCTCTGGGGACCTCATTCTGCAAATGACAGACACCCTATTTCAAGGCTTGATCTCATCTCACTGACAAGTTACAAAGGTATGCACGTCTACAACATAAGGAATACTATAATAATTCCATGACATCTGGACTAATGGTGTACTGCAACACTGGGCACTCATCTATGGATGCCATTACTGTTACATCAATCCGTGACGTCACAATTCATGGGAAATAAGTCATGACGTTTTGTCTTTGCGCAAACTTTGGGGAGTTGGCTTAACAGTGATTTCTTGGCTTCCCGGCTGTCTAGAGAATTCGCTTTTCCACGTGTTGGGATCAGGGATGATCATGGCACACTGATATGAGGGGCATAGACCAATCTAACGGTTGCATGTCACCTTCAAAACACATATTCCCGAAAGAAACGTGTTAGAATGCACTATTGGTTGAAACTGCGCATGCCTGCATGTGACAACGTACCCTGATGACGTTTTGTGGAAGTTGGAAATCCAGATAGCATGGTTTCCGCTAGGGTTAATATGTAGTGCCCATAGAGCCCAGAATAGGATGGGCTGACCACACGGGGGCACGAAACTGGCAAAAGGATGGTCGCCTGCAAGCCGACAGGCCCGACGCCGGAATGTTCATTTCGATATGCACCTGCAACCGTAATTTGAAAATTACACCGTGTTACATCCGATTACATGTTATTTCCATAAATATTAAGAAATTTCACTGAATTTATCATCTATGAATAAAAGACAACCCTTGTCACCAATATAGATGTCATTGTAATATCAGATCAATCTAATCTTGGACGCGGAATTACTATTTTTGAAATTGTTAATTTTCATGACACAATCATGATAATACATTCCCATTTAAATTCATAATTTTCTAACAGAAATAATAGTATATGGATGGATTAACAGATGATTTATTTATCGTACAGTACAAAACCAGATGAGAGCTTAAACATATCTCAAATTCAAGATCAATCGACAGGTCCCCAGAAAAAACATTTATCCCATCATGAGTAATCAAACATATCTCAAATTCAAGATCAATCGACAGGTCCCCAGAACAAACATTTATCCCATCATGAGTAATCAAACATATATCAAATTCAAGATCAATCCACATTTTCCCAGAACAAACATTTATCCCATCATGAGTAATCAAACATATCTCAAATTCAAGATCAATCCACAGGTCTCCAGAACAAACATTTATCCCATCATGAGTAATCAAACATATCTCAAATTCAAGATCAATCCACACGTCCCCAGAACAAACATTTATCCCATCATGAGTAATCAAACATATCTCAGATTCAAGATCAATCCACAGGTCCCCAGAACAAACATTTATCCCATCATGAGTAATCAAACATATCTCAGATTCAAGATCAATCCACAGGTCCCCAGAACAAACATTTATCCCATCATGAGTAATCAAACATATCTCAGATTCAAGATCAATCCACAGGTCCCCAGAACAAACATTTATCCCATCATGAGTAATCAAACATATCTCAAATTCAAGATCAATCGACAGGTCCCCAGAACAAACATTTATCCCATCATGAGTAATCAAACATATCTCAAATTCAAGATCAATCGACAGGTCCCCAGAACAAACATTTATCCCATCATGAGTAATCAAACATATCTCAGATTCAAGTTCAATCGACAGGTCCCCAGAACAAACATTTATCCCATCATGAGTAATCAAACATATCTCAAATTCAAGATCAATCCACAGGTCCCCAGAACAAACATTTATCCCATCATGAGTAATCAAACATATCTCAAATTCAAGATCAATCGACAGGTCCCAGAACAAACATTTATCCCATCATGAGTAATCAAACATATCTCAGATTCAAGATCAATCCACAGGTCACCAGAACAAACATTTATTCCATCATGAGTAATCAAACATATCTCAAATTCAAGTTCAATCCACAGGTCCCCAGAACAAACATTTATCCCATCATGAGTAATCAAACATATCTCAAATTCAAGATCAATCCACAGGTCACCAGAACAAACATTTATCCCATCATGAGTAATCAAACATATCTCAAATGAGAATGAGCTCCCCAGAGGGTGAATTTATTGATGCTACCCACATAGTGGGCTAGCATCACCAAATTCACCCTCTGGGGACCTCATTCTGCTTACACCTCAGCATAATGAGGTTCTCAGAGGGTGAATTTGGTGATGCTAGCCCGCTATGCGGCGTAGCATCACTAAATTCACCCTCTGGGGACCTCATTCTGCAAATGACAGACACCCTATTTCAAGGCTTGATCTCATCTCACTGACAAGTTACAAAGGTATGCACGTCTACAACATAAGGAATACTATAATAATTCCATGACATCTGGACTAATGGTGTACTGCAACACTGGGCACTCATCTATGGATGCCATTACTGTTACATCAATCCGTGACGTCACAATTCATGGGAAATAAGTCATGACGTTTTGTCTTTGCGCAAACTTTGGGGAGTTGGCTTAACAGTGATTTCTTGGCTTCCCGGCTGTCTAGAGAATTCGCTTTTCCACGTGTTGGGATCAGGGATGATCATGGCACACTGATATGAGGGGCATAGACCAATCTAACGGTTGCATGTCACCTTCAAAACACATATTCCCGAAAGAAACGTGTTAGAATGCACTATTGGTTGAAACTGCGCATGCCTGCATGTGACAACGTACCCTGATGACGTTTTGTGGAAGTTGGAAATCCAGATAGCATGGTTTCCGCTAGGGTTAATATGTAGTGCCCATAGAGCCCAGAATAGGATGGGCTGACCACACGGGGGCACGAAACTGGCAAAAGGATGGTCGCCTGCAAGCCGACAGGCCCGACGCCGGAATGTTCATTTCGATATGCACCTGCAACCGTAATTTGAAAATTACACCGTGTTACATCCGATTACATGTTATTTCCATAAATATTAAGAAATTTCACTGAATTTATCATCTATGAATAAAAGACAACCCTTGTCACCAATATAGATGTCATTGTAATATCAGATCAATCTAATCTTGGACGCGGAATTACTATTTTTGAAATTGTTAATTTTCATGACACAATCATGATAATACATTCCCATTTAAATTCATAATTTTCTAACAGAAATAATAGTATATGGATGGATTAACAGATGATTTATTTATCGTACAGTACAAAACCAGATGAGAGCTTAAACATATCTCAAATTCAAGATCAATCGACAGGTCCCCAGAAAAAACATTTATCCCATCATGAGTAATCAAACATATCTCAAATTCAAGATCAATCGACAGGTCCCCAGAACAAACATTTATCCCATCATGAGTAATCAAACATATATCAAATTCAAGATCAATCCACATTTTCCCAGAACAAACATTTATCCCATCATGAGTAATCAAACATATCTCAAATTCAAGATCAATCCACAGGTCTCCAGAACAAACATTTATCCCATCATGAGTAATCAAACATATCTCAAATTCAAGATCAATCCACACGTCCCCAGAACAAACATTTATCCCATCATGAGTAATCAAACATATCTCAGATTCAAGATCAATCCACAGGTCCCCAGAACAAACATTTATCCCATCATGAGTAATCAAACATATCTCAGATTAAAGATCAATCCACAGGTCCCCAGAACAAACATTTATCCCATCATGAGTAATCAAACATATCTCAGATTCAAGATCAATCCACAGGTCCCCAGAACAAACATTTATCCCATCATGAGTAATCAAACATATCTCAAATTCAAGATCAATCGACAGGTCCCCAGAACAAACATTTATCCCATCATGAGTAATCAAACATATCTCAAATTCAAGATCAATCGACAGGTCCCCAGAACAAACATTTATCCCATCATGAGTAATCAAACATATCTCAGATTCAAGTTCAATCGACAGGTCCCCAGAACAAACATTTATCCCATCATGAGTAATCAAACATATCTCAAATTCAAGATCAATCCACAGGTCCCCAGAACAAACATTTATCCCATCATGAGTAATCAAACATATCTCAAATTCAAGATCAATCGACAGGTCCCAGAACAAACATTTATCCCATCATGAGTAATCAAACATATCTCAGATTCAAGATCAATCCACAGGTCACCAGAACAAACATTTATTCCATCATGAGTAATCAAACATATCTCAAATTCAAGTTCAATCCACAGGTCCCCAGAACAAACATTTATCCCATCATGAGTAATCAAACATATCTCAAATTCAAGATCAATCCACAGGTCACCAGAACAAACATTTATCCCATCATGAGTAATCAAACATATCTCAAATTCAAGATCAATCGACAGGTCCCCAGAACAAACATTTATCCCATCATGAGTAATCAAACATATCTCAAATTCAAGATCAATCCACAGGTCCCCAGAACAAACATTTAACCCATCATGAGTAATCAAACATATCTCAAATTCAAGATCAATCGACAGGTCCCCAGAACAAACATTTATCCCATCATGAGTAATCAAACATATCTCAAATTCAAGATCAATCCACAGGTCACCAGAACAAACATTTATCCCATCATGAGTAATCAAACATATCTCAGATTCAATCTACAGGTCCCCAGAACAAACATTTATCCCATCATGAGTAATCAAACATATCTCAGATTCAATCTACAGGTCCCCAGAACAAACATTTATCCCATCATGAGTAATCAAACATATCTCAAATTCAAGATCAATCCACAGGTCCCCAGAACAAACATTTATCCCATCATGAGTAATCAAACATATCTCAGATTCAATCTACAGGTCCCCAGAACAAACATTTATCCCAACATGAGTAATCAAACATATCTCAGATTCAAGATCAATCCACAGGTCCCCAGAACAAAAATTTATCCCATCATGAGTAATCAAACATATCTCAAATTCAAGATCAATCCACAGGTCCACAGAACAAACATTTATCACATCATGAGTAATCATACATATCTCAGATTCAAGATCAATCCACAGGTCACCAGAACAAACATTTATCCCATCATGAGTAATCAAACATATCTCAAATTCAAGATCAATCCACAGGTCCCCAGAACAAACATTTATCCCATCATGAGTAATCAAACATATCTCAGATTCAATCTACAGGTCCCCAGAACAAACATTTATCCCAACATGAGTAATCAAACATATCTCAGATTCAAGATCAATCCACAGGTCCCCAGAACAAAAATTTATCCCATCATGAGTAATCAAACATATCTCAAATTCAAGATCAATCCACAGGTCCACAGAACAAACATTTATCACATCATGAGTAATCATACATATCTCAGATTCAAGATCAATCCACAGGTCACCAGAACAAACATTTATCCCATCATGAGTAATCAAACATATCTCAAATTCAAGATCAATCCACAGGTCACCAGAACAAACATTTATCCCATCATGAGTAATCAAACATATCTCAAATTCAAGATCAATCCACAGGTCCCCAGAACAAACATTTATCCCATCATGAGTAATCAAACATATCTCAAATTCAAGATCAATCGACAGGTCCCCAGAACAAACATTTATCCCATCATGAGTAAATCAAACATATCTCAGATTCAAGATCAATCGACAGGTCACCAGAACAAACATTTATCCCATCATGAGTAATCAAACATATCTCAAATTCAAGATCAATCCACAGGTCCCCAGAACAAACATTTATCCCATCATGAGTAATCAAACATATCTCAAATTCAAGATCAATCCACAGGTCCCCAGAACAAACATTTATCCCATCATGAGTAATCAAACATATCTCAGATTCAATCTACAGGTCCCCAGAACAAACATTTATCCCATCATGAGTAATCAAACATATCTCAAATTCAAGATCAATCCACAGGTCACCAGAACAAACATTTATCCCATCATGAGTAATCAAACATATCTCAAATTCAAGATCAATCGACAGGTCCCCAGAACAAACATTTATCCCATCATGAGTAATCAAACATATCTCAAATTCAAGATCAATCCACAGGTCCCCAGAACAAACATTTATCCCATCATGAGTAATCAAACATATATCAAATTCAAGATCAATCCACAGGTCCCCAGAACAAACATTTATCCCATCATGAGTAATCAAACATATCTCAGATTCAATCTACAGGTCCCCAGAACAAACATTTATCCCATCATGAGTAATCAAACATATCTCAAATTCAAGATCAATCCACAGGTCCCCAGAACAAACATTTATCCCATCATGAGTAATCAAACATATCTCAGATTCAATCTACAGGTCCCCAGAACAAACATTTATCCCAACATGAGTAATCAAACATATCTCAGATTCAAGATCAATCCACAGGTCCCCAGAACAAAAATTTATCCCATCATGAGTAATCAAACATATCTCAAATTCAAGATCAATCCACAGGTCCACAGAACAAACATTTATCACATCATGAGTAATCATACATATCTCAGATTCAAGATCAATCCACAGGTCACCAGAACAAACATTTATCCCATCATGAGTAATCAAACATATCTCAAATTCAAGATCAATCCACAGGTCCCCAGAACAAACATTTATCCCATCATGAGTAATCAAACATATCTCAGATTCAAGATCAATCCACAGGTCCCCAGAACAAACATTTATCTCATCATGAGTAATCAAACATATCTCAGATTCAAGATCAATCCACAGGTCCCCAGAACAAACATTTATCCCATCATGAGTAATCAAACATATCTCAGATTCAAGATTAATCGACAGGTCCCCAGAACAAACATTTATCTCATCATGAGTAATCAAACATATCTCAGATTCAAGATTAATCGACAGGTCCCCAGAACAAACATTTATCCCATCATGAGTAATCAAACATATCTCAAATTCAAGATCAATCCACAGGTCCCCAGAACAAACATTTATCCCATCATGAGTAATCAAACATATCTCAGATTCAAGTTCAATCGACAGGTCCCCAGAACAAACATTTATCACATCATGAGTAATCAAACATATCTCAAATTCAAGATCAATCCACAGGTCCCCAGAACAAACATCTATCCCATCATGAGTAATCAAACATATCTCAAATTCAAGATCAATCCACAGGTCCCCAGAACAAACATTTATCCCATCATGAGTAATCAAACATATCTCAAATTCAAGATCAATCCACAGGTCCCCAGAACAAACATCTATCCCATCATGAGTAATCAAACATATCTCAAATTCAAGATCAATCCACAGGTCCCCAGAACAAACATTTATCCCATCATGAGTAATCAAACATATCTCAGATTCAAGATCAATCCACAGGTCCCCAGAACAAACATTTATCCCATCATGAGTAATCAAACATATCTCAAATTCAAGATCAATCCACAGGTCACCAGAACAAACATTTATCCCATCATGAGTAATCAAACATATCTCAAATTCAAGATCAATCCACAGGTCTCCAGAACAAACATTTATCCCATCATGAGTAATCAAACATATCTCAAATTCAAGAGGAATCCACAGGTCCCCAGAACAAACATTTATCCCATCATGAGTAATCAAACATATCTCAAATTCAATCGACAGGTCCCCAGAACAAACATTTATCCCATCATGAGTAATCAAACATATCTCAAATTCAAGTTCAATCCACAGGTCCCCAGAACAAACATTTATCCCATCATGAGTAATCAAACATATCTCAGATTCAAGTTCAATCCACAGGTCCCCAGAACAAACATTTATCCCATCATGAGTAATCAAACATATCTCAGATTCAAGTTCAATCCACAGGTCCCCAGAACAAACATTTATCCCATCATGAGTAATCAAACATATCTCAGATTCAAGTTCAATCCACAGGTCCCCAGAACAAACATTTATCCCATCATGAGTAATCAAACATATCTCAGATTCAATCTACAGGTCCCCAGAACAAACATTTATCCCATCATGAGTAATCAAACATATCTCAAATTCAAGATCAATCTACAGGTCCCCAGAACAAACATTTATCCCATCATGAGTAATCAAACATATATCAAATTCAAGATCAATCTACAGGTCCCCAGAACAAACATTTATCCCATCATGAGTAATCAAACATATCTCAAATTCAAGATCAATCTACAGGTCCCCAGAACAAACATTTATCCCATCATGAGTAATCAAACATATCTCAAATTCAAGATCAATCCACAGGTCCCCAGAACAAACATTTATCCCATCATGATTAATCAAACATATCTCAAATTCAAGATCAATCCACAGGTCCCCAGAACAAACATTTATCCCATCATGATTAATCAAACATATCTCAAATTCAAGTTCAATCGACAGGTCCCCAGAACAAACATTTATCCCATCATGAGTAATCAAACATATCTCAAATTCAAGATCAATCTACAGGTCCCCAGAACAAACATTTATCCCATCATGAGTAATCAAACATATCTCAAATTCAAGATCAATCCACAGGTCCCCAGAACAAACATTTATCCCATCATGAGTAATCAAACATATCTCAAATTCAAGATCAATCCACAGGTCCCCAGAACAAACATTTATCCCATCATGAGTAATCAAACATATCTCAGATTCAAGTTCAATCCACAGGTCCCCAGAACAAACATTTATCCCATCATGAGTAATCAAACATATCTCAGATTCAAGAGCAATCCACAGGTCCCCAGAACAAACATTTATCCCATCATGAGTAATCAAACATATCTCAGATTCAAGATCAATCCACAGGTCCCCAGAACAAACATTTATCCCATCATGAGTAATCAAACATATCTCAGATTCAAGTTCAATCCACAGGTCCCCAGAACAAACATTTATCCCATCATGAGTAATCAAACATATCTCAAATTCAAGATCAATCCACAGGTCCCCAGAACAAACATTTATCCCATCATGAGTAATCAAACATATCTCAAATTCAAGATCAATCCATAGGTCCCCAGAACAAACATTTATCCCATCATGAGTAATCAAACATATCTCAAATTCAAGATCAATCTACAGGTCCCCAGAACAAACATTTATCCCATCATGAGTAATCAAACATATCTCAAATTCAAGATCAATCCACAGGTCCACAGAACAAACATTTATCCCATCATGAGTAATCAAACATATCTCAAATTCAAGATCAATCCACAAGTCCACAGAACAAACATTTATCACATCATGAGTAATCAAACATATCTCAAATTCAAGATCAATCCACAGGTCCACAGAACAAACATTTATCCCATCATGAGTAATCAAACATATCTCAAATTCAAGATCAATCCACAGGTCCACAGAACAAACATTTATCACATCATGAGTAATCAAACATATCTCAAATTCAAGATCAATCCACAGGTCCACAGAACAAACATTTATCACATCATGAGTAATCAAACATATCTCAAATTCAAGATCAATCCACAGGTCCACAGAACAAACATTTATCCCATCATGAGTAATCAAACATATCTCAAATTCAAGATCAATCCACAGGTCCACAGAACAAACATTTATCCCATCATGAGTAATCAAACATATCTCAAATTCAAGATCAATCCACAGGTCCACAGAACAAACATTTATCACATCATGAGTAATCAAACATATCTCAAATTCAAGATCAATCCACAGGTCCCCAGAACAAACATTTATCCCATCATGAGTAATCAAACATATCTCAAATTCAAGATCAATCCACAGGTCCCCAGAACAAACATTTATCCCATCATGAGTAATCAAACATATCTCAAATTCAAGATCAATCCACAGGTCCCCAGAACAAACATTTATCCCATCATGAGTAATCAAACATATCTCAAATTCAAGATCAATCTACAGGTCCCCAGAACAAACATTTATCCCATCATGAGTAATCAAACATATCTCAAATTCAAGATCAATCCACAGGTCCCCAGAACAAACATTTATCCCATCATGAGTAATCAAACATATCTCAAATTCAAGATCAATCGATAGGTCCCCAGAACAAACATTTATCCCATCATGAGTAATCAAACATATCTGAAATTCAAGATCAATCTACAGGTCCCCAGAACAAACATTTATCCCATCATGAGTAATCAAACATATCTCAAATTCAAGATCAATCCACAGGTCCCCAGAACAAACATTTATCCCATCATGAGTAATCAAACATATCTCAAATTCAAGATCAATCCACAGGTCCCCAGAACAAACATTTATCCCATCATGAGTAATCAAACATATCTCAGATTCAAGATCAATCCACAGGTCCCCAGAACAAACATTTATCCCATCATGAGTAATCAAACATATCTCAAATTCAAGATCAATCGATAGGTCCCCAGAACAAACATTTATCCCATCATGAGTAATCAAACATATCTCAGATTCAAGATCAATCCACAGGTCCACAGAACAAACATTTATCACATCATGAGTAATCATACATATCTCAGATTCAAGATCAATCCACAGGTCACCAGAACAAACATTTATCCCATCATGAGTAATCAAACATATCTCAAATTCAAGATCAATCCACAGGTCACCAGAACAAACATTTATCCCATCATGAGTAATCAAACATATCTCAAATTCAAGATCAATCCACAGGTCCCCAGAACAAACATTTATCCCATCATGAGTAATCAAACATATCTCAAATTCAAGATCAATCGACAGGTCCCCAGAACAAACATTTATCCCATCATGAGTAAATCAAACATATCTCAGATTCAAGATCAATCGACAGGTCACCAGAACAAACATTTATCCCATCATGAGTAATCAAACATATCTCAAATTCAAGATCAATCCACAGGTCCCCAGAACAAACATTTATCCCATCATGAGTAATCAAACATATCTCAAATTCAAGATCAATCCACAGGTCCCCAGAACAAACATTTATCCCATCATGAGTAATCAAACATATCTCAGATTCAATCTACAGGTCCCCAGAACAAACATTTATCCCATCATGAGTAATCAAACATATCTCAAATTCAAGATCAATCCACAGGTCACCAGAACAAACATTTATCCCATCATGAGTAATCAAACATATCTCAAATTCAAGATCAATCGACAGGTCCCCAGAACAAACATTTATCCCATCATGAGTAATCAAACATATCTCAAATTCAAGATCAATCCACAGGTCCCCAGAACAAACATTTATCCCATCATGAGTAATCAAACATATCTCAAATTCAAGATCAATCCACAGGTCCCCAGAACAAACATTTATCCCATCATGAGTAATCAAACATATCTCAGATTCAATCTACAGGTCCCCAGAACAAACATTTATCCCATCATGAGTAATCAAACATATCTCAAATTCAAGATCAATCCACAGGTCCCCAGAACAAACATTTATCCCATCATGAGTAATCAAACATATCTCAGATTCAATCTACAGGTCCCCAGAACAAACATTTATCCCAACATGAGTAATCAAACATATCTCAGATTCAAGATCAATCCACAGGTCCCCAGAACAAAAATTTATCCCATCATGAGTAATCAAACATATCTCAAATTCAAGATCAATCCACAGGTCCACAGAACAAACATTTATCACATCATGAGTAATCATACATATCTCAGATTCAAGATCAATCCACAGGTCACCAGAACAAACATTTATCCCATCATGAGTAATCAAACATATCTCAAATTAAAGATCAATCCACAGGTCCCCAGAACAAACATTTATCCCATCATGAGTAATCAAACATATCTCAGATTCAAGATCAATCCACAGGTCCCCAGAACAAACATTTATCTCATCATGAGTAATCAAACATATCTCAGATTCAAGATCAATCCACAGGTCCCCAGAACAAACATTTATCCCATCATGAGTAATCAAACATATCTCAGATTCAAGATTAATCGACAGGTCCCCAGAACAAACATTTATCTCATCATGAGTAATCAAACATATCTCAGATTCAAGATTAATCGACAGGTCCCCAGAACAATCATTTATCCCATCATGAGTAATCAAACATATCTCAAATTCAAGATCAATCCACAGGTCCCCAGAACAAACATTTATCCCATCATGAGTAATCAAACATATCTCAGATTCAAGTTCAATCGACAGGTCCCCAGAACAAACATTTATCACATCATGAGTAATCAAACATATCTCAAATTCAAGATCAATCCACAGGTCCCCAGAACAAACATCTATCCCATCATGAGTAATCAAACATATCTCAAATTCAAGATCAATCCACAGGTCCCCAGAACAAACATTTATCCCATCATGAGTAATCAAACATATCTCAAATTCAAGATCAATCGACAGGTCCCCAGAACAAACATCTATCCCATCATGAGTAATCAAACATATCTCAAATTCAAGATCAATCCACAGGTCCCCAGAACAAACATTTATCCCATCATGAGTAATCAAACATATCTCAGATTCAAGATCAATCCACAGGTCCCCAGAACAAACATTTATCCCATCATGAGTAATCAAACATATCTCAAATTCAAGATCAATCCACAGGTCACCAGAACAAACATTTATCCCATCATGAGTAATCAAACATATCTCAAATTCAAGATCAATCCACAGGTCTCCAGAACAAACATTTATCTCATCATGAGTAATCAAACATATCTCAGATTCAAGATGAATCCACAGGTCCCCAGAACAAACATTTATCCCATCATGAGTAATCAAACATATCTCAAATTCAAGTTCAATCGACAGGTCCCCAGAACAAACATTTATCCCATCATGAGTAATCAAACTTATCTCAAATTCAAGTTCAATCGACAGGTCCCCAGAACAAACATTTATCCCATCATGAGTAATCAAACATATCTCAGATTCAAGATCAATCGACAGGTCCCCAGAACAAACATTTATCCCATCATGAGTAATCAAACATATCTCAAATTCAATCGACAGGTCCCCAGAACAAACATTTATCCCATCATGAGTAATCAAACGTATCTCAGATTCAAGATCAATCGACAGGTCCCCAGAACAAACATTTATCCCACCCTGAAAAACATTGATCTGTTGTAGTTTGTGGCATTGGTGACTGGGCATCAGAATCCAAATCCAACAAGACTTTTTCAAAATATTTCCATTTATATTTATTGACGTCTCCTTTTTTTAAATTTTTATTGGGCACCAAACACGGGTCCGTTTTACGGACCCCCACTGGCCTAGTGGGAATCCTGGGATAGCTATTTATAGTAATGGCTATCAACAACATTAATATAGGCTGAATGACATCGCTGCTTCACGTTTTTGCTTGAGATCTCTGATAAATTAACCCATGCGAACCATTTCATGCCAAATTTAAGGACTTTTCAAGGAAGAAATCTATTTGAGATCTATTAAAGATGTGGGTCAAATTTAAGGACTTTTCAAGGAAGAAATCTATTTGAGATATATTAAAGATGTGGGTCAAATTTAACAGGCTTTCCGCCAGGTTTTGGTGAACGGGTCCTGTATCCGCCGAGGGGAAAATGCAGTCAATGTTTTCAATGTCGTGGAAATACTAGTGGACCTACTTTTGTTGTATGGGCCAATAGAAGAATCAGAGAGTAGATTTGCTGATCGTTTTGCATCCATTTTCTACCCAAGTTACTATGCTATCAACTGCAATAACTTTAAAACCTAGAAAATTTATTAGATAAAAATTAATTGCCAGGTTATAGATCACCGGTGGTGAATGCCTTGCGTTGTTCCCAGTATATGGAAACGCGCCCTTTGAAGTTAAACGACTCACTATTCAAGACTCGGCAGACAGTTCAGATGCATAACGTGCCGGAATATAATACTCAGCAGATAGACGATTAGCAGGTTGGAAGCAATGAAGGAATAGAATAAAGGCGCAATGTTTTAGTTCTAAATATCAACCTATATTATAATAAACATAGATAAGATGCTTTGAAAAAAATGGAGTGATATATATATTTTACGACATGTAGAATCAGTGGGTTAAATTATCGGCGGTCATTTTTCGTAACCTCACCGCAGCAACGTAACCAGCGGACTCCAAAGCATGTGTTCTAGCAATGTCGGGTATGATAACTTCCTCAGTTCATCTACGGTAACTGTAACTGTAACGGTAACTGTGTCTGCAGGTTGGAGCTAGCATGCAACGTGCAGAGCCAGGTGTGCTCGTTCAGAATCCGGAGCATTTCAGTAAAAACTAAATAAAGTGTACTCTTTATTCTAAATGGAACACATTGACACTGCACGTTGAACATTAGATCTGGCCTACAGACATACTGCCATCCAACTTTTAGTATTAGATCGGTCCGAGTGTGTATTCTCGCTAGAAATCAAATAAAGTTGTCAACTATTTAAATTTATTAGTACTGTCCCAACAAAATTGGAAGTAAACATCTTTATACATACGGAAGAAGGGGTAAAATTGGCTGGGGGAATGGGACCCTTAAAGGGACCCCCTGTCCTACTAGCGGAAAGCCTGAATTTAAGCACTTTTCATTTTGCATACGAACCCTGAGCCAGAGTATGATCTAGGTTCATGTTAGAAAGGCAAGAAATGAAGTCTTGTACAATATAAAATCTTTTTCATATGATAAATATAATGTTATTGTAGATTAGAAATGTTTGTATGTATACTGGAGACTTCATCGAATTCGTCCATTCTAGATAGTAGTTTGACGGCTAGTTTAAGGTCAGCATCACTTAGTTTCACCTCCTGTGATGGAGAATAGACTTTCTCTGTGAGTCGTACTGCGTACGTTTTCTGTAATTCTTTTTTGACTGCAAACAGGTCTCCCGCTGATGTTACAAACTGAAAGAAAAAACATTAGAATAATCACATCAATAACAGAATGAGGTCCCCAGAAGGTGAATTTAGTGACACTATCCCGCATAGTGGGCTAGCATCACTAAATTCACCCTCTGGGGACCTCATTCTGCTTAGGCCTCATCTTCTCTGGAAGTTTCTTTATTATCAAATTTCTATAGAAACTTCTTCACATAGATTCTATTTCTTTTTTAGTTTAGTTTCTCTATATCCCCAAATTGGCAGACGACACATTTGCATAATCAAGGTTCCCAATAGGTGTACATCACACTTTTCACCATTTGGGAACTTCAATCTGAGTCTATGTCTCCCATAGCAGATGAGGCCATGCAGAATGAGGTCCCCAGAGGGTGAATTTGATGATGCTGTCCCACTATGCAGGATAGCAATGATAGCATCACTAAATTCACCCTCTGGGGGACCTCATTCTGCAAATGACAGGAACACTAAACTCAGGCTTGGGCATTGGCAAGATATTCCTGTTCTTTATTCTGAAGGTTTTCTATTTCAAAGGCTTTTGAGTCCAAACGTATGAACATGGGCCTATTGTTCTGAAGCACAATGAAGATGTCACTCCAACTTCACGCATTAAGACTTCTATCTGATAACAATCCACTACTCCCTAAATAACCGAAGAGGGAAAAGTGACTTCTCCCAATTTAAAACCTCCAAGCTGGTCCCTGCATTCTCTTAGAGAGCCTCTCATATATACGAGAATTGCACTGGCTTATAATGTAAACGTATATAAGAGAAACATATTTTATTTATCGATTGCACAAAACTTTTCATTTGCATAGGAAAAGTGTCATTTTCCGAGTTGTTTCATTCATTTCCTCGATGAGTCCAAGAAAGCCAATTACTGTAAAATCCTTTTAATTAGTGGGGGTCTGCTATTCATTGATTTTGTGGTTTCGCTCAACCATGAAATTAAAGGTACTCAATCCGTAAAGAGGGTCCCCATCTCAACAGATTCCAACAACAACAATTCGATCAGAGGGTCCTATATTACTATTTCTTTGGCTTTGGGGGTAAAAAATATTTGATTCGAGTCGAGGAACCCATCAAACAAAGCTCAGAGTTATTAGATATTGATTTTTGAAATTTGTTAATTGCTCAAGATGAGTACTAATAACTGCCGTCAATTTGGTAACCTGCTCGAGATTTTACGCCAAAACTCTATTCAAACAGACAAGGATGGATAACTCTATAATCAAGAGGTAATAATAACAAAATTTTGACTGTCTTCTGGGCCAGAAAGAATTCCCGATAATGAAAAATAATAGATTTCTAAAATCAATATCTAACAAATCTGAGCTTTGATGGGTGACTTCCTCGACTCGAATCAAATATTTTTGACCCCCGAAGCCATTGAAATAGTAATTGAGAGGAGTTTTATCGGATTGAGTACCTTTAACAACCAACGAAATAATCGACTCTTGCGTGGAATGAGCAAAAACCCATATAATATACGAGACGTCTGTTTTCGATAAGTCGTAAAATGTATGCAGAAAAACACAGAAGACGAGATGAAACGTAATCTTTTTCAATACAATATCATTCATTCACCGCAACTGATATGCTACATCATCTGATCTCGGCTGTGATAGTTTATATAACAATACTCAATGCATTGGTTTCTTTAAAGGCTATTGGTTTGCTAGTCACATCGTGCAGAATGCATTATATAATAAATACCTACTTGACCAAAGTTTGAAATGAAGCTGGTAGCTGTTATGTTAATGATTGCGTGATGTGCTATCAGTGCAGGAATACCTTGGGGTCAAATTTCTCAATAGTACAAATAATTTTTGTCATGCAGCTGCTATTGTAGGACATGTTGATGTGCATAAAAATGATATATGATCCACGAATTCATGTACCGATAAAAAAGCCTTTTGATGACAAACCACGAAAATTGATGTCAATGGAATCAAAACCAATTGCAGTAGTACTCATGATGTGGCAAACCGGAGTGCAGAAGAAAAATAAATAGTTCTTTGGTTGTTGGGCACTTGTTTGATACTAACCTTTCTCTAATAGTTTATAGATATTTCAGAACGAATAACAATTCCTGTTTTTATCATTTTGTATCAATTGGAGTGAGTTAGGGATGATAAAATGTTCCGAATCATAATGACGTCATTTAGTCTGGTTGATGTCCCGAGTTATGATAAAATGTTCCGAATCATAAGGACGTCATTTAGTCTGGTTGACGTCCCGAGTTATCTGCGCAATTTGCCCATATAATTACATCATGAAAGTAATACTCACCTAATAAAGCTATGTTCACCAAATAAACAGGTGTTGGCATAATAAACTTAATGTTTATCAATCAGGATTTATGGAGGCAGTCAGCGCCGGATAAAATGTTATAGGATCAGGACTCGAGGTTAAAGGCTCTGGGCATGCTGAAGGAAAATATAACAGAAATCCAAGATAGTCACATGCAACAAAATATTTTTATGGATGGATGACAATATTCTTCCCTGCAATACAATCTAATTTTAAGCATTAATAAATTGGCAACCATTAATTTACATGCATTTCAATAAAACTCACCCGAAGAAATTTCTTGCCCTCTTCATCGGTTTCCATAGTTACGTCTTCTGCTCCACTTTCAATAGCAGTACCCAGAACATCATCCATTTTTATATTCTCAGGGTCATCAGTAGCAACATCACAGACACCTTGACAACTGAATGCATAATTTGTGCCACCTTGTGGCAACCATTTTGACCTAGTTTAATAGAGAACATCGAACTGAGGATAGATGGATATTTTGTACATTTATTTAATGTGGAACATATTACGCTGTTGTGGTCACTTGATGTTGTTGACAGTAATATGTTCTTTGTTGATATTTTATTAACCTTTCATGATGGGAGCTGCGCTGGCACAGCATAAAAGGCCCTGTGCCAGTGCATTCTCTTATATTCATAGAAAATGACCAGACAACAGACATACAAAAAGATGATACAAGATCAGAAGAATTCATATTCATTGGTGGGGAAATGTTCAGATAATAAGTTCAACAAACAAACAACATATCATTTGTTCAACTTTAATATTATCTGAACATTTCATAAGGGAAATAATTGTCAATGAGTATTCAGTGACAGGGTCCGCGCTGGCCCAATATTTTACTTTTGCCAAATGAAAATAATTTTTGCCAAATGCTGTTAGAAGTTGCCAAATGCTATCAGTTTCTACAACATTGTGTCTTTTATTTTGATTATATCGACAATCGCTGCTTGAGCGACCTTTGATATCGATAGGAAAGCAGTTCATTATCAATAATTCTCGCCTCTATACTTGGTTTTATCAGAGAACAATAAACCAATGGCATAACAGTGAAATTGCATAAGGGTTTCTTCATCAGAAGATGAAACAAAGAGGATTAGCTATGTAAACACCACCACCAGACATAAAATAGCAAACCCTCCACCCATTACTAATGATATCAGGTTAACTGCATCTTGATAGAGGTGTTAACTTTTCATAACCTTATAAATCACCACCAATAATACGATTAATGAAAGAGTTTCCTGAAATGAGTGGTATTGGTTGACAAATATTAAACTTTCTTGATGAATCAAAAGTGACTGCCAACATTGTTGTCAAATGAAAATATTTTTTGCCAAATGTGAATTATTTTTGCCATTGGCAAATTTGGCAAGTGGCAGCGCGAACTATGTTCAGTAAAGAAAAGGTTAATATAAGCTGGCTGTGAAAACTCACCCAAATTTTCCTTTGAGCCCAGGAGACAAATCATTTCTTAGCTTTCTTATATTGTCTGAATCTACTTCAATAATAATACAACACCGTCCAGGTCCCTGCAGCTCGAGTGTATAGCTCTGAATCTGATCTTTCATCGCTGACTGCATACAGTGAAAAAAAAAAGAAGTTTTATTCTCTAGAGGACATGGCTACTTTTTCAAGTTATTTATCTACAAACTGACTATTCCCAAGTTTCCTTTGACGTAAACCAGCTAGTGAAATCAGTAGGGATAATACTGGTTTACATCGAAGGATGGTTGCCTTACTTTTCTAAAGCAGACTTTACACCCAGATCCAGTGGCGAGATTTTTCGTCAATTTCAATCTACTTTATCATACAATTCAATAGAAAATGCTATATTTATTGGAAAACATGATAACTTCGGTCATAAAATGTATTATAATCTAACTGTTGTGTAAAACTTCACACAGAATATGCCGCATAATTAGGACTAAACTCACATTTGATCTGTTTGTTTACATCTAGAGAAGACCCGAATTGTTACGAAGTTTGCGAGGTCAAAAAATTTATATTCTTTGAATTTATGTAAACATTGTGATATAAAATATTTTTCACATTAAATTACTAATTTCAGTTGACAACTTTTGTGGAGTTCAGAACAAATATGTTTTCTATGAATAAACTGGATTACTGTGATAATTGTGAGATTTTATTATCGTCACTGGGGATTTTAGATGAGTATGTGATTTACGCTTATTCCACTATAGACAAGCCTTGAATGAGGTCCCCAGAGGGTGAATTTAGTGATGCTACCCCGCATAGTGGGCTAGCATCAACAAATTCACCCTCTGGGAACCTCATTCTGCTGAGGTGTAAGCAGAATGATTTCCCCAGAGGGTGAATTTGGTGATGCTAGCCCGCTATGCGGGGTAGCATCACTAAATTCACCCTCTGGGGACCTCATTCTGCAAATGACAGACACCCTATTTCAAGGCTTGACTATAGAAGAGTAAGGCAACTGTACTTCGACGTAAACCATTAATATCCATACCGATTTCATTGGCTGGTTTATGTCGAAGGAAACTATAAACTGACATACCACAAAAGAATAATTTCTGCTAAGCAGTGGCCTGTCATTTGTAAAAAAAAACGGGTTTGTAAAAAAAAATTGGGGAATTATGGCAACATATTTGTTCTTAAAGCCCATATACTGGAGATTGGAAACCAATGTTGACAAGCTTCTTAACGCTTAGTTGCCTCAAAAATAGTGTTACTATAGCAACAGTATGTGATTTCTGAGAATTCTGGAAAATGACAATAAATGAAGTATATTAGTGATATATAGAGTCGGGTTAATGTTTCAAAAAACGGTCAATTGATACCAAAATCTATACATGCTTAAAGAGTGTCACGGTAGATCTGGATATGAACCATGATAATGGTTGGGTGAAAAATATGTGAGTTATTACAGTCGATAGCAAGTGTCTGTGGAATGTAGGACAGGGTTAATATTATTAAGCAAACCAACAAATAATACCAAAGGATACAGGTGATTAGTATGTCATAAATTTCAACATGAAATATGAACACTTACGTAAATTATTTGAGTTAGCAAATCAGATAGTACATGTATATGTGAATGTGTGGAGTGGAAGTCTTAATATTCTCCAAACTGACCACCTGACACATTAGCATTGATATATGATATACCTGTATTAAACTTTGGTCCATGGCAGCAGTGCCACACTGCTACAGAGATAATTGTTTATCCTTCACATACAGGTAATCTGTATTTGCAATCTGTATGGTTGCTTCAGGTTACAATCAACTAAATATTTCCCATAGGCGACAGTGTTAGGGTTAAGCCATCCCGACGATTCATTACCCTACTGAGCCAAACTTTAAATACTTTTGCGCGTAGAACTCCATGTCGGACATAAGTTGTCAAAAAAGAAATGGTGCATCACCATACTTATTCCTGGATATAAATTGGCATTTCCACAACTACCCCCTTTTGTGCACAAAATTTTAATATAGAAAAATACCCCCACCCCCTACCAAATTTGGCGACCAATGTAGCCGCTTGATGAACAATCCCACACAAATGGCCGAGGAATTAACATAGCCTATGAATTTCTTTTTTCTTTTCACATTAAACAACCGAAGATATTGTACACCATTCAGCTGCCGGTATTTTTTTTATGCTGACTCGAGTTTCCCTACACAAATGCCAAGGGGCATAATTTCAAGTATTTAGTTGCTTATAACCTTCATGCAGTATCAGACCTGTTAAGTTTTGAAAATGGCCATCCGGGAGATTTTTGCAGGAGGTATGCCCAAATATGCTCATGAGTGGAATGTTAATAAAAAAATATTAATTTAATTCATCTTTTTATATAATTGTGATGAAGTTTATGTAATTTTATGAGCTTCTATTTGTGTTTATTTTATAAATATATATACCTAAACAAAACAGTAATGAAAGCAGAGTTTTATACAGCTAATGTGAGATGCATGCATGTTATATAAAATAATACAATGTTTTGAACAGCTGAGAAATAGTGGCCGTATTTGAGTTGTTGTTGAGTCGTTTCCGGCCGAAGGCCGGGTAGGGTGGTCGGACTGCAGTGTGCAAGTCCCTTCACCCTTTCTTGATATATTCGATGGAGATCGATTTTTGAGGCTGTTGATGCTGTTCAGATGCGGAGGCTGACCGGAGGCAAAGTGAGGTTGAGATGTTTAGTTTTTGCTGGTTGCTTTTAGTTTTTTCCTTTTTTTGTTTTTACTTTTCGGTGGATCTAATTCGTCTAAGACTGTCTTTGCTTTTATTCTAGTCTCTTCTGCTTTTATTCTAGTCTCTTCTGCTTTCTTAATTGATTCGTCTACTCTGGCGAGATATTTAGATGATTCTGTCATGTAGTTTTCTCTCCATAGGCGGGTGGCATCTGTTTCTTGTTCGGTTACCGGTGATATAGGATTGGCAGGCTCCGGCTCGATGTATTCCGGAGTCTTCGGGTTGAAGTCGGAGGTGTCCGCGTCTGTCCGTGGAGGCGATGGTGGTGGTGATTCCATCTCCTGGACAGACTGGGCCGGGATCTCTACTGCATGGGAGGAGCTGGCTGGTGTAACATCCGTCGCCTTCTTCTCTTTCCACGCGGCTAGTCTCTCGGCATCTCTTTTTTTCCTTGATGGTGTTTTCTTCTTTTTCTTGTTCATCGTTTGTCGTGGTTTCCATGCTGATCTGGTATTTTCCGGTCCGGTAGGGAGCCCTGAAAAGGGCTGTGCCGGGCCGGTTTGGAAATCCAGAACCAGCTGGTATCCGCCTTTATGAGCATGAAGTGACCAGCTCAGACAAGGCGTGACATGCATGGCGTCCAGCATATTAGTGACACTAATTGGTATTAACGGTGGTGAGTTCATCCTGAGAGGTGGCGATCCAAGCTCTCTGGAGGTCCGACTGTGAATATGAACGAGTCAACGACTGATGGTGGTATTTGAGTGCGCAGGCTGTAGCCAGCTATAACCTGCCAGCTGTGGCAGTTTTCCCCCTTCTATTGTTTACATTGTCATGTCAGTCATTTTTCACTTCTGTGGTCACCTGTGAAGTGTCCGTGTTTATACAGCATTTTCACACATCATGACAGAATCATGGTTTTGGGAGAGTGTGAAAATCAATTAAGGCTGTCACCCTGCAATCAATGTGCATCTGGTTTATCTGCTTTATCAACAGTTCATTGATTATATAATTAATCGTGGCACCCCTATACTGGAATCGTGGTCACTGAAGGAACACTGACAATCTTTTGATTGGCTTCATCTTTTTACTGTGGAATGTTGTGATTGGCTAGTACTGACATAACGCTTCTTAGAAGTAATGGAATTCCCTGTTATTTATTTCTGACTATCGAATGTGTAGCTACAGTAATGCCCTAAATAATCAACTCCTTAACCCTTTGGAGAGTATCTGTAACGTCATATACATGAACGTCATGAGTAAATTTAACGTCAACGTCATAGCATTAAGCAATAATTATAAACAAGTTCGGGTCAAAAGTGTCCAATAATTCGTTTTAATTTATGTGCATTTTTTGTTAACGTGTGTTATCATAATCGATTGCACTTATACATTCGGGACATTATATTAATCAAAATAAGTCCTATACAAATCATTTATAAATCATATGATTTATTGAAGTTATGTCTACATAAAATAACACTTCCTGAAACGACATATATGTCGTTCTACTCCTCAACCGATAGACGACATATATGTCGTTCTACTCGCCAAAGGGTTAACCACAGCAGAATTATGGGTAATTTTCAGGATTTAGTCGGAAATATGGCTTGTTGCCATTCATCGGAAAGCTCTCACTGAGTCAATTATTTAGGGCATTACTCTAGCTCAACATTCAAGGTTTGACTGATAAATAAATGGACTATAGTAAACTACATACTCCTGCTTTGAGGACATCTTCAATCCTGCTTCTTGGAATATCATTCTTCTTAGCTTCTGAGATACAGCGAGCTAACTCGGCATTTGCTGCAGGGTCTGATCCATCACCTGTGAGAGCATTATATTGTAAATTAGACACAAAAGTATAAAATAACAATGGAGTAAAACTATCACGATTATCAGATTTTCAATAAATAATTTATTAAAATATATTACGGTTGTACCCAATGACCTCCATGGTGCATTAACCCTTTGAGTGCCAGGGGCCGATCTCATCGGCCCTAAACCTACAAAATAAGTCTGTTAAAGAATATAAGAATAAATTATTAAAATTGTAAAAAATTGTAAAAAAAAACAATAAAAAATTGTTAGGCCAATGCATTCTCTTATATATGCGAGGCGACCTATGGTCGACTTGCATATATAAGAGAATGCATTGGCACAGGGTATATGGGTTGATACAAAAATCGACCTGGCACTCAAAGGGTTAAACTCTCCACTCATTATCATCTATATAAGGTCGAAACGAAAATATTTGTAGTTCGGGTTTCCTTACTGATTCTTTTTCAACCCTTCCATGACTGGAGCGCTTCCTGAAATTTTTCGAAAACACTGTTCCTATGCAAACTCTTATATATGTGAGTCTCCCATAGGAAGCCAAGCATATATAAGAGAATGCATTGGCATAACAATATTTACCTTGTAAGTCAGTGCATTCTCTTACATGTAAATATACAAGGCTCCATATCGGCGACTCACATATAGAAGATAATTCACTGGCATAGGATCTTTAATGCTGCACCAGCACAGCTCCAGTCATGAGAGGGTTAACCCTTTACCCAACAGAACGGCCCTGTGCCAATGCATTCTCTTATATATGCGAGTCGACCATAGGTCGCCTCGCATATATAAGAGAATGCATTGGCTTAACACATTAAAAATTATAAAATTGTTAAAGAATGTAAGAAAAAATGGTAAAAAGTGTTAAAAACAGATTTGTTTTAGGCCAATGCATTCTCTTATATATGCGAGGCGACCTATGGTCGACTCGCATATATAAGAGAATGCATTGGCACAGGGCATAACTGTAACTATCACAATGTGGTCAAGGAGCCGGTTCCAATGATATCCATATTTGTATGGTTCTATTGAGACAGACCGAAGATATTTTAGGCTGTTGAAGCTTTATTTGGCCGGTTTTGGCCGGTTTGTTGGGTAAAGGGTTAATCTTATGTTGCAGAAGACATTATTTCCCAGCTTCTGTGCATTGTAGCAGATTTCGTAATAGGTCATGGCAAGTGATTACGAGTCTATGACAGTGTGTTTGACATCGGAAGTATGAGGAGTTGATGGGGAAATGTCGTAAAAGATTCCAATCAGCGACGAAATTGTTTGATCATAGCATTTGATATTAATGACAACATAGTGGAGTTCATATACTGCGAACAGAATCAAGAATCAAACTTCGTGAATTGATGAATCGTTGGGCCCCAGCTAAGACAGCATACTCACTCTTTATTGCAACCCGCATCTTGTAGAATATTTTGCTATTCCGTAATGATCGGGCTGTATCCTTCTCTCCTTTGGTGGCCTTTATATTTTGCCACTTCGAATGACCGGCCATACATCGACATGGTTGATACCAGATCTGTCGGTTAGCTCCTCCACATAAGTGACTAATTCCACGATTGTTTATTTGTGTCACGAAGTCTTCAGTGAACTTTGCTGAACATAACGGCAATCTATTCAAAAATCGAAGCATTCCTACTGATGAACAAATCCTGTGATACAGTACATTTACAGACATTTTCTTATGCAGGATATTCTTAATTTCCTAATTGTTTTTTGTACGTGTACTTTCTTAGAAAGCAGTCAAAGTAACACACTTGTAAAGCAATCTATATGACCCAGCATTTATTGATATGATGGACTACAAGCAGTTTCCTTTTGAGCAGAGTCTTCAGCACACTAGAGTTACTTCTTATGAACAATCCACATTTAGCCTTTGTTAACCAACAGATGCAGTACCTGAAAAATAAAAAGACTTATTGGAGTAAGACAACTTCCATGATAAGAAATCGAGAGAAAATCGTATTTCAAGGGAATAACTATTGTGGCATGGTTCAATGAAAGTGTCAGTGATACTGTAGCTCAATTTGGGGAGGCATTCATTTTATGCTGAGTATTCAATAGAATGATAAAGAAAGAAAGTTAAAAAGTTTCAGTAAAGGGTTTGTATTGTGATATTTTATATTTGGACATTTACGATTGTTCTTTCTGAGGTCAGCCCATTAACCAACTGAGCTATCCACTCCTCTAATAAAATAAAAGGTCGACCGACCACAATATCCCCCGACATGGTGGCTAACTGAAGGATTGGCTATGTTCAGAATAACAGTCATCATCTGGAAACCTCAAATATTGGGGAAAACTAAGGGCCATAACTGTGGTAGAAAAAAATTGGACAAATCTGGTTTTTGAACTCATTCCAAGATATTTTGAAAACCAGATCCTATGCTAAACATTGTTAAAATCAGTCAATATTCGTTCAAGTTATTTCACTAACGAGCTGAAAATTAAGAAAAATTGGCAAAAATTGCAAGAACACCAAAATGGGTCCAACCAAACTCAGAATCCCAGGTTCTAATGATGGTTAATATCTGTGCCAAGTTTAAAATACGCCTGGTGTGCTTTTATGAACTGTACACAAACAAACAATGGCAGTGACACTAAATTGTAGTATTGGAAATGATATTATGGCGGATGCTGAATTTTCTAAGTCAAATAAAAAACAAGCTATGTTAATAGGGTCTGTGGTACATTTATGAAGTTCATTTATCATTCCATGCAGTCTGAACATAAAAATAGAACTTGACCTGTATTTTGGTCTGGAAAACTCACATACCAAATTTGGTTCCGATAAAATAAACCAAACTAAAGTTATCATCCGGAAACCTCAAATATTGAAAATTCTAAGTTGAAAAGAGCCATAAGTCAGTAAAAAATATTCGGATCAAACCCATATTCGGATCAAACCCATATTCGAACTTGACCTATATTTTGGTCTGGAAAACTCACAGATCAAATTTGGTACCTCAAATATTTAAATTTCTAAGTTGAAAAGAGCCATTTGTCAGTAAAAAATATTCGGAACAAACCTATAATCGAACTTGGCCTGTATTTTGGTCTGGAAAACTCACATACCAAATTTGGTTTCGATAAAATAACCGAAACTAAAGTTATCATCCGGAAACCTCAAATATTGAAAATTCTAAGTTAAAAAGAGCCATTTGTCAGTAAAAAATATTCGGAACGAACCTATAATCGAACTTGGCCTGTATTTTGGTCTGGAAAACTCACATACCAAATTTGGTTTCGATAAAATAACCCAAACTAAAGTTATCATCCGGAAACCTCAAATATTGAAAATTCTAAGTCGATAAGAGCCATTTAAGTCAGACTTAGTCAGTACAAAATAATCGGAACGAACCCAAATTCGAACTGACCTGTAACTTGGTCTGGAAAACTCACATACCAAATTTAGTTCCGATAAAATTACCCAAACTAAAGTCATCACCGGAAACCAAAACTGCTAATGGACGGACAGACAGACGAACATATCAATCACATAATACAGACATTTTTTCAATGGGCAAATAAAATAATTTACTGGAAAATGACAGCATACAGGTTCGGACAAAGATGCCTCCGAGGATGTACAATTCTATGTCAAAAAATGTCAATTACTCCGACTGAACTCAAAATCGCAGCTGCGCATGTCCCCATGCTGTTTGACATATTTGCTAAGTTTTAAAAAATTGACTGGAAAATGATGGAATACAGACTCGGACAAAAAATGCATCCCAGGATCAGCTGAGGATATACGATTCTATGTATGATTCTATGTATGATTCTATGTACTATATCATAGGATCAGCTGAGGATATACGATTCTATGTATGATTCTATGTACTATATCATCCTGGGATATACGATTCTATGTATGATTCTAAGTACTATATCATCCTGGGATATACGATTCTATGTATGATTCTATGTACTATATCATAGGATCAGCTGAGGATATACGATTCTATGTATGATTCTATGTATGATTCTATGTACTATATCATAGGATCAGCTGAGGATATACGATTCTATGTATGATTCTATGTATGATTCTATGTACTATATCATAGGATCAGCTGAGGATATACGATTCTATGTATGATTCTATGTATGATTCTATGTACTATATCATCCTGGGATATACGATTCTATGTATGATTCGAAGTACTATATCATCCTGGGATATACGATTCTATGTATGATTCTATGTACTATATCATAGGATCAGCTGAGGATATACGATTCTATGTATGATTCTATGTACTATATCATAGGATCAGCTGAGGATATACGATTCTATGTATGATTATATGTACTATATCATCCTAATTTCCAAGAATCACAGTACTTTTTCTGAAATTAAACTGCTTAACCCTTTCAGTGCCAGGTCCGATTTTTGTATCAACCCATATACCCTGTGCCAATGCATTCTCTTATATATGCGAGTCGACCATAGGTCGCCTCGTATATATAAGAGAATGCATTGGCCTAACAATTTTTCATCATTTGTTATTATTTTTTACAATTTTTCTTATATTCTTTAACAGACTTATTTTGTAGGTTTAGTGCCAGGGAATCTTAGGTTTTTCATGGGCATCAAAATTATTACTATGAATACTTGGTGATAGTTTTGAGTTATAACATGCCCCTAAGGTTTTATCCAGTAATTTTTAAATTCGCTATAGCATGCTTAAGCATACCTAAAAACAATTAAACCCTGGCACTGAAAGGGTTAAAGGTACTCAATCCGATCAGACAGTCCCCATATCATCAAGATACAACAACAACAACATTTCTTCAAAATACGCTTTAGTTAAGAATCGATTAATTGCAACAAAATAATGCTAACCACTGTCAACTATGGTATCAAATTTCCCAAAACATGTTATTTATCAACATTTTATTTAACGAAATATGGCTGTATTATCACAAAATTTGGCCGTATTACCACTTGATTTTAGAGTTATCCATCTTCATCCACAAATTTGTCCGAGACCTTTGGTTTGACGACTGTTTTCTGGGCCATAAATAATTGCACAAGCCGAGAAATAACAAACTTCAAAACTCAATATCTGATCACTCTGAGCTTTGATGAGTGGGTTCCTCGACTCGAATCAAATATTTTTTTTCCCCGAAGCCAGAAATAGTATAATTTGGGAGCATTAATTCGGATAATGCATCTTTATTATTATTTCCTGATATTACTTGGTCACAACTGGATCCATAAGAAGACAACAGTTATTATTGGGCCCCTGAGACAACCCACCCATTTCACTCCGGGACAACCCACCCCGGGACAACCCGCCCGCCTAAAAATTGTTGTAATTAGGAGGTGTGAGATGTTTGTTTAAAGAAACTGGGTTGCTCTTTATTTATTTTTATTTGATGTAATAATAAATAATATACACATGTAATATAATATAATGTAAACACAACAATGTATCAACGATAATATGTTTATTCGAGTTTAATGAACGAAGTTTAAAAAAAAAATTAAAAACAAAGATTAATGAACAAAGTATAATACGAACGAAGTATAATATGAACAAAGTTTAATGAACGAAGTTTAAAAACAAAATTTTAAAACGAAGTTTAATGAACGAAATGTGATATGAACGATCCAATGGTTGACAATTTAAGTTGTCGATGGGGCTACTGTGGTAGATCGTCGTCTGCACCGAGGTGGTCTCTTCTTCTTTGCATATACTTCACAACATTTCTTCGTCGAGAATGTGTTTTTAGTACGTATGTAGCCTATATATTATGTATCCATTCTTACATTATATTTATATGATCAATAGATCTTTTACTAAAATCATACATGTAGTATTACAAAGTGCATTTACAGAATACAGGACTGTATGTCTCCTCGCAGTTAACATCAGTGAGATGAACCCATATCACTAAGTGTTGTGATAACACACTGTGATTATGAACCCTTTGCATCAAATGTTTGTTTTGAAAGCACCCCTTTTAATTAGTCATCACTTACAGTACCTTAAGTGCCATTAAGTTACCAAAACATCATGTCATTCTTTATTCCAGTCCACGCATTGACATAATTAATGAATAGACACATGTTTTATTGGTCAAAAACTTTAATAATATATCATCAAAGAACATAATTACTAATAACAATTTCTGGACAACCCGCCCGTGTTTATCGAGACAACCCGCTAGACCCCGAAGTCACGACAAATAGTTTTCGCGGCTGGCTCAACCAATTTTGTGGCTGGTTAGCTAGCTAAGCCGGCTCAGTCGCGACGTTCGTGGCTGACGAAATATGGTGGCTCAGCCAGCTGAGACGTTATCAATCAGCGTATTTTCGTTTATAAAATTTTCCTAATCCCCGGTTATAGACCCCGTTTGTTTTAGCGTTTGTGGTGAACCCGTTGAATCCCAGACCACATGTGCTCTTTTTGGTGTTGGGCTTTTCCAATTTGGCAAAAATACACCAATGACTGGCATGGATGTACTATGCGGTTTCCCATCTAATCGGTATATTTAAGTTACATTGACGATGCAATGACGATGTTGATGCATGTAGAATAATAGGCAAAGCTATTGGCGAAATATTTGCAGCGCGAGACTGCTAAATCATTTATATACGATAAATTTCAAATAAGTTGATCTTCATAGCACATGGACCTAAATCAACGGGACATCCATTCACTTGTTATATGATATGTTGTTCTGTATATCTATATATATATATCCTACTGTTGAACAGAAATGTGATCTAATATGTTAGCATACTGCCAGAATGTGGTGTTTTATGCAATAAATCTTATCTTATCTTATCTTATCTTGGCAGTTTTGTCGACTTCAGACTGCTATATCATCACTGGCATCTGGCGATATATGCATGCATCATTGAATGATGAATCCGATATGCCCTAATGATATATTATTTCAAACTATTTTCTATTCTCTTCTACAGGTTATGTGCATATATTGACAAATTCCAGGTATATCTGAGACTGAGTCGTGTCGAAATACATGTAAACATTTTATACTTTAACCCTTTCAATACTGAACGGATTCTCCCATTCAGTTATGTGAAAGCATTCATTGGAATAGTCTATTCCACATTGAGAGGCCCGGGTGTTCTGATAATATAACAACCATTCCGAGTCCTTGCGAATATATATACCAATATGGGCAATGTGGTTTAGTTCTTTGCGATTCACAGTGAAGTTGTGCTTGACATATAATAGCGACAACAGTGTTCCGGCCATTTCCGGTTTCTCAATCTGTGAATGAGGAAAACGTGTCTTTTTGCAGAGCTCAAAAGTGATATAAATTCAATAAATTATTGGATAAACTACTTACTTTTCTGTTTAAAATAGGTAAATGGACAATCGGAGTGTGCACCAGACAATTGTAATCGAGTTTCAGGTGAAATATTGTCAACTGTAAGTGAAATAAATTCCGTTTGACTTTTGTTGTGTGGCCACCATTTTGATGTCGATAAATGACCCCATCGAACTTTGCTTTGATTTTGTAATAAGTTATACGTTAAAATTTTAGAATACAAATAAATGACAATGCACAATAAATATTGGCATTAATGTTGGACAAGGTTGAAATCCATGTTATTATTTTTTTGAAGGTAATAATCGTCTGAAAAAGTAGTCTATTTTCGTGCATAAAAAAGTTAAAGGAATCATCAGTAACTTCCAGTAACTCACGTGCCATGTTATTGGTAATCCAATTGGCTATGGAATGCATATTTTTATTTTATTTTTGGCTAGAATTTTCATTGTGTTTTGACTTAGTAAATACCACTACCCAACAAGAATCAACGTTATTTACATTGTGCGGCAATGGTATGGAGGGAACAGTATGAGAAGTTCTACCAACATGACTATGATTTAAGTTCTCTAGCCACAGTAGTATTCTTCAATGTGCATTAACTGCCTAAATTATCAATTTGATTGATTATAATGATCTGGCTTGCGCCTCTAGGGGAAGTTCTGCCCAATTTTTTAATTTGATTGGCTATGGGTGGTGTTAAGGATCTGACAAGCGCCTCCAGCGGAAGTTCTGACCAAATTCTCGGGAAACAACAATGCTAGTACATATAGTAGGCCTACACGTGTTGGCGACAACAGAAGTCTGGTCAGACCTGTCACTGAACAAACTTGTAATTTTTGTAGCGATTTAAAGAGTATAAAAAAAGTATTAAATAAAGCGTTGAACAAGCAACACACCGGGATGTGAACCAGACAATTGTAATTAAGTTTGAGGTGCAATTTTGTCAAAGATAATATATTGAAACAAATTTAGTTTAATTTAATAGTGTTGTGGTGGCTGTCATTTTGACGAATGACCATAACAAATAATGATTTGATTATGTATATAACCATTTAAACATTAAATAATTAAAATGTTGGGGGAATAATAAGTAACAGTGCACAATGAACATTGATATTAATCATAGACATGGCCAAATTCCAAGCTTACATTTTTTTGTATGTAATAATCATCTGAATAGATAGCCTATTTTCATGCAAAAAAAATGAACAAATGTTCAATAACTTTCATGCCATGTAATTGGTAATCCAATTCGCTATGGAGTACATAACTTTATTTTTGTAGGCATTTTAATCGTGTTATGACTTAGTTAATGCCGATGTCCATCAAAAATCAATGCTGTTGACATTCTGCTCATATCCTTCCCAAAGACATTAACATTTGCCTCACACAAGAGAACATAATATATTGTGAGCAACCTTTTAGGTTAGACAACTTCCTGTTTACATTGTTTGAGCATGTTCATGTAAATCTGCGGGTAAAAGAAACCCCAAGATTGAGGTACTACATGTATTCCATGATTTAGGTACAACATACACATCAACTCAAATGTTAGTCAATTTTCATTTATGAAAAGAAAGTATGTGGTATTTTCTTAAAACTATTCTAGCAAATACTCATAAGTTTAACAAATCAAATGATAGGTTGTAATTGTTGAACTTATTATCTGAACATTTCCCTAAAATGTACTTTTATTTGTGTTATACTTGCATCTGTTGTCTGCTTATTTTTTCCTGAAAACCCACCTTATTTTTTCCTGAAAACCCACCAAATGATTATAGACTATTCCAATGCACTTTTATAACTGAGTGGGAACTTCCATTTAGTACATGTGAAAATGGTTAATCGATAATAACTGGAGTCTATCATGTCCTTTAATACTACCGGTGCTGTACAACTCAACTTCTCAAGATCACCTTATATGTATTCATCCGACGCCAGTTTTATTTATTGTAGTCTTGATGCTTGGGCACATGAAGTTGCATTACAGGATAGTTTTGTATTCTGTAATAAAAATTAACCCTAGGTCTTGCCCAATATCTGTTACTTGTATACCTGGCGATTGTCTTCGTTGTTGTCTCATGTCAATCAACCTCCAGGTTAAATTTAACCAAATGTGCTGATGATTTCTCAGGCATATACAAGTTTTCAACCAATCATTCTACATTTATTAGTGTTATTGCTGGAAACCAAATATATAACATACAATCTTCACATATCCTACCGGTAACTGAAAATAGACAATTGATGTTACAAGCTTTTTGTCCCTTAATACACCACCACGACCAACAGACTAATGTAGGAGAGATATTACTACACTGAATTATGAGTGGAAAGCACATTAGCAGTGTCCACAGACATTATTTGGCAACTTCTGGGTGACATAATGAGTTGACAGAATTTTTTTTTCGAAGTCCGAATTAAAAAAAATTGGCAAACAAAAATATTCATAGGAATTTTTTTTGTTGCTTTCTATATGATGGTAGATGTCTCTGGCTTTGAAAAACATTGAAAATTTGATCGCCACTTGATTTTTTTCAAAAACTTGTGTCATCGCTACATATAAGCCCATGCCTGCAGCTCAGTCATTTGACAATTCTGGCAGCGGAGATATTTTTATGTGCCTGGCGTAGAGATAATATGGCTGGTGGCGTCTTGTGGCCAATATGGCTGGCGGCGGTGGTGTGCGATGGCGGCTTCGGGCTCTACAACCCGCCCCGAAAAAAGCAGAAGGGCGGTTAATTGTCTCGGGGCGGGTAGATTACTTGATTCAACCGATATTATTATACGGGTGTGAAGTCTGGGGATTTGAAAACACCAAGACTATAGAAGCTGTGCATTTGAAATTTTGCAAATTATTAACGCGTATGAAATCAAGCACGCCAAATTACATAGTATATGGTGAACTTGGACGATGGCCTCTAGATATCGAGATTAAAAAGCGCATGGTATCATTTTGGTCCAAATTAGTTGATAGTACCAACCAAGAGAGAATAGCTGCGAAATTGTATACTCTTGTTTATAAAATGAGTACACTCGGCAAACAGTTCAAAATTATTGACCTTTATAAAAATACACTGACTCAAACTGGATTTACATGGGCGTGGGAAAATCAATCTTCACTTACCCCGATTATGGTACGTAGCTTACATAAGGCTTTGATAAACAACTTTCCCATAATGTGGACTGATGACGTTACAAAATCATCAAGGGGGGGCATTTTATACCCACTTGAAAGATAAACCGTCTTTTTCCAAATGTTACACTTTGAACTTTTCATTTAGTATTCATATACAACGACTGAGGACAGCAAATCATAGACTTGCTGTAGAAGTGACTCGATGGAAAAAAGGAAAGCGCAAACAAGCAGTGGCTACCAACGATGCATTGTGTAGCATATGCAAAGTGGAACAAGGGGACGAGTATCATTTCCTGATGAAATGCCCTAATCTCCGTGAACTTAGAATTAAATATTTACCAGAATGTTATCGAAAAGTCGTGTCCAAAGAATCGTGTTATGCATTATTAAACGAAACCGATATTAATACATTGCGCAACCTATCGATGTTCATAAATAAGGGTCTTAAGTTAACCGAGCACAGCAATTAATATTATACAGCTTCGACCAAGGCGATGATACCGATGGTGATGATGATGATGATGATGATAATGATAATGATGACGACGGTGATACTGGTGATAGTGACGTTGATGTTGATTATGATAACGATAATGATGATGACTATAATGACGTAGACGATGACGACACTGATGGTGATGAAGGGTGATGCTTATATTTGTGTTGTTTTCTGTATAGTGAGTTAATTTATCCATGTTATTTATCTTATTCTTGTCTCATGTTGCACATATTGTGTCTGAGTAAATAAACTATATATAATTACATATATATCTCACTAGTCCTGTTCCCGTTATTATATTGCAGTTGGTTTAACTTTATATGAAGCACCCAGGACAGTATCTAGTGTTTAACGTGCCGAGGGTCAAGCAAATTATTACAACACCTTGAATCAACGAAATAGGGGTCCGTGACTACCCGCCCCCGAGACAACCCGCCCCCTTTCACTCTGAGACACCCGCCCCGGACAACCCGCCCCCAAAAATCAATTAGCGGTAATCAGTGGCTCATTAGGAGGTGTGAGGGGATTTTTATTTGATTTAACAACATGGACAACAATAAATGCACATGTAATATAATATAACTTATGAACACAAAAATGCATCAACGTTAATATGTTTATTTATTACGAAGTTTAATGAACGAAATTTAAAAACGGAATGAATGAATATGAACGAAGATTAAAAATAAGTTTAACAAACGAACAATGATTAATTTGGGGCTGACGGATGAAGTTGTGCAATGGACCCTTCTGACCATATGCCGTCTTAAGGCCGACGGTTGATGTGTGTCTCTTCACGGCCTGCGTCCAATGGAAGCAGCATCTGTATCTGGAAATATATACTTCTTTCACAGCTTTCCAAGCCGCTGTAAAATAGAAAACAATTGTTAGAATTTAAGAGAATTTAGAATATTTTTAATATATAAAGTATAATAGTTGTTTGTCTATGATAGAATTTATGAGAATTTAGAATATTTGTAATATATAAAGTATATTTATTTTTTAGTTATGCAGTATAATAGTTGTTTGTTTGTCCATGTTTAAGAGAGTATATAGTATAACAGTGGTACACACCTCGCAGATGTCCCACACTCAAGAGTTAATATACCCAGTACACTGTGATAATGAACCATTTGCATCAATTGTTTGTTTTGAAAGCACCCGTTTTAATTAGTCTTCACTTACCCTATGTGCCGTTCAGTTGTGAAAACATCGTGTCATTCTTTATCCCAGTCCAGGCATTGACATAATTAATGAATAAACACATGTTTTGTTGATCAAAATCTGTAATAATATATCATAAAAGAATATAATCACTCTTAAAAATTTCGGGACAACCCGCCCCCAAAATAGCATAGGGGCGGGTTGTCTCGGGGGCGGGTAGTCCCGTTCCCACGAAATAGTGTCAGTGATCAAAGAATACAACGATTCTTTGACTCTTTGTTGAAAAATGCCAATAACTCTGCCAAAATGAGTCTGAACTCAAAATCGCAGGTGCGCATGCTGGTTGATATATGTGCCAAGTTTTTATAAAAAAAATACCAGAAAATGACAGAACACAGGCTCTGAAAATGTTCCGGACCGACGCACGGACGCACAGACGAGGGTGAAGGGGTCATCAATACTATAGTCCTCCGACGGAATTTCGGCGGACAATAACACTTGATACATGTACATCACTAGTATATAACATATTTATTAATGTCTATATATGTTACAACTTTGCATTATGTACAACACCTAGTAGGTTCTGTCTCCAGTGCAGGCACTCGATTTGACATTAAGTTTAACACGAAAATAGGAAATTCAAATCAATAGGTTTTGATAAAACACGTAACCTAACCTCTAGAAACGGAACTCACTTTCGTAACCACTCCATACAGGAGTGATTACGAACGTCATGACAGAATCACCGAAAATGGCAGCTAAAATGGACATTCTGTGGTCTACAACTAGATATTAAGTTCATCTTGTGTTGTCATTAATTGTGTTGATAACGTATATCATCCGCGTGTAGTCAAAATTAAAGTATAACTCTAGTCCGTAAACCTGACGTTTATAATCAGAGCCAAGCTCCATATTCGAGAGCGTTTAGCTCTGTTTGAATAGTTGGGTCCACCAACTAGTGTCTCTCATGATCATCATTTCATAACGTCGTAGCCAAACGTTGAATGGTGGTAACGGAAAGTCAAAATGAAGGTTGCCTGAATACACGTAAAGGTAAACCCAGGATATAAGGTTGAAATTTTTGTTTTTTTTAATTATTGGGACCCGACCCCACCCCCCCCCCCCCCCCCGAGAACGCAAGTTTTTTTTGTCCTGCCTGATCTCGGATTGAATATATCGCGACGAAAACTGGCGATAATCGTCTCATATATTGTTTTAGGACAATGTACGAGGAGCGCCTAAGGCCACTTGTGACATATATTTATTTAAATTATATTTTATGTGTTTATTATATATGATCATATATGTATTATGACTAAATAAAGTTATCATTTAAAATAAATATAAAAACAATTCAAACGTTAATGTATTCCATGTCGTAACCCGGACATATGTACTAATTTCAGTCATATCTATTTATAAACAAACAAGATAATGCGACATCAAGTCCGCTTACACCTTTTATTTTGGAGCCGAGTCGCTTACACTTTTTAGTGTGCTCTAGAACGAAAAAGTTAAATAAAATCAACACATTTGTGAATTTAAAAACAATTCAAACGGTAGTGTATTCCATGTCTCAGCCCGGACATATATACCAAATTTCATTCATATCCATTGAGAAACAACGGACCAAACGCCACATAACACCCCGCTTCCACCTTTTATTCAAATGGAGCCGGGCACGGCCTCGGCTTACACTTTATAGTGTGTCGCCATTGATGGATTTAAAGATGCACTATCCGATTAAACACCCGTGAATTACCATTTCTTTGTGTTCGAGTCATCAAAGCTCAGAATGATCATATATCGATTTTTGAAGTCTGTTATTTCTCGAGATATGTACTTTTTTCCGCCTGACATTATCTCACCCATGTGTGGGTACGAAAACAAACAAAATTATAAAAAATATGGTTACGAAAGAGGCGATGTACCTTTAGTCTCTGGCATTTTACGCACAGCAAATTTTGGTAAAATAATGGCGTATTTCCACGAATGTTTTCGACTTATGTTCAGCAATAGCGTCATTAAAATTGTTGTTGTGACCATTAGGTGCACGATTGTTTGATGTTATTTCCCAAGAACGCAAAGTCACAACTGTAACCAGTCAAAGCGCTCAGACTCAAGTCTCACTCTCAAGTCTTACATTAGTTACAAATTTTGAGTCAAAACAAACGTCAGAACAGTCTTCAGAGAGTCTCAGAGACCTCTCAAGTCTCGTCTCGCCGTCGCATTCGAACTTCGAATCGAAGACGAGCGGGTAACCATCGCTCCTTGCAAACTCTAATTTGTAAGTAATTTATGCATGATGAATCAGTAATGCTGATTGGATCAATGTTAATATTGTTAATGTTATAAAAATTTTACCATGACTCATGTCATGAGACCATCTGCATCAACGCGGTTCTAGTGTTAATGCAACGTGGAACAAACATTGTTTCAACGCGGTTGCAATGTAAATGTTCCTCAACGCGGTGGAAATGACCGTCGAAGCAACATAACGCTGTGGATGTGACCGTTTATTGCGTTAACGAACAGAATGATCCCTTAGGTTCCACCAGCGATACATCGGGACAATTTGATGATGGCTTGACAGCCCGTTTTGGCTGAAGACATGATTGTCAACCGATATGACAACCAGATATATTGTCATCAGGGACGCCAGAGAAGGGGGGGCATGCAGGGACATTTGTCTTCTTGCCCTGACCCAGAGGAGTCCAGTGGGTACCCGAAAGTACCCTCCTGACTGGTTTGCCCCCCTTGCTCTTTGGTGCTTCTGGCGTCCCTGATTGTCATATAACGGCGATTTTTCGATCTGTCTTGTTGGCTTATAAAATGAGGTTATTTTATTTAAGGAATATTATTCTGAATTTTTTTTAGTATTTTCTTTCAACATACCTATATTATATAATTAAAATGTCTAATTTGCCCAAATAATCTTGTGTTTGATCGCTAATTCGGTTTTTATAAACAAAAAACAATTCCAAAGATCTTGTGACTTCAATCACATGACTTCGTCTACAACATAATATGTTGTACGTCAACAACATAATATGTTGTAGACGAAGTCATGTGATTGAAGTCACATGATCAGCGGTCGGTGCGGTCAAATGACTTAATACGTGACAATGACGTAGTGATTTAGGGGAATTCCTGTTACTATCAAAACAAAACGACAGCCATAAGCTTCTACGAGTTTCGACTTTTTATACATATTTTATACATATAAACGCTCTTTATTATACATGTTGTAGACGAAGTCATGTGATTGAAGTCACATGATCAGCGGTCGGTGCGGTCAAATGACTTAATACGTGACAATGACGTAGTGATTTAGGGGAATTCCTGTTACTATCAAAACAAAACGACAGCCATAAGCTTCTACGAGTTTCGACTTTTTATACATATTTTATACATATAAACGCTCTTTATTGAGTCATGGTAAAGGAAAATGGGGACTCGACTTAAAATAGTTGTCAATCGTGAATATTTACTAATTACATCAATACATGTAAATACATATACACAAACTTTCGATATATATGCTTTATATACCCATCAAACTCATAGCAATTTCCGGTTTATTAAACGTTTTTTATTTGAACCATATCAGGAATACGCTTAACATGGAACGCTCTTTATTGAGTCATGGTGAAGAAAAGTGGGGACTCGACATAGTATAATTGTGAATATTTACTAAATTATTCATCAATATACTTCCCACTTTATTACTGCTATTTTATGTATTCGTAACCATGCCCGACTTGTAAAATTAAATGCTCTCTATTTGGTATATGCATACGCTGGTCGGATGTTTAATGTGGGTGTTGCATCTCTTCTGAGTTGTCGTTGGTAGCCACTGTTTGGGCCAAGTGTATTCACGTTGTGCTCAAAACGAAGTGGACGGAACAATTTCTGGGCCATTTTTGTGTAGGGGTGCGAGATATCACCGGTGTATCGCGAATCAGAGTTCTACGATACACGCACCGGTTCCATAGCCAAAAAATCGTGCATCGCGATACACAATTTTATTTATCTATTATCCATTATTCGTTCTTTAAAATTGCTATATTCACGCAGGAGAATAAGAATTAAATACAACGGCATGCAAACTTGCAAAGAAGCATGATCAAGTCGTTCTACTTCAAAGCGCCGATTAAATAGGTCAGCTACCTGTTCGTCGGTCATATGCGTGGGCGTTGTTGTTTTTGTGTAAAGATTGATATACCATTGTCACCGTTGGCACACAGAAGAGTTCATTCATAGAAATGATGTCGCCAAAAGGCTAAAAATGTATGTCGTGCTAATCATTTGTCGTTCATCGGACTTGAACTGCATATTAGAGAATTAAATCATTCCTGTTAACAGTCACCGATACCCAATTGACATAAACGTGTCTCATCGCAAGACTCGTAGTAAACTGCGTCAATACAGACAGCGTTCCGAACTTCCGACGTGGTATTTTTGGATTACTCCCCCTGGACTGTATTTAAATGAATTAAACAACAAACGTGGTATATTTTTGTACCTGAAAGTCGTGTAATCCCATACGACCTTGGCCTTAAATAAAACATTCCAATGAACTGAAGTAGCTGGTATTGAAGGATTAATCAAATAATGAACTATTAAATAATGACTATGATTGAATATATGTTTTTTTTCAACCAATTCATGAATTCCATATGAAGGGCTGCATCCAGAAATACTAGGGTACGTATCTAGATACGTATTGTATCGCGACCCGCATATCGCGATACGTATCGTATCGCGACAGTACCTCCTACCCCTATTTTTGTGTAACAGGTTTCCCACAGAAATCCCACCAAATTTAAATGTTACGTAACTGAACATCGTTTGGAAATGAATGTAGAATTATTCCTAATTGAGAGTCACCTGCCACAGCCGAAAACGCTGCATTTATTTGGCATTGTCACGAATGAAGGAACGAAACATGATTGTGAATATACGGGACACTCCAAGTGCATGTATATGAAAAATTAATCAACATTGTGAACACGCATCCGAATAGAGTTCACATGTCGGCTCGTGTTTTTATTAGCTTTATTTTTGACACGACAGTGTTAAACTACCCCGCTCAATTGGCCTTCTATATTTTTGTGAAAACAATAACTTTCCAAACAGCTCTTATGATAAATCACAAGTGAAGATAACTCACCGGGCGATGACAATTCACCACATATACACAATATTATTGATCCCCGCAGTAATTCCATTATGCTCACATGCTCATGTCGATTCCACATTTTACATCACCATTCAGATGACATCATATAGGTAGACACAATTAACTCCAACTCCGATTCCGATTCCGTGTTTTTAATTAGTCTACTCATTTGACGTCATATGAGGATTTGCGACGGAGATAGCTAACAACCGGTGGGGGTATTATTTATTTATTTTTCAGCTTATTTATTACGCTATTGTTAGGGGACTTGGATCATTGTGATCATAATAATAGGGGTGGCTTTCCGATAGTGTTTTGTCGTATTCATCAGGATAGCAATCCTTTAAGAAACTGGCCAGGGGTCGATTTAATTTTTTTAATTTGTATTGCATTTTACAGCACTGGGTAGATTTTGTTGAGCATTACCTACCAATACATGTTTTTAACAAAACATGTTGTATTACAGCTGAGCGTAGTAAGAATATGCTGTGTCCAGAGAATTTCTGTCGGGAGTTTGCAAAATGAAATTAAGGCGTTTCATCAGCTATATATTCCTGACGACTGCTATGAGCATGATCGTATTACGTTGCGAGTGCGATAGATAGACAGATAGATAATTATTTAATGGTGCATAACAAGTGGACAGGTGAGCATAAGCACATATACAAAAGAGCAATACAGAGTGTTACATTCATATATATTAAAATATAGATATATAAATATAACAGGAAGGCAGCTTGACTGTTCTGCAGACAGACAAGATAGTGCATAAACCCAGCTTAGTAGTAACTACGTACTAAATACATACTCCTACCTTATATAAAAACATGATAATCGACCCATGCTATCCTACCCTCCTCCCTCAACAGGACTGTCATGTTGCTTAACAGATACCAGTAAGATAACAGGAGATAAGTAAGACAATGAAAGGTGGAGATGGAGGTAGATAGAGAAGTAGAGGAGACATATACACATGTATGGATATGCTCGGTCTGACAAGTCATGCCATCAATTGCCATCGAGGAGCAAAGAAAGCAAGCCAAAGCTCACTTATGTCCACTGTGGTCCTTAATGGTACCTGGTCACATGACTGACAGGCCACAACACAAGTTCTCATGAGGTCATAATATTAATAATATACAAAGTCAGATTCCTCAGTACCTAAAATTTGATCAAATAATTCCTGTATTACTAAGTGATTCCAGGTTCAATATGTTTCACATAATTATTCCACAAAGTGGTCCCTGTGTAGAAAAATAATTACAAGGTATTGCATAATTTGGCCATTAAACGCTTTGGAAGTAAGAAATCTCAGCAGATTTTGTTCATATCGATCGCATATCCTGTATGTTCTGTGCATAAGTTATGGTTAAACTTTACTGGTGTCATATTTCCTTGTCATCAAGCGACGGCAACTTGAAATATGAAATGTGAATATTCATACAAACAAAAGACCACACCATTCGTTTAGAAATAATAAAGCACAATGCACCATTGAGAAACCCATCACCTGTCAGAAATTTAGGAATCGCCCAATTCATTCTTTGACTCATTTGGCCGGGGGGAATGGCATTCTTGGCTACATTTGTATTAATTTTGTCAGGGTGCTATAATATATTTCAACCATTTAATTTTTGGATTAAAACTAACTTTTACGAATTTTCCTGAGGTCAGCATTATTTCAGAATAACAATATGAAGTATACCCGACAATTGTCGATACTTTCAATAAATGTGACATCGTTGTGTTCTGCATATTTATGTTAACTAAAGCGATGTACACAAAAGGAACAGCACATCTGGAACCGAAAATACAAGCTCCATTTATTACAAGTGTCAAGTAATGACCTTAACCCTTCTATGACTGGAGCTTCCTGAAATCTTGCGAATACCATGTGCCAATGCATTCTCTTATATATGCAAGTCTTCCATAGGGAACCTCGCTTCGAGTCACATATATAAGAGAATACATTGTCTTAACAATATTTACCATGACCTTGTAAGCCAGTGCATTCTCTTATATATGCAATGCAGACTTGCATGTATAAGAGAATGCACTGGCGCAGGATCTTTAGTGCTGCACCAGTGCAGCTCCTGTCATGAAAGGGTTGATAAATCTTAACTCGAAGGTGAAATTTGATCTCTTTGTGACACAAGCTATGAGTAATTTTTGTTCAGGATTTGTTGTTTTTGCCAGCTGTATAGTACCGGCACCCTTAGTTATTTCGCAAAACGACAGATCATCACATCATTTGAAATTTTGTTTGGAATTTAGAGAATTAGAGTATGGAAAATATATATGGAGACAGACATCCTTGAATTTAAAAATAATGTCGACAGTACTAATGTACTAGTAGTTTTATGTCATGCTTAATCCACTAACATGCTAAGACATGTGCCATATGAATGTTAACATATCATGGCTAACCCTTCCATGACTGGAGCGTCCTGAAATTTTGCGAAAACCCTTTGCCAATGCAGTCTCTTATATATGTGAGTCCCATAGGGAGCCTCACATATATATGAGAATACATTGGCCTAACAATATTTACCTTGACCTTGTAAGCCAGTGCATTCTCTTAAATTTATATATATATATATATATATATATATGGGAGACTCGTATATATAAGAGAATGCACTGGCATGGGATCTATAATGCGTGCCACCATAGCTCCCATCATGAAAGGGTTAACACGATATTCAGTTTACATTTTATTTCAGGTGATCAGATTATGTATGGTGGAAGGGGCAACAATGGAAGGCATACCACTGGTAACCAGTATGATAATGGAGCAATGGGTGATACAATGAATAGTTATCAACACAATATGTCAGGGTTTCAACAGCCACAATCAGGTGGGTCGTGGAATGAGACGGAAAGCTACCAAGGAGGAAGTGAGATGGGAAACTATCAATATGGCAGTGAAATGGGAAACTACCAAGGCACAAGTGAAATGGGAAACTACCAAGGCACAAGTGAAATGGGAAAGTACCAAGAAAGAAATAAAATGGGAAACTATCAAGGCACAAGTGAAATGGGAAACTATCAAGGACATGAAATTGGAAACTACCAAGGACAGGGAATGGGAAACTATCAAGGAGGGAGTAAAATGGGAAACTATCAAGGAGGGAGTAAAATGGGAAACTATCAAGGAGGGAGTAAAATGGGAAACTATCAAGGACAGCAAATGGGTATCTACCAAGGGAGTAAAATGGGAAATTATCAAGGAGAGGAAAAGGGACACTACCAAGAAGGGTATAAAATGGGAAACTATCAAAGACAGGAAATGGGAAACTACAAAGAAGAGAGTAAAATGGGAAACTACCAAGGACAGGAAAAGGGAAATAGCCAAGGAGCAGATGAAATGGATTGGTATCAAGAAGAAGAACAAAAAGTAGAAGAAGAAAACGACATGGATGGCTATTGTGTTGGCAATGAAATGGACGGCTATCCAGAAGAAAGCGATTCAGATTATCATCAACAGAAAGATTTTGATTCCAATGGTAATAAAGCTGATCATGGACAAAATGGGGAGGAAGCAATGGGCAATGAAAATAACAAGGAGGAAGTGCAGGAAATCAAGGAGGATGTTCAGGAAAACAAGGAGGAAGTGCGAGAAAACAATGAGGGTGTGCAGGAAAACAAGGAAGATGTGCAAGAAAACAAGGATGTGAGGAGAGATGTGGAGGATGTGGAGAAAGATGAGGAGGATGTGAAGAAAGATGAGGAGGATGTGAAGAATGATGAGGAGGATGTGAAGAAAGATGAGGAGGATGTGAAGAAAGATGAGGAGGATGTGAAGAAAGATGAGGAGGATGTGAAGAAAGTTGAGGAGGATGTGAAGAAAGATGAGGAGGACGTGAAGAAAGACGAAGTTTACGTGAAGAAAGATGAGGGGGATGTGAAGAAAGATGAAGGGGATGTGAAGAAAGATGAAGGGGATGTGAAGAAAGATGAAGCGGATGTGAAGAAATATGAGGAAGAGGATGACAGTGATGATGAAGACACCACTCATTGTGCTGTGTGTAACGTGGATTTTGTCTCTAATGATGTAAGTGAACGTTGTTAGCTTTGGCCATTTTTGCTTGCGATACAAAATGCATATCATGATTCACTTGGGACTTAATCAGTTATTGAAATTTAAACCACACTGACAAATGTTCTGTGCACGTAATACAAACAATGCAGTACTTTGTGAAGAAGGCCATGTTTCAAAGAGCAAATCTTTCTTGTTCTCTCAAGCTCACATTAATAAGTGTTTTCAACTCGCCTTGCTACCTATTCAACTGCATTTTTGCGAGAAATCAACTCTACAGGTCTCATATATGAGCTAAAGCAGTATTATTAGCTCAACTTACTTTTGTAAGTTTGAGCTATTGCCATGGTTTGGCGTCCGTCGTCCGTGTGTCTGTGGTTCCGTCAACAATTTCCTTTGGCGCGGGCTACAGGTTGTACCTTTGGTCTGATCTTCATGAAATTTGTCATGAATGTTGACATTGACATGTAGATGGGAACGAGTCATTTTGGGGTCATTCGGCCAAAAAACATGGCCGCTGGCAGCCATCTTGGATTTCAAGATTCAATCCATTGGCGCGGCCTACAGGTCGTACTGTTCATCTGATCATCATGAAATTTGTCATTGTTGTTAATAATGACATGTAGATGGGAACGAGTGATTTTGGGGTCGTTCGGCCAAAAAACATGGCTGCCAGCAGCCATCTTGGATTTTACTCTTTGCATGACTAAATCCTTTGGCGCGGGCTACAGGTCGTTGTTTTGGTCGGAAGTTTATGAAATTTGTCATGGATGTTAACAGTTAACACTGTCATGTAGATGGGAACGAGTGATTTTGGAGTTGTTCGGCCAAAAAACATGGCCGCCAGCAGCCATCTTTGATTTTACTCTTTGCATGACTAAATCCTTTGGCGCGGGCTACAGGTTGTACCTTTGGTCTAATCTTTATGAAATTTGTCACGAATGTTGACATTGACATGTAGATGGGAACGAATCATTGTGGGGTCATTCGGCCAAAAAACATGGCCGCTGGTGGCCATCTTAGATTTCAATATTCAATCCATTGGCGTGGGCTACAGGTCGTACTATTCGTCTGATCATCATGAAATTTGTCATGGATGTTAATATTGACATGTAGTTGGGAACGATGGGGTTGTTCGGCCAATAAACATGGCCGCCAGCAGCCATCTTGGATTTTACTCTTTGCATGACTAAATCCTTGGGCGCGGGCTACAGGTCGTAGCTTCGATCGGAACATCATGAAATTTGTCATGGATGTTAACACTGTCATGTAGATGGGAAACGAGTGATTTTGGAGTTGTTCGGCCAAAAAACATGGCCGCCAGCAGCCATCTTGGATTTTACTCTTGGAATGACTAAATCCTTTGGCCCGGGCTACAGGTCGTACCTTTGGTCTGATCTTTATGAAATTTGTCATGAATGTTGACATTGACATGTAGATGGGAACGAGTCATTTTGGGGTCATTCGGCCAAAAAACATGGCCGCTGGCAGCCATCTTGAATTTCAAGATTCAATCCATTGGCGCGGGCTACAGATCGTACTGTTCGCCTGATCATCATGAAATTTGTCATTGATGTTAATAATGACATGTAGATGGGAACGAGTGATTTTGGTGTCGTTCGGCCAAAAAACATGGCCGCCAGCAGCCATCTTGGATTTTACTCTTTGCATGACTAAATCCTTTGGCGCGGGCCACAGGTCGTAGCTTTGATCGGAACATCATGAAATTTGTCATGGATGTTAACAATGACATGTAGATGAGAACGAGTGATTTTGGGGTCGTTCGGCCGAAAAACATGGCCGCCAGCAGCCATCTTGGATTTTACTATTTGCATGACTAAATCCTTTGGCGCGGGCTACAGGTCGTACCTTTGGTCTGATCTTTATGAAATTTGTCATGAATGTTGACATTGACATGTAGATGGGAACGAGTCATTTTGGGGTCGTTCGGCCAAAAAACATGGCCGCTGGCAGCCATCTTGGATTTCAAAATTCAATCCATTGGCGCGTGCTACAGGTCGTACTGTTTGTCTGATCATCATGAAATTTGTCATTGATGTTAATAATGACAAGTAGATGGGAACGAGTGATTTTGGGGTCGTTCGGCCAAAAAACATGGCTGCCAGCAGCCATCTTGGATTTTACTCTTTGCATGACTAAATCCTTTGGCGCGGGCTACAGGTCGTTGTGTTGGTCGGAAGTTTATGAAATTTGTCATGTATGTTAACACTGACATGTAGATGGGAACGAGTGATTTTGGAGTCGTTCGGCCAAAAAACATGGCTGCCAGCAGCCATCTTGGATTTTACTCTTTGCATGACTAAATCCTTTGGCGCGGGCTACAGGTCGTTGTGTTGGTCGGAAGTTTATGAAATTTGTCATGGATGTTAACAATGACATGTAGATGAGAACGAGTGATTTTGGGGTCGTTCGGCCGAAAAACATGGCCGCCAGCAGCCATCTTGGATTTTACTATTTGCATGACTAAATCCTTTGGCGCGGGCTACAGGTCGTACCTTTGGTCTGATCTTTATGAAATTTGTCATGAATGTTGACATTGACATGTAGATGGGAACGAGTGATTTTGGGGTCGTTCGGCCAAAAAACATGGCCGCTGGCAGCCATCTTGGATTTCAAAATTCAATCCATTGGCGCGTGCTACAGGTCGTACTGTTTGTCTGATCATCATGAAATTTGTCATTGATGTTAATAATGACAAGTAGATGGGAACGAGTGATTTTGGGGTCGTTCGGCCAAAAAACATGGCTGCCAGCAGCCATCTTGGATTTTACTCTTTGCATGACTAAATCCTTTGGCGCGGGCTACAGGTCGTTGTGTTGGTCGGAAGTTTATGAAATTTGTCATGTATGTTAACACTGACATGTAGATGGGAACGAGTGATTTTGGAGTCGTTCAGCCAAAAAACATGGCCGTCAGCAGCCATCTTGGATTTTACTATTTGCATGACTAAATCCTTTGGCGCGGGCTATAGGTTGCCTTTCGTCTAATCTTTATAAAATTTGTCTTGAACGTTGACATTGACATGTAGATGGGAACGAATCATTGTGGGGTCATTCGGCCATCTTGGATTTCAAAATTCAATCCATTGGCGTGGGCTACAGGTCGTACTGTTCGTCTGATCATCATGAAATTTGTCATGAATGATAACAATGACATGTAGATGGGATCGAGTCGTTTTGGGGTCATTCGGTCAAAAAACATGGCCGCCAGCAGCCATCTTGGATTTTACTCTTTGCATGACTAAATCCTTTGGTGCGGGCTACAGGTCGTAGCTTTGGTCAGATGGTCATGAAATTTGTCATGAATTATAACAATGACATGTAGATGGGAACGAATCATTGTGGGGTCATTCGGCCAAAAAAAAATGGCTGCCAGTGGCCATCTTGGATTTCAAAATTCAATCCATTGGCGCGGTCTACAGGTCGTACTGTTCGTCTGATCATCATGAAATTTGTAGGTCGTAGCTTTGGTCAGATCTTCATAAAATTTGTCATGGATGTTAACAATTATATGTAGATGGGAACGAGTCCTTTTGGGGTCAATTGGCCAAAAAAAATGGCCACCAGCAGCCAGCAGCCATCTTGTATTTTACTCTTTGCATCACTAAATCCTTTGGCGCAGGTTAGACATTTCAATTAGCACTTTTCCTATTCCTCCATTTACTGTCAACCATTAAATTATTCCCCTACCTAAGTTGAGCTTATCAATAACATTCATTTCGGAACAAATCTACTGTTGAGCTTGGTCCTGGAAAATCCTTTTAAATCATGTACATGGTTAAAAAAAAAATGCAATTTCGGCATTTATGCTAATACATGCATATCAGAGTCAGTGAAGAGGTGCCATTTTTTTTATGTTGTGCCCCCTTGCCTTTGGTAGCTTTTGGCACTCCTGCTGTTTCATCAATGTGGCTAAAATTCATCAACGCGGTTAAAATTCACTTTCTGTTTCATCGACGGTTACAATTCACTTACTGTTTCATCAATGCAGTTAAAATTCACTTACATGTACTGTTTCATCAACGGTTACAATTCACTTACTGTTCCATCAATGGTTACAATTCACTTACTATTATTTCAGCAATGCAGTTACAATTCACTTATTGTTTCATCAATGCAGTTACAATTCACTTATTGTTTCTTGCAGGCTTATTTTAGGCATATTAGAAGTGTTCTGCACACACAAAATGTAATGAAGAAGGAATCTGGAATGGAAATTGAAGCCCCGAAGAGGAAAGTAGCTTACCCCAGTGTCATGAAAATAGGTTAGTGAGAAACTACAGTAATGCCCTAAATAATCGACTCCTTAACTCTTTCAACCCGGCAGCCTGCTAAATCGGGCACGACGTACTTTACGTTCATCCCGGCAGCCCGCTTTAGCGGTCACAGCGCAATTGTCGGGAATAATACAATATTTCCAGAGATTTACAAATGATTTTATTGGTTAGCGACTTGTATATCCTTTGGGTTATTTTCGGTATCAATACTAATTTACTGGTGCACACGAATACCTAGCACGTACGCCATTAAGAGAATTTCCGGGCCAAAATATAGACAACACCTGTATGACGTCACGTTTTACTATTTTGGGGTTTCCTAAAAATCGATGACGCAATATACTGCCGACAGGTGTTTTGAGTCACATTTGATTTTGGTTTATTGTTTATCACAAAAACATACCGATAAGATTATTGTTATTACGTTTATGAAATAAAGAAGAAAATGTTGACCTTTCTAACGATGTTTTATTTGTGGTATCCGTCTAATGTCTCCTATTTTCGACGCAATGTTATGGAAATCACCGTGCCGCACAACGGCGCGACTTTAGTAATAGCTGCACGTGCATATTATAAACATGACATCGACATTTATAATCATTTTGGGAATCCAATCAGGACATTGTCAGTTGTTTTATTGGAATGTTACTCATAATTCCTCAACTTACTGACAAGTAAATCTCTGTGAGTCTAAATTTGCTAAATGTGGGAGTATATATCTGTTTCGGTCAAATGGCGTCTTTTGTGCATACCAGCTAGGTTAGTACTGGTCTGCTCTTGCCTTTGATAAAGCAATTGTGTTCAATGAACCGATTGGTAAAACATTTGAAACCATGCAGGGTGTCATCACAACCACGTTTATACACCACACTTGCAAAGAATGACGCATACATGTATGTATTTGTTGAAAACATTGATATGCGAAGTTGATATCCCAGATACAGGTGATACATACGACTATAGCATATATTGGGGTTCAATGTCCCTTCTCGGTTCTCACCTGCTCACACCTGATATATTATTTAGATGTGATGCCACAACTGGTATATAACACAAATTGAAGGTCACTTGTTAACGATCATAAAACACGCAGTTTGCCATACCCGACATCTCTCTAAAGGTAGTGTTACAGCAAAACATCAGAGACATATAATTTTACTTAGGCAAGCTGATAATCCAGGGTTCTGGGACATCTATATCTGTATATTCAGGGATGAAAGAGTTAACCACAGCAGAATTATGGGTAACTTTTCAGGATTTAGTCGGAAATATGACTTGTTTCCATTCATAGGAAAGCTCTCACTGAGAGCTTTTCGATGAATGGCAACAAGCCATATTTCCAACTTAATCCTGAAAAGTTACCCATAATTCTGCTGTGGTTAAGGAGTCGATTATTTCGGGCTTTACTGTAGATGTTTTCTTATGTATAAATCTGTAATTCTGTATTTCAGTTATCTTCTTAACCCTTCCATGACTGGAGCTTCCTGAAATATTGCGAAAACCCTGTGCCAATGCATTCTCTTGTATATGCGAGTCTCCCATATGAGTCTCGCATATATAAGAAAATACAAAGGGCCTAACAATATTCACCTTGACCTTGTAAGCCAGTGCATTCTTTTACAAATGGGGTGACCTCATTCTGCATGGCCTCATCTGCTATGGGAGATATAGACTCAGATTTAAGTTCTGAGATGGTGAATATTGTGATGTGGAAACCTCGATGGAATGTGTCTAGAAAAGAATCTTTGTGAAGAAGTTTCTAAAGACACTAAACAAACTTGTTAATTTTGTAATAAAGATACTTTCCACAGGCACAGAAGATGAAGCCTAAGCAGAACGAGGTCAAGTCTGAATTTAGTGCGCCTGTCATTTGCAGAATGAGGTCCCTAAAGGGTGAATTTAGTGATGCTATCCCACATAGCAGGCTAGCTTCACTAAATTCACCCTCTTGGGACCTCATTCTGCTTTGGCCTCATCTTCTTTGGAAATTTTCTTTATTATAAAATTTCTATGGAAAACTTCTTCACATAGATTCTATTTCTTTTTTAAATTAGTTTCTCTATATCCCCAAATTGGCAGATGACACATTGCATAATCAAGGTTCCCAATGGGTGTATATCATAATATTCATCATTTGGGAACTTCAATCTGAGTCTATATCTCCCATAGCAGATGAGGTCATGCATAATGAGGTCCCCAGAGGGTGAATTTGGTGATGCTAGCCCGCTATGCAGGTTAGCATCACTGAATTCACCCTCTGGGGACCTCATTCTGCAAATGACAGGCACACTCACTAAATTCAGGCTTGTCTAAGACCACAGCAATTTTATTAGTTGGTTTTCGCACATCAGGGAAAAAAAATCTCCAGATGGAAGATTGACATTTTTTAGCTCAACTTTACTTTGTAAAGTTTGAGCTATTGCCATGGCTTGGTATCCGTCGTGCGTGTGTGTGTGCATGTGTGCGTGATTCGTCAACAATTTCCTTTAGCACGGGCTACAGTTCGTACCTTTGGTCCGATTATTATGAAATTTGTCATGGATGTTGACATTGACATGTAGATGGGAACGAGTCATTTTGGGGTCATTTGGAAAAAAAACATGGCCGCCAGTGGCCATCTTGGATTTCAAAATTCAATCCATTAGCACGGGCTACAGGCTGTACTGTTTGTCTGATCATCATGGATCTTAATATTGACATGTAGATGGGAACGAGTAATTTTGGGGTGATTCGGCCAAAAAACATGGCCGCCAGCAGCCATCTTGGATTTTACTCTTTGTTTGACTAAATTCTTTAGCATGGGCTACAGGTCGTACTTTTAGTCTGATCATCATAAAATTTGTCATGGCTGTTGAAATTGGAATGTAGATGGGAACGAGTCATTTTGGGGTCATTCGGACAAAAAACATGGCTGCCAGCAGCCATCTTGGATTTCAAAATTTAATCCAGGGCCACAGGTCGTACTGTTCGTCTGATCATCATGAAATTTGTCATGGATGATAATATTGACATATAGATGGGAACGAGTAATTTTGGGGTGATTCGGCCAAAAAACATGGTCGTCAGCAGCCATCTTGGATTTTACTCTTTGTATGACTAAATCCTTTAGCACGGGCTACAGGTCCTACTTTTAGTCTGATCATCATAAAATTTGTCAAGAATGTTAATAATGACATGTAGATGGGAACGAGTCATTTTGGGGTCATTCGGCCAAATAACATGGCCGCCAGTAGCCATCTTGTATTTTACTCTTTGTATGACTAAATCCTTTAGCACGGGCTACAGGGCGTACCTTTAGTCTGATCATCATAAAATTTGTCATGGCTGTTGAAATTGGAATGTAGATGGGAACGAGTCATTTTGGGGTCATTCGGACAAAAAACATGGCCGCCAGCGGCCATCTTGGATTTCAAAATTAAATCCATTAGCACGGGCCACAGGTTGTACTGTTCGTCTGATCATCATGAAATTTGTCATGGATGATAATATTGACATATAGATGGGAACGAGTAATTTTGGGGTCATTCGTCCAAAAAACATGGTCGCCAGCAGCCATCTTGGATTTTACTCTTTGTATGACTAAATTCTTTAGCACGGGCTGCAGGTCGTACCTTTAGTCTGATCATCATGAAATTTTTTATGGATGTTAACAATGACATGTAGATGGGAACGGGTAATTTTGGGGTCATTCGGCCAAAAAACATGGCCGCCTGCAGCCATCTTGGATTTTACTCTTTGTATGACTAAATTCTTTAGCATGGGCTACAGGTCGTACCTTTAGTCTGATCGTCATAAATTTGTCATGGATGTTAACGATGACATTTAGATGGGAACGACTCATTTTGGGGTCATTCGGCCGAAAACATGGCCGCCAGCAGCCATCTTGGATTTTACTTTTCTCTTCATGTCTATAAACTAGTATTAGACATTCAACTTTCCACATTCCTAATTGCTCCATTGACTGTAATACATTAAATTATTCCCTTTCCAAGTTGAGCTACAGTGTCATTGACACTTTCATTTTTATCAAAATCAATTAAAGTGATGTGAAATGCTCCCATAGGGTGATCAAATATAGAATATAGAATAATCGAAATTTAAAGTAGTTATTTTTACAAATACTGTATCCAAATTGACAATACACATCATCATTATTATATAATAATTAAACGCAGTGACTCTTGACAGCGAAATTATCGGTCCCAAATCAAGAAGTAAATATTTACAATTGAGCGTAGTTCAGAAGATATTTTCTATGGAGTGGTACGGTCGGTTTGTATGAGATTTTCGGCGATGTTAGTAGAATGCTACATTCCTCCAGTTGGTATAGCAACTGAATACTAACTTATCATTTTCACTTCCTCGAACAAATCCATAATATGTCTTTAAGTTTCACGGATTGTCCGTGAGACTCCCGGATTACATACGAAAAATGTACAAAATACAGAAGACCATACATTTTTCCCGCATTCGGCCCAATATGTACTTCTGATTTTTGTCAGTAAAATGGACAGGTGCAGATGCACTGTCAGTAACTTCAACACAAATAGCTGTTATCTATGATTGCAAGGTGATAACCTTAATTGATTTTCACACTCTCCTAAAGCCATGATTGTGTCATGATGATTGAAAATGCTGTATAAACGATGAAACTTCACAAGTGCAGCAGTTGAGTGAAAATTAATGACCTGACTGTTCGTACAATGTGGACAATTAAAGGGGGGAAAACTATTTTTAACAGGAAGTGATCTTCTTTCTTGAAGACCACAATTGGTATAGCTTAGTTGACCATTACCTTTGATGATTTGTTTGCTGTTCAATATATTGTTTTATATTCATATAAACATGAATGTATCTCGCAGTATAAAATTCTATAATCTTCATCATAAATAAAAGGAATTAAAGATTAAAATCAATTACTGAATTAATTTTAAAACATAATTTTTTTAACATGAGCATATTTGTGGATTCCTCCCGCAAAAATATCACGGATGGCCATTTTCAAAACTTAACAGGTCTGGTCTTGACATACTGATTGACGATTAATCCACAACATCCTGGTGAACGTATATCTCATATATTCAGTTGAAATAAATTTTTGCAATAAATAAAACCAACACATTTAATATCGCAATTATTCTCATATAGAATCCATTCAGTTAAGAAAGGGTAAAGAAATATCTTGCCATTCTTCTCTCCAGCACAAAATTTTGATACATATTGTTTCCAATTTAGCTGACCCTAAACAATCATCATCCGTTGCCAAGGACAAAACAAAACAGGTAAATTCTTCTCAGGAGTCAAAGAGTGCTGAGTCGTCTGTGGAACCAACAGTGGACGAAGATGATGAAGACAGTGAAGATGATGATACGGAATGTACAATATGTAACCTCAAATTTGCTGACAATAATGTGAGTTCTATTTTATTACCAAACAGATTATGATGGTGACCAAATCTTCTAACTTATAGCATAAAGTGATATATTGTATTATAGGTATCAGTATGGCCTGTAACAGAAACGAAAAATATCGGTGTTGGCAAATACCGATAACCCCAATATAGTTACATCTCTAACATTTGAGTTTAATTTGAAATGGTATATACCATTACCTATATATATTTTGTAATACACCACATTTAAGTATTATTTAATGTCAGTTTATTTGGCTGTACATGTATATCATTATACATACGTGTGGTTAAATAAAACCTAAACTGAAAACTCGACTCTTCTGTTAAAACTGAAACCATAATGAAATTTCAAAACTGCACATCTCTACTCGCACCATTTTAAAATTTGATAATACATCATGTATTTCCAAAATGAAATACTTGAAATATTTTTTTAAATCCACGGGTTTAATTTTTGGAAAATTCAATCCATCTTATCCATGAGTAATACAGACCGATTATGTTAAAAATATTCCTGACTGAATGATAATGTCAATTATAAAAGAAAATCTGTACTATTAAGAGGTATATACTACTTGAATCACAAGCTTATTTAATTAAGCGAGTTAATATTGACTTCAATTTCCGTATTCTGCATGCTACAATGTTTGGATGTGCAATAAACATAGAATAACACAGTGCAGTGGTATATAAGGGTGACATTATTGCACTCATTTGTGTTGACACAAGATACAACTCAATCCTTCAGTTCAGAGCTGTTAAGTTTCAGATTGTCAGTGAGTCTCCCAGATTGCCCTAAGGAAAACCTCAAAAATATGGAAGACATGCAATTTTTCCCACATGTGCAGATGCACTGTTGGTAACTTCAACACTAAGCAATACTGCTCAAAATATAAACGAACTGTCGGTAACACCAAGAGTAATTTTATAAAATTTATAATTTATAATTTATAAAATACAAAATAGAAACTCATAAAACTATGTAATCTTCATCATAAAAATGATAAATAAAAAGATGGGCATACTTCCCGCAAAAATCCCTGCAAAAATCCCTGCAAAAATCCCCAGGATTGCCATTTTCAAAACTTAACATGTCTGCTTGGGTTCTTATTGTACCATCATGTCGCAGGAAACTGGTGCGTTATTATTTACCAGATCATATACTTGTGGCATCATCTATGTATTCATTTGTGGCCAGTAGTCAAGCCAGAAAATATTGTGTCAGTCATTTGCAGAATGAGGTCCCCAGAGGGTAAATTCACCCTCTGGGAACCTCATTCTGCTTAGACTCAACTGTTGTGGGAGAGCTAGGATCAGCTTGAATATGAATTCCCCAGTTGAAGTTGGTGATGTTCACCCATTCGTTACCTCGATTATGCATTTTATCTTCTGAAAATTGGGGGAAATAGTAACTTCCTATAAGGTAAAAAGTAACTAAAACAATGTTAATTTGAGACTATAGATACTTTCCAGAAGATGAGGCCTAAACAGAATGACATCCCCAGAAGATGAATTTGGTGATCAATGTTAGACCGCTGTGCAGGATAGCAACACTAAATTCACCCTCTGGGGACCTCATTCTCTAAATGACAGACACACTATTTGCAGGCTTTGTGGCATTCTTACCTATATAATCTTTTGTAGCTAGTAGTCCTGTAGTCACTTGATGTCGAGTGGCATTAGATAACTAAAACTATAATTGTTCTTCAATCTTGATATTGTCTATTTTAAGGCCTACTATAGGCACAGTCGAACTGTTCTACATACTCAGAATGTAATGAGATTAGGCACCCAAGCCAGTAAACCTGTCGAGGTATCAGACGATTCATCTGAGGAGAAAGAAGCTGAAGAGAAAGAAGCTGGTTTGTATTAAATTTGATCTATTTATTTTAGTATTAAATTATAAAAATTAGTAAAGTATTTCCAGGAAAAACATTGACCATTGTTGAGAAATTGAAAAAAGGATTGTTTTTTTTTAACCCTTTGAGTGCCAGGGGCCGATCTCATCAGCCCTAAACCTACAAAATAAGTCTGTTATATAAGAATAAATTATATAAGAATAAATTATTAAAATTGTAAAAAATTGTAAAAAAAATAATAAAAATTGTCAGGCCAATGCATTGGCACAGGGTATATGGGTTGATACAAAAATCGACCTGGCACTCAAAGGGTTAACCCATCTCAGTGACATGATATATACAGGTCTGGTGTTAAGGAAAATTCAGGGTGGCAAAAAATCACCTTCCTGAAATTTGCTTAGGAGGGCAAATATTTTTTATTTATTAAGCCAACAAAAAATATTATTTGAGTCTCTGACAAAGTCGCATTGACTTTTTTGCACCACGTTTGTCAAATTTATTGGGGGTGACATTATGACTGTTTAATACCGAATGCTAAACATATCATGAAAATAGGACCACATAGAGTCACATCAATCTCCGCATAACTAAAGTTGCTTCACATGTTATTAAGACAGGAGACTCGGGAGATACTGTACTGTTGATCCTATCCTAACAACATCGGGAATTGAGAAACAGTTTAATGAAATTTGTATCAAAAACATATCGGACTGTTTAAAATTCCCAAGTTATTTAAAAAATGCGGAATATGTTCGGAAATGGAACAAGCTCGTGCTCATGTATTGATTTATACAATCCGACGGGAGTTAAAGTACAGTAATGCTCTAATTAATCGACCCCTTAATCCTTTACCCAACAAATCGGCCAAAAACGCCCAAATAAAGCTTCAACAGCCTAAAATATCTTCGGTCTGTCTCAATAAAACCATACAAATATGGATATTATTGGAACCGGTTCATCGACCACATTGTGATGGTTACAGTTATGCCCTGTGCCAATGCATTCTCTTATATATGCGAGGCGACCTATATATATAAGAGAATGCATTGGCCTAAAAAAAATCTTTTTTAAACACTTTTTACCATTTTTTCTTACATTCTTTAACAATTTTATAATTTTTAATGTGTTAAGCCAATGCATTCTCTTATATATGCGAGGCGACCTATGGTCGACTCGCATATATAAGAGAATGCATTGGCACAGGGCCGTTCTGTTTGGTAAAGGGTTAACCACAGCAGAATTATGGGTAACATTTCAGGATTTAGTCGGAAATATGGCTTGTTGCCATTCATCGGAAAGCCATATTTCCAACTAAATCCTGAAAAGTTACCCATAATTCTGCTGTGGTTAAGGGGTCGATTAATTAGAGCATTACTGTATACCCGTAGTATAGTATCAGAACTTTGGATGATGTGTGACTTATTCTTAACTGAATTATGTGGTATTTGTTGTCTTTAATCGTTCCTTCTAGAGGCCCCCACCCCCACCCCCCATGGAATACGGAATACCACTTAACACAGAGGGTGGAATACGGAATACCAGTTAACAGCCATATGGAATACATAAAAATATACGAAAACTTCATTGTTTTGAAGGTCAGCGTACGAATACCGGTATTTTTGGAATACCGAATACCTCCTAACAGAGGGGGCGGAATACGGCATACCTCATAACAGGGCATGGAATACGGCGTACGAAAAGGGGGGGTGGGGGCCTCCTTCTAGTAGGAGTCTATTTATGATCCACATTTTTTATATGAATTTGGTGATATTGTTATAACCATAACCGGATGCAATCGACACAAGTTTAAACAATCAACCACATGACATTGCACTGGCAGCATGTGGCGGTGTCGGTGTCCATCCGAATTATTTACAAGAAAAAAAATAAAAAAATGGACAGGTGTGCCGACACCTAATGGACTGAAACTCAATACCGGTACTACTAGTGTTGAAACGATTAGTGAATTTCAGAGTCGACTAGTCGAGGCCCAAAAGTCGCGTTGCGTCGACTAGTCGGTACCCGATATCAAAACTTTCAAACATAACATTGTACCTAAAATTCATCGTACATGGCGTACACTGATGACTGATGCAATGGCGTTCTATTGCGTTGCGCATTTCCCTGCATACACACCAATTTATTTGGGTAATAATACTGTAAACATCTTGATATTTATCCAACACACTGAATGTAATTATATAATTAGACGTGGTGGATAATGATTAGATACACGATCATTTATACAGGTTTTAAATTTAATATCAGCATTCGAGATTATTTCGTTTAGTCACGTGATCACCAATAAACCGGTGCCGAGCGGTGTCACTATAAAATGTTAATGTTCCGACTAAATACGCCCTATAGTATAGGCTACGTTGTAGAATACGATAGTCAGTTCTTAATGTCAGTATAATTTATATACGGTAGCACCAATGACGTCACCTTAAGCGACCTTCACCCAGCATCGCATCATAATCCGACGGTGCGAGATCAATGGAAATATACACAGTGTCTGTATCAAAGCGGTCTCGGACAAACTACAAAGCCGCGTCAATCATTGCCATCATGTCTTTGACCTCAAACGACGAGTGAGACATTGTGTTGTCAATTTCATTCATCCAATTAATAGTCGGGTCACCGGTCCGTGTGTGTCTATACTAGTAACACTGTCAATTCTGGGTGCCACCAAACGTTATACTGACCATAACTTACGCGCAGTTAACACCGTTTATGCCGGAATCGATCTTGAAAACGTTATACATGAAACTAATACACTATATTCCGACTAGTCGACGGCAAAATTCAGAGTCGACGTTCTGACATTCCAGCGTCGTCTACGACTAGTCGATTAATCGTTTCAACCCTAGGTACTACAATAGCAGAGCAATTGTTCCTTGGTTTATTTGAAGTATTTAATAAACTGGTTTGAGAGCTCTGTGAAACTTGGCACTCGAGACTGGAATTATATAATCACATCCATGGTCATCAGGGCAAAAAAAATAAAAATAAAGTCTTCCCTCCCTTTTTTTTTTTGGGACTTCTTGCTCAACTTTATTTTTATAATTTTATACTACAATTGAATGTTTCCAGCAGAGAGACGGAATGCCATTGCCGAGAGAATTGACAAGGCGATGGCTATTGATGATTCAATTGACGAGAGGCGGGCTTCTCGGGCGAGGAAAGGGGTCCCTCTTGGCTCGAGAGATCTTGACCCGGAGGATATTGGTCCTGTCGGCAGTTTTGATCAGTTCTGTGACGTGAGTATTTTCCTCAAAATTTCAAATTTATGCTGGTTTTTGTTTTGTTGTCTTCTAACTTATTCAACATTTGGGGCATATTAGAAGTACAGTAAAGCCCTAATTAATCGACTGCTTAACCACAGCAGAATTATGGGTAATGTTTCAGGAATTAGTCGGAAATATGGCTTGTTGCCATTCATCGGAAAGCTCTCCCCGAGAGCTTTCCAATGAATGGCAACAAGCCATATTTCCGACTAAATCCTGAAAAGTTACCCATAATTCTGCTGTGATTAAGCAGTCGATTAATTAGGGCATTACTGTAGCTCATCTAGATTTGGATATCTTAAGTGTGAGACCAACAAGTTTCTTGCAATGAATTATGCCGATATTGTTATGTGAATTAGTTGAAATAAAACCAATGCATGTTGCCTACACAGTTCTAAAGTTCACACTTTCAAGTGCGACGCACCAATACTCTTATGACAGCTATACGCACACACATCCACTTCAATTTCAAATTTGGATAATTATGAAAATTGTATTGGGAATAGCAATATGGCAGGTAAATTTCTGGCACTATTTAGAATTGATAAGAGGGACTGTTTCATAATGCAGTCACATGAACACAAAAAATGGACTGGATAGTTAATTATCTCAACTCTGAATTGAAACTTGTAAATTTTGTGTTGTTTTTTCCAATATGACAGTGAGTTTCTGAATTAAAATAATGTTCATTGGAAACATCCCCAAAGTGTGGCTGAACATAAGAGTTATATTTACTTGTATGTGAGCTGAATAGATGTCCACAAACTCTCAAAAATAAATATGTTATTCGTCGCACTATGTGGATATTCTATATCTATTTTTGCATTGCATGATTTATATTAAAGGGACACAAGGCATTTGCAGTGGGTAAATGTGCAAAAAATATAAAAGTCTGTAAAACATCACCACTAAGAAGAACATGGAGAAATAGATCACCTTTCTTCTTATTTATATTCATTGTTGATAGTTATCCATTAACAAAAATTTGCATGTTGAAACCATTGTTACATAAACAAACATCACTAATCGTGAATATGATTTTCAAAATATTTTTTAGTTATTTGACCTTTTCTGATGTTTACATCAAGGCTTGATTAAACTAAGCCATCTTATTGGACCAATTGGAATTTTATTGGTAATCCCACTGTAACAGTAATAGTAATGTTTACATAACAATTGTTGTGACATGTGAAATCTCATTATTCGAGTTATTAATGATGAAGATGAGAACACAGGCAGTGTATTTTTAGCTCAACTTGACAAAGTCTAGGTTTAGCTATTGCTATGGGTTGGCATTGTCCTTCTGTCTGGCTATGCGTGTCCATCTGTGAACCATCTTTAATTTCCGTTAGCACGTATACAGACCGCCTCCCTCATCTGATCATCACCAAACTTTCTAAGGATTTGACCTCTAAATAAAATTAGTATGATTCCCTTAAAAGCAGCTAATTCGCTGTAGAAATGCTATATTTTAATTCATGCAAAAAAAGTGTCTTGAGTCTCTTTAGCTCTTTCTATAGTAAATACTCACTGACGAGTAGTTATCCCTTAGGAAATATTCAGATAATAAGTTCAACAAACGACGTACGTAAGCTGTTGTAAAATATACATCACGTGGCTATAGGACCTTGTTCACCATTCATTAAACTTTTTTTCAGGTTTGTAACATTACTTGTACTGGACCAGTGGCATTCCGAGGGCATCTCGAAGGGAAGAAGCACAAAGATGTGAGTAAATTATTCATAAACTTTACCTTGATATTAAGTGGATTGTGTGAAAGTATTAACAAGGAGTGATTTACTTATTTATAAACTTTACATTTATATTAAGTGGAATGTGTGAAAGCATTAACAAGGAGTGAGTTAATTATTCATAAACTTTACATTTATATTAAGTGGAATGTGTGAAAGCATTAACAAGGAGTGAGTTAATTATTCATAAACTTTACATTTATATTAAGTGGAATGTGTGAAAGCATTAACAAGGAGTGAGTTAATTATTTATAAACTTTACATTTATATTAAGTGGAATGTGTGAAAGTATTAACAAGGAGTGAGTTAATTATTCATAAACTTTACATTTATATTAAGTGGAATGTGTGAAAGCATTAACAAGGAGTGATTTACTTATTTATAAACTTTACATTTATATTAAGTGGAATGTGTGAAAGTATTAACAAGGAGTGAGTTAATTATTCATAAACTTTACATTTATATTAAGTGGAATGTGTGAAAGCATTAACAAGGAGTGAGTTAATTATTCATAAACTTTACTTTAATATTGAGTGGATTGTGTGAAAGAATTCATAGGGACTTAAAGTTATCCTCAGAGCGTTTGTTCAGGCCAAAATGAACAAATTTCTAGAATGTCATCAGTGTTGAAACTGTTAGCTGACTAATCGACGTTGACTTGATTATTGAATAAATCGATCCTGAAATCTGTCGATTAGTCAAAACAAATTTGAGCTTGAATCTAATTTGTTAGAGTTGACTTTTATTTATGTGCGCATCATACATAGATAGTATTTTATCTACCATTACACAAGAATACAATAACCAAAAAGATAAAAATAGTTAAGCAGAATTATGGGTAACTTTTCAGGATTTAGTCGGAAATATGGCTTTCCGATGAATGGCAACAAGCCATATTTCCGACTAAATCCTGAAAAGTTACCCATAATTCTGCTGTGGTTAACCCTTTACCAAACAGAACGGCCCTGTTCCAATGCATTCTCTTATATATGCGAGTCGACCATAGGTCGCCTCCCATATATAAGAGAATGCATTGGCTTAACCCTTTACCCAACAAACCGGCCAAAAACGGCCAAATAAAGCTGCAACAGCCTAAATTATCTTGGGTCTGTCTCAATAAAACCATACAAATATGGATATCATTGGAACCGGCTCATTGACCACATTGTGATGGTTACGGTTATGCCCTGTGCCAATGCATTCTCTTATATATGCGAGTCGACCATAGGTCGCCTCATATATAAGAGAATGCATTGGCCTAAAAAAATCTTTTTTTACCATTTTTTCTTACATTCTTTAACAATTTTATAATTTTTAATTTGTTAAGCCAATGCATTCTCTTATATATGCGAGGCGACCTATGGTCGACTCGCATATATAAGAGAATGCATTGGCACAGGGCCGTTCTGTTGGGTAAAGGTTAATATATAGCACGAGAAGTTCATTATTTTGATTTTTCTAGTTCAGAGATGCCACAAATGGCATTAACAAGCAGTAAATATGGATTTGATAATAACAGAATTCTTTTTATATTCCTCTGTGAATGGGTGGTGAATTGGATGAGATTCTAGCAGATACATTTATGTCCTAAATAATCGACTCCTTAACCACATAATTATGGTTAATTTTCAGGATTTAGTCGGAAATATGGCTTGTTCAGTGAGAGCTTTCCGATGAATGGCAACAAGCCATATTTCCAACTAAATCCTGAAAAATTTCCTGTAATTCTGCTGTGGTTAGGAGTCGTTATTTAGGGAACTAATGTACATTTCTCTTGATATAGAATTGTCTAAAAAAAAATTGTACTTTGTTTGTGAAAATGTCCTTCTCTTGAGTTGTTTGTGTGAAAGTACAATGTTTTTTGTGAGACATTCCTACTCTATACAAACCAACATTTTGTGATTGGTTCAAATTGTAATACGATCATGTTGGTAAATCAGGCTGAAATGTAAGTACTATTTATTTGTTATTAACTTTTAGATCACCTGACATTATTTATCAAGTGTTCTATGTCCATCACTTTTCATCCATCGTCCATTAATCCTTGATATTGCAATGATTACTGCACATAAATATATCACATGAAATGTGAAATGTTGCTATCATTTGATATCCAGCGCATGTACTTTATGACATTGACTAATCAGATGGTGATGATTTCGACAGTGAATTGAACACCCATAGTTCTATACCGGAAGTAGGAAGTAAATTCATACAGGTTTTTTTGTGCTCCGTTGGATTGATGATCAGTCCTTTCTACAATGAAAACACAACAAGAGCAATTATTTGCTCACGTTGTATAATAATTAGTTGTTTTTTTTCTTCGGTGTCATCCAAGTCTGAGTTTTATAGTGTGCCTGTCATTTCCAGAATGAGGTCCCCATAGGGTGAATTTAGTGACACTATCCCACATAGTTGGCTAGCATCACTAAATTCACCCTCTGTGGACCTCATTCTGCTTAGGTATCATCTTCTCTGGAAAGTTTCTTTATTATAAAATTTCTATAGAAACTTCTTCACTTAGATTCTATTTCTTTATTAGTTTAGTTTCTCTATATCCGCAAATTGGCTGACGACAAATTGCATAATCGTGGTTCCCAATGGGTGTACATCACAATATTCACCATTTGGGAACATCAATCTGTGACACTGTCTCCCATATCAGATGAGGCCATGCAGAATGAGGTCCCCAGAGGGTGAATTTGGTGATGCTAGCCTGCTGTGCTGGATGGCATCACTAAATTCACCCTCTGGGGACCTCATTCTGCAAATGACAGACACACTAAACTTTGGCTTGTGTGTCATCAGGGGATAATGCAAGAAAAATATGCTCAGACGGACTTTGAACATTCAATCTCACATTGAGGGCTGGTTGCTGACCCTTCTGTTCTGTCTTAACCCTTTCATGATGGGCACTTCCTGAAATTTTGTGAAAACCCTTTGCCAATACATTCTCTTATATGTGCGAGTCTCCCATACTAAGGGAGCCTTGCATATATAAGAGAATGCATTGGCCTAACAATATTTAACTTGACTTTGTAAGCCAGTGCATTCTCGTATATATGCAAGGCTCCATATGGGATACTCACATATATAAGAGAATGCACTGGCACATGATCTTTAATGCTGCATCAGCATGAAAGGGTTAATTTGAGTGAAAATAATTGCAGTTTCTAGTCAACATTAACCCTTTCAGTGCCAGGTCCGATTTTTGTATCAACCCGTATACACTGTGCCAATGCATTCTCTTATATATGCGAGTCGACCATAGGTCGCCTCGCATATATAAGAGAATGCATTGGCCTAACAATTTTTCATCATTTGTTATTATTTTTTACAATTTTAATAATTTTTTCTTATATTCTTTAATAGACATATTTTGTAGGTTTAGTGCCAAGGAATCTTACGTTTTTCATGGGCATCAAAATTATTACTATGAATACTTGGTGATAGTTTTGAGTTATAACATGCCCCTAAGGTTTTATCCAGTTTGTTTTTAAATTCGCTATAGCATGCTTAAACACACCCAAAAACATTGAACCCAAAAAAATCTAAAACAAAATAATTTTAGGGCCGATTTTACTGAAAGGGTTAAGGCACTATCTTAAGAGTGCAATTATATTTTCACATTTCCATAACTAAATTTAGACTGAATAGGATTTATAATAATACTACCGGTAAATAGTTCAATATTTGTGTAATTATCACAATCCACAAAAGCATTTTGAAAGAATTATGAGAGCAAATTGTAGTATGCGAATGTTGTTGCTCCCGTCTTCTGGGAAGGACTGGATGATTACGTCAAAAGCTTTCCTGAATTCTAAATAATGTTCTTGTTTTTTTGTTGATCAATTTATTTTGGGTTTTGTCTCTGTGCTAAAAATATCAGACAAAATTTATGGTTTTGTTCATGTATTTTCAGTGTTGAGTCTTGTTTTATTGATCAAAAAAATTATTTCAAACAGGAGCTAGATCTCCAATCAAAATTAATTGTAGACAGGCTCCAATCTAGGAGGCGACTGGAGCGAAATTATCGCCTTTGAGCCAGTGACTTTGTCCTCGGATGTCCGCAAGGCAAAAAAAGTCACCTTGCGGATTTGACCAAACTTGCCTTGGATTTACCAGTGGAAATTTGACTTGTTTTGCAAAAAATTATATTAAAATATATCTGTCATAATGTTTTTGTTCTATCTCTCCATCCCGCCCCGATCTATTTGCAGTCTTAAGAATATCAAGTAACAGTTATTATACATCGAATGAAATGAAATGATTATGTAAAATAACCGGCCGAAACCAATTATATATAACATACAATGGGTTTACAACATCCCCATTGTTCATTAATCAACAACCACTATTCAACATAATGACCGCTATTCACCAGTATTCACGCTGTTTACAGTTCAACCAGTGGCTACAATGACATTTTATCAATAAGCTGACATCAAAGAAAATGTCACACTTTGTCAATGTACGCTAGCAGTAAACCTATGTTACCACATGACACGTGCTGTTATGCATGATTTCCTATTTAGAGTACCGTTCAAAACAATGTGGTGTTTAATCAAAAGCCCTTCCTCAAATGGAGATGGTCTCATGTTGGATTCTTGTAATGATAATATTTTATTTATTAATTGGATAGGGAATAAATACCCTGATAACAACTATTAATATTTTAATTGTTTTTATTTGTAATTAAACATTTCGTTGGTGTAGACCTTATTTTGAGGTGAACGGTCATGCACTCTTCATCGCGGTGACATAGATATGTTAAGAGTTCATGTATGTTGCAATTAATGCTCAATACGTATGGACATGTTGGTAAAAACAAACAAAATATTTTTTTTTATTTTAATATTTTTTTTTACTTATTTTTTTTGGACAGAATATCAAAAATCAAAATACAATTGTCTAATGCAGGCCATTTATTTCAATGCGTAGTGGTCTGAGATTCAAGTAATATTTTTTATTTGGCCTAGTTGTTTCTTATGTTTTTCTTAAGTCTCCCCACGTCTCCCTATTTTGGACTGAAGTCTCCCTAAAATCTCCATAGAACCTGCTTTCAACCCCTAGCTTTGGCCCTGATTACAGATTGTCGCTGATGACCAATCAATCACTTACTGCAAAAGGCAATAAATATTACGGGTAAGTAATTTTAAACTGCATATCGTCGTCACTTGTCTAACCAATTAAACTGATAAAAAAACCTTATAATCTCATTCTCCTATACCCGGTATGTATTCAACATTAAATGTACATGTACATGTGTGCTCATTGGGTAATAATTGGGCAGAACATGTATAGTGCATGAATTTTTTTTGCTTACACAGTATCATAATTTTAATCTAGTTTGTATTTTCTTCTAACATGGAGAATTACGTCTCATGTGAAATAAGGAGTTTTACTATGACTGTAGTAAAACGGCGCATGCGTAGTCTGATGATGAAAGGCTAATGTAACATTCTAATATTAATATTATTCCGTTTCTAAAAAGATAAGGACTATCAATTTGACTTGACTTGAACATTAATGATGAAGTCACACACTACTGTATGACAAACGAAGGTAGCAAAGAGGCACCAATACCGGTAAAAAGAATATGCATGGTTATGTCTCTGGACTTTAAACAATAGGCACTAATGCATGATGTACCATTGTAGTAATATGATAATTGATAATGGTTAAAATTGATCTGGAATGTTATATGTCCTATTTGTAAGGAGGGAAGAATGGGGGGGGGATCATATGGACTAGAAACTAAAATATCCTTATCTATATATTCTTCTATGTTTTGTTGAAAATTTGTAAAGGCACTGTGCCATCATTCTAATCTGGCTAAGTTTGCACCATTCTAGCGCGACAGGTACGTTGTACCCTGTCTGATCATCTACTATTGAGCCACCCCGTAACATTAATGGCTCAATTATTGGTAAACCTATAAATAAAACATCGTAAAACATAAATACATTTGAGCTTGGAGGTCTTCCTCTGAACTTAAAATTAATGTAATACTTGTATATCAATGTGAATAAATAAGTGTTGCTATCTGGTCAAGTTCGGCAAACACAGTAATCACAGAATAGGCATGGTTATGGCTCTGTACTCTAAACAATAGGCCGTACTGCATGTGATGAGCTAATCCTGTAGTAAATAAGATCATATGACAGCAATCTAGATGAAGTCAATTTACAGTTGGGAAACGAGTGATGAGGAAATCGCTCAAAGTTTTCCAATATAAAGTTAAATTGAATTTCATTTAGATGCAGACTGTGAGATGATGATATACAGGATTATAATTGTATGGTTGTTACCAGGCCAGTCATATTACCTCATATAATCTACAATTGAATGGCAACATATTATGTTATTGGTTCGTCTGTCTGTCCATCCATTTTTTTTTTTTCGTTTTCAGATGTTAATTTTAGTAAGTCTGAACTGAATGGAATGAAATTTTGTATGTTATTTTACTAGCCCAAAATAAAGGTAATGTTGGAATCTGTTTTCCGCCTGCCAATTCTCACCAAGCCTGCAAATAATTTCTTAAAATTTCCCAGAGTGTGCCTGACACTATGACAGGCACCAACTGATTGGTGCCTGTCATATCAAGTTCAGTACCTGTCATGGATTTTAAATGTAAACCCAGCTTCATTTACACTTTCAAAACAAATGTATCCCAGTATAATGTCAGTAGTATTGCATTCTGTTATGGTTTTACCATCTGTGACCTTGTTTATACTTGTTCAGTATTGAACAACCTGATCAAAATCATCAAAGGCTTGATACACTGTATGAATTCCATGTCAAATGGACCGTTGCTAGTTGCTAAATTTAATTATGAAAATAAATCAAACACGTGGGTTACTAGTTTGAAAACATGCACGATTTTAAAAACAAGCTTGTCACACAAATGCTGCCAGAGACGACATTTGCAAATAGATTGGTACAGGACATTTAGGTGTTTTGCTTCGGTCAATGACTGTGTCCGACCCCTTGTTTGCAGGCTTTATTCTCACCAGAGTTATTGCCCTTTTTGTTGGAATTTGCACTCAATTTTTTTTTCCGGATCATAACTTAAGTCTAAACTGAATGGAATGAAATTTAGTATGTGAGTTGACTAAAATACAGGTCAAGTATGAATTTAGTTCCGCTCGCCAATTTTGCACTAGAGTTATGGCCCTTTGTTGGAATTACCATGGGTGTATTTTGCCACATCCTAGTGATGCTCTTGTTTCGTTGATCAAATCGCTGGGTACGTTCCATGGGGTTACTCGGATCGTTGCCAGAATGAGTAAAATTTAGCTTAATCATGTTTACCAACAAATTTTATTTGAACATTCACATGCACAAATGAATGAACAAAGTCTGAGGGGCGACAGGAAGACTGCCCATTTAGGGCATGCCAGTCCTGCACAATATATCACAATTTTTTTTATTATCACTATTCTCATAAGCTTGTAATTATTATTCAAATAAACAATCTTTCAATCAATCAATATCATCAAGGCTGTACAGTGCCAACACTTTGAAAATGAGCTGCGTTTTGTAATTTTAGTTAAAGCGGTCATATAAAAAAAAATTCACTAAGAAGATTACTCATTCTGAGATTCTATACAGATTAAGTTTATATGGTGACAGTCTCGGCACAACAGAACACATGAATCTGATAAGTCGGGAAGAATGTTGTTGTCATAAGAATAGCGTAACCAAATTCTTTGTGATATAGTTAAAAAATCTGACAATTATCTATCAATCGGACATATCATTAATAATTATCTCACAGAATCATATCATCGAAATATCTTTCTTGAGTAAATAATTGCAAAATCCAGTGACATTTACTGTTCAGAGTGCACATTTTTTGTAACTATGAAATTTGGGTTTTCTGGTCTTTTTGATACTCTTAATTCCAGTTATGGTTGCCTGATCACCACCAAACTCAGTATGAATTGGCTCAAAACACAATCTGCTTTCGAATTGGGAATTTGTCCGATAATTTTTACCAGATAAGAATGATTTTTATGCCCCCAAAACAAACATTTTCTGTCCATCCATCTGTCTGTCCATAAGATTTCAGCTCTGGGAATTAACATCGGCAATCGGCAGTGCGAGGCAAAAGCCGACGTGAAATGAATTTGCGTCGGCATTTTTTTAGCCGAGGCAAATAAATGATGACATGTTCAATTAGGAAGTGAAATGGACGTTTGTTGAAGCACTAGCAATGCCACGATTCGTTTTAGGCTCGCATTTTATATTAATTCCACAATTGGGCCACACGACACATGTCCACAAAATCATTTTACTCGCGACTTGCACACATTGACACAATCAGCTAGTGGGCAATATAAAATATAACATGGTAATCTGTCTCCAAGCAACCGGTTACGGTTGACAGAGCAAGCAGCACCAACTTGAAATGAGGTCATTGTGCCACTCGCATGCAGCGCGCAACATACCAATCATCTCACAATGTATCCAACTGGTGCTAGCGATTTGATGTTTCCGACGAAGTGTAGCCAACTTGACAAGCACATGCTCTGATGTTTTAAAACTTTTTCGACCGCGTGTTTCCACAATGAAAGAAGCTGATCATACTTATAATATTTATACATGTAGTCACAGTTAGCAACAGTCTATAGACCTATGCCTATACTCATGATGCTTGCTTGTTTATCGTGTTTACATCGTCGGTTTGTGCGCATATTGGTCATTAACCCTTTGAGTGCCAGGTCCGATTTTTGTGTCAACCCATATACCCTGTGCCAATGCATTCTCTTATATATGCGAGTCGACCATAGGTCGCCTCGCATATATAAGAAAATGCATTGGCCTAACAATTTTTCATCATTTGTTATTATTTTTTACAATTTTAAAAAAAAAAAAAAAAAATAATATTTTTTTAGGGCCGATTTTACAGACCGTAAATTAGGGCCGATGGGATCGGCCCCTGGCACTGAAAGGGTTAACGTTATCTGTCTGGCGTACTTAGTTGGAGTACACAATAACACGGAAGTTGAGATGAGCGAAATAAAAAAAAACATGTTTTGCACCGAACGCAATTTGATTATAATAACAGGTCATCATGTCATGTGGTGAAGATAATAATTGAATCAGCCAGTCAATTTATGACCTGGTTCTTTGTGTTAGCAGGCTTGACTCTTATTTTGTAATTAAAATCTTTAACCCTTTAAGTGCCAGGGGCCGATCTCATCGGCCCTAAACCTACAAAATAAGTCTGTTAAAGAATATAAGAATAAATTATTAAAATTGTTAAAAAATTGTAAAAAAAAAAAAAAAAAAAAAAATGTTAGGCCAATGCATTCTCTTATATATGCGAGGCGACCTATGGTCGACTCGCATATATAAGAGAATGCATTGGCACAGGGTATATGGGTTGATACAAAAATCGACCTGGCACTCAAAGGGTTAAAGTATACACAAATACACTCAGTTCAAAAACACAAATAATTGATAAAAAATGGTCCTCATGCAGTCAAATCATGATTGGTGATTCAAAATCAAATTCACTGCAGTTCAGTGAGTTTAAACCTGCATGCCCAGCTTCTTACCTCACCAACGTGGACCCATAAATTGAATAAAGTGAATGATTCTCAGATAGAATATAAATTTAATAATGCAATACAGCTATCATAACATGTTAGTTAACATTGTGAGCAACAATTCATCTTAATTTAATGAAAACAACACTTTATTGAAAAATGCTTAGGTAAAAATGGAAATTGCGTAGGCAATTTTTTCGCCAAGGCAAATTTTCCTTAATTCCCAGGGTTGAGATTTTTCATGTCCACTCCATAACATCGCAATGCTTTATTGGATTCTGTTGAAACTTGCCATAGTTGTTCGTAATAAGCTGACGATGTGTTGCACACAATGTTTTTCCAATCGTTGACGGTCAAGGTCGTTCTCTCAATTAAGTCACCAGACACTACCCTTTGTGTCCACTCTATAACTTTTGTGTACATCACATTATTACAACAAAACAATGTGCGATGGTTAACCTAAGGGTGACGGTGTGTCTTGATATGTGTTCACCGTCGTTTGTCAAAGGTCAAGGTCAGATGTGATCCGATGAGTACGATGCAATAACAGACTCAACTGATTGCACCTATTTTCAAAACCAATGCATACCTTATATGGAAACGAGGTGATGTCGCCTATTTTCAATGCATTCTTTGGTTTTTCATGAAAGTATGGGGGTAATATATTCAAAAAGACTTCATGGAACACAACATTACAAATTATTGGAGGTCATGGTATAAATTCACTCAGGAATTGCTTCATTCATTTCTTTTTTTTTCTGAGTTTTTGGATGATATGTAGTTGATCAGTTGTTTTATCACCACTAAACTTGGTTTATGACTGACATACAGTAATGCCCGAAGTTTATGACCCTTTAACCACAGCAGAATTATGGGAAATTTTTCAGGATTTAGTCGGAAATATGGCTTGTTGACATTCATCGGAAAGTTCTCACTGATTTAGTAAGAAATATGGCTTGTTGCCATTCATTGGAAAGCTCAACAAGCCATATTTCCGACTAATTCCTGAAAAATTTCCCATGATTCTGCTGTGGTTTAGTGGTCGATTATTTAGGACGTTACTGTAGCTAATAATACAAATTTATGCCCCAGATCAGGGATCTTTGTAAACATTTCTCCATCAATAATTTAGTTGCCATATGTCATTCTGAAATTCAATTTTGTAACACTTGTTCATCTATTGTCTATAAGCATGTCTATTACCATCTCCTTAAATTTTATGATTTGAGGAATGCTCAAAGGGATTGATAGCTTTCCCTGACATTCTCCTTAGCGCTCTTTGAAATTACCAGACAGCTGCCTCATGGCTATACATATGAATACAATATGAACAATGCGTGTACACCGACTGATATATCACCAGAGTAATCTTGGAAAACATCATGAATACAAAGGTTGTTGTATTCATAAGATTTCCAAGTAGAACATAACTGGCGTGTTTTGAAAAAAGTTGACTCAGCTTTTTATCTGCTGTTACATGATACTTGTGTTGTAAAAGGTACAGTATTAGTCTTATGTATATATAATTAGCAAAATATTTATCAAAGTGTATTACTGCCTTGTCAGTATGACAGTAACAATTACTGTCAACACTTGGTCAAAAGTACCAAGAAATCATAAAGACATGTTCTAACACTTGCAAAGAAATGAAACTGAGAACAGCTGAAATGTATCAGTAACAACTGCAATGCAATTTGCATGATCACTTTCAGCTGACCAAAAAAAAATAAAATAATCCTTTCATGACCGGAGCAGCGCTGGTGCAGCATTAAGTATCCTGTGCCAGTGCTTTCTCTTGTATATCTGAGTCTCCCATGGGGAGTATCGCATATATAAGATAATGCACTGACTTATAAGGTCAAGATAAATAGTGTTTGGCCAATGTATTCTCTTATTATATGTGAGGGCTTAAAATCAGAACGAGAATCAGAATCATGATTCTTAGTTTGATTCTCGTAAACATCAGCTGATTCCCTGTAGAAAAGCTATATTGAGATTCTCAAGTTCTCGCAAAATTTTTAGATTTATGATTTTAAGGCCTGAAGAGAATGCATTGGCACAGGTTTTTTTTGCAAAAATTCAGGAATCTCCAGTCATGGAAAGGTTAAAGAGGCCACTTCAACATTAAAAAATTCATGAAACGATTGAAATCTACGGACATAATTTCATAGATAAATTTACTATTATAGACATTCTAGGCACATTATAGAATTTGTCATAAAACGTTATGGCTATAAACTTTATTTAGACAATATTTGTTTCCTAAATATTAATGTTATGCAAAATCTTTTCTCTAAGTCAATATAAGTATGAAAGAAAAACATTTAATTCTCCCATAGGGAGCCTCGCATATAAGAGAATGCAGTGGCTTACAAGGTCAAGGTAAATACTGTTAGGCCAATGCATTCTCTTATATATGTGGCATAGGGAGTCTCGCATATATAAGAGAATCCATTGGTACAGGGTTTTCGCTAAATTTCAGGAAGCTCCAGTCATGGAAGGGTTGATAAGCAGCAATAAATTATACTGCAACCTGGAATACACTCTTTGTGCAATACATGAGCTATAATATGATTGTATGGCTATAAGTTTTGCCTCATTCAAGACCGGTGTGGTATTGATGAATTTTCCATCATAGACCAGCCTTGAAATAGGGTGTCTGTCATTTGCAGAATGAGGTCCCCAGAGGGTGAATTTAGTGATGCTACCCCGCATAGTGGGCTAGCATCACCAAATTCACCCTCTGGGGACCTCATTTTGCTTACACCTCAGCAGAATGATTTTCCCAGAGGGTGAATTTGATGATGCTAGCCCGCTATGCGGGGTAGCATCACTAAATTCACTCTCTGTGGACCTCATTCTGCAAATGACAGGCACCCTATTTCAAGGCTTGATCATAGACCAGCTGGTGTAAAATATTATTAAACCCATCTATACTAAATGGATTTTCCCACCCAGTTATAAAATTTATTATTGGAATGGTCTATTATTCATTTGGAGGGTGTTCGGGAAGAATGAACAGACGACAGTATGCTGAAAAGATAATACTAGTTCAGAAGTATTCATAATTTTTGGTAGGAAATGTTCAGATAATAAGTTCAACAAATGACCTGGTCATTTGTTGAATCTATAGTCTGAACATTTTCTAAGGAGACCACTCGTCAATGAGTATTTAGTATAGAGAGGGTTATATTAACACATGCAAGAATAGCTTAATAGATATAGTACACATGCCCAGCCATGTTAATATCAATTAGTGACCAATGAATTTGGTGATGCTAGCCCACTGTGTGGGATAGCTTCACTAAGAACAATAAAAATAATGATAAAATAGTAATAAAATGTAAATAGAGAACGTTTTGGTGGTAAATATGTTCAAATTTCCAGCCAAGTGATAATGGGTAAATGTTCATGAAGCTCTAAGTGAATGTTCATATGACCATGAATCAATTCCGTCTTGCTCAGTAACTGGTAGTTGGATTGCGCATGCTCACGACAAGATCGTAAAAAAATAATATAAAGCACTGATGCAATATCATGGGGTGTCCTTGGTTTCCTCCTTTTGCGACAGAATCGCAATCGTGTGTACGTTAAAAATCATAGATGGAAAGATCATAGGGTAGTCAATCATGGTTAACCCTTTACCCAACAGAAGGGCCCTGTGCCAATGCATTCTCTTATATATGCGAGTCGACCATAGGTCGCCTCGCATATATAAGAGAATGCATTGGCTTAACACATTAAAAATTATAAAATTGTTAAAGAATGTAAGAAAAAATGGTAAAAAGTGTTAAAAAAAGATTTTTTTAGGCCAATTCATTCTCTTATATATGTGAGGCGACCTATGGTCGACTCGCATATATAAGAGAATGCATTGGCACAGGGCATAACTGTAACCATCACAATGTGGTCAATGAGCCGGTTCCAATGATATCCATATTTGTATGGTTTTATTGAGACAGACCCAAGATAATTTAGGCTGTTGCAGCTTTATTTGGCCGGTTTGTTGGGTAAAGGGTTAAAGATGGCTTACGAATAACCCATGATATCCTCATCTGCATCGACTTAGCAATCGTGTGAACAAACTATCCACAATTTTGTTGGGCCCGATTCCTCCACTTATGATTGAATTGTGGTCGTCGGAACGTTCACTAAGCCAACAACGTCACATGATGTCATCAGTCAATCGTCCCCAATAACATAAATGTTATGGCACTGAACATCGTCAATGGACATGGCCATTTAATAGATATAATAATCAGCACAGAATGTCCTAATGATTCTGCATAGTATTCTATAACATAAGTGACTAAGAATCTGTCCATGAGAGAAGGTAAGAGAGGTTGTCTTTGGTATTCCTCATATTGCATCTTGAGAGGTCAATGTGGAATTAACAGTCATCTTTATGCCCAATCAAAGATATTGAGTCTCAGAGGCGGGATATAAATTTCTACATGTTGACTTCTGCTATTTCTATGAGAAAAATATAATAAACAATTGTTCTCTTTTGTTATTTTTCAGAATTTGGCAACTGTTCAGAGACGGGGTAAGTAAACAAGAAAACAGCAAGGGATGAAGTGGTGTGAACAGCGAACAAGATGGGATCCGAACTTCAGCTCAAAACGACTAGTCCATATCTATAGTTTGATGTCTCAACCTGAATTGTCTTTCTTCATTAGTTCACCTAAATTGTATCTATACCTTGGGTGCGAGTATCTCCTGGATTTTAGCCCGACTTGATGGAATGTGTTGTTATCCAAATGGGGTTCTGTCTCATAAACCTTTATTAACCCTTTCTGTACTAAATAGTTATTGATAAATAGTTTCCTTAGGAAATGTTCAGATAATAAGTTCAACTAATGGCCGTTTGTTGAACATATTGTCTGAACATTTCCCACCAATAAGTAAGACTCCTTCTGCACTTGTATTATCTGTCATCTGTTTATTTTTTTCTGAAAACTCTTCAGATGAATAATTGACCATTCCAATGTATACATTTATAACTGAGTGGGAGAATCCATTTAGTATAGAAAGGGTTAATCAAGTAAGTTAGAATATACAACATACAACCATAATGTAGGTAACAAATTTGCATCAGAAGCATGTGGGTTGGTCAAGTGAAGCAACAAATATGCTATCAGTTCAAGGCAGGGACCATGTTAAGTTGACCAATATCCATTTATATACATATATATAAGACTCCAGCTAACCTGAAGATATAAAACAAAAGAGTATAAGTATGAGACATGACACACTCCCATGTCTTTCTAAATGAATGAAACAATCATAAAGTGATTTTAAAGTCCAAGAACTTAGGATCCATCACAACACCATCCTGTCCAATCTTTAAGAAAAGTTTTAGAAAGTCTCTTCTTTCCGTTGTGTATCATCTCGATAAGTGGATGGAAGTCTGCTCCTCCTTTCGTTAAGCAATCAGCTATTTGTTGTCCAGTTTTTATCCATTTCACTGAAACATCTTCCTTGTTTACACTTTCTTTGATACTAGCCAAATCCAGTCGAAGACGTTTTTCAGATATGAGTTTTGTGGAATGCACATTCTGACACAGAGATTTATTGTCAACCAGACACGTTATTGGAACATGTGTGTCTGAAGCTCCTTTCTTATTAATCATTTCTTGCAGAACGCTTCTCACAAAATAACAAGCATCAAGTCCATCCACGAGAGAAAGTGCTTCCGCCGCTAGCGTACTCTTGACCACCCTTCTTATCTTTTTTGCTGCCCAAGAGATAGGACAACATCTCCCATTACCGCCTTTCAGAAATATGATATATCCTCCTGCACTGGAAATCCTGTCAGACAAGTTTGCATACGAAGCATCTGTGTAAAGAACCAACTCCAGTTTGTCCAAATTACCAAGTTGTGGAAATACAAACTTGTACACATTGTTTCTTGCTTTCCTTACGACTTTGTTGAGTTTCTGCCGAAATTTTGAGTCACTAATTTCACTTGAAGTAGTAAGATCCAGCACATCAAAAGACAAATCTGGTCGACTTTGTGATGCTAGCCAGTGCATCTGTCCAACAATCTCCATATACACACCTCTCTCATTCCCTTTAGTATTCACTGCATGTTGCACTTGTTTCAATTCCTCTGTATACATGTGCTGCTGAAGATACACTGCCTCACTATCTTGCTCAATGTCTAAACCAATGTACCGAAAACAACTGTCCATTTCCTTCCCACATCTGAATCTTTTGGTAATGCAATCAATCACTTTCGTTTTGAATAAATCACTGCCAGTCCACAGAATGTCATCAACATGCATTAAAAACATACCTTCTCCCTGCCAGAGAAACAACGCTGGATCGAGTTTGGACTGCACACATGAGAGTCTATTCAATTCTTTTTTCATGCTTAAGAACCAATTCCTGGAAGCATCCACAAGGCCATATACACACTTTTGTAATTTCCATATGACAGATTCCTTTGAAATACATTCCTTTGGAGGTTGAACATAAATATCTCTATCAATTTCGTCTCCCTGCAGAAACGCTGCCTTCACGTCTATAGAATGAACAGTAAACTGACATGTAGAAGCTAATGCCAGAAACAATCGAATGCTTTCTTTGTGTGCTGTGGGAGAATCACTCTGGACATCGGTTTCCTCCTCGAAGCCTCTGGCCACTAACCGTGCTTTGACTACCCGCTTACCACCATTTTCTTTCTCTGTGATCACCCATCTTGTTGACATTACCTTCTGATCTTTGTAAGGAACTTCTTCATACACATGGAATGATTTCCAGTTATCAAGCTCTAACTGTTTAGCATTTCTTACATTTTCTTCATCGTGCCTTGACACCGGAATAAAAACAGCATTCACTTCATCTATCACATCCACCTTTTTCCACTCATCGACATCTTTCATGAAATCTATTCCAGCCATTACATCTTTATCTTCTTCCTGTATATTCATGTAAGCCCAATTTTTTCCAGTTGCTTTTCCTCCTTTACTTAATACTTTGGCCTTCATCCATTCATTACTTCCTCTTAATCTGTATGCTATAATTTCTCCGACTTTTGGAATATCTTTTACACTGGGATCCTTTGTCCTGGTATCTCCTACATGCATTTCTGGTTGACTGCCACTTGGTTCTCCAACATTATCTAGCTGCACATTTGCTGCATTCCTCCTATCTCCATGCTGAATGTCATCATCTGATCTTCTATTAACTTTGTTTCCACTAATCTCCCGATCTTCGTCTGTAAACTCTCCATCATCGATATGTACAGCACTAGAATCTTTAGTTTCATCAAACTGTCTTTTTTTTTCATCAGAAGACACTTCCTTTTCTGGGCCACACCTGATCAGTCTACATGGGTGAACTCTCACATATATACTCCCGTGTCGCACAAACACCACTTTTCCGTCTTGCCCGATCACAGCTCCAGGTCCTTTCCATCTCTTGTCGTCATCTCTCTTATAATACACTTTGTCAACTTGTTGAAAACACTCGCCTGATGATCTAATCTTATGACGTAATGCTCTTCTGATTCTGTCAGACGATTCAGCTTGTATAAATCCACGCCGACCCGACTGTAGTGCATTTAGATGTTTGGCAAATGTTTCACTGATAGTCGTATTCTCTAGTGCTGGAGGCATATCTGTCAACACACTAGGCAAGTTAGGATTAGCGCCAAACACTAATTGGTAAGGGCTCCAACCATACACCATGGACAAACTGTTCTTCGCATTCACCGCCCATACCAATGCAACTTCTAAGTCCAAGTTCGGTTGATCTTCTAGAATCTTAGCCACACAATCATCTACAACTGCATGATTGCGTTCACATATTCCATTTTGCCAAGGGCTGTACGCTGCTGTATTGATGACTTCAATGTTAAGATTTCCGCACATATCACGAAAAATTTCATTCGCAAACTCTCCACCATTATCTGCAAGAAACCTCTTAGGTGGACCCATACCACTTCCAATCCAGTGGGTCATGAGTTTTCCAGTTATAACCTCTGGTGTCTTCCTGTTGATTATAGCAGCTAAACTAAATCTTGTGGCCATGTATATCATATGCAGAAAATACACGCCAGTTCTCCACTGCTTTAAGTCGATGGCAACAACTTCATTAAATTCACTTGCCAATGGGAGTGAAACAGTTGGTCTAGCTGGAGTCTTCTTATAGCGCCGACAGACATCACATGCTTCAGTCACCTCATCAACACACTTGAGATGTTCCTCTGTGTAACCGCCGGCATCCTTCATGAGAGTCTTTAGACGTTTGGAAGAGGGGTGCGCAAATTGTTTGTGCAATTTCTCAATGACTTTGGATTTGTCATCAGATTGTCTAGTCGCTATCAGTGCAGAGGTTGTATCATCAACGCTAACACTAATCTGATCAATAGAAACACAATAGTGTCCCGACGATGTGCTCTGTAACTGAATGTCTTTCCCAAAGATATTTGCACTGTCATTCTCAAGATCCAACTTCACCTTGGCTCTTTTCATCGAGTCTTTACTTAACAGCAGGGGAATTTCACTCTCAACTATGTCAGCTGTAATTTCACACTCTTCGCCTGCTATCGCACAAGGAAATGTAACTTTGCCAAGAGATTTGAGAACTGTTCCGCCCCCAAATTTGAATAGAGTGTCACTCACAGCATGCACTATTTTGTCCCTAACTGAGGATTCAAGGGAATCCAGATAACAGTCCATCCATGTCTTTCCGGCAACTGTAGACGTACACGCACTATCTAATACTGCTGAATTTGCAGATTCAGTCAAAAGGACAAGAGTTTCTTTCGAGTGCACATTACCAGTGAATAACACAGCTTTTTCCACAGTCTTTCGATTCATATTTTCATATGAATGAGGACACCCTCTAACCAAATGCCTGATCGAATCACAGCTTAGACATCGTAGAGGTAGACCATCAGGGCCGTTTGGATTGATGGCCTTGTTCAGTTTATTCACGCCTACGCCCTTATCACGAAAATCACTATTCCTCTGATCACCACGATATAACTGTCCTCGAAACTCACTGTTTCTCTGATCACCACTATAGGACTGTCCCCGAAAACCACTATTCCTCTGAACACCGCTATATGACTGTCCTCGAAAACCACTGTTCCTCTGATCGCTCTGATACGACTGTCCTCGAAATTCACCTGCTCTCCCTCGATTACCTCTCTGCCCCCAATTTCTCTGATTGTTATACTGTCTGTCTGAATAATTCACCTCCTCCGCAGTGAAGCATGCTGGCTCTACTTTAATGCCAACAGATCCATCCTGTCGCGATGCAGCTTGCTCTCCGAAAATTTTTCTTAGAGAACTTATCATCTGTTGGAACAATGTATTTTCAGCAGAGTAGTCCACTCCCGTCAGCACTAACTGTCTGTCTTTCATTTTGAGTTCTGAACATTCTAACAGCTTGAATGCAACAACTGGTTGGGGAAGTTCCATTTTAAACTTTTTCGTCCTGTTGTACAGCTTCTCAAATTCAATTACATATTCTCCCATTGTCGCTACTTTGCTTCGTCTGAAACGATCAAATTCAGTATATGCTTCGTAAGCTTCACTTAGGGCATCCTTTTTGAAAAGTCCATCTAAGAATGTTATCAGTTTTTCCACACCATCATCTGCATTAAGAATGGTTATGCTCATTTCACTAAACACCTTGTCTCTCACTGATCCTTCCTCAGGAAGCGACAACGCTATAGCTACGGCTCTCTTTTTCTTGTCCAAATCTGTCAGTGTTTCCCACGCTTTAACTTCGTCAACCCAGCGAGAATATGGTTTCTGTGCTGAAAACACTGGTGGTATCTTGTAGTTAATTGAGGTCGCCATAATGTCTATTTATGCTGAGCAGTCTTGAAGAACACTATCACCAAACACTGATTGTCTATTTCTGAAGGACACTGTCGCTGAACGCTATTGTTTTTCCTGGTTGCATACAGGCTCTGAACGCTGATTATTTCCTTCAGACGAAACGCTATACTTTAGAACATCTGCTGAGGTCCGATGATCATCGCAATGTAATTGCAGTTCGCTCCGCTTCCATGTTAAGTTGACCAATATCCATTTATATACATATATATAAGACTCCAGCTAACCTGAAGATATAAAACAAAAGAGTATAAGTATGAGACATGACAGACCATCATAGAGGTTTCAAATTGATTATAGATTATTAGAGATACATGTAAATGGACTGTCATCAGGGAGAAGTCATAAAGGCTGAAGTTTGATTTACTCTCTATCATCACGTTTGTGTGACCCCCCAAAGTATTATGCAATACAAGAGCCCATTTATAATACTATTATAATGGGTAAATACACCATTAAAATCAGTAGATACACTTCAAATATGTTGTTTTGAAATATGCATAGTTGTATATGAGCGAGACCTGGGAAAAAAATAAGGAGATGTGGCACATTTTAGGGAGAAGATGTCTCCCAAGTCAATCTCTAGACTGGTCCCTTGTTTAAGGATATGGGTTATTCAATTTAACTTTCATATCTGCTATCACATCAATTGGAGCCCTGGGGAATATTTGATATTCGACAAAAACAGATTTATCACTTTACTTGACCATTATAGAAGCAAAGAATATTTGATATTCGACAAAAACAGATTTATCACTTGACTTGACCATTATAGAAGCAAATGTAATTTTTTTAGACAGTGCAAAATTATTTTTTGGAATTGGTTGGGATTCGAACCCTGGCCCATGATGGCGAGCACGCCTTGAGACTCTCAAAGTCCCAATGTCAATACCACGCGGCCACGACCCCAAAAAAGGAAGCTCAAATGGCCGCTGTATCCCGAAGTTGCACTTAGGACACTATATGCACATTTTAAGGTCTCTATTGTGTGTATATATAGCAGATATAAAAATAGGTGCCTTGTGTGTTGTATAGTCCCAGACATGTTCAAAGAGCAATGCTCTGCATGTTTCTGAGATGTATATATAACATGCTACAGTGCCATATCTGCTAAATATATTGACTATTATATTTGATTTGATTTTCATTCTATATTGAAAGATCAAATACTAATTTTGAATACTAGAATTGTTTCAGCCATCTTCAAACAAATGTCGAGTATCTTTCAACTTTGACATCTGTAAAATCTAAACAAATTTTGTCGTTTGTTTCAAATCTTGTCCTGTCCTCAATGTTGTGTTGTTGTTTTATACAATTTATGATTTATTCACCTGAAAGGACAATACATCGGAATTATATCTTAATTTCAGTTGAACGATATATCATAATCTTATATAAACATATCTCGAAGCAGACGACTGCATGACTGTAGTTAGTGTACTGTGTGAGAGTGTGAATCAAATATGAAAATTGTATCCATCAAAAGTCAGATTCAATGGATACTTGATATTTAGTGAAATCTCTTGATTCTGAATCAGCGATTGTCAGTGAACAAACCATATATCTTAAACTCTTTTAGTACGTGTAATTCAGGTGTTTAACCCTTTACCCAACAAAACGGCCAAAACCGGCCAAATAAAGCTTCAACAGCCTAAAATATCTTCGGTCTGTCTCAATAGAACCATACAAATATGGATATCATTGGAACCGGCTCCTTGACCACATTGTGATAGTTACAGTTATGCCCTGTGCCAATGCATTCTCTTATATATGCGAGTCGACCATAGGTCGCCTCGCATATATAAGAGAATGCATTGGCCTAAAAAAAATCTTTTTTTAACACTTTTTACCATTTTTTCTTACATTCTTTAACAATTTTATAATTTTTAATGTTTTAAGCCAATGCATTCTCTTATATATGCGAGGCGACCTATGGTCGACTCGCATATATAAGAGAATGCATTGGCACAGGGCCGTTCTGTTGGGTAAAGAGTTAAGATGCCAATCATTATTTCCATCATGCCCACTTTTTATCAAAAAGAGGATTGATCTCTATGGAAATGTAAGTTATAAACAGCTTTCATCAATTCGAAACTAAACATGGAGAACAAGTCATGCCAAACGACCATAACACTATTATCTAAGATTAATGCAATCATACATATCTAAAACAAAGCGATTTGTACAACCCTTATCAAATCAAGACAAAGAAGTAGAAAAAAATCCGCCATTGTTATTTGTATGTTTACCTGAATTCCATGATGTGATTTTGTCTGAATAATATCAACTGAAGAAGGCCTAAGGCCGAAAGCTTTAATTTCATTAATTTGTCAGCGTACAGGGTCCCTCTGACTTCATATTCATATTGTTCAGCGACTTCTGAAATATCGAGTTCGGATTACAGATAAAACACCTGCTCCAGCAACTCACACTCTTTGTAGTCCATATCCGTCGCTAATAATTTCTGCTATCTCGGAACTTGAATGTTTTTGTTTCAAGTGCAGGCAGGAGTGAGGCTCCGTGTACAGTAATGCCCTAAATAATCGACTCCTTAACCACAGCAGAATTATGGGTAAATTTTCAGGATTTAGTCGGAAATATGGCTTGTTGCCATTCATCGGAAAGCTGTCACTGAGCACATTCAATGGAATGAGATCTTTCCGATGAATGGCAACAAGCCATATTTCCGACTAAATCCTGAAATATTGCCCATAATTCTAATGTGGTTAAGGAGTCAATTATTTAGGGCATTACTGAAAGTTGCAAAAACTTGTGCCTGAAGTCCATGTGTAAATAAATAAGGTCAAATAAAAAATATTATTTGAGTTTTGAAAATAATATGCTGATGTATGTGCCACATTGGTCTATTCTGGCCTAAGATTAATTTTATAAAACAAGGTTTGATCATACAGGCATTTGGATTCTAAGGTGAGTTACTGGTACAGATTCATAT